>JAXQQM020065943.1:0-645649 GCA_034641835.2 Pinus albicaulis | reverse complement strand
GGACCAAGCCTCTCAAACTAGGCTTGTCCTCTTGTATTAAAAATGCTACAAAGGCTAATACAAGAATAAGAATGTCTCGAAAGACAGATCTGACTGTAAATACAGAATCATAAGATAGGAATTAGCTGAACATGCTCTTTCCCAAACACTAAACAGTGAAATTTGTACCTGCTACAGTACTTTTCCCCAATTGTCCTTGGTGGCCCTTTAGACTTGCAGGGAGAATTTAGAGGTGAAGATGACCTCAATTGGTTCTGAAACCTCTGCCATTCAACTCAGAAGGTCGAAAATATCAGAAATAGACTTCTGAATCACCAAAAATGGATGGACATAGCCCCCAAACAGCTCCAACACTGAAATGGCCCTCTTGGCCCTGAAAGCTTCCCTGAAGCTAAACAGTGAGAAGAATTCCTCAAAAGGAAAAACGAGCTGTAGAAATGGATTCAGAATGCTGAAAAACTTCAGGAATGATCTTCATTCCACATTCACTGGCTGCACAATTCCCAATGCAGCTCCCAAACTGATTTGGCCATAATGACTCCTGGAACTTCCACGAAGCAAAATCACCTGCAAATGGCCTCATATGGCTGTGAAACCTATGCCAATGGCTTCAGAAGGTCGAAGAGACCCGAAATCAAAAAAACATTCGTCTTCAAAGGCCTCTCCTAGCAGAAGTTATGGCCAAAAAACTAAACTGCCAGTTTCCCCTTGAGAAACTCCACTAAATGTGGAAGGACTGCAGTTAAAGGCGCTAAATTAGCAACTAGTGCCAAAAAGGCGGAACCGCCGAACGGATATCTGTTGGCAATAAATGTTGTTACCCGCGTTCATATGCAATGGCGGTTATATAAACGGTTATTAAACGTTTAATTGAATACAAAACGTTTATTATTAAAAACCCACTTTAACCATAAACCAAAGTTTTGGAATGTCCGTTGAAAAAGCGCGCCGAAAATAAGGTCGTGGTTCCGCCCGCGGGTCCTATGCATCGGGGGCTGGCCCTTAGGGGCTGGCCCCCTTCCGGGCCCCGGCCAAAACAAAACACGCAGCAAATATAACTTCGTCCGCACATAAAACAAGAAACGAATGCGTGGCCTGTTGGTGAAAGCGCTTGGTTATGAACTTGGTGGTCGGCTGTTCGAATCCTGTCGAGCCCGATCAAAACTTTTCAACGCCAAGTCGGGGCCCACGTGGCGGCCTCCGGGCTAGCCACGTGGCGCCTTTTGATTGGTCGCTAAGGGAATATTCCCCAGAATATTCTACGGAATATTCCACGGAATATTCCCAGAATATTCTGTGGAATATTCTTTTTTTAATAAAATTTTTCCACAAAGGCAAATTGGCATTTTTTAATGAAAATGGAGAAATCTTCAAACTTGAATAACTTCTTCATACGAAGACCATTTTTCAAACCGTTCGCGGCGCCGAAATCAGGAAGACGAGCACTATCCGGTCGTTCAGGTTCAAACCAGTTCTGAGCACTTTCATTTTTGACCATTTTACGACACCTGGTCCTGAGCTCCTGATCACACCTCCCAAATGAGAAGGCTTTTGGTCCCCAAAAGCTTACTGAATCTCTGCACTGAACTGTACAGCATTTGAGGAACAGAAATATCCTCTTCCAGTCAGCCAAAATAGCATACTGATGCCAAAAATGTCCTGCCTTGCTAACTGTCATCATGGCGACTTTTTGCTGCAAACGCCAAGTACTTGTCGAATCCCGACCAAGTTCTTTCGCCAGACAAATCTGAAATTGCAGGAACCAGCAATGAAAACTTGCTGATATAAGAGCTGAAATATTCCCCTGAATATGTGGACTTGCCAACTGTCACGATGCCCATCCAAGGCACCTCCATTCCAGAAGAAGAACTGCCTCCCAAATGAGAAGCATTTTACAAAGATGAAACACTTCATCATTTCTCCTGTTTTCAATCTTGGAGATCAAATTAACTTTTTCCAAGTCAATAACATTACATGCATGGTTAAACAAAGTAATCAACCCTTCAAGTTAATCACACATACATGTTTAAAATACAAGGAAATCATCATGATCCCTGTGCTCATGCATCTCATTCTCATGCATGCAGTTTATCCTTCAACTTTCTCTTAAGTACAATCATAAGTACAAGATCCTCAATCACATGTACATGTACTTTCAAAGCTGAAATGAAAATAACTTTCGCTAAGATAGAATGAGTCTCATACTCAGCTTTTCCATCCTGCAACTTGCATTCCTTAACAAAGAAAATGCATTCAATCAAAAGACATGCAACTTTAATTGGATAAGAATTCTAACCATTTCTTACCAATCCATTTCAAAGGTGATTCCTTTAACAGCACATCGATATCAACATATGTATCATCCTGACACATATCAATGATGGAAACTTCCTTCCCATTCTTGCCATACTCTTTCTCCCACTTCTTCAACTTTTGTGGAAGCATTGTTGGATTCAAAGTCCAACACCTTTCAACAGTATGTCCTTGCTTATGGAAGTTGTCATTATAAAAATGAACAAAAGAGCTTCAAAAAACTCAAACAACAAGTAGTTTGCAGAATAATAAAGCAGTCAATCTTCAACACTGCTTAAGACACCTTTCAAGCTACATAATCAAGCTAGTGATGTCAGTCAAGCAAACCTGGTGCTCCGATACCATCTGATCTGAAAATGGAATGTACTTGTTTGAGGGTGCAAGGTATCCATTTCCCATAATTTCAAATTGAGCTATACACTCCAAGTGACCTCTGAAAATGTGAGAACAAACTATTTCCTATACAGAGATGGACTGTAGGGGCATTCACCGGATGTTTCACCTTTCTAGGAAAGGATGAACCCGGAGGCTACCTGGCCCTCTACAGACTTTGCCTAAGGAAATAATATGTAAACACTTAGAAGTCTTTGACATTCACATACTTGAAATTTGATGTCTTGCGGAATAAGACAAATAACTTTCTTCAGCTGAGTAGGTGATTATGTGTATATGAAAGTTATGTATATTTGCTGTTTAACAATTTATATCGGTTTTGTTTAGCATATCATCTTCAGCAAATAAAGACATCAAAATGATAAGCAGTTCACCCCCTCCTCTGGGCTACATCTGCTGGACCAAGCCTCTCAAACTAGGCTTGTCCTCTTGTATTAAAAATGCTACAAAGGCTAATACAAGAATAAGAATGTCTCGAAAGACAGATCTGACTGTAAATACAAAATCAGAAGATAGGAATTAGCTGAACATGCTCTTTCCCAAACACTAAACAGTGAAATTTGTACCTGCTACAGTACTTTTCCCCAATTGTCCTTGGTGGCCCTTTAGACTTGCAGGGAGAATTTCGAGGTGAAGATGACCTCAATTGGTTTTGAAACCTCTTCCATTCAACTCAGAATGTCGAAAATAGCAGAAATAGACTTTTGAATCACCAAAAATGGATGGACATAGCCCCCAAACAGCTCCAACACTGAAATGGCCCTCTTGGCCCTGAAAGCTTCCCTGAAGCTAAACAGTGAGAAGAATTCCTCAAAAGGAAAAACGAGCTGTAGAAATGGATTCAGAATGCTGAAAAACTTCAGGAATGATCTTCATTCCACATTCACTAGCTGCACAATTCCCAATGCAGCTCCCAAACTGATTTGGCCATAATGACTCCTGGAACTTCCACGGAGCAAAATCACCTGCAAATGGCCTCAGATGGCTGTGAAACCTATGCCAATGGCTTCATAAGGTCGAAGAGACCCGAAATCAAAAAAACATTCGTCTTCAAAGGCCTCTCCTAGCAGAAGTTATGGCCAAAAAACTAAACTGCCAGTTTCCCCTTGAGAAACTCCACTAAATGTGGAAGGACTGCAGTTAAAGGCGCTAAATTAGCAACTAGTGCCAAAAAGGCGGAACCGCCGAACGGATATCTGTTGGCAATAAATGTTGTTACCCGCGTTCATATGCAATGGCGGTTATATAAACGGTTATTAAACGTTTAATTGAATACAAAACGTTTATTATTAAAAACCCACTTTAACCATAAACCAAAGTTTTGGAATGTCCGTTGAAAAAGCGCGCCGAAAATAAGGTCGTGGTTCCGCCCGCGGGTCCTATGCATCGGGGGCTGGCCCTTAGGGGCTGGCCCCCTTCCGGGCCCCGGCCAAAACAAAACACGCAGCAAATATAACTTCGTCCGCACATAAAACAAGAAACGAATACGTGGCCTGTTGGTGAAAGCGCTTGGTTATGAACTTGGTGGTCGGCTGTTCGAATCCTGTCGAGCCCGATCAAAACTTTTCAACGCCAAGTCGGGGCCCACGTGGCGGCCTCCGGGCTAGCCACGTGGCGCCTTTTGATTGGTCGCCAAGGGAATATTCCCCAGAATATTCTACGGAATATTCCACGGAATATTCCCAGAATATTCTGTGGAATATTCTTTTTTTAATAAAATTTTTCCACAAAGGCAAATTGGCATTTTTTAATGAAAATGGAGAAATCTTCAAACTTGAATAACTTCTTCATACGGAGACCATTTTTCGAACCGTTCACGGCGCCGGAATCAGGAAGATGAGCACTATCCGGTCGTTCAGGTTCAAACCAGTTCTGAGCACTTTCATTTTTGACCATTTTACGACACCTGGTCCTGAGCTCCTGATCATGAAGAAAGCTCTTGCTTGGCCTAAAAACAAAAATGTGGAAATGAATACAATACTCTCCCAAGAGGCCTCTCAAGGAAAGAGGTGGGATTCCCGCTCGAGAACACCGGTGTTAAACAGCACAGCAACCCTGCTAAACAGCAAAGGAATGCAAAGTCTAAACAGACCATATACAAAATAATATTCCAAAAAATAATCCCATATGGCTTCCATCCTCTTCATTATATATATTATGAGCTTCCTTGCCCTTGGCCCCACTCAATTAGGTTGCTTCCTTCATGAAATCAATTTCCCTCCAAAACTTCATTATTCCTCAATTATTCTCCACTCCTCCATAATAGCGTTATTGACTTGGTCAAAGTTGGCTGAATCAACATGATCCAACCTTGTTCACAGTTGGAGGTGCTTTATTTAGATGCTGAAAAAGGTCTCCTTTCACACTTGAAGTATTTTTATTGCAGCTAAGGAGACTTATGGGCCTCCCCACCCACTTATTCACCTACCTAGAGACAAAACAAACTATAATATTCCATTTAGCTGAAGGCTAAATTTTTGTAATATTACACTCATTGCCATTTCCTTCTTCATATGATGCATTAGGGGAAGGGGACGAAGGGAGGTTTCCTTGAGGAGTTGATGCAGGAGTAGAGGGAGGAGGATGAGTTGATAAGGGCAAGTTTGTTTGATGATGGGGTTGTGGGCTTGTGAATATTTCATTAGCAATGAACACCTCCCCTAGGTATGTCTTTTTGTTCCAACTGATGTAGGACCACCATCTTGATCAAGGAGTGGTGGAATAAGCTATGCATTTTTTGGGTATAGGTCCTCCTTCGGACAACAGATGACATCTTGTCAATGATCCTATACAAGTAGTAAGGAAAATGAAGCATTTTAACCCTTGTGAAATGCATGAGGAGTCTAACATGGTAGGAATAAAGTCTGGTGTTATGGGTCAATTTGGGCACCATTCCCAATGACCTGGTTAACTGGACATCATCTCCAAGACCAATGATCAAGGATCTATCATTCCCTATCATTTCAGTTGCTACATGCCCTAAGACAAGAAACAAGACAAATCAAGCAAGACTTTCATCAAGCAAAGGTTTCCAAGGTTTGAAGCTTATTATATAGCATATGAGAGCTCACCAACACAGGCCCTAAGGGGCCTAAGTGCATTGCATATGCAGGTAGCCCCATGCAAGGTTGCTCTGCAAAGCACTTCCTGACATTCACAGATGCATTGGTCACATTGGGAGTGAAATTATCATTGTTCTGGAATCTCCACTTGGACAGTGCCTTCTAGAAGAGTTCACATGTGTCAAGCTTCGGATCTAAGTGTCCATTTGACATCTACATGATGGGAAATATGTCTTGCCTATTATTGGAAATTCATTGATTGAAAAACAACCTATAGTTAATCTATAAATTGAGCATAGATCTAAGTGCTTGAGAAGGAAGAATTTGAGTAGAGAAATGCTGGAGAATTTTTAATTGAGAGCTAGATTTGTGTAGCTGGTGTTGGAGAGATTTATACTATGATGAGGTTTGGGGACATTGCTGGAAGGGTCAATTCAAATCAGTCACTTGGTTGTAACCTCTCCTTCTATCATCAATAAAGAATACTGCTTATTTTTCCCTATATGCATCTGTATTGGCTTTGATTTTCCATATTGCAAGATCTTAGTTGATGTGTATGGTTTATGCTTTACTGATTTAGCAAACTAAATTGAATAGATATCTATATTATTGCATCTTCTATTGTTTCAGTGTTCTTTCTTGCAGGAAGCATTCCGCACAAAATTTTTGAATTTGAAGCTGCAACGGAAGCGACAGAAGGAGCCATTTAGAAGTGCTTGGATCACAAGTAACCTTCTAATCCTCTCTTTGTATATGTTCTTAGTTAGGAAAAATAATCGTATAGTCTTTCACCTGTTGTTCTAGACTAGCATGTATCTAGGGAAGCGTGATTTATCCGTAATTCACAATTCTAGCCCAACAAATTGGCAACTCCACTAGGGAAGATTTCTCTTAGTTCTAGGTGTTTAGGCCTCGGATTTTCTTTGTTTATCCACCCAGTAGTTGTTACTCATAAAGATTAAACTTTTTCAAAGTAAAATTTGCAAAGACAGTGAGTTAAACAGTAGTATTTTTCTTTGTACATTGCGCTCAATGCACCCTTAGACTAGACACAGTGCTTTTCAGAGCATTGTCTCCCTTCTTAGCCTGTGTTGTAGAGCACTGTCTCCCCTTGGAGACTACGTTGACTCCTGAAAACACGCAAATTCCCTTGAATTTGCCTTTGCAATTTGCTTCAGTTTTTTTTCTGCTGTGTTTTGAAAATTTTTCTTCTCATATTGACCAGTGACTCTATATACTTATTCCTCCTTTGGCTAAAAATTTGTTCAATGTTTGTTTCAAAAGTTTTTATTTATCATTAACAAGTTGATTTCAAAGTACTTTTTATGGTCACATTAAGAATCATTTTCTTTTGAAATAGGAAATTGTCGTAAAATCTTCATTTCCTTGATAGGAGAAATTGTTGTTGAAATCCTCATTTTTCCTTCAAAAGAAAAATTGTTGTTTGTATTCTTCGTTTCTCGAAAGTAAAAAGAATTTGAATTGTTGATTTAGTGCACCTAGTTTCTTTTCTGCATTCATAACATTAAAGAAACTGAAAAGAAAAACTTGCATTTGCATGTAGAATAATGTGTGTTTTTCAAAAGGAACATTAGGAAATCTGCATTTAGTTTGTGCTCATTGATTTGTTTTGTTCATTGATTTGTTTGCTCACAAATTATTTTCTCTCTTCCCTTAGTAGCTAGGTTTTTCATTGAAAAGCTGAAAGTGAAAGATTGTTTATCATTCCTAGCTTGCAGTTTAGGAATTTCATACACATCATAGCGGTGAACCTTTGAAAGGCAAATTGTTAAGCAAGATCAACATAAAATTAATCTCAATTTTCTTAACAACGCATTGGAACCATAACGATAACACTTAGAAGGTCTAGGCTAGAGATTTTTTCCAGCATCGTAAAACATAGCAGTTGTTGTTAACTTATCTGCGATACATTCCGAGTGTGATACCTCACTCCATGTACGTAAGTATATCGTAGCTCATCCACGTACTTTCGAGTATATCAGGCGGTGTTACAGTACGATAAGTATAAAGGGGTGCTCTCACTGTACGGTTTTGCATCAGACAGCGCTAGTATGGACTTGGGCCTCCACGTACCTTCGGGTATATTTGGGAGGACAACTTTTAGGTGCTATCCATCCATAGTGAACTGAGTCGAACCCCTTGAAATTGTGATACACCGAACACAACATTCGGGGAGATTACCTGCCCGTACTTCTTGGTTCGCCAGGAGGTATTCTGCAGTTCATAGTTTCTTGGTAAACCCCTTTGCCTATCATTACCCTTATTTTGTTTATTTTTTTTTGGTTAAAATAAATCAATAATCGTGGAAGAAAAAAATCCTATCCCTCGTTGTTCGCGTAGAATAGATTTAAAACCACCTTTACCACTAGAAGTTAATTTTGGTAGGCGAAGGTGATCACGATCTGCTAAATCAAGTACAATCTGTACCTCTGGTGACACATCATCTTTTAAACCAGAGTTAGCTCAAATTGTTTCCACATATCCCGGTTTGTCTACTGTTGTCGAAACGGATTCTTCACAGCTACCCGTGGTCACAATCCATCCAATCACTGAGACCATACCTCCTGGACCTGACGTTGTTCAATCACAAATTGATCCAGATCCTGTCTCTTCTTTGCCAGAACATCTAAATCCTAAATTCGAACAACCGGAAGTTGTTCCTACCTTGGTCATCCCACAAATTTCTGTAGCTATTGAATCTCCCATATCACATAGTCAACCATTTGAAATATATTTTGGGCCTGACAGTGAAGTTCTTCCTCCTGGTTTAATTATGATTGAAGAAATCCTACAAGACGATACACCTTTAACTCCAACCCATTTTGGGGGGGACCTTTACCTATACGAGTCTTTTCCTCAATCGTTTCCATCTGGTTTTGTTGATCATGTTCCCATTCAATCTCCCATTGATTTTCAAGGGTATACATTTGGTCAAACAACCATGTCTGAACCAACATCTTCAGTTGGGTCTGTTGTTCCAATTAAGTCAACTCCTACCCTCACTACTCTGTCGATGTTCACAACTTCACCAAAGTCATATTTGCACGGTGGCCCTGCAGTCCCAACAGGTTACAAATCATTATCTGGCTCTTTCTTTGGTGCATCTGCAATACCATGGTCTTTACCAATGTCATCATCTGGTATTTTAATTGGTATTCTTATCGTTAGTATTGAATGAATTGATTCATTATATACATTACCAGGGAAATATCAAGTTGGTCCTCTTGGGTCAATTCCTTTAAGTACCATATCAACTGGACTCCCAGAATTCACGGAATAATATTTTCCATCTTATTATCCTCCTTACGTTAGGGGGCAACATTTGTTCACCCAATATGACAGTACTCTGTCACTTTTTGGTCAAACTAATACTGAATTGAATATTTTTCAATGGCAGACCACTATGCCTATCCAACCACAAACGGTTGTACACTCGTATCAACTGGTTCAACTTGTTACATCCACTTCATTACCACTTGTTAATACATCTTTACCCTTGTTACAGACTCAAAATATTGTACATAAACCTTATCAGGCAGGTCCTTCAACTCAATATCATCAAATGTTGGGTCCACATACTTAAAATCCTTTGGTTAATTTACAACAACCTATATCAGGAATCTTTTATTCACAATCTAGTCTACCATTTTATGGGATGTCACAAATGCAACCTAGTTATACATATCAACAGAATCCAAGTTATACTAATTTGGGTTATAGCATTGGTGGACTGACCCCTTGGCAGCCACAGGTGCAAATGCCTCAAACTTCATTTCAACAAGTATCATATCTAGGTTTTGGTCAACATAATCTTTAAGCGTTTTCTACGCAAAACAACCCCTATCTGGGTTACCAGCATCATATTCCATATGCTGGTGCTCAAAGGCCTATTGCCCAAGAAATTCCATATTATCCTAGCTATGCTCAACCTGACCTTAATCGACGTCTGCCTTTTGTTGGAACCTTAGAATTACCAGATTTAAACCGATTAACCAATGATCCTATAAATTATGCTCCTTGGTGGCTGGTGATACCTCATAAATTAACCTCCGATATTCCTAAATTCAATGGAAACCCTAGAGAATATCCGTCGAATCATGTCATGACTTATCATTTATGGTGTTCATCAAATTCTTTGAATGATGATTCTGTTTGACTACATCTTTTTCAGCGTACGCTCACAGTTCCGACTGCTAAATGGTACATTGAGTTACCTAGATATTCTTTCGAAAATTTCATTGCTTTATCTACTGCCTTTTTGACCCATTTCCAGTTACCGATTAGATACGAAACTGGAACAGAACTCTTGACCAACTTCAAACAGACTAATGCTACTCACATTTCTGATCATATTCATGAGTGGCATCGTCATCGACGAATGGTTAAGACATTTGTTCGAGATCAGCTACTTGTTGAATGGTTCATTAAGTCCCTGTTACCATCTATAATTGAGGATATGGCTAAGGGTGGTGTCGTCACAGAAGAGAAATTTATCACTCATGCCCAATATTTAGACTTGATTTACACTCAGTCTGGCACGCTCTATGAAAAAATTCCTAATGCGTCATGATCTAATTTCAATGTTCCTCCTCAAATAAAGGACTCTCATGCTGGAGACGGCTTGATAGGCACTGCAAACGCACACCACGCTACTGCATCTGATCCTGCTCCTACTTCCAAAATTAATGTCATGTCATTTGACAAAGGCAAGAGTGAAAAGTAACCAGGAAGTAAGAAAAAGGGAAAATCAAAGAAAAAGAAAACTTTTAACCCACAGGAAAGATCGTCTGATCAAGTGTCTGGACCACGAAAATCTCATTATCCATGCATAATCTGTAATGAGGAACACTTTGTTATGGATTTTCCTCATCATGCTAAAGTATCAAAAATCATCAAGACTTCCCATGAATCAACTGTGTTGACAAACCCATTTCCAAATCCAGACACTAATTTGGTTGTTACGGATCCAGCTCCTAGTTCCCAAGTGTTAATGTTATCCACCACAAAACCTTCACAAGATATTTTGGTGTCAACGCGTAATAAATACTATGGTATTCCGGCCACTGATCAACCTACTACCTCGACAACGAATCCATCTATTGAATCAGTACCACCTACTGTTATTCCTAAATTGACAATCAAGCCACCAAAGGGAGTAATTCATAAATTAACATATAATCCTCGAGCAAGAGCTGAGAAAAATTATAATATAGTTGAAGATTTGGTTCAATCCCCTTCATGTATGTCTGCTCTTGAGGTATTTCAAAATTGTCCCTCCCAGAAGCAAGCTTTATTATCAGCCATTGGTGGAATTGATCCTACTGATTCTAATCTTGTCGTCTTTAATCATACAGGCTATGTACTGCAGCTACCAACAAAATCATCATTCTCCATACAAGCAAATGTTCTCAATCACCTTGTTCATTGCACTATTATTTTTGAGGGAGTATCCACATGCATTATGTCTCTAAACTGTTGGAATTCACTTGGCTCGCCGCGATTATCACAATCATCAACGACGTTGAAGGATTTTTATGGAAGAACATATAAACCTTGTGGTATTATCAATAACCTACATGTTGAACTAGGGGGGAAAACAGTGAATATTGATGTCGAGGTTGTTGACAGACCGCTTAACTATAATATTTTACTTGGAAGACCATGGGTATATGCAATGACTGCCATTATTTCTACATACTTTAGAATGATTTCCTTTCCATATAAAGGTACAATCACATTCATTAATCAATTATCCTTCTTTGCCTCCGCTTTGCAGGTAACTGGAAGAATTCTGTTTTTTCACTTACCCCAACTAGAAATTTAGAACATTAGTGTAGGACTCTTAAAGGATTCCACTCTCATGGGAACATTTGCATTACCGCCGCCTACGACGTTGGTAGAAATTGCAAGTATAGAGACCTGTTACATGATATCTTCCACTCTATCTGGCTTAAGGAAGAGTACGGGAGATTCTGATATTTCTAGGTTGGATGAATTTTTACCGCCCAGCCCTATTGAGCTGGCATAGCAATCAATATATTTGGCTTGGGCGGAAAATCCGAAATCAACGTCACCAAATGTTTGGGTTGATCGTTCCTTAGATTTTGGTACTCCATCTAATCCATTTTCCTCAAATTTTTTGACAGATGAAAATATTTTGGAAGCTATGATGTCAGAAGGAGAACCATGGGAAGATTATCATCATCATTCCCATCTTCCTGTTTATGAAGAAAACAATCTTAGTGAACTATATCACCCATCCATCAAAAATTTCTTTTCGAATTCTTTACCGATTAATGCAATCGATTCCGAGTGAAATTCATCAAATATTGAAGAAACCATTTCTATCGATATTTCGACCAAACCTGGCATTATATAAAATATTCATGTTGGTGTATTTGTTTTCCATCAGAACTTGAATCATATCGCTCTCTATTTCGTGAATTTCGTGACGTATTCACTTGGTCTTACAAGGAAATGCTTGGCATAGATACTAGTATATTTGAACACACTATTAATATGTATCCTGATGTCAAATCGGTGCATCAACAGTTTTGTCCTGTTCATCCGAAGAAAGTCGCTGCCATCAAAGCAGAAGTTGAAAAAATTTTGCGTGCTGGTTTCATTTACCCTGTTCTGCTAACTGAGTGGGTTTCCAATATCATTCCTTTCATGAAAAAATAAGGAACCATTAGAGTGTGTGTTGATTATCGGGATATCAATATGGCTTGTCCAAAACACAACTATCCTACTCCCTTTATTGACCATATTATTGACGATTGTGCTAGATGCAAAATATTCCCGTTCATGGATGGATTTTCCAGCTACAATCAAATCAATATCCGCCCATATGACCAACATAAGACAACATTCATCTGTCCCTGGGGCACATTCGCATATAGGAAACTTTCATTTGGTTTAAAGAATGCTGGGGAATTTTTCAGAGAGCAATGGATTATGCTTTCAACGACATCAAGCACATTGTTCAACCATATCTAGACGATTTACCAGCGCATTCATGAAATCGAACTGATCACCCGATGCATTTAAGAGCCATTTTCTTACATTGCCGACACTACAAAATATGCCTCAATCCACAGAAATGTTTGTTTTGTGTTGGTTCTGGTCGTTTACTTAGATTCGTAGTCTCAAAAGAGGGAATTCAAATAGACCCATTGAAGGTACAGGCCATTCTTGATTTTCCTGCACCATCAAACTTACTTCAGATACAGAAACTTCAAGGAAAGGCTAACTTCCTAAGAAGGTTCATTCCAAACTATGCCGAAATGGCTAAAGGATTTACTCGATTATTGAAAAAGGGGGTTCCCTTCCAATGGGACCAAGTTGTGCAAGCTTCTTTTGATGTTGTCAAGGACACTCTTGTCCAAGCATCATTAAAGTATCCTCCCAATTATCCAAATGATTATTTCCTATATATCATCACGGCGGAAACAACCATTGCCATGGTTTTGGTCCAAGTAAAAGATAGAATTGAACATCTGATCTATTATTTGAGTCGTAATCTCAATGATATGGAAGTTAAGTACTCGTACGTAGAAAATATTACCTTGGCAGTTGTTTAAGCTCTCCAAAGATTTTTCCATTATATCCTGCTCCGAAAAACAACAATAGTTTCAGATTGCAACCCCATGACTTATATATTATCACGTCAAATGCTGGGGGAGGAATATTCAAAATGGATTGTCATTTTGTGGGAATTTGATTTGGAATTCATCAAATCCAAGTCAAAGAAGTCTTTAGTTTTGGCTTCTTTGTGACCTTCCCTCTGATAGTACTGCTACTACGTCGGAACCATCTATTCCAGACGAGTCTCTATTTTTGATCGGATCATATGATCCTTGGTATGGGGAATTCATCATTTATCTCTAGACTCAAACTTTTCAACCTAATACCTCTCACTCTGAACAGCGACGTATTCGATACCAAGCCAAATATTATCTGAACGTCGGCGATACACTTTATCTCCATGGTGTCGATACCATTTTAAGGAGGTGCCTCACGAATGAGGAGGCCGAAAAAGTATTAAATTATTGTCATGCTGGGACTTGTGGTGGACATTTATCCGGATATGCTACCGCGCAGAAGATACTCCGCGTCGGTTACTTTTGGCCTACTATTTTTCGAGATTGCATCCTTGCAGTCAAAATTTGTCATGCATGCCAGATTTTTTATCGTAAGATCCACAAACCGCCAGCGCTAATGCATCATGTTGTCTCTGCGGGACCATTTATGAAATAGGGTATTGAATTCATGACTTGTAACCCTCCTTCGTCCGGGGGGGCATGGTTATATTATTGTCGCAGTTGACTATTTTACCAAATGGGCCAAAGCGATGCCTACATTCAATAACACAGGACAAACAGCTGAATTTTTTTCTTTAACCACGTTATTGCACGGTTTGGGGTCCCACAGGCTATAGTTACGGATCATGGGAAGCATTTTCGCAACCACATGATGTCTAAATTGACTACCAAGTTAGGATTGTCGCATGATAATTCTACTCCTTATTATCCACAATCAAATGGACAAGTTGAGGCTATTAACAAAATTCTTAAATGAATTCTTCAACGAATGATAGGAGTCTGTAAAAGGAACTGGCATATGATCCTATACTCCGCTTTGTGGGCGTATCGAACCTCAGTGAGAAATGCAACCAGATTTACTCCTTTTCAATTGGTGTATGATCTAGAAGCTATCTTACCAATCCAATGCGAAATATCATCGTTAAAACTCGTGATAGACTTGTTACCTGACACCTGAGAAGAAGAATCGTGTCTCCTTAACCTCATCCATCTTTATGAAATGCATCGTGAAGCCCAATTGGCCAATGAAGCACATAAGAGACGTATAAAGGCACAATACGACAAAAATGTCCAACCTCGCATCTACTCAGAGGGCGACTTGGTCCTTCTTTATGATCAAGAAGCTGATGTAATAGGTACAGGGAAATTCGAGCCATTGTGGCATGGCCCCTATATTGTCAAAAGAGTTCTTGCTAAGGGTGCCTACGAGATAGTTGATTACGATGGAATTCCATTAGCACAGCCTAGAAATGGGTTGTATCTTAAACGTTACTATGCTTAATCATGAGCGTAGTAATTTTTTGTATTATATTGTTTATATGCTATTGATTTTCATTCACTATCTTAATTTTTTTTAGAGTTTTCTTGACGTTAGTAATCCACTTTACATTTTTTGCAGATGTCTGAATCTTTGGAACCATTTGTTGGATATGCTGATGGTGCTAGTCGTAGTACACGGAATCTATCCTTTGCATCGTAGGCCATTTTCACTCCGAATGGGAAGGTAGTGAGTTTTCAAGGTATTTGTATTGGTATATTGACGAACAATATTGCTGAGTATAGCGCGTTGATCGAAATTCTCTCTGATTCCATTTCATTTGGTATTAACTGCATAGTCGTAAGGTTAGACTCACAACTTATGGTATTACAACTTACTAGTGTTTATACTGTTAGAAATCCAACACTTCTTATATTGTTCCTAAGAGTTCGACTTTTGGAAATAAATTTTGATTTCATTCAATATCATTCTAGAAATTTGAACGCATTGACTGATTCATTAGCTAATCAAGTTTTAGACAAACATTTGTGACATAGGTAAAGAAAACATTCACATCATTGAATAAGATTGCATAATAAACATAGGAAAAACTCTAAAATAATATAGATAGATAGTTATAGGTTTTTTGTGCCCAAGACACATTGGTCATCTTACCTCAAAATGTATGCAAAATTTCATAAGTAAACTAGTGGTGTTCATGGCAGCATGTTATAGATCTAGCAATCCTATGGAGTAACCGCATCCAACGGTTAAGAACCCCAATAGTTTGTCGCTACAGTCGCATGGGAAGCCCTTCGATCTGGCAATCCGGAATCCTGAAGGTCAACCCCTCTATGTGCAGTTGAAGCTTAGGTAGAGTCTCAGCCATATCAAGGTCCTGAAGGATTGCTCTCCCGACAGCCCTCTATGTTGGCGCATCATCTTCATGCTCTGGTTCCTATACTGGTTGAACGCGACCGATATCTGCATTACATCAAACACTTAGTTTAGTCTTGGGAAAACATCAAAATAAAAAAGCATTGTAGAAACCTTAGAAAAATAAAAAAACATGGTCAAAACATTCTTACCTGTTGCACCCCACTGAGCACCTTCTGGTAATACTAAATCTGGATCTCCTCGAAAGTCGACGCCTGCGTATGCGTACTCATCGATGGTGGAAATTTGTCACTGGAACCAGGCAAAGAATGCAGTAGAGGACAACGGTCGATTGGCCTGCATGCCAACCCATGAGTTCTACCCATGTCTGCATTCGAGAATCTCTAGGACTAGTTATATCCAGTGTCATATGTTGTGGCTGCATCAGTGGAATCCGTTCCAAAGCGAAGGAGGTAAGGATTGAACCATAACTGAAATTTTTCTTCCTTCCTCCCTTTGCTTTTTTCAGTTTTTCCTTTATCTAAGATAGAACAACTTCATACCATTTTAAGACTCTTGGCTCTAAACACTCTAGTGCATACTGCATATACGATCTGTTCGCTACATGTAGTGTAACGGTGCCAACAAGTTTAGCGATCGTGAAAAGGATGGTTCTCAAAGGCAAATCCCTGACATCCCAGATGTTTATTTTTCCATATTTTCTAGGTTTTTCCCCTGGATAGCAATACTGCATAACATAATCCCTCACTATCACTCCTCCAATGGTAGACCCTGTGAGAGAAACGGGAAAACCTCTCCTCGACAAACCTGTGAGAAAATACACATCCTAAATTTTTATGGGAACCACTTTATTCTTAATGTGAAATGCCTCTATCAGCGGATCCCATGCTTGAAATAAGAACTCCAAGGGTTGTATTTGTTGCCTCATTCCCGATAATTTGAAGTACTTAAGTAGCCCACAATCTCTTAGGGCTCTTGCAGTACCCGGATCATTCAAGGCAATCATATCTTGTTCTTCATGTTCTCTTTCCCTCCATGTAATAGTCATTATAATCTAATGGAAACTTGAAATACAACCATAAGATCCATTAGATTCCATTCATTGCAAAAAACTAGGCAAATTTTGGGCACAACATGAAAACTAAAAATTTTAACTTTGCCCAACGCACTCCCTGGGCTGAGACAGTGCGTTCCACATTCAAGAACCCTTCACTGTACCTGCTATGCAATGTAGTTTTCGACATTCAGGGGTGCGTTGCCCTCATTTTGGGTAGAATTTACCCTAGGGGCCTTAAAACCCTAAAAATTTGTAGAAATTGGAGATGAAATGAATACCAAGGGAAAGAGGAGGTTCATGGTACTAACCTGGATCAAACAGCGATGAAATCCATCCACAAAAATGGCCGCAATCAACGACTGAATTTTGGGGGCAAAATCAGGTTCAGAGCTCCAAAATGCAAATGGTAACTATGCAATGATGAAAATGAATAGTGAAACTGCTTTTTAATAGTCATTTAATTATTTTCTAGTTAAATTGATTTCTATGACTATAGTTTTATTATGTTTTTATCATGAAACAGGTATTTTTAATCCATTTGATTTTTTTATGAACAGGAAATAAAACTGATGAACAGATTAGTCGTGTAGATTTATTCAAAGAATGACTTGACCACAAAGCATACTTTTCCTCCTTATTTTTCGAGCTTTGATAAAAACGAAAAAGGATTTGAAGCGCACTTTTATCTCTTTTTCGAGCTTCGATAACAGCGAAAAAGGAACCCCTGGAGTCTTCTTTCAGATCTTTTTAGATTTTGATAATGTGAAAAGATTGTCGAGCACTTGTCTTTTCGAGCTTGTTAAAGTAAATGAATTGATATCTACTCAGTATAAGTTTAACCCTTTTCTAGACTGAGATGGATTATTTACGAAAAAGGAATACCTTGGTTAAACATGACCAAAGAGGTTCTCTAAGATATTATTTTACACTTTTTCGGGTCTGAGTGACAAATTTATGAAAAAGTACTTTTGGAGTTCTCTTTCATCCTCTGTTTCAGACTCTCTAAATATGAAAAAGGACCGGGCTATCACTATCGTTAAGCTCGTTAAAACATAAAATAGTGATGGGCTTGTCAATCATGGCAAGAATCGAGTTTCACTCATCACTAGATTCGTTAAATTATTAAATAGTGATACTTTATTTTCCCGAAGGGTTGAATTATAGATCAAGAAAATGTTATCCTCCTCAAGCTTGTTAAAAAATAATGAGGTACTGGTCGAAAAATGACCAGGGAAAATTTGGGAAAGTGAGCAAAGTTTCTTTTTGGTAGCAAGTCGCTCTTGAACATGACACTTCTTTCACTCCATGTCCATGACTGTTTAGGTTGGGTAATCATTTTGATGGTTCATTCACACCTATGGTTCATCATACCTTCACTTCAATTTTGGGTCAATGCTACCAACTCATCACAGTGTCGCCGATATGTTCAAGATAAGTCATCCAATTATTAAAATCTCATCCTTCTGCAATACTCATAAACCTTCATGCTCATGACCGTCATCCCTGAAAATTTCTATATCAAGTCATACCCCTGTCTCTGAAATCAGTAACTCCAGTTTTGCAATAAGGTGACTTCCTATCGACGACAAATCAATATCCCGGAAGTTCACTTAGAAACATCAAATTCCAATACCATGAGGCTTGTTACGACATTGACAAGATCCTTGCTTCCAAACTTTTGACCGAAAGATTTTGTTCGTCGTTCGACATCAAATCATCTATTCACACCTTATGAAATGTATTGCAGTACCTTGAGGGCCATTGACATTAATGGTGGTTCTCTTGTGTTTGTTAACAGCACACATCGTTGGTTGGTAATCAAATGATGTGTTTTCATGTTCGACTACAAATCATATTTTTGCATGACTAGACTTGTACCCGAATGATCGAGTGAACGAGATAAGAAGACCCTGGATCTAGTTTCAGCCATCCAGGCTGCAATTTCAGGATTTTTGTACACATCATCTGTACGGTGACCTTACATACAGATTTTCATCCAAACATGGTCCTATTTTTGTAGGCATGTTTGCATCTGGGCAACATTCCAATGAAAATGAATTTCTGAATTATGTGCATGTTATTAAATTGTTTTATGTGTTGAATATGGGAATGCCTACCCTCAGCAATTATGATCAAAGAGGATATATCATGATGTAATGTATTGTAATATTGATGTAGGTGACCACTCCGCTTCATCTCCAGCCCATCACAGTTTAAAGCATCTCAATCAAATGTTCTGATTATTTGGATCTCATGCTTTAGGGGGAAATTGTTATAGGTCAATTTGGGCACCATTCCCAATGACCTGGTTAACTAGACATCATATCCAGGAACAATGATCAAGGGTCTATCATTCCCTATAATTTCAGTTGCTACATGCCCTAAGATAAGAAACAAGACAAATCAAGCAAGACTTTCATCAAGCAAAGGTTTCTAAGGTTTGAATCTTATTATATAGCATATGAGAGCTCACCAACGTAGGCTCTAAGGGGCCTAAGTATGTTTCATATGCAGGTAGCCCCATGCAAGGCTGCTCTGCAAAGCACTTCCCGACATTCACAGGTGCGTTGGTCACATTAGGAGCGAAATTCTCAATGTTCCGAAATCTCCACTTGGCCAGTGCCTTCTATAAGAGTTCACATGTGTCAAGCTTCAGATCCAAGTGTCCATTTGACATCTAAATTACTCGAAACATGTCTTTCCTATTATTGGAATGTCATTGATTACAAAACAACCTGCAATTCATCTATAAATTGAGCATAGATCTAAGTGCTTGAGAAGGAAGAATTTGAGTAGATAAATGCTGGAGAATTTTCAATTGAGAGCTAGATTTGTGTAGTTGCTGCTGGAGAGATTTATACTATGATGAGGTTTGGGGACGTTGCTGGAAGGGTCACTTCAAATTAGTCACCTGGTTGTAACCTCTCCTTCTAACATCAATAAATAATACTGCTTATTTTTCCCTATATGCATCTATATTGGCTTTGATTTTCCATATTGCAAGACCTTAGTTGATGTGTATGGTTTATGCTTTATTGATTTAGAAAATTAACTTGAATAGATATATATATTATTGCATTCAGTGTTCTTTCTTGGAGGAAGCATTCCGCACAAACCGCTTGAACTTGAAGCTGCAACGGAAGCGACAGAAGGAGCCATTTAGAAGCGCTTGGATCACAAATAACCTTCTAATCCTCTTTGTGTATCTGTTCTTAGTTAGGAAAAATAGTCATATAGTCTTTCACCTGTTACTCTAGACTAGCACTTATCTAGGGAAGCGTGATTTATCTGTAATTCACAATTCTGGCCCAACATCTAGAGTATCTCGCCTCACAGGTAAAGTACTTCATGATAACCCTCATCAAGGGTGCAAACCTCTGTTTTAGGTGTAAGAAAGGGAAAATAGCCCTGCAGCCTACTCTATACCTAGTTTTGACAAATGGCTCATAATAGCTTATGTTTAATCTTGCTTTTTTGAACCACTTTTCACCAATAGCAGGTATACCTGTAGCATTGGAGATGGCATCTACTGATAGTTCAAAGTCTATATCTACAATATTTACCTATTTTTTATGTAGGTTGAGGACAAACAACCTCATAAGCTCTGGGTGATTTTGTACTTGTTTGACTTTTTCACAAAATTGGAAACATCCCACATTCTGAAAACATGTGAGAATCATGGGAGATGAAGTGATATCCACTTTGCTCTGGGGTTCAAATCTGTTTACCTTCCCTCCCTTGTGCTTTATCCTCATAGGCATTTGGCCTCACTCATTGCTGACATTGTCTTCTACTCCTGACATGGTGATTAGGGTTGTTTTGGACAAACTTAGGTTTGCTTGTGACACTTAAGCAGGAGGAGTGATATGGAAATGATGGCGAGGATAGATTTTGTGAATGAGTGAGATGGAGGTGGCCTTATGACTAATTTGTTTTGAGCTTGGAGGAAGGCTTCTCTTGAACTGATTGCAGTTACCCTAGTTCACACCCCCTTAAATGAAAATTATTTGCTTGGAGGTTAAAAAAATAGGTTTATTTGTCATGAATATCTACAGCTTTCAAATACTAGGTTTTAATCATTTCTTTAACCACCAAATGATACAAATTACTTGGAGAACAAGGAGGAAAAGCCACCTACCAAATTTAGCTTTCCTGCAGGGTCTTGAAAACAGTTTGGAGGGCTTTCCTTGAGCCTTTGGCACCTTTCTGCAAGTTGGAGGGATTTTTAGCATGAGCGCAGCACCCTGCTCGCACTATCGTGTGCCTCTGAGCACTGTGTCGGACGAGTCGGGTCATACTCTAGGTGAAATGCTACCCACGTGCAGGCCTACCAGGCCTCTATATGCAGCGTCGGGCCTGTCGGGTCGCCCTCTGCGCACAGCGCCCAGCCGAAAAATGGGTGAGTCGGGCTCTACGCGCAACGCCAAGCCTAGGCATGTTGGGTTTGCCTATGCATAGCGCCGAGCTATATGCGCAGCACCTCCCGCTATACGTAAAAATTAGTGTAAAAGATACATTTTGAAGACCTCTCTATGCACAGCGCTGGGGTTTGTGAGAGCAGTGTCGGGTTCTGAGAGTAGCGCCAATGACTTTGCCCAGAAATTGTCCAAAAACTCTGAAATTTTCTCCTGAAGGGTTTTTCGCTCTCCTCAAATGTATAATGAGCTAAGAGTGATAAACAAGATGCCTTTATACCCTTGGAAAAATAAATCAAAATTATAAAACCCACTTTTGCTAAGGTTTTTTGAATTTGTCATTTTGACTGATATATTTTGACCTTTTATTGCACGTGATTTGAAAAATTTTCAAAGTGGCTCTTTCTTCCTTTGGTGGTAGCTTGCTGGAGAACTGCAGAGGTCCCTTTTAACCTTGAGGGTCTTGGTACTGTCAAACCTCTTTTTTTTTCACATGAGAGACTAAAAAACATGTTTTTATCCCTTTTTGACATTTCTAAGTGTAAGTGACCTGAAAACATGTTTTCTTACCTTCTTACTGATTTTGACAGTGATATATCCATTTTGACAAAGACTATAAATCATGTATGCTATGTCCCATCTTGGCCACCTCTGATTTGTTGCAGGTGCCATGACACAGTTGCTTTTTCCCCCTTTTTCATTCTTGGAGTTTGACAACTTTAGTTACACAACAGCAAACTCATGATTAGCTTGACTTCTTATTTTGAAACGCAATCCTAGGCTTTATTCCATTGACCAGTTGAGGGAAATTGACTGCACTTGAAGACTTCACCTTCTTCACACTGATACCCTTTGCATTTTTTCCTTTTGAGGTAGTGAAGCATTGTTACCTTGGAAAACCATGGAGGTCACCTTTAAGATCCTTTTTAAAACTTTCTGCCTGTTGTCATCATGGAGGCTCATAGTCTTCATTTAACCCTCTTTTCCTATCTCCATCATGACAGACCCCTTGAAATGAGTTTGGAATTTTTGTAGGCAGTGACATTCTCTGGAAACATTTTGCTGCTATCATGGAATCCAAACTTGCCTTTCACCTTCTTTGATTATCTTACCAAAACCCTAGGCTTTTGGGTTGTTAGAGAAGAATTTTCAGTGTTGTATTATAAGTTCTCTATAGCCCTTTCAAGTTCATTCATTTATGTCCACTTCACCTCACCTTTTTCCCTTTTTCATTTATAACTTCTAAAAATATTCATTTCATGATTTTTTGTGCTGAGGTGCCTCTGTCCTTGTGGTTTTTTGCATTGGCTCCTTGCTTGGCAGACTATTGGTCCAATCAATCTTAGAAACCCCGATTTTCTTGAACATAGACTACTTCTACTTCTTTGCTGTTGATTTCCTTTAATGAGGAGCTGGCCTCTTTACCTTACCAATTTTTCTGCTGATAGTTACCTTGACACTCCTGCAGAAATGTCAATCATGGACAGTTGTTCTTTGCAGATTTTGAACTTGATTAAGGAGGTCTTCCTTGAAGGTTTTTCTGATCTTTTTTGGTAACAACATACGTTGACCTTATTTTCCATTTGATTCACCTTCTTGTCACATGAAAAACAATGATTTAGAACATCAAAGACAATCCTTCAAACCATGAAAACCCTAATGACCTAGTGGGAGGCTCTTTAGACCTATCCTTTGACTGAAAGCTTGGCTTAGGGTCCTCAAGTATGAAAATAGAGTTTTTGATAATTTGATTTATTGAAGATCCAAAATGCAATGTATGTGATTTATCTAAAGAGGCTACAGAGATAGTTTTGATACCATCAATGCTTGAGGCATTGGATGAACATTGGAAAGGGTAGTTTGTTTGGAAATCTTAGGTGGCAAGTGGAGGGGTGAGGCAAATTCAAAACAGAGTGTTGAGGTGATAGGTGGCAAAACATGATGAAGATGAGTGGCATGAGCCCATGAAGGGTCTTCTGGGTGATATGCTGACCATGACATGGTAGAGTAGTAAAATAGTGAAAAAATTATCCTAAGGATAATGAAGGTAGTGAGATTTCTAAAACTCACAATATTCATGAATTTTGTTTTTAGAAATATAGGATAAGTATTTAGTCATAAAATAGCAAAAAATTATTGATAACTAACACCACTTCCAAGAATATATGATTTTCTTGATCAGCTGAAAGAAACAATTTTTTCACTAAGTTAGATTTATGAAGTGGATATCATCAAGTAAGAATTGCATAAAGTGATATATGGAAAACTGCATTCAAAACCAAACAAGGACTCTTTAAGTGGCTAGTTATGCCATTTGTTTTGTGTAATGCATCAGAAACTTTCATGCATGTTATGTGTTAGTGTCAGTATTTGCATACTTCCACCAGGGATCAAAACAAATTTTTCATGTGCATCTTAGGTGTCCCACTCTAAAGAAATTTTCAGTCATTCCATTAGGTCAGATATAAAATTGTTCCATTGGTGGTTGTCCTTTTCAATAAAATTTCACTCTCCCTCATAGATTCACATTGCTGACTCATTCTCATGTCTCCTTGAGCATAAAAACACCTATAGAAATCCTCTTTTCACCAGGAAGTCTTTTGAATGAAATCTCATTCATGAAAGTCAAGTCTAAAGAAGTCCCATTAGGTCATTAGGTTTTTTATTTTTCAAGGTCACTCCTCCATTTTAGATGAGGTCAGAAAATATATGAGAGGGAATAAATAAGAAATTTTGTTTTCATATGTAGAAGATCATCATGATGTAATTATCATATTTTCAAAGTTGTAATTCTTGACTTTAATGATTTTTATATCAAAATGTCATTTTGATATAAAATTCAATATGTAATTTATTTATATTTTTCCAAATGTAATTTTATGAATCTCATATGTAATAAATTCATCCCAAGTTGTCAATGCAATCATTTCTAGCCTAAATGGAGCAAGGAAAGCCAAAACTCCATGACTTGATCAAACTGCAAAATGCCAAAAATTCAGAAAGTTGAAGAGTATCAATGCTAAAGTCCAAAGGGAAAAGTGAACATAGGAAAAGTGGGTTATTCAAAATAAAATTACAATCCCTAAAGATATAAAGCTTTTCAAAATCTTCAATCAAATCATTTGCCTCTATTCATCCATCACAAGTTTCCAGTAGAGGAGAAAATTTCAGAGTTTTTGAGCATTTTGAGAAAAATCCATTGGTCGTTGCACGTTTGCCCTAGGCGTTGCGCATTTTCCTAGACGTTGTACATTTAGCCCAGGTGCTGAGCATTTGACCGATCATCCGTAGAGAAAAAGGCAAGGGACATTTCACGTTTACCTCTAGACGCTATGTGTTTTCCTGGATGCTACGCGTTCCTCCAAGATGTTGCGTGTTTGAATGGAGAGGTTTTCTCAGGGTTCTATCTCTCCCAGCAAGCTCAGTTTTTTGTACAGACTTCTTCATAGCTCCTTCAAACAATAATTTAACCCTATCAAGCCTTCTCACTTAAGTGTCTCATGATTTAATACAAAATTGAAGTGTTTATTGCTATGAAACCCTATTTTTCATTTCCTTTTACCATTTTCATTCATATTTCCCATACTCATGTCCCTAAACACATATCATTTAAAAGTATAAGATCCTAGGGTTTTCTTATACCTAGGTTATCATTTACATTATCACTTCCTCCATTTGTCACAGCTTCTCCTTTCAAATCCATATTCCTTTCATCTCATTCCATTTACCCTAGGGTTTCCAAAGCCTTTAAGTCCACAATGTCTGAAGAAGAAGACAGAAATGTCAATGAGGAGAAAACAAAGAAAAAGAAATATGAAAGGAGGGAAAATCATCAGATATGAACCAAAAAACACAAAAGAACTCATGGCTTCTTCACTTACTGTGTCATGTTTTAAACATGTTGGTTGCTTTGAATTTTGTGAGAGGGTGCAAAGGGTCCAATATCACCCTATGTTAGCAAGGCTATTCATTGTGATTGAAATATTTCGGTGAAAATCACATCAAAGTAGATTTGGTTGAAGCGTTTCGAACTAGCCAATGTGGTTCATCATCAGGACAAGATGGAAAATTTGATCGAGTAACCCATTTAAATAGATAGTAAAGCTCCAACTAGCCGTTTGTAAAATAACGACTAGTTTGACTAAAATAGGAAATAAAATAAAAATAATAATAGTTTATTTATTTTTTAATGAATAAATCAAATTTTTAATGTTTATAATTTGAATTTTATATATTTATATTTATTTTTAATAAAAATAATAATTATTTAATATATTTTTGATGAATAAATTAAATGTTTACTATTTAAATATATTTATTTTCTATTTTTATTTTTAGAATAATAATTATTTTATTTGCTTTTATTATTTTTTATCAAATAAATTAAATTAAAAATAATAAATAAATAATATTTATAGTTTGAATTTTATATATTTATTTTATTTTTAAAAATTATATGCTATGTGATTCAGATCTTATCCAAATAGTTAACTTAATTCTATTTAACTTATTGTAAATTTTTACAAAGTTAGCCCAAAAAAATAAATAAATAAATAGATGAAAAATTAAAAATTAAAAATAATAATAATAATTAAAAACTAAAAAAAAAAAAAATAAATAAATAAAATTTCAATAAATAAATAATAATAATAATAATAATAAATAAATAAATAATAAGAAATAAATTAGGAATGAAGGGCAGGAATCCAGCATCTGCTAACAATCCACCCTTCATCCCCACACTGGCTGGTTCGAAACGCGTCGACCAAATCTACTTTAATGTGATTTTCACCGAAAGATTTCAATCACAATTTATGGATCACAGAAGCCGAGTTCCTAATAAGGCTATTCATATCAGGTCTTCATGATAGGTAGGTCACTCTTGCTGGGATTAATTTTGCCATGTCTATTAATTTCATTGCAGCTGCTACAGGGATCCCTAATGTGGGAGAGAAATGTTTTAAACAAGGGAACCTTGATCATAGCTACTATGAGCCATATCTTAAACCTAGATACAAGGATGAAAAAAAGACCATTTTCCCTTTCTCTCATCTTCTTGACCGATATGTCCCTATGATGAAAATCATCATGAAATAATTCACCTGTGAGGGGAGGTTTTCTCGACTCTATTCATATCATATCTAGCTTCTTATGCATTTCACTAGAGTCATAATGCTTCACATACCCTATTTCCTCTCCCGTAGCATTGACAAGATGGCATATATTGCACAAAAGAGGGATTATAATCATCAAATGAAGAGTCTCTTTCACCACTCCCTAATCAAAATGATAGTCATGCATCAGCTTGAGCAAAAGAACATTCCATGGGACACAGTCATAGCAAATGAAATTTTCACTACCCCACCTAGTCAGCATTATTAGAATATCCCCTCATAATCTCATCCTCCCATATCCACTCCTCCATCTCAGCCTGCTGCTCATACATCATCAACAAGTCAGTTTCATTCACCTCATGTTGATCCTTCTTCTTCACCTTTCTATAACCCTTCATCATCCTCACATCATGATTCCGAGTCATCAAGCAGTGACGAGGATATTGAGGAAAATTGGGATAATTTGACTGATGTTGAGCTATTTCCCAAGACTTATCAGAGAGGCTACAAGCATTTTTTTGCTTCAATTGGAGTGAAAGGGGCCATGCCTTCTTCATCAACAAAACAGGTGGACAAAGGAAAGGAAAAAGCTAAAGAGCCAATCATTGATGAACAAGAGGAAAAACATGAAACAGAGCATGAATTTCAGCTGATTGACCTAGATGAGGAATATGAGGGAAAAATCACCAATGCAACAATCAAAGGCAAAGAAGAAAATATAAGTGAACTTCAAGCTAATCTTGAGAGAGAAAAATATGTGATTGAATTTCTTGAGAAAGAAAATCAATAGCTGAAAACTAAGAAAATCATCAATGAGGTAAATACCATCAAAGCACAAAGAGAGGCAGAAAAGGCTAAGGTCTTGCTGGAGGAGACCTTGGAAATATTTGGTGAAATGGATGATGAGGAGGATCAGCCTCAAAGACAGAAACCAAAGACTATAGGGCTGAAGAGAGCTTTATCTCGGGAAAGACAGAGAGAAGATGAGTTGGCAAAGCAGCTCACACTAAGTGAGTTGCTTACCCTAGAGATTAGCAAGGACAGGGAATCATGGCTTGATAGAGCCAATCTGCATTTGGAGAGGTTGCTAGAGAAGGCCAACAAGGGAAATGACTTGTTGAGAACAAGAGTCAAGATTCATGCACGAAAAGAGAGAATTGCATTGGCCAAGCTCAAAAGAGCTAATGCTAAGATTGAAATTTTGACAAAGAAAGGTGAGAAAGAGAGGTTAGATATACTTTTTGAGGTGTCTCTTCATGCCTCAAGCACTTGATAAACAATTACCCTCACTATTTTTATAAAATTTTGGCACACTTAGCACTTCATTTCATTTCTGCTTTTTTGAGTCTTTTGCATGCAGAAATTTTTCCAAAGACACAGCGACCTGGATGTTGCACTCTTTTTTGGGGAATCCAAATGAAAAATGACCATCATCATCATTTTCATAATGATAAGGACATAAACCCTAGCAAGTTTCATAATATCTGGAGGAGAACTAGTCCCTTAAAAATGCAAAAAACTACCAAATTTTCATGTTTCTGCCTCCTTTTTGACTTGCTCACTGCGTGTTTACCATTCTTGGGATATCGACTTTTTGATAGTAAAATTGAGCACCATTTTGAAATCTGGAGGTATATTTGGAAACTAGACTCAGAGAGCTTTCCAATGAGCTATCATGGAGCTGATTTTGACACCAGGAAGACACTTAAAACTAGCCTTGAATAGAGACCATTTTTCTACCTAGACGCTACGTGTTTGACAAGGAAAATGCATTTTTCACAGTCTTGAGCAAATTTTGAAGTTTCACTCCAGTTTTAATTTTACTTTGGAAAATGAATAAATTACTAATATAAATGGTCATGATGAATGTAAATTTAATGGTTTTACTTTTATCTAAGGTAGATACATTAGGTGAGTCCTCTAGAGGTCAAATGAATCAATTTCCTCTCTTTTAGAGGCAAATTGTTGGGTCTTCCTAGTCTTTAGTTTCTTGTTTAGCATTTAGTGTAACTGATTCCCATCTCATGGATTCGACTCCCTGAGGCTATGGAGAGTGTTTTTTAGGTCTATATCTTCTTTCTCTTTCTCATTTGTAAGGGTTTGACTCAATTGGATGTTTGGCTTTTGAAGAAACAAACTTTTGTATCAATTTTGAGCAGGAAATTAATCAAATTTGCAGCTATTTTTATGGGATCCATGTGGTATGGTTTTTAGTTTCATTTTATTCTTGTGTGCTTAGTTTTTAGAATTTTTTTTTTATTTCATTCATCATTTCATAACTTCTAAGTGAATGTATGCAAGTAAGATAAGCAGAATCCATTCTTAGATGCTATGTTTTGGGTAGACATTCACAGTCTGTTAAATTTCTTCAGTTTAGAAAGAACCCATGATTGCACTGTGTTCTTTCTAGTCCCTCACCTATCTTGATCATCCCACCGTCGAAACCCTAAAGTGTTAAACATTGTACCTACCTTACCCCATAGAACACCCTGCAAATTTTGACCTAATTTTCTTGTCCTGACTATTTGACTCCTTCTGATCTAGCACAACCCTATACAATCAAAATCAAAACTCTGAGCTACTATACCTAGCCTAATATCTTCTTTCCTTAGTCATCTTGGCTATGATCTATATGAGGAGATCCCTCTCCTTTCCTAGTAGGGCTAGCTACTTGGCTAAGCATGGTTTGTGGTTACCTTGGAATTGCCTTCTTTAGCCTGAGGTTCAATCCAAGTGATAACATTATGGATAGTGTTTCACGTTCATTCCTTGATGAATTTTTGACTATGTACTTAGATGACATATTTATTTTCAGAAAAACAAGAGAAGATCATGTCTTGCATGTGAATAGAGTGAGTTATATTTTGAAGAAAGAGAAATTGTTTCTTAAGATGTCAAAGTGTGAGTTTGGAAAGACTTCTTTGGTCTATTTAGGACATATTGTAGGAGAAGGAGAGTTGAGAATTGATCCTTCTAAATTGGAAGCCATTGTGAATTGGCCCACACCCAAAATAGTAACTGAGGTAAGAATTTTCTCAAGTGCAGCTTAGTATTGGAGAAATTTTATTGCTAACTTTTCTTCCATCGCAGCTCCTATACATGCAATGACAAGTGTGAAGAAACGCTTCCAATGGGGAGGCAAACAATATCAATATTTCAAAGCTTTAAAAGACAATATTAGTTCAGTTCCAGTCCTTGCATTACCAAATTTGAGACAGCCATTCGAGATTCAGACCGATGCTAGTGATTATGTCATGGGCGCAGTTCTTTTGCGGCATGGTAAGCCTATCGCTTTTCATTTAGAAACATTTAATGGTGTTGTGAAAAAATATCCTACATATGATAAAGAACTATATGAATTGGTACAAAGTTTCAAGAATTTGAAACACTACTTGATGGGTAAAGATACTATTGTGCATACCGATCACCAACCATTACAATACTTACAGTCGCAAACAAAATTGCAGCATTCAAGGCATTTCAGGTGGATGGGATTTCTTCAACAGTTTCACTTGGTTATAAGGTACAAGAAAGTTATTTTCAATAAATTTACTGATATTATTTCAAGACCAATCATTAGTGCATCTACTTTACTCAAAAATGATTTTATTGTACATGAGAGTTACATAGAACAATATGCACATGACATTGATTTTCAAGGTGTGTATACTAGTTTGAGTGAAGGGAATCACGTTGAAGAAAAAGATTATCACATGCATAAAAATTTGTTGTTTCATTTGGGAAAGTTGTGTATACCACAAGGAGAGAGGCTAAGTGTCATGAGAGAAGCTGATTCATCTCTTATTGTTGTAAACTTTGGGGTAAGCAAAACAGTGGTGCATCTACAGAGGTATTGCTATTGGCCTTACATGATAGATAGTGTGTCACGTTTTATAAGAGGTTGTTCTATGTGTGAAACAATTAAGCCTAGTAATAGGAAGCTTGGGTTGTACACGCCACTTCTGGTACCATCAAGGCCATGGAAGAGTGTCTCCATGGACTTTGTGGGAGGTCTATCTATGTCAAGAAGACAACATGATATCTTTATGTAGTTGTGGATAGATTTAGTAAAATGTGTATACTCATGCCATGTAAGAAAACCATTACTACTGAAAAAACCACTAAAATTTATTTTTAACATGTTTGGGTTCATTTTGGATTACCAACTTCTATTGTTAGTGACAAGGATTCTAGGTTCATTGGGAATTTTTGGTCAAATCTATGGAGAATGATGGACACAAAGTTGAAAAAGAGTATCGATTTTATCCACAAACATCTTGACAAACCGAGGTAGTGAACAGAACCTTTGTGCATCTATTGAGAGGATATTGTAGCAAACATCCTAAGTTGTGGGATGAACAACTGCATTACATTCAACACGCTTACAACCGGGCAAAAGCACTCTTCAACACAGACATCACCTTTTGAAGTATGCTTTGGGTATTTTCTAAAATCGCCATTAGAATTCATCTTTGGGAAGGATGTTGCAATATATGGCCATAGTGACATTGATAAGGCTTGAACGTTCATTCATAAAATTCAGATTGTACATCAACAAGTTCAAGAAAAGCTTGAGAGAAGTAAAAGCAAATACAAAGAGAGGCATGAAAAACATAGATTTGATCACAAGTTTCAAGAGGGAGATGATGTATGGTTCAACATTAGCAAAGAAAGGATGCAAGGGAAAGGTAAAAAGCTCAAACCCATTCGATATGGTCCATTCAAGATCATAAAGAAAGTTGGTAATAATGCATTTCAACTTGACTTGCCTTCTTATATGCAAATGTATTCAGTTATTAATGTTGAAAACTTATGTTTCTATCAACCACCTTTGATCAATGATCAAGGAAGTGATGTTCAGCTACCTTCTATTGAATATTTCTTGTTAGAATTTCTGGATGAGCTCAAAGAAGATACAATTCATGACAAGAGGACAAGAGCATCCAATAGGGGAAGTGTTGACTACCTTAAAGTTGGGCTCAAAGGCACTAAACCAAGCAAGGCGAAATGGATGGAGGTTAGAAAGGTGAGGCAGTTTTACCCTCATCTACTGAATAGGTAATCAAGTCTTTTAGGGTCCAAAAGCTTCCCAATGGGGAGGAGTGATCAGGAGTTCATGAATTTTTCTCAAAATTCAAAGTTACAGAATTGGGTTGAAACTAGGGTCATTGCGTAGATCTCATCTTCCTAATTTTAGCGTTGTGAATGGTTCGAAAAACCGATGTCGTATGAGGGAGATATCTCATTTTGATCGACATGCCAAACAGGTAAAATTGTGATAGGTTTGACTTGGATGCACAGTCAGTAGGGTGAAGGTACAGTCAGCAAAAGGGGAATATTCTAAGGAATATTCCTTTCCTCAGAACCAACCCCAGGATGACAAGTGTCACTTCTTTATTGTTCGAATGGTTGTATTTTTATGTTTTTTGGACCAATCAGGAGGTGCCACATGGCTATCCTTGAGGCCGCATGTGGCCCTTGAACCACATTATAAAATTTTGGGTGAGGTCCTCAGGGCTCGACCCCGTGACCTCCCGTGGGCATGCACAGGTCTCCACCACCCGAGCTTCATGTAGTTCTTAACATATCATGTTCGTGGGTTTAATTTAAAGTTCATTGCAAATGAGTTTGGGGGTTGGGGACCGTCGGCGGTCCCAACCCACCAGTGGTCCCCACGTGGTGGTCACATGGAATTAAACGAATGTTACAACCGATGGTTATCACAAAATTCGACGGTCTCTGCTAGCAGATTCATTGCATGTCACATGGCCACGGTTAATCCTCCGTGCGGTTAATGTTAACAACACTTCAAACCTGAGTAAACGCAAATCTACCACAGTTAATGATGTGGGTTCTGCTAACTTCTAACGATTAGTCCTACAGTTTTTGGGTTAGCATGTGGCCACCCCAACTGCAACACTTATTGCGACAGTTAAGTTTGGTGGTGGTTTAGGCAAGCACGCCATTTCTGGCGGGAGTTATTAATTTAACTCCAGACAATTGGAGTCCTCCACTTTTAGTGGAGTTTTTCTAGGTGTAACTGGGAAAAAGAGTGGGAGACTCAATTTTTTCCCATTCTAAGTGAACGAAGAGTCATTTTTGACTAATTGGAGAATTTTGGAGCCATTAGAGCATTGTAATTACATGTATTTGCAAAATTTTGAGCATAATGAAAGATATACATGCCATTGGGAGATGGACCAGTAGATGTATCCCAGGAGGGTTGAACTGCTTCATCATGCCTACTGTGTAAATTTCATGTGGTGACTTATTTCTCTATTTTACGCTATTGTTTATTCTTATTTGTGCTTATTTCATGCTTCTAATTCACCTAAAATCATCTCTAATTCATGGACAAACACCTCAATCCTTAAGCAAACTAATGAGACAAGTATGCACATGTTTATAAACTGAAAAGACACTTAGGCCAGCAAAACTAATACAGTCATTTCAGATCACCTACACTACAAATGAATTTCTGGGGTATTTTTATAAGGGGTTCCTCAAAAACATCCACTAGAGGGTCTTTTCCTTGTAGTGCTTGGATATCTCCTCTGGTAAATGGGGGACCTAGTCATTTTTTTTAATCCACAAGAGGCTTAAGACAAGGCTTCCCTTTATCCCCCTTCCTTTTCATCCTCATGGCATAATCCTTCAATCGATCATTGGACTACAATCACATAGCAGTCCTAATTACAAGTATCAAATCTAGTAATTGGGTCAAAAACATGAACCACTCACAATTTATTGATGACACCCTACTAATGGGAGGAGCTACATGCATAACAGTCAGCAGATTTAAAAAGTTGCTAGACAAATTTATGCACTATTCAGGAGGTTAGATCAATTATCTCAAAAGCTGCATATATGGATGGAATGCAACTATGAATACCATTCATATCATTGCCCAAACCTTGGGGGTCCCTTACAAATGGAGATGGAACCATTTTAATTACCTAGGGATGCATGTAACAATGGCCCTTTAAGGACAGAGGTTTGGAACATCACCATAGACAATATGAATAATAAATTCCAGCAATGGGGAGCCTCTTGGCTCAACTTGGTTGGGCGTGTGGTCCTCTTAAAGGTTTTTCTCTCTACTCTGCCCCTTTACCACTTCTCTCTGCTCCAAGCCCCTATCAGTATTCAGAATAAAATGGAAGAAATCTTAAGTAAATTCTTATGGCAAGGTGGTAAAAGTGAAAAAGAAGAATTTCAATCTAGTAAAATGGAGGTAGGTAACAAGTAAGTATGAAAATGGTGGTCTTGCTATTTGCATCCCTAAACTGTTGAATGTTGCCTTCGGAGGAAAAATAGTGTGGCGGTTAATTACTGGGCAGAAAATGTGATGGAAGCAAGATCTGGAAAGAAAATATCTCTCCACTTCAACGCAAAATATACTAGAAAACTCATCCCCAACAGGCCTTGCTCACGTATATGGACTATCTACAAGAAATCCATCACCTTTATTTACAAAAACACCTCCAAATTTCCTCATGGAGGTCGCAGCATTAGCATATGGAATGACAAAATAATGGGCAAGCCTCCTCTCTTATACGATCTGAGCCTTCTGTGCATTTAAAGGCATCTTAGATAGCTTGGGATCATCACCTTGGATAAAATCTCCAGTTAGGAAGAGAGTAGTATCAAATGGTTGGGTTGAATGTTTCCAAATATTCCCCCCCACCTCCTCAATAACAAAGCTAAATTGGAAGGAATGCTTCATGTAGCTTCTCCTCTTGCAAAAGATGAGGAAAATAACTATAGATGGGACCGCTCTGGGTCTACTTACACCATAAAAGTGGGATACGAGGCTCTTCACCATGATCACTTCCCCTCTCCTCTGTGGGAAACCTAGAAGAAAGTTTGGAGATCTGAATCTCTCCCTAAAATCAAAATCTTCATTTGGACCCTGGTAAAAGGAAATATTTTGACAACTGACAATCTGAAATTAAAAAAAAAAAAAGGCCATTCAGGGAGCCTCTAGATGCCATCTATGCTCTGCAACTGAGGATACAATACAACATCTCTTCATCGAATGCTCCTTTGCAAAAAAATTCTGGAACTCCCTCTCTGATCCCCTACAAATGGAGATTGTTGCTAACACCACAATCTTTGATCTGATTGCTAAATGGAAAAAGATCTACCCTTGTGCAAAAAAATGAAGAGTGTTGTCAAAAGAATCTGGGACACTCTACCTTATGTTATCCTCTGGAACATATGGCTCATGAGGAACAAAGTCACCTTCCACGAGAAAAAACCATGCATTAGGAAAGTGCAGAGCGAGACCTAGAGCCTGACTGCAGAAACCATATTAGCTAAAAACAACAGTCAATTCAACATCAATGACCTGCATGTTGAGGAAATACTTCTGTAGGTTTTCAACCTTATACAGAAATTATCTGCAAATGAATCTTAAAACAGAAAATAAACAATAGCGAGAGCATAAAACATAAATAGATATACACAAAGATTTTCCCCCGAATCCCAAATCGGGACTACCAGCTTGATTTTTCATTATATTCCTTTTAGTGTTTCAACGCATATATATACATGCAGAAGCATTCATAAACCCCAATCCATTAACCCTAGATTAGAACATAACTGTAGATCCCTTGATCAGATCTACAAAATACCAGAGGCCAAAAACCATCATGCCCAAAAAACATGTGCAAACCCATGCAAAAAACCATTGGTGGGTCCACCCACCGAAAAATAGGGTCCAAAAACAAATTTTCCCAGGGCGTTGCCCCAAACACTGAACAGAGGGACTTGCCACCCCTCGTGATGTGCCAAGTGCAACGTACAGGGGGGCCTATCACCCCCCTGCGTGTGTGACTAGTCATGGAAAGAATATAACACATACCCAACATATTTGGAAGAGTGCTCGACATCCTCCCGAAGTGCAACAAGCCTCTCGCAATGCATCCAGTTCACAAAGATCAATGGAAAATAAGACTCAAAGAAAATGAGTTTATTGAATGGCTTGATGGGATAAAAAGACTCACATTGTTCTTTGACGGAGCTTCAAAATCAAATCCATGAATAGCAGGAGTTGGAGGTCACATTTTGGATGAGCAGGGCAACAATGTTGCCACCTTCGAATGGGGACTGGATTAATTTTCAAACAATAGAGAGGATTCCTATGCCTTAATGCAAGGCCTTCAAATTATTAAAAGACTAAATATTAAAAAGGCTATGGTTTTCGGGGACTCGGAAATAGTTATTAACATGATGTTGAACACAGCTTTGTCTCCCAATATCACCTTCAGCAGAAAATTTTCATCAAGTGTCACAACTTGAGAAAGGAAATAGGATATATTTAATTCTATCACATCCTCAGATCCAACAACAAGACAGCCAATTCTCTGGCCACCAAGGCATGCCTTAGACCCCTCGGTCAACTCTATTCCTAAGGTTGCACCACCTTCTCCCCTATTCGATGAATTTTCCCCTCTGAATTCTCTCTTCCACCATGATATTTTGTGCCTCCTGGATTTTATTCTTGTAGTTCTTCCATGCCCATCCCCTCCCCTGCACTTGTCTCGTGAACTTATTCCCCTGTGATTGTCACCCTTCCCTCATCCTCTACCCACCCTCTGCTCCATCCCTTCCTATTTATCCCTCTTTCCCTCCCTACGTGGACCACCATTCATTGTTGCGCTATGCTCCCTCTACCACTCAATATTTTTCATGGAGCTCTCTGTCTCTCTGTCCATGGGCTTCTGTTCTTAGCTATCTACCAGCACTTTTTCTCCCTCAACCCCTCACTTCCACAGTTGTGTTATTTCTCTCCCACTTTGGAGTCAATATGAGGAATGAGAATTGCTTCCACTGCTATGACCTACAAGAAAATTCTCAATACCAACCCAGACAACAACGTTGGAACCATGAACTACTCAAATTCTTGGCAAGGAAACAGGAACTAGTCTTCAATCCTCCATCTGTCATTTCAAACATCAAGTCTTTTAAATTTACAGTTATGTTATTTGAGTTTGTTAGAATTTATAAAGAATCAGATATGCAGCATAGTAGCGATAGTCAGTGTGCAAGAGGTTCTATTTTTTCCACATCACCCCTCCTTGACATTCTATTTTGCAACTCAGATGTAATGGAGATCTCACTCTCCACTTTTTTGGAATATAAATAGTAACCGACTCTATTAAAAAAAAAAATGTTAAAGCTATAGTTTCAATAATTCTGTTACCAGTGTGGAAATTTGTAAAATTAATAGTCGTCTCTTACTTATCTCCTCAACCCATGCTAATAAATAAACCTTAAAAATATTTACAGGCTTATGTGGAGCTTTCACTATGTAGAAAACTCACACAAAGAAAAACTTCGCTAAAGAAAAATGTTAAAGCTATAGTTTCAATAATGCCATTACCACTATAGAAATTTTTAAAATTAAAAGTCTTCTGTTACTTAGCTTCCCATCCCACGCTAAGAAATAAAATTTAAAGATACTTACTAATCTTATGTTGAGCTTTTAGTGTGCAGAAAGCTCCACACACTTCTTTACATACAAGGTTTTGCACACTGCTTTACATGCAAAGCTTCACACATTGTTTAAAAACTTTATTTTACATGTCTTCCTTCCTAAATGGTTAAATTTACATGCTTTGAAATAAATGATTAACTAGTAAAAATATGATTAATTTCATGAATTTAATAAAATGTTAAAGCTAGAGTTTTAATCATTCCATTAACACTGTGGAAATTTGTAAAAGTAATAGATGTCTCTTACTTAGCTCCCCAACCCACGCTAGGAAATAAACCTTAAAACATTTACTAGGTTGTTTTATATGCAAATCTTTTCACGTTGTTTCAAAAATTTAAACGCCAAGTGTTAGCAAATGTTTAAGTTTACTTGTCTTCCTTTCAGAAAAAAGAAAAATATCAATTCCATGTGTTCTTAAATGCTTAATTTTACTTCCTTTGAAATAAATGATTAACTGGTAAAAATTTGATTAATTCATCAATTTAATAAAACTTTAACGTTATAGTTTCAATAATGAAATTACCATTGTGGAAATTTGTAAACGTAATAGTCGTATCTTACTTAGCTTCCCTGGTTGTGCCATGAAATAACCTTAAAACTATTTACTAGACTTCGGTGGAGTTTTTGTTCTACATATCTTTCACTGTGCGGAAATATTTTCACGTTTCTTTACATGCAAAGCTACATTCTTTAAAAACCTTAGTTTACATGTCTTCCTTTAAAAATAAAAATAAAAATAAAATGCCACGTGTTCCTAAATGCTTTATTTTACATGCTTTGAAATAAATGATTAACTGGTACAAATATAATTTCATCAATTTAATAAACTATTAAATCTATAGTTTCAATAATGTCATTACCAATGTGGAAATTTGTAAAAATAATATTCATCTCTTACTTAGCCCCCTAACCCATGCTAAGAAATAAACCTTAAAAATATTTATTATCCTTGCGTGGAGCTCCTAACCCATGCTAAGAAATAAACCTTAAAAACATTTACTATCCTTGTGTGGAGATTTGCATGTGCAGAGATTTCATTGTGCGTAAAGCCACACACACTGCTTTACATGTAAAGCTCCACACAATGTTAAGAAATTTAAACAATGTGTGTTAACCAATGTTTAAGTTTACATGCATTCCTTTTAAAAGGAAAGAAAGAAATGGAAGATGCATGTTCCTAAATGCTTAATTTTACATGCTTTGAAATAAATGATTAACTGGTAAAAATATGATTAATTTCATGAATTTAATAAAATGTTAAAGCTATAATTTCAATAATTCCATTAACAGGGTGGAAATTTGTAAAAGTAATAGTCGTGTTTTAATTAGCTCCCCGTCCTACACTAAGAAATAAAGCTTAAAACATTTTACTAGACTTGTGTAAAGCTTTCACTGTGCAAAAATATCCACACGTTGTTTAAAAATGTTAAACACGACTTGTTAACAAATATTTAGGTTTACATGCCTCATGCCCAGCACACAATGCCATGTTAGGTGCTTGGGCAACCATTTCATAGTGTATCACATGTCACTTTGTTGCATTCTTCACTGAGATTTCCCTTTCTTAATTTGAATGTCGTATTGATTTCCATTAATGTAGCCCAATCATGCTCGTCACACATCCCACCCGGCTCGTGCACATATTGCCAATGCCCTCTTCTCGACTCGGACATGGTACTCGTCATGCGGTCGTGTCGCCTGATGCTTCAACTCACCCACTTCTCATTAATTCATGCACAAAATCCACTTATGGGAACTTGGGCAGCTCACCTTTGGGTGGGCATGCACATGGCACTCGCCTTTTTTTCGTGCACTCTACATGACACCCATAGTTCCACTTCATCGAACTAATCTACCAAATGCATAACCTATGTGTCCAACATGGCATGCACATGCTCCATACCCTTCACATCACATGAATTAGGTGCACAAGTTATATACATCACAAAGGATCAGCATGGCATCTGTTTTCCCATGCCAACTCAAGGTCCTGATAATCCTTTACTTATATGCATCATTTTCTATTCATTTTTTTGGGTGGGAACCCCTTCATAAGTCAGTCCGACCAACCGTGTCGTGCAAGCACACCCCTTCTTTCGAGGACCCCAATATACCTGGAATGCAATGCCTCATTGGGAATCTAGGCACCCTGTCATCTTGTAGGTGCACCCACATTTCCATCTATCACACACTACCTCATCGTTCACTTCATCGAACTGCCCATGCTCATTCCGCCCACCGCACGTCTTTCCCAGGTGACCACCATCGCACTTCTCGCTCCTCCCATGCCATTTTCTTGCTCCACATGTCATGCTTGATTGTCACTCCTATGGACCTGTTCATTTAGATTGCACATCTTTCCTAGCTCGCACCCATCGTTTGTTCATCTTTAGCACCCTCTTCCTGACTTTCCCTTCGCACCCATCGTGTGATCGTGTCACTTGATGCTCCAACTCATCCACATGGCATTGACTCATCCACACAACCCCGCCTATAAGCATATTGGTGTCAGGACTTCATCCAGGCATGCCCAAGGTGCTCACCTTTGTGCTTTAAAGATTTTAAATAAATGATTAACTGGGAGCTCACACTAAGAAATAAACCTTAAAAATATTTACTAGACTTGTGCAGAGTTTTCACTATGCAGAAAGCTCCACAGAATGCTTCACATGTAAATATTTGCACACTATTTAAAAAATATAAACACCAGGCGTTAATTAAAGTTTTAATTTACATGCCTTCCTTTTTAAAAAAGAAAATAGTAAACACCATGTGTTCCTAAATGCTTAATTTTACATGCTTTGAAATAAATGATTAATTGGTAAAAATATCATTAATTTCATGAATTTAATAAAATGTTAAAGTTATAGTTTCAATAATGCCATTACAATGTGGCAATTTGTAAAATAAATAGGCATCTCTTACTTACCTCCCAATCCCACTCTAAGAAATAAACGTTAAAAATATTTACTAGACTTTTCGAGAGCTTTGTTTGTGTGGAGCTTTCACTATGTAGAAAGCTCTACACTCTGCATGCTATTTTACATGAAAAGCTCTGCACACAATTTAAAAACTTTAAACACTAGGTGTTAAATAATGTTTAAGTTTACATTTCTTCCATTAAAAAAACAAATCAACGCCACAAGTTCCTATATGCTTAATTTTACATGCTTTGAAATAAATGATTAACTGGTAAAATTATGATTAATTTCATGAATTTTATAAAATGTTAAAGCTATAGTTTCAATAATGATATTACAACTATGGAAAATTGTAAAATTAATATTCCCTCTTACTTAGCTCCCCAACCCATGCTGAGAAATAAAACTTAAAAAATATTTACTACACTTGTGCGGAACTTTCACTATGTGGAAATCTCTACACACTGCTTTACATGCAAAGCTCTGCACACAGTTTAAAAATTTTAGTTTACATGTCTTCCTTTTAGAAAAAAGAAAAAAATCAATGCCATGTGTTTCTAAATGCTTGATTTTACATGCTTTCAAATGATTAACTAGTAAAAATCTAATTTCATGAATTTAATAAACCATTAAAGTTATAGTTTAAATAATGCCATTACTAGTGTGGAAATTCACAGTACTAATAGTCCTCTCTTACGTAGCTCCCCGCCCATGCTATGAAACAAACCTTAAAACATTTTACTAGACTTGCGTGGATGTGTTCTTTTGTGAATAGATTTAATGAAAAATATTAATTAATAGTAAAAATAGGTAAAAAAACATCAATTATTAATCCAAATAAACATACTTTGAAATAAATGATTAAATAGTAAAAATATGATTAATTTCATGAATTTAATAAAACATTAAAGCTATAGCTTCAATAATTCCATTACCACGATGTGAATTTGTAAAAGGAATATTCATCTCTTACTTAGCTTCCCAACCCATGCTAAGAAATAAACCTTAAAAATATTTACTAGACTTATGTGGAGTTCTCAATGTGTGAAAATTTTCGCACATTGCATTACATGCAAACCTTCGTACACTGCTTTAAATGAAAAACTTCGCACACTATTTTAAAACTTTAGTTTACATGTGTGCAAAGTTACCTTAGACAATAATTGGGACCCTTTTAATTTTTAGACTTTAAGCAAATAAATCTTTAGAGTATTTCTTTTGATAGGAATAGGATTCAAAGGGGGATGAAAACTTTAAAAAATTGGCTTTCTAAACACTTAAGCGGAGATAAATCGCATTTCGCAAATCGCAAAATCATTGAAAAATTTATATAATTCGAGAATTACGATTTGAAACATTTTTTCAATCCGATGAATATAACTAAAATGATTTTATATGAGGAAAAAATCATATTTATAAGTAAATCCGATAAATAATACCCATGGGACCAACTTCTGCCACGTAATCCTTTTGCATTTCGTAGATCGTAATTTCTCCCGATAGTCTTATTTTCTCCCGCTCATACTCCCTGATGTGATAAATAATATCGCATCGCATTATCGCAAAATATTAACCATTCTATTTGTTACCTCTCATAAGCACCGATGTGGTAAAGTATATCGCATCACACATCGCACATTTGTCAAACAAACACATTTTTCATATTGTCAACTTTGCCGATATTGTGATTGCAATGTCACAATCGGTAGAAAATATAACCTCATCTGTATTTAATGAATATTTTACACACGAGCCATGATATAATGTGATAGATCTGGTTTTAATTGAGAATGATTATATAGGCACAATAACCCATATCAGTTATCAATGTCATAAATTAACGGTTTTCTCGCCTGTACCACCATAATCATTTTCCTGCAATGAGCATTACATTCATATCCCCTCAGCATGCAAAGTCTCATCCATTTGAAATGCTTCTATTACTATGGTATCTGTGTGTATTTTAAAACTAAAAGGTTCCCTCTTTCCACTTATTCTTTCTTACTTAATTACAGGCAAGTTTGAGTAAACAAAGCTCTCCATAAATGCCTAAGGCTTTGAAGAAATCAAAGAGGCATATGGCTTTGATTAACCATACGCCTACTACCTCTGAGAGAACAGGGATTTTTCCCTTGTTTACAGACAGGACTTACGGACCTGAAATTGGATCCTCTTTATGGGAATCTTTGTATAAGTTGTTTGAAGATGAAAAACCCCGCAAAATCTAGAGAAAGGCAACAACCAATGCCCCAAATTCTTCTGAAGCTACAATTGGAGATGTAGCTAATTATTTTCTCCACTGAATTGCAACACGGCCCAAGATACTTCCATATACTGATATGGTAAGGTGGATTATCCACAATATTAAAATCGGGGATAGGACTTTCCTTACCATTAGAGGAACAATGATTGGTTCCTTTAAAGTAGAATACCTGAAGCAAATGTACCATATTCAAGGCCCTGATAAGATATATGATAAGGAATTCCTTGCAAATTTCACTAAGGAAAATGAACTCAAATAAACACCAATAAATCAGTGGAGGAGAAATCCTAACAAACACAAGAACGATGAAAATGGTGTGTATTCTACTAAATCTCTTGCAAGTCCCTATTGCTATATCTCTTCTATGATGTCTAGAAATTTTGGTCAATCAGACACAACTATATTTTCAGTAGAATGGTTTCCCCTTATGGAAGAAGCAGAAGATGCTTATGTTATGGAATGGGGCAATATTCTGTCAAATAATATTGCCACCAAACTTTTATAATATAGAAAGAACCGTTCTATCTCTTCTAAAATATTTCCTCCATTTTATATGAGTGGCTATATTATGGATGTTGTATGTCTTACATAAAATTTTCCAGCCATGGGCTGAAAATGGACAACCCAAGATCCCATTCCCATTCATGTATTTCATAGTATTCTGTGGGAATCCAAATATTAAATTCATTTTTACAAAAAAATTCATGGGGTTATTCTACCCCTTTTTGAAGTTGTTTCCAATGAGAAAGCCCCCATAAGTTTCGAAAGAGGCCCGCGCCAACTTTTCTTCTATAGGAAAGTGGTTTGGTGAGGATTCATTCACCTGCATTTGGGAGCTTAGCTCATCCACATGTCTTACCCTTGTATTTTCCTAATAAACTTCTCGTGAGAGAAATTGCATATCAAACTATCGGAAATGGTCTGGCTAGATTTTTGAAAGAAGCCAAGAAGGCATTATGGCATTCCTTTCCAATTAATTTTGGTGAGTATGGACTGGACAACTACAAAAATGCTATAGTATAAATTGACCAAATTGAGTGTTTTAAATTATTTACAATTCCAAACAGGCAGTATGATCCACTCAAAGTAGCAAGTAATTTCATTACACAAGTGAAAATCAGACCCTCTGTGCACGAAGATGATGATTTCGATTATTTATTTGAGTCTGTTGATAGTTATGGTGCAATTAAAAAGTTGGAAACTTTACGCTTTCACTCACAACAACTACTAAAGTTTCAGAAATACAGAAATAAGAGACTGGAAACAATTCCATTCAAAATTTTGGATGCCTCTCAAACTATGGCTCAGAAAGGAATTGAATCAACAATTAATCATACTGAAGTCCTTAATACAACAGATCAGGAGAAATCAGTTGAAGTTCAAACAATATATCTGGATTTCTCCAGCAATCTCAAAGATGTTTGGAGAGGGTTTGACCTCAAACTCAAAGAATAAAAACCATCTATTATTGTTGACAAACAACAAACTGTACAAACCCCTCCTACTACAAGTCAAGAATCGTTTAATGTTGGTCCCTCTGAAAAAGTAGTAAGCATAGAAAGAATGGAATACATGCTGGCCTTCCCAACCTCTTAGATCATTCTATTCAAGAGATTCCTCCCTTGGACATTTTTTATATTCTTAGGCACAAGGTAGTTGTTAGCAGGCAGAATAAAAGGAGAAGAACAGAGCATTCCCAGACTCTCACTCAAGAATATATGTCAATAAATATTGTTTGGAAAGACACAGAATAAGATCCTTCACAGGATCTAACTCACTTATCACAATTTCAAGAGCATATGATTATGTAACTATTGACAAGGCATCAGAAATTCATCAACTGATGAAACAAAAGGATGAAAATATCCTTCAACTTGAAACAGAGTTACAAGAAGAAAAGCAAGGTGTTAGTCAGCAGCTACAGGTACAAATTGCACAGCTTCAAGAGATCCTCCATCAACAGAAAATTTGGCATCAAAGTGAAATTAATTCTAAAGATACTCAAATTCATCAATTACATCTCTCCATTGAGCAAATGAAATATATCCCAAAAATTGATGAGTTTAGGAAAAATGCTTTAGAATTAAACACCTTATTGGCAGAGAAACAGGTTATCTTTTGTCAAAAATTAACAAGCATCCTAGAATTATGTGAGCAAAGCGATTCATTGTGAATCACATTGTTGATATGAGGATTAGTTTCGATGACATAGATGAGAAGGCATCCCAATTTGTTACTTGGCAGGATTTTGCTGATGGCTAAAAGGCCAACTTGCCCAGAATAGAAGAATCAAATAAAGAGATATTGTTCACAGATTGGGATATACAATTAAAGAATGCAGAAAGGGAAATTCGCAGAGCCAAATACATTTCCACAAACATCGTGGAAATTGTCAGCCAGAACCTTATCGCAGCAAATCTCATAGATAGATTTCCTCCTCATGCATTACCTTTGGTAAAATATTTGATAAGACAATGGTAGGAAGTGTCAAAAGTAAAAGAGGAGCATATTATGAATATTGAAAAGCTAGATTGGGAAAGATATTGGTGATATCTAGTGAAGCCTCACAGCCAATGGCTCATGCTTCGTTGTCTTACATATATGTCCTCATACATGCTACCTCCATTATCTGATGTAGTTTTTACTGGACACCTACGCATTAGGCCAAGCCAACGTCCTGAGGTTAATCCTATGCTTAATATTCTTCAACTCAAGGAGCAAATGGAAGAAGGGATAGCAGGACAGTCCTCCAACAAATCACCCCTTTAATTTATATTTATGTTTTAATTTTACTTACTTTAAGGAGATTTGTTTGAAACCTCCTCGGTTTTTATTGTAATGACTATTTTAAGACTTGATGGTTTTATATTTAAACCCCTTCATGTCTTTTAAGAAAGGGTCCTGAAATTTTGAAAAGAATACTTTACTGATGTTGCACTTATGTACTTTTAAATTCTTCTGAATAGAAAAGGCTGGACTGAAAGTTATTTCTCAAATGATCTAAGTAAATATATATATATGGTACTTTTATCTTATATGTTTAATTTGAGTTTCAAATGAGAAATAGTTCATTGATATTATGATGTGTTGTCTTATATATTTGTTTGAATTCAATTTGACATCAATTCACTTTTGAATGTGTTATGTTGTTATCATTTATATATATATCCAATACCTGCATTTTGTAAAATTTACGATATAAGATTTATTAAATTAATTTAATTAACTTATTAATTAGATCAATTATCTTAAAAAAAATTCATATCTCTAAGTGTAAGTATGATATTTATTTTAATCCACTGAAAGATTATTTTGTATATCGCACAAAGAAAAGGTTTCATCTTGGGATAGACAAATATATATCTAGATATATATAGATATAGATAGATAGATTTATTGTTTATTAAAATCTTGTCTATTTTTCCATCTATCAAGTTCCACTTAGAGATAAAATCATCCATTCACTTCAACAATATTAAATTGGGAAACTGGTCCCACAAATCCAGTCGGAGCCACCATTCCAAATGGAAAAGGGACGGTTTTTAAGTCCCTGACCGGGTGGTTTTCCCCGATGTTGTTGCACTGATTTTCAGGGCCTCGATATTTTTGGTGCTAGAAGGAGGGAAATCTGACTGTGAATGGCACCAAAGATTAAATTAAAAATTAAATACCATCACTAGATTCATTCTCCCTCTGAATCCACAACTTCTAATCGTGATTCAAAATCTCCTACTCATAAATCAAAAGTTGTTCATTCTCCCCCACAATATCCTAATTTTTTTCATAAATAAATCCCTTTAGAATATACTCCAAAGTCACCTAAAGCACAGACATTGATAAATAAATTGGAAGAAATTTCAATTTCAGTAGAAAACATATACTTTCAGAAGCCTCAGAAGAAAGTGTCACTTTGATTTTTGAAGACACTGGTGTATTAACTCAATCTAAGAGTGAAAAACTTGGAGTCATCCCTTTTGAAATTCCTCTTCATTCTCATCGAAGGAAAACTCCTATTTTTGAAACACAATCATCAACTAGTGAGATTCAATCTATTTCTACCTCTCAAACAACATTATTTATTCTTCCCTCTCTTACATCTTCTCAAACAAATTCTTCATTGATCAATATCCCTTCTTCTTCTTCTCATTCTACAACTACTACTTCAATTAATATTAGTTACATAATTGTTTCTTCTTCACCTTCAACTATTATTGGAACTACTTCTTCTACTCCAAATCCTCCTTTAAGACCACCCAATCCCCCTCTTCATACAATGGCTAACAGACCTTCACAAAATCCTGGAGTTGTTCAACTACGAGGGCCTCTTCACCCTTTACCTAATCATCATGAAAGATGGTTTCCTAAGTATAATCCAGATGATGGATTACCTGCAGAAGATAATTGCCATAATTTCATGCTTGCAATAAATCTAAATGAAGTTTCACAGGAAGATTGTGTAGTTATATTATTTCCTTATACTTTTCAAGGATCATCTGGATCATGGTATTTCTCACTACCATCAAGCACAATTACTAGTTGGGATATTTTTGAATAAAAATTCGTTACTAAATTTTGATATGACCATACTACTGCAACCCTTATCAATGATCTTTCCAATCTAAAAGCAAATACAGGCAAAAAGATCAAAGACTTCAATTCTAGATTTAATAAATTTCTCAAAAAAATACCAACCACATCTAAGCCTTGAGTATATGTGCAAAAATAATGTTATATATCCTCTCTTCCTTATAATATTGTTATTTTTGTAGATAGAGCTAATAAGGCTACATTGGTAGAGAATATGAAAGAAGCTCTTTTTGTTGAAAAAAAAAATACTTGCTTTAGAGAAGAAAACTTCTCAAGAAGATAGGAAAACTAAGAAATATTCCTTTAAAGATAAGCCCAAAAAGAAATCATCTAAAGATCCTTACGATCTTGAAGTATTAAAAAAGGTCCTCAAAACCATGCCAAATGATATGGTTGAAATAAAGAAACAAGTAGTTGAATCTTCTTCAAAGAAACCTTTTAGATATTTTAAGAAAAGCCACGCTTCTCAACCCCCAAATTTCATCTCAAATGCTTAATCAGATCAAGATGCGGATCATGATGAAACAATATCATCTGCTAAAGAATCTCAAGAAGAAGAACTAGTCGAAGTTCATTGACTATGGGATTTTATCCTTCCAAACAATGATGACGAAAATGAATATGAGGCACTTCCGGTAAATACTAGAAGTAAAAATATTGTTGATCTTCCTCATTCACCTCAAAAGAAAAAATCTTCATCCTCTATTGTTAAGGATAAAGTAGTCAATAAAAATACTTCTTCTTCTCAATGAAATCCAAATTCTTCTACTCCTCCATCTACCTCTAAAACGTTAGTGGTTTCTGATACTATTGAATACAATATACAGGAATATATGAATAAAATTAAAGCAAATATTTCTCTCCATGAACTGAGAAAATTAAAACAACAACAGAAAAATTTTGCTTAAATAATTGAATGCAGTTCCCGCTACACCCTTTTTTGCTCCTGTAACTTTGAAAGCAGCTAAAGGAACAGGTAAGCCTCCTAACAATTCACCTGAGAAAATTGATGCAAGTGATGCTATTTTAATAGGTGATAGGTCCAATTCACATACTCCTCCTTTTCTATTAACTTTTGAATTATTCAACAAAAATATGTATAATTGTTTAATTGGCTCTGGAGCCTCATCAAACATTATGCCATATTCTATTTGTCTGAAATTGAATATATCTCCTTAGAAGTTAGCAGTACATATTGTACAATTATCCAAAACAAAAGTTAAAGTATTAGGAGAGATGAATTCAGTTCTTATCAGATTAGCATACAAGTAATTGATATCTTAGTTGTTGATATACTAGATTTTTATGGTATGATCTCAAGTAGAGATTGGCCAGAAAAGCTTCATGGCTATTTTTTTATTGACTGTTCTCATATGTGGCTTCCCCATAATGGTCAAGGTAGACCGTGAAAAAAATTTAAAACATTCAGTAACTGAATTCAAAGAAGAAAATGAACCCATGGCCTTTACTAACAACATTCTTGGAAATCACTCTATTGAATCCTTTTTAGGGAATTTCAATGCTCTAAAGTCTCCATTTCTTACCAATTTAGTTAATTCCCATATTGAAAATTTTTCTCAGACTGATTCTTCCAAGTGTGTAAATATTATAGATAAACCTTGTATTGATACTTTATTTTGAACTTTATATTTTGATGGGTCAAAATCCAGTGAAGGAGCGGGAGATGGTTGTATATTGATCAATCCAGAAGGTGAAAAGACTATGCTCACATGTAGACTTGAACTTTAATGCACAAATAATACTGCAGAATACAAGGCACTAGTTTAGGGCTTAACCAAAGAAATTAATCTTGGTGTTAAGTATCTTAAAGTATTTGGGGATTCTGAAATAATTGTTAAGAAGGTAAGAAATACCATACACTATATTTCCAGCCATCTTAAACATTATCAATCATTAGTACAGTCTCTTACCTCTCATTTTTTAGCATTCAATATCTCCTCTATTCCAAGAATTCATAATGCAAGTGGAGACCTTCTAGCAAATGTAGCATCCAAGATTATTCCTTCAGAATATTATAGCCCAGATAGATTTTCCATAGGGTTTATTTTTCACCCATCTATACCTGATAATATTACTAATTGGAGAGTATTCAATGATAATGATGATGTTATTACTTTTCTTACATTAGAAGGATCATATGATAATCAATTAATTGATGAACATGAACATGAAAGACAATTACAATAAAAAACTGAAGAAAATGTTATACCTAAATCTGTGGTCAAACACGAAGATCTTTATGATCTTAAAGATTTTTTCAAAAATATTACTAATTCTAAACTCCATATTTCAACTTTGAGGTTTTAACTGGTAAATATTGGAATAGATCTAAATCCTCAGAACATCAACCTAGGACTTGATCTTTCCTTTGATGAAAGATTAGCATTTATTCATTTATTAAAAAATTACAAGAATGTCTTCGCATGGAAATATGAAGATATAAAAACTTATGATACTTCAATCATTCAACATATTATCCCAATGACATCCACAGAAAATACTATACAACAAAAGTTAAGGAAAATTCACCCTAATCTCGAAAGTCAAAAGTGAACTTAACAAGCTCCTTAAAGCTAATATTATCTTTCATGTTTGGCATTCTAAGTGGGTATCAAATTTAGTTCATGTTAGGAAAAATAACGGTGATATTTGTATTTGTATTGATTTTAGAAACTTAAACAAAACTTGCTTAAAAAATAATTTCTCATTACCACCGATGGAACAAATTTTGCAATCAGTTGTTGGTTGTGAATTAATGTCTCTTCTTGGTGGATTTTCAGGTTACAATCAAGTTTTGGTTCATCCTAAAGATAGATTAAAAACTACATTCAGAACAAAATGGGGCACTTATGCCTATTAGAAAATTCCATTCCGATTAATCAATGGAGGAGCAACCTTTCAAAGAGAAATGGATATTTATTTTAGAGGGTTAATCAAAAAAATGGTGGTTGTTTATCTAGATGATGTAAATATTTACTCCAAGAAAAGGAAGGATCACTATCATGATCTTAAACAAAACCTTGAGCGTTGTTTGAAATATGAAATTTCCTTAAATCTAAAAAAGTCTTATTTCGCTTTAAGTGAGGAAAACTCTTAGGATTTATCGTTTCAAAACATGGCATTTATATTTATCCTAAAAGAATTAAAGCAATCTATGAACTTTCACATCCCCATAACAAAAAATCCATATAGTCCTTTTTAGGACAGATAAATTTTGTTAAAATATTTGTTCCAATTTTTTCTCAAATTGTTTTACCTTTGCAAGTGATGATTAAGAAGAATTCACTTTTTAAATGGGGACATGATGAAAGAGAAGCTTTCGATTTGATGAAGGAAGCTATCATTAACGCACCTTCTCTGACTACCCCAGATTTTTCAAAACAATTTATTCTATACACTTGCATCAAAAAAATATTACACTGTTGTGTTGACATAGATTGATGATCAAAAAATCGAAGTACCTATTTCATTATTTAGTTAAAACCTCCAAGGTGCAGAACTAAATTATTCTGAAGTAGAAAAACAAGCATTTTATGTCTATAAATATTTAAAGCATTTTAGACATTTTCTCCTTAAAACACACACACTAAGGTAATAGTTCCATTCTTGGTTGTAAGGCAACTACTTATAGAAAAATAACTAGGAGAAAAGAGAGCAAATTGGGTAACTTATTTGCAGGAAGATGACATTGAAATAAGACCATCCAAAGCTGTTAGAGGACAAGGTCTCTCCAAAGTGCTATCTAGAGCATTCAATATATTGAATCATGAAGATTCAGCTAATACTGTACAAATTGTTGAGGTAAGATTAAATGATTCAGAATCACGGTATATTGATTTAATATTTTACTTTAAAAATGGATATGCTCTGATAGAACTCAATCATAAAAGAAAAAGAGCTTTAAGACAAAAATTTAATCAATACCAACTCATAGACAATGTCTTGTTTAGAAAAAACTATGACTCTGTACTACTAAGATGCATTGAGAAATCTAAATCTTAGAGGGTTTTGCAGGAACTCCATGATGGACCTGAAGGTGGAAACTTCAGTGGAGATACCACTGTACATAATATTGTTCATGCAGGTTATTACTGGCCCACTCTATCCAACTATGCTCACACATGTGAGAAAATGCCAAAAATGACAATTTGTTGTTGGAAGGCAAAGAAAACCAGCCTTGCCATTGCAACCAATCAACATTGAACAACATTTCAAGCAATGGGAATTAGATATCATAGGTGAGATTGTTCCTAACTCATCCAAGCAGCATAAATATATTCTCATTGCAACAGATTATTTTACTAAGTGGGTGGAGGCAATTCCACTAAAGGTAGCCAACTCTGAAGCCATTATTGAATTTATTTATCAATTCATTATTACCATATTTGGCTTACCCAATGGACTTATGTTTGATAATGCATCTTATTTTTTGGGAAATAGCATGACAGAATTTTCTCTTAAAAAAAAATTTAAACTTAAATACTCTGATAACTACTATCCCAAAGGGAATGGTTTAGCAGAATCAACAAACAAAAATCTCATAATAATCATCAAAAGATCTATTGATCAAAATCAGAAAAATTGGCATAAATATTTAACATTTACACTATGGGAATATAGGATTAGTCAAAAATCCTCCATAGGGACTTCTCCATTTAATTTAGTTTATGGGAAAGAAGTTGTAATTCCTTCAAACTTAATTCTTCCCTCACTAGCCCTAGTTCAATTTATTGATGAAGTACCTTCTTCTTCCCTACAATTAAGAATGTCACATATCCTTAAAATGGAAGAAGAAAGGGGAAAATCCAAAATAACTCATGCTCAGCATCAGAAAATAGTAAAAAATTCTTTTGATGCAAATTTTGTTTCCCCAAAAAACTTCCAAGTTGGATATCTCGTACTTAAATGGGACAAAGCACATGAGGAAAAAGGTAAGCACACAAAATTCCAAAGAATTTTTCTTGGACCATTCCAAATTATTGAACAAATTGGCCCATCAACCTTTATGTTACAAGACCTTCAAGGGAGAAAATACTTACTCCCTATTAATGGGCTAATCCTAAGAAAATATTTTCTTAGAAGAAGATTATATTCTAAATGTATTATATCCTTTTTCTTTCCTTTCTTTTAGAAAATAATGTTTGATTAATTACTTACGGTTGTTCACAACACCTCTGAATTATTTTATGTTTTTATTTTTTAAGAATATAAACTTTTGAGGAAATAACTACCAAGCCAAAAAATTGAATGAATACTATAGAACTCTAAAATCTTTTTCCATCGAAATTGTAAATTTTGTAAACTCCAAATTTGTAAAGTCTTTTTACTCTATTATCAATCAGAAAAAAGGTTCATCCTTACAAAGAAAATACTTTTAGTAACTAAGCATATTTAACTCTAAATTTTCATCCAAAACTCTTAAGGAGTCAATGATTCTCCCCATCCATTGAAAATACCTTTTTTTTAGAGTGTAATTCAAAAATATGAAAAAACTTAAAAGAATAAGAAGTCTCATGACAAGCTTTCTTACCATGATCATAAGTTAATGATTAACTGACATTACCACAACTGCATACCAAATTAGGGTAATGGCTCATGATTATTAAAATCTTAAGACAAGGGGTCTCATCACGAGCTAGCTTGTTCACTCTAAATCATAACCAGTGAATGGCATTGTCACGTTCTGGTCATCAAGCCATGAAAATGAATTTTAAAGAGAAAGAATAAAAATGGGTAACTAAGGATTTAACTCAAATAAATTGTAAATAAATGGATGGGACACTGAGTCATTGATGGTTAAAAGGTAACCTTGCTTAAGCTATTAATATCTACTAGCAGTAGTGACTCTACCTATGACAAAAGGATAGAATTAAAAAGCTAAGTTACAAAAGGAACACTTAATTTACCTTTCAAACCATATAATGATTGATATAGAGCAATAAGATATTTATTTATGAAAGATTAAAGATATAGATGAGTTTTTTATATTCAAAGTAATTTTATTCATTTAAATATTTTGAAAATAATTCTTGTTTCCTTAAATTATTTTTACTTATTTGAAGATACTAAAGAATTATTTTTTTCAGAGATAACTGGTTCTTCCATTGAATTGCCAATTGTTGTGTAAATCAACAACCCACATTAATTTAAGCCATAGTTACCTTAGAAAATAATGGGGACCCTTTTAATTTTTAGAGTTTAAGAAAATAAACCCTTAGAGTATTTCTTTTGATAGGAATAGGAGTCAAAGGGGGATGAAAATTTTAAAAAATTGGATTTATAAATACTTAAGCGAAGATAAATCTCATTTTGCAAATTGAAAAATAATTTCAAAACATATATAATTTGATAATGACGACTTGAAACATTTTTTCAATCCGATGAATATAACCGAAACGTTTTTATATGAGGAAAAATCCATATTTATAAGTAAATCCAATAAAGAATGCCCATGGGACCGACTTCTGACATGTAAGCCTATTTCATTTCGCATATCACAATTTCTCTCTATAGTATTATTTTCTCCCGCACATACTCACTGATGCGATAAAGCATATCGCATCGCATTATCGCAAAATATTAACAGTTCTATTTGTTAACGCTCATAATTGTCGATGTGATAAATTATATCGCATTGCACATCACACATCGCACATCGCACGCTTGTCAAACAAACACATTTTGCATACTATCAACTTCGTTGATATTTCTATTGTGGTGTCACGATCGGCATAAAAGCTAACCTCATCAGTATTTAGTGAAGATATTACACACGAGCCATGATGTAATGTGATAGATCTTATTTTAATTGAGAAATTATTATATAGGCACAATAACTCATATCAGTTATCAATGTCATAAATTAACGGTTTTCTCACCCATACCACCATAATCATTTTCCTCCAACAAGCATTCAATTCAAATCCCATCAGCATTCAAAGTCTCATCCATTTGAAATGTTTCTATTACTATGGTATCTCTGCGTATTTTAAAACTAAAAGGTTCCTTCTTTCCACTTATTCTTTCTTACATATTTATAGGCAAGTTTGAGTAAATTGAAATATCTCCGAAAATGTCTAAGGCTTTGAAGAAAGCAAAGAATCATATGGCTTTGGTTAACCCTGCACCTACTACCTCCAAGAGAATAGAGATGTTTCCCCTGTTTACAGACATGACTTGCAGACCTAAAAGTGGATCCTCTATATGGGAATCTATGTATAATCAGTTTGAATATGAGAAACCCCGCAAAATCTAGAGAAAGGCAATAGTCGATGCCCCAAATTCTTATGAAGCTACAATTGGAGACGTAGCTAATTCTTTTCTCCTATGAATTGTAACATGGCCCAAGATACTACCATATACTAATATGGTAAGGTGGATTATCGACAATCTAAACATTGGGGATAGGACTTTCCTTCCTAGTAGAGGAACAACGATTGGTTCCTTTAAAGCAGAAGACCTTAAGCAAATGTACCATATTCCAGACCTTGGTAAGATTTATGATAAGGGATTCCTTACAAAGTACGCTAAGGAAAATGAACTCAAATCGACACCAGTAAAGCAGTGGAGGAGCAATCATAAAAAAACAAGAATGATGAACAGGGTATGTATTCTACTGAATCTCTTGCAAGTCCCTATTGTTATATCTATGCTATGATGTCTAGACATTTTTATCAGTTGGACACAACTAGATTTTCAATAGAATGGGTTCCCCTTATAGAAGCAGCATCAAATGCTTATGTTATGGACTAGGGAAATATTGTGTCAAATAATATTTCCACCCAAATTTTAGAATATAGAAAGAACCATTCTATCTCTTCTAAAATATTTCCTCCATTTTATATGAGAGGCTATATTATGGATGTTGTATGTCTTACATCAGATTTTCTAGGCATGGGATGGAAATGGACTACCCAATATCTCATTCACATTCATGTATTTCATAGTATTCTGGGGGAATCCAAATATGAAATTCATTTTTACAAAAAAATTCATGGAGTTATTCTACCCCTTTTTCAAGTTGTTTTCAATGAGAAAGCCCCCAGAATATCGAAAGAGGCCCAAGCCGAATTTTATTTTATAGGAAAGTGGTTTGGTGAGGATTCATTCACCTATGTACGAGTATTTGGGAGCCTAGAAAATCCACATTTCTTACCCCTTTGTGTTCCTGATAAACTTCTCACAAGAGAAACTTCATATCAAACTATTGGAAATGGTCTGACAAGATTTTTGAAAGAAGCCAAGAAGGCATTATGGCCTTCCTTTCCAATTAAATTTGGTGTGTATGGACTGGAAAATTACAATAACACTATAGTGGAAATTGGCCAAATTGAGTGTTTGAAATTATTTACAATTCCAAATAGGAAGTATGATCCACTCAAAGTACCCAATAATATCACTACACAAGTGAGAATCAGACCCTTTGTGCACGAAGATGATGATTTTGATAACCTATTTGAGTCTGTAGATAGCTATGCTACAGTTAAAAAGTTGGAAACTTTATGCCTTCACCTTGTTGTGGCTCATTTTCAATATCCTTTATTTTAAATTTTTCAAAAAATTAAAAAAAAAATAGAAAACTATGAAAATGTATGTTAAAGCTCAAATTTTCTCATACTTTATGATAAAAGATGTAATATTTTTTATATAAGTCTAAATTTTAATACTTTAAACTTTTCATGAAAGCGGGTCCCAGCGCTCAATTAATAAAAGAGCAGGTTTATGAGCGGGATCAGATGATTTGTCTGGAAGGAAATAAAATTGAAAACCCACGGGCACATTCAGCATGCTAGTTAACAAGGAGTGTACCTCCGCAGTTGACCCATTTGACTGCGGGGCCAATCAAGATCTACGGCCAAGATTAACTGCGGAGGCATGACCCTAATAAGTTCTCTGTACCTTCAAGGCTCCCGTAATGACGTAAGCAACTGGCGACAGCTAGTAGCCACGTCATAGTATCGTTTAACGGTATTTTCGCACATCAACTCAGTATTTAATTCACGAACCCACGCCACCTATTTAAAATTGGTTCTTATTTCACAAGGTTATTGTTATTCCTCTGCACTTGTCGAGTTTTCTGTGTCTATGCCTTTAATTGTTATTCGCCACCTTGTCAGTGTCCGCCACCACAATCAGACTTATGGCCAAGCATCCGTCTTTGTCAAGTTCATCCATTCATATTCCTCTCATGAACACTGAGAAGGATATTCAAGATATTGTTTGTTGTTTAGATCATCTCCAATTCTATCAACAAGTCTGTCTGAATGACAAAGCCTCCTGAATTTTCACCACCATGGTCAAAGCAGGTGTATTGTCTACATGCATTCCAAGAACACACCTTTTTCCTGAGTTTGTGTATTGGCTAGTGTCTGTCATGTACCCGAGCAAGTTTTTCATAATGAATTGTCAAGGAGAAAATGTCTTGCAAGTCTCAGCCCTATTAATTCATCAAGTTCTGTGTTACCCTGAGTCATAATACTATGTCCAATTCACTGATGATTCATTGATAGCACATTATGATAGTCTTGCAGGTCAAGAATTCAATCAATTTGTCTTTTTCCTGAAGCTAAATACGAAGCAGTTTGTACTAATAGAAAATAATTCTCCATGGAGGTTTTTGACGAAGAAGTCTGACTGGTGTTGAGGTGCATTTCAAATATATTGGGAAAATTAGATAATAGCACAATTGAAAAATCAATTCTGGGAATGTTTTCTTTTATGATGAAGCCAGGGGTAGTGCTGGATATTCCTTCATATTGGCAAGAAGTTTCCAGTACTCATCTGATGAGCTTATCATTGACTGGGTCATTCAGGTTCCCCTCTCTTATTATTCATCTCTTTTTATATCAAAATGTAGAAGAATTCTTGCATCTAGGGTTAAATATCATGGATATAAATAAAAAGAGGCGGTCAGTAGTGTTTTGGACTGACATAGTGAGAAAATAAAAAAATGAGGAGGGTTTTTTTTATTTTTTAAACCATTTTATGTCTATTGCATATAAAATTCTAAATGGGGTTCCTCCCCCATGCTTCCTGCCAAAATCTCAAGATTTCTTGCAGCTGGGAACGAATTTTAAGTTTGGTGATTGGTATGTTTTTGAAGACCATTTAGAAAATAGACTTTATGGGACTGGGGTAGAACCGTATAGACTCCATTATTTGTGCCTATGAGATTATTCGATTTTGATTTCATTAGGTGGAGTTTAAATGTGGACCAAGTACTTTTTGTGCCTATCAAAAAGGGTCATATGTTTAAGCTACCTATGTCTGTGGGTCCGTTTATAGTAAATATGAGACAGGCAGCTGATGAAGTCACTATGATATTAGATAGAATGCATTTGTTGTTAGGATATAAGTGGGATTATGACCCCCATAAATTGATTTCAAATAGGAGAATAGAAAATGGATATTCATCATTTATTCATGAAAGAAGACATGATATAGAGAAGCTAGAAAATAAGGGTTTTGCAGGTTCTGTGGGCTCAAGTATACAAACTCCTGTCATATCTGACAAATAAAATAAGAGAGGTAAAGAACCAGTAATTGATTTAGAAGATGAAGAGCAGAGAACTGAAAAGAGAACAAAGCTCAGTGAAGACTCAGCAGGTGCTCAACCTGGTTTCTCACTACAATTGGGAGATGAGAAAAATGTCCCGGCTTCACCAAGAAGACATGAATATGCTCAAGAGCAAGTACCCTTGATTAAACAAATATTTTCTCAGATTGTTGAAATAAATCAGAAGATGAAAGTTAGCATGGAGGCACGGGATGAGTATCAAATAACTCCAGATCAAACAAGATTGTTGATTTCCATGGATCTTGAAAAAGATCAATTTAAGATTGCTCTTTCTCATCCATTTGATATGACTATAGGATCATCCAATAATTTAATACTGTAAATCTAACTTTTGATGTAAGAAATATTCCCCTGCTTGATAAAGTGAATTTAAATATGCAAACAGGTCAACTAATAGTAAATGATTTGACTAAAACTAATGTAATGGATCTTAAAGCTAAGAACATGTTAGGGAAGGTCATCAAGCAGCTGAAATTGGAAAAATACAAATCCAGGGATTTGAATACACAAAATGAAGAACTTAAGAAGATAATTGTAAATATTGGAGTAGATCCAAATGACAGGTTCGTTGTGCAGAAGTTGTTACAGAGTGCAGAATCATAACTTTATGTGTTGAAGAAACAATGGAAGTTGCCCACAGGGGAGCATTCTATGGCAGCAAAGGTAGCAAAAGTGGAAAATGAGAAAGAGAACCTTATTCAGCATCTTTTGCAGAAAGAAGAAGAAATTACAAAGTTGAAGGAAATTGTGCTATCATTACGAAATCATATTGATTCTCATACCTGTACTGTTATTTTTCTATCTGGAAATGAGGATCCAGCATCACAGATAGCTCAGCTGAATACTGAACTGAAGATGGCAGAGAGAGATCTCAAGAGGGCACAGAATGATCTGGAGACAGTAATGAAGATTATGCAAGTGAAATATGGGGATATCAATAAATACAGGATAGATTACCAAACAGTTGATGTTGAGATCAAAATTCTAGAGGAAAAGCTGAAGGGAAATACATCTCTGATATAGGCTAAAGATATTATCTGGAAGGATATTATTAAGGAGATGAAGGAAAATTGGGGTTTTCTAACTATTATATTAGAATAAATAAGCATTATCAGATATTTCGAGGAGAAGGTTATGACAGACAAGCAGAAGACAATTAACAGAGCTATCTGGGCAAGGAAATTTATTGATTTTATTGATTCCAAGACTGACCAAGAGCTGGAGGAGAATGAGATTAAGGATAGGATTTTATATGCTATGGAGATTAATAAATTGATTTCTAAAAATGATTGCAGTAAGACTACAGAGAAAAAGTTGACAGAGATTAAGGAAGTCGTCAACAAGTTTGATAATTTATATGATAAAAGAGCCAGGGAAGGTTTTCCATCATGATGGGGCCTTGGAGGCAATCTTTTATCATGGGATTCCTATGAACCACTACTGGTATTGGAAAAGAGAAAAGTAGACAACACTCATGAAAAGACTCAGATTCTAAAAGGAGCAACAGTTATTAGTTTTCTTCAAAGGCATTTTCAATTGTTATGGTTGGTGAAAACCCTATTTACAGAAAGGCCAACATTCAATAGGATCACTACTTTTAGATTGGAATCTCACAGGCTGATTAATTCACCTAAGACAAACATTGAGGTTTGGAAGAAATGCAGAACCTGTATGACTGTTCTACCTAAAGATCCTTCAACTTCAAAGAAAGACAAGTCAGCAGATCAAGAAGACACAGCAAAAGCGGGACCAATTCATATTCAACAAATAGATTAGGATTTAAGTTTTATTTTATCTCTTTAAAGAGAATGTAATTGTAATAATACTTTTCGATGATATGTAATAGGTATTTTGAGAAGGTTCAAGTAGTTTGAGCAGTTAGGAAGTAGTTTCAGCAGTTATAAACTGCTTTACATTGTATTTAAAGAAAAAGAATTGAGAAGGAATGGTTCCAAGTTTTTGACCTTCAGACTACTGCAAATTTTGTACTCAACTTTCAAATGATTAATGAATGAAGATCAAGATTCTAGCATTTGCTGATATTGATCTCTTTTCCAGTTTACATTTTGTATTTTATGTCTATGAATAAAATGAAGTAATGAAGTTGTAGGTCTCTTTTTACATATGTGAATAAGAGTTAAAAATCCTTAATGGGCACTCCTTCATTTTAACTATTCCTCTATCTTAAAATTCTTCTGAAGTTTAAAGTGATAGATATTTTTTATCAGAATATCAGTTTGGGCTTCCCTCCTTCATGTTCTTCTAATCATTCCCGGAAACTCATTTTCTCGGAACAAGAATCCTTTTCCCCACCATATCATTTTCAAGAACCAAAGTTAGAAGAACAATATTTTGAATCTGTTTCATTCACATTTACAAAAACTCAACCAAACACAGTTGTTGGTTCTTCTTCTATTTTTCATCAACCCCTTCCCATATCAGTTTTTTCACCCCATTCATCCATACCCACAACTGGTTCCCAAACTCCACCCACTCAAGAAGTAGCTAACCAAGGCACAAACATGGTAGCCCCTACTTTTTTGATGAAAAAATATGCACTGCTAAATCTTCCACAATCTATGAATGCCATGCCCCAAGAATACCTCAAGTTACTTCCTCGTTTTACTGGTGAATATGAAGTGACTGCAGAACAACACTTGCCATTATTTTGCACTTTCGTTGAGAATCTAAATGTTGAACATCTTGATGTAGTGATGAGACTTTTTGTACAGTCTATGAATGGAGAGGAAAGAAAATGGTTTAAGGGTTTGCCAAATGGCTCAATTAATAATTGGGAAGAATTAGAGACACAATTCACCCAAAGATGGGGTGAAAAAAGAGACCATGGTTATTCATTAACTGAATTTAATGCAATCAAGAAAAAGTCTAATGAAAACATGAATTATTTTATTAAAAGACTTAACAAATTGTATAATATTTTACCCACAGAAATGAAACCTCCTCCTATTGGAGCAAGGGTTGTTTTTGCTGGATCTTTTGAGTCAAATTTTAGTTTCACTTCAAGGGAGAGGAGATCTCCCACTCTTGAACAAATCCAAACTCATGCTTTGGAGATTGAAGCAAATATAACTGTTGTTGGGAAGACACAAGAAAAGAAGTCAGTTCAAGAGAAAGGTAATGCCAAAGAGGAATCATCACAGGATCAGAGGATTGATGACATGACAAATTTTATCAAGAATTTTTCAAATAAATTAGTGAAGATGGAGCTAGACAGTAAAAATCCTGCACAACAAAATAGAGGAGTTTTCAATCCTTAATTTAGAAAACAACCCCTGCAAATTTTGCAGAGTGAAAGAAGAGATCAAGATCAAGTTCAAGCACCATATTATAGAGAAGCAACACCTTCATAGTCTGTTGAGGATGATCAAAAAGAAGTTGAAGATCAAATATTTGTTGTTTACATGGAAGATTATGAGGAAGAAGAAGAATGTGAAGAAGAATGCATCGAAGCTGAGGTGTCATTTGACCAAGAAGAGATGGATGAGTATTGTAAGAAATTTACATATTTTATGCAAGTAGAGCTGCATAAAAATTATGATTTAAGATCAAGAAAGAGATCAAGGACTCAAGATGATGAGGAAAAAGAGCTAGAGCTAGTCCCTTCTCCAATGGCGACTCCACAACCAAAGAACTCAATAAAACAATCAAATAAGGGGAAACAACCTATGAATCCAGTGAGTGGAAATGAAAAAAAACAGGCTGAGACTTCCCAAAATAAGCTTATTGATACTAATAATTTGGAGAAGGTTGTTACTCTGCCTGAACATATTGTTAATCCAAACAAAAATCAAGAAGAACCTGAGAATATTTTCAAAAAAAATCAAACCTTCAGTCTATCTAAAGAGCTAGAAAAGATCAAAATTCAAGTACCTCTACTTGAGCTAGCAAAGACACCAAGTTACAAGAAGGAAATTGCAGAATTCATTAATCCTTCTCGGTTTGATGATATTGGTGATACTATAAATTTGCAAGAGGAAAAAACAGTGGTCAATTTTGGTCCACATATGGAGGAGTTAGATTCTTCTATTCCCCCATTTTATATATCACTGCTTATTCATGATTTTATTCTTCATAATTGTATGTTGGATTATGGTGCCTCACATAATCTCATGTCATTATCTGTAATGAAAGAATTGAATTTACAAATTACTAAGCCCTATAGAGACCTATATTCATTTAATTCAAAAAGGGTGAAGTGTGTTGGGCTAATCAAAGACATGGTGGTATCCCTGGCCAAAATTCCTACCAAAAGTATCTTGATGGATGTAGTAGTTGCAGATATTCCAGCTAGATTTGGTATGCTTTTGTCCAGATCTTGGGGAGCGAAGCTTTGAGGTGTTTTAAAATTGGACTTCACTTATGCTATTATTCCTGTATTCAATGGGGAAGAAAGGAGGTTATACATAGAAACAAGATTTTTCAAAACTACCATAAATAAAGATGTAGGAAATTCCCCTATATATGGTCAAGAGAAGGAAGATATTTCTTATTTTATGCTACATGAAGATGCAGAGTTTGTTGAAGACTCAGAGAAGCAGCTCTCTTCAGAAATTTTACATAATGATCTGGGTTCAAAAAAATTTTGGAAGTGTTATTTTTATGGTGTCTATTCAAAAGGTGGCACAGGAGCTAGATTTTTACTGATATCTCGAGAAGGTAATATTTTTCCTTTTTCTTTTAAACTTGAATTTGAATCAAAAAATAATTTAGTTGAGTATGAGGCATTAATTTTGAGTCTTAAAATTGCTAAACAAATGGGAATGCATTGTATTTCCATTTTTGGTGATTCTAAGTTGATTATAAGGCAGATTAAAAATCTCTGTCAAACCAAACATCCAAGGTTGAGGTCATATAGGAATGAAGAATGGGACCTGATTGAGAATTATTTTGATACTTTGAATCTTCAATCCATTCCAAGAGAAGAAAACAGAATGGCAGATTCACTAGCAGTTGCAGCTAGTACATTCAAGCCACCCATTAATCCGAAATTGAGGTATGAGATTGAGTTGAGGCATAGACCCTCAATCCCTGATAATGTTAAGCACTGACAGGTCTTTGAAGATGATGAGAAGATAAATCATTTCCTGACAATGATTGAAAACTTTGAAGATAGTGAAATAGATTGGGAAAGTGAACAAACTAATCAGAATGGAGACTTGAAAAATCTTAAGCAATCCATAGGTGATCAAAAGATAATTCAGTTGAAAGACAATATATTGCCCAGAGGATTAGTTCCTCTTGAAAGACTGTTTGAGTCAAATGATGTAGTAATGGATCAAAATAAGGTATCTCAAGAGGGTGAGATGGAAGATTTTAATTTGGGAACTCAACAGGAGCCCAAGGTTGTCAAATTATTCAAAGGATTTCCTAAGAATTATAAAGAAAGGTACATTAATCTTTTCAAGAAATATATGGATGTATTTGCATGGTCCTATGAGGATTTGAAGACATATGATCTAGATATTATTCAGCATAAAATACCATTAAAGGATGGGGTCAAGCCTCACAGGTAGAAACTTAGGCAGATTAATCCATTTCTCCTTCGTCCAATTGAGAATGAAGTGAAGAAATTGTTGCAGGAAAAAATCATAGTCCCACTTAGATATTTAGACTTGGTTCCTAACCTGGTTCCTATGAGGAAAAAGAATGGAGAGGTAATTCTATGTATTGATTTCAGGAATTTGAATAGAGCCTCACTCAAAGACAATTATCCTTTTCCTAATATGGACTACATTTTACAGAAAGTAACAGGAGTATATAGATTTTCTATGGTTGATGGTTTCTCCAGGTACAACCAAGTAGTTGTTGAAAAGGAAGATCAGAAGAAAATGGATTTTACCACACCTTGGGGAACACTCACGTATGTCAGAATGCCATTCGGTCTTATGAATGCAGGTGCCACTTTTCAAAGGGAAATGGACATAGAATTTGTGGGTGATAAGTTTGTAGCCATATATTTGGATGATGTGACTATTTTCTCAGGTTATGATGATGAACACTTGGAGCATTTGCAGAAAGTTTTCTTGAAATGCAGAAAGTTTGGGTTGTCACTAAATCCAAAAAAATCCTTGTTTGTTTTGGAGGAAGGAAAGTTTTTGGGGCATAAAGTTTCAAATCAGGGGGTGAAAATTGATCCAGCAAGATTTGAAGCTATCCAGACAATTCCTTTTCCCAGGAGTAAAAAGGATATTCAAAGATTTCTAGGAAAAGTAAATTTCCTAAGAAGATTTGTCCCAAATTATGTTGAAATTGTCAAGAACATAACAGATATGCTAAAGAAAAATGTTGAAGTAAAATGGAACAAAGATGCAAGAGAATCCTTTGCCAGGATTAAAGAAGCTCTTCAGGAAGGTCCTGTTTTGATCAGTTCAGATTATCAAAATCCTTTTCAAATATTTTCATTTGCATCACCTTATACCATTGTTGTTGTACTGTTGCAGAAGAATGGAGAGGGAAAAGAACAACCTGTGGAATTTTTCAGTAAAGTTCTAAGAGATGTTGAACTTAAGTATAACATTTTGGAGAAACAACTATATGCTTTAGTTAAAGAATTAAAAGTGTTTAGGACTTATGTGTTACAGTCTCAGATAGTTTCTTATGTGCCTAATTCTGTTGTGAAGGATGTATTAATTCAAAGTGATGTGGAAGGTAAAAGAGGAAAATGGATAGCTAAGATTCAAGAATATGATTTAGATATCAAACCTACCAAATTGGTCAAAGGACAAGGATTGGAAAATTTATTGACAGAGTCTAATTTTCAAGCCTTGGGGATTAATTTGCTGGCACCTTTAGATGAAGCTACTGAGGAAAGCAATCGGAGTAGTACAAAGATAGAAATTAAATATAAGTTCATGTGTTCTGATTGGTATAAGGATATCGTTCATTACTTATGTTTTTTCTCTTTCCCAACCACACTAAACAGAAAAAAATACAAAGCTCTTAAGCTCAAATCTTAGCCTTATGTTATAATTGATGCTAAGTTGTATTGGAAGGATCCTGCTGATATTTTGTTGTTGTGTTTGATAGAAGGAGAATCAATGGAAGTTATAAGAGAATATCATGCAAGTCTATGTGGAGGACATTATAGTTGGAAAGTTACTACATAGAAAATCCTCAATTCAGGTTTTTACTGGCCCTCCCTATTTTTTGATGTATATAGAATGGTTAGAAGCTGTCAAAAATTTCAATTGTTTGCAGAAAAGAAAAGGTTAGCTCCATTACCTCTTCTCCCAGTGTTTGTTGAAGAACCTTTTAGGCAATGGGGATTAGATTTTATTGGGGAAATAATTCCACCATCAAATGGGAAGTTTAAATGGATTCTAACTACCACTGACTATTTCACAAAGTGGGTGGAGGCAATACCTACTAGGAAGGAAAATGATCAAGTAGTAATGAATTTTCTGGAGGAAAACATCTTCAGCAGGTTTGGGTGTCTAATTAAGATCGTAACTGACAACGCCCAAGTATTCAATTCAATCAAATTCATTATTTTTTGTCAAACATATAATGTCATTTTGTCTCATTCAACAGCATATCATCCTCAAGGGAAAGGGCTAGCGGAATCTTCCAACAAGACATTGGTTAAAATCCTGAAGAAGAAAATTAATGAAAATCAGAAAAAATGGGATTCAAAATTGACATTTTCTCTTTGGGAAGTAAGAGTGACTACTAGAAGATGTACAAGTAAGTCTCCTTATGAACTGGTTTATGGTACTCAAGCTTTATTTCCTACTCAATTGGCTAGACCAGTGATTTCTTTTCTTCAAGAAGCACAATAAGAACCTAATGCATTAGTCAGAAGGCTAAACAAGGTTATAGAATCAAGTGAGAGTAGGAACAAAGTTAGAGAAAATTTGATCCCCTACCAAGAAAAGATTAAGTCCATTTTTGACAGAAAAGCAAAGGAGATTATTTTTCAAAATAGAGATTCAGTGTTAAGATGGGATACCAGAAGAGAAGAGAAGGGAAAGCATGGAAAGTTTGATCCACTCTAGTATGGCCCATACAAGATTGGCTTGATCAAATAACACATTAATGTTGGAGAATCTTGATGGAGAAATAGTGGAGCTACCTGTAAATGGGCAGTATCTGAAACATTATTTCCATCATTGAGATTTTATGGTTTAGCATTGTACATATTCGATTTGCTCATTATTCATATTTCATCAAACAACATTTGACTCCATGCCTGAAGTGAAGGCACTAATCTGCAGTTCTTAGTGTTTCGCGGAAAAAAACACTATCCCCAGGTGGAGCCAGATGTTGTGGCTCATTTGCAATATCCTTTATTTTAAATTTTTCAAAAAATACAAAAAAATAGAAAACTATCAAAATGTATGTTAAAGTTCAAAGTTTCTCATACTTTAGCATAAAAGATGTAATATTTTTTATATAAGTTTAAAGTTTAATACTTTAAACTTTTCATGAAAGTGGGTCCCAATGCTCAGTTAATAAACGATCAGGTTTATGAGTGAGATCCAATGATTTTTCTGGCAGGAAATAAAATTGACAACCCACAGGCACATTTAGCACGTTGGTTAACAAGGAGTGTGCCTCCGCAGTTGACCCAGTTGACTACAGAGCCGATCAAGATCTACGGCCAAGATTAACTATGGAGGCATGACCCGGATAAGTTCTTCGTACCTTCGAGGCTCCCGCAATGACGTAAGCAACTGGTGACAGCTAGTAGCCACGTCATAGTACCATTTAACGGTCTTTTGGCACGTCAAATCAGCATTTAATTCACGAACCCACGCCACCTATTTAAAATTGGTTCTTATTTCACAAGGTTGTTGTTATTCCTCTACACTTATCGAGTTGTCTGTGTCTGTGCATTTCATTGTTATTCACCACCTTTTCAGTGTTCTCCGCCCTAATCAGATTATGACCAAGCATCCGTCTCTCTGTCAGGTTCATCCAAACATATTCCTCTCATGGACACTGAGAGGGATATTCAAGATAATTTTGTTCTTTAGATAATCTCCAGTTCTATCAACAAGTTTGTCATAATGAAAAAGCCTCCCTAACTTTCACCACCATGGTCAAAGCAAATGTATTGTCTGCATGCATTCCAAGAACACACCTTTTTTTTGAGTTTGTGTATTGGCTAGTGTCTATCATGTACACAGGCAAGTGTTTCGTAATGAATTGTCAAGGAGAAAATGACTTGCAAGTCTCAGCCCTATTAATTCGTCAAGATTTGTGTTACCCTGAGTCAGAATCCTATGTCCAATTCACTGATGATTCATTGATAGCACATTATGATAGTCTTGCAGGTCAAGAATTCAATCAATTTGTCTTTTTCCTAAAGCCAAATATGAAGCAGTTTGTACCTGATAGCAAAGAATTCTCCATGGAGGTTTTTGATGAAGAAGTCCGACCGGTGCTGAGGTGTATTTCAAAGATATTGGGAAAAGAAGATGACAGCACAATTGACAAATCAATTTTGGGAATGTTTTCTTTGATGATGATGCCAGGGGTAGTATTGGATATTACTTCATATTGGCAAGAAGTTGTCAATACTCATCTCATGAGCTTATCATTGACTAGGTCATTCAGGTTCCCCTCTCTTATTATTTATCTCTTTTTATATCAAAATGTAGAAGAATTCTTGCATCTGGGGTTAAATATCATGGATATAAATAAAAAGAGGCAGTCAGTAGTGTTTTGGACTGACATAGTGAGAAAAGAATAGAATGAGGAGGGTTTGTTTGATTTTGTAAACCATTTTATGTCTACTTCATATAAAATTCTAAATGGGGTTCCTCCCCCATGCTTCCTGCCAAAGGATCAAGAGTTCTTGTAGCTGGGAACAAATTGTAAGTTCAATGATTGGTATGTTTTTGAAGACCATTCAAAAATTAGACTTTATGGGGCACAAGGAAAATACCCTCTAACGGAAGTTATAAAGGAGGTTTTTAGTGTTATAAAATTGGCTAAAATTGTCAAAAAAACATATGCTACCACATCCATTTATGGTTACAGAGATTTTTGCGGAGCTTTTAATGGAAATTCAACACAACCAAAAAATAATTGGGTGGCCGGAAGTTATTATGGATGTTTTTTCATCGATGTGCTAATCAGGATTTAACGCACCAGTGCGTACCTGTGGATGGCGCCCCAGGGCGGTCTAAGGAGAATGCACCGGGTCGTTAAGGTATAAAACAGCACCGAGCGTAGTGTTGGTGATACAACGCACAGGGCAGTTATAATTGGTCTTGGGAATTGAGCGGTGCCCATTGGTCATATCAACGCGCCAGTGCGTAGACTTATAGAAACGCACTGGTGCGTCCTTTCACACAAATGCACCGAGATTTATAATTGGTATCGGTATTTGTGTGGTGCAAATATTTCATACAAATACACCGGTGTGTATAGACCCTTAAACGCCCTGGTGCGCAGTATCACACAAATGCACGAAGATTTATAATTGGTATTGGTATTCGTGCAGTGCCCATAGGTCCTATAAATGCATCAATGCGTATATACACAAAAACGTCCCAGTGCATAGTATCACACAAACGCACCGAGATTTATAATTGGTATTTGTATTCATGCGGTGCTAATAGGTCGTAAAAAGGCACCGATGCGTAGATATACATAAACGTACCAGAGATTTGTACTTCACAAACGCCTTGATATTTTTAACCAGTTTTGGTATTTGTGCGGTGCCCATAGGTCGTAAAAACGCACCGGGGCGCTTAAGAATACAAGCGCACCGTTGTAAGTATACACACACCGGTTTTAATTTTTTATTTTTTAGAAACATCGACCTGTGACAGTGCAATTATTGTGATTGTTTTAAATTCATTATTCATCAAAATTCGACACATCTTATAACAATATTCATATTAATTAAATTTTTATTAATGCATGTGAACGTGATGTTTGGATTAATTTGTTATATCGTATCAAAATTATTGTGGTTTTTTAAAATTCATTATTCATCAAAAGTTGACACATATATATCTTATAACAATATTCATATGAATTAAATTTTTATTAGTGCATTTGAGAACGACAATGGAGAACGCAATAGCGACAATAGCGAATGCAATAGAATAAATTAAAACATTTTTTATTATATATATATATATATATATATATGAATAAGACATTATTTGTCATACAAAATAGGACAGTTATTGGTATCCCTTTATCTTTCAATTGGGACACTATGTCCATTACATTAAAGAAAATGTCTGATTTCACAGACATTTTTCAAAAAATACAATGCCTTGCTTTTATATCCAAACATAGTGATCATCATTCTTCGCTTGAACTACTGTCACTGCTAGAGCTACTTCCATGACTTGGGTTATTTTCAGAAATGTTTTGCTCACGGCATTGATTGTTTTCTTCTTCTTCACCTTCCATCTAGAAACATAAAAATAAATTGTAATGAGTGTATATACATTGGTGAGAATAATGAAAATTGCAATATTAAATAATATACATCAATGTAAATCGAAAAGAGATGATGTACCAATGCAACAATTGACTCATAAACTATACACATTCTTTCACAACCATGTAACATGCCATCTTTCAAGATTTGATCTGTTGGCGCAGTGCCATACTTTGTTTCCTGCAAGTTATATACCCCATAACAAATCATATATTTAATGTAAAAGATTTATTTTTTATATCAATTATAGACAGAGCTAAGTAAAACAAGATCGACCAATCAATTCCTCTTATGGTTCTTCTTTGTATATTAGCACCTGTTTGAAGACATTCAATGATGATTTTTGTAAAAGGGTGAAAATGCGAAGATGGGTAACACTTTTGTGAGAATTAGGGGCGGAAAAAAAATTTCCTCCATAGTTCGGCCGAACTCTTGTCATAGTTCAACCAAACAATTCAGGAGTTTGGCCAAACTATTGAATTTAGTTCAGCCGAACTTCGTTTGCCGTTTACATTGATAGCGTACTGACGGTAATGGAAAACAGATTTTTTGCCTGAGTTTGGAAAACCGGCAAACAAATTTCAGCCGAACTAAAAGTTCGGCTGAACTTTTAGTTCGACCAAACTAGTATTTTATAAATATATCACCCACAACTTGTTCCGGGTTTCTGTTCAAATTTATCACGCACTCATTTCTGTCCCACTGATTCTCGTGCGCTCATTTCTGTCCAACTGATTCTCGCGTGATCATTTCTGTCCAGCTGATTCTCGCGCGCTCAATATTGTCTCGTTGATTCTCGTGTGCTCAGTTTTTTCGCGCGGATTCACTGTTGTCCCACGTGCTCATTTATGTCCCGCTGATTTGCTATTGTCCCGCACGCTCATTTCTGTCCCGCTGATTCACTATTGTCCATGCGAATTAAGCTCATTCGATGTTGCACCACAGGAGTTTTGTTGATTTGCGTCGCGCTGAGGAGGTAAGATATTCCAAATTTTAAATTTCTGTAATTTTTTGCTTGTTTTTTTTTTAATTTGGTTTTAAACTGATTTTTTTGTTGCATAGGTCTTCCACGACATCTTCAGGGATCGTTGTCTTCATCATCTTCAGGGATTGTTGTCTTCAGTGCCTTCAGCGTCCTCTGCTGTGAATTTCCAAGTACATTTAACATTCTCCCTGTTATCCTGTAGGGAATTTATGCAGAAGAAAATTCATGTTATGAATGAGAGAGGCTCGGTAAGGAACATGCAAAGAACTAATGAATCAGTCTAACTGTATACGCTTTTTTGGCTCTCTGATTTTTGGAAATGTTTTGATAAGACTGTCAATTACTACAGCTTTGTAATAGAATTTAATAAGGATAAGACTGTCAATGACTACAAATTTGTAATAGAGTTTAATAAGGATAATATTTTCTATTACTACTATCTCTTTAAACTATATACGCTTTTTTAGCTCTATGCTTTTTGGAAATGTGTTGATAAGACTGTCAATTACTATAGCTTTGTAATAGAGTTTAATAAGGATAATACTGTCAATTACTACAACTTTGTAATAGATTTTAATAAGGATAAGACTGTCTATTACTACTATCTCTTCAAACTGTATCTGCTTTTTTTGGCTCTCTGCTTTTTTTAGCGCTCTGCTTTTTTGGCTCTCTGTTTTTTTGGGTCTCTGCTTTTTTTGGTTCTCTGCCTTATGTAAAATGATTCATTCCATATTATTCATAGATCAAATATCTTTTAGATACAAGATTTATCATAATGTACAATGACTCATTCCATATTCATTTTTAGATTCAGGAGGAGTTGATTTATCATAATGTACAATGACTCATTCCATATTCATTTTTAGATTCAGGAGGAGCTTTTGAGAATGTTATGATAATGCCAATAAAGATGAGCTAGAATCATCTTCAACATCTATTAATTAGATATGAAAATTTATAATACTACTGTGTACATTTGAGAATATTTTGGAACATGTTTATATAAATTATATATACATATGTACTTTTTTTTTCATAAATATTTTCATTAAAAAATGAACCCTTTAAATGATGAACCTAGTTAATTTTGCTTCTTCATGAAGAAGACTACTTGATCTTTCAATTTGAATTTGATGATGGTCCTTTGTTATGCTTCTTGACTACTTCAAATTATTGACACAATCATATGCTTCTTGTTACTCTTTTTATTTCTTCATTATATTGTATTCTCCCCCTTAGATATTGTGTACTCTCCCACATAGATATTTCACTCAATTTCATAGGCTCTTCTTTTGAAGTCAAATAAGTGACAATAATTTACAAGAATTATCCCTAATTTGTTTCTCACATATTCAAATGGTTCTCTAATAATATAATTTACAAGAACTATCCCTAATTTGTTTCTCACATGTTCAAATTCTTCTCTAACAAGAGACTTTGTGGGTATGTATTCCATCTTCACTATTTTCTCAAAGACTTGTTGTGTGAGGAAGTGGTACTTTATGATGATATGTTTAGTGATTGAAGGAAGTAGAATATTTTATTTTTGAAATTATTATTACACTTGTATTGAAACACTTAATAGATATATAGGTTCACTGAAATTTACCTTAATATCTTGTAGAGCCCATTTCATCCAAAACACTCAAAAAGAAGTAACTACTATGTATTCCACTTCTACTCTAGATAGAGAAAGTAATGACTCTTTCTTGCTTAACCATTAAACCAAAGACTCTTCCTAAGTATAATTATACATTGTCCACTTGTACTTTTCATGTCATCCACACAAGCCTAGTTGAATCTCTATATGTTGTCAATGTAAATTTCTCACCTTTTGGGTACTATAGTCCATTGTTTGTAGTCTCTTTCAAGTATCTTAATATCTGTTTGTTGGTAATAGATGACTTTCTCACCTTTGGGGTACTATATTCCATTGTTTGTAGTCTCTTTCAAGTATCTCCATATCTGTTTATTGGTGTTTGTTGGTAATAGATGACTCTGTTTAGTTGTTGATTGAAATATTCCAACTAATATAAATTCCAAAATTATATCTAGTCTGTAAACCTTGTTATGTATATCAAGCTTCCTATCATATATATGTAAAGGTTATGATCAACAGATCACCTCATTCATCATCCATCATCTGCACATAACTTGCATCCAATTGATATGGAGATTCACTTAGGTCATTCATCATCAATCATCTGTAGATAACTTGAATTCCAAAATTATATATAGTCTAAACCTTGTTATGTATATCAAGCTTCCTATCATATATATGTAAAGGTTATGATCAACATCACCTCATTCGTCATCCATCATCTGCACATAACTTGCATCCAATTGATATGGAGATTCACTTAGGTCATTCATCATCCATCATCTGCACATAACTTGAATTCCAAAATTATATCTAGTCTAAACCTTGTTATGTATATGAAGCTTCCTATCATATAGATGTAAAGGTTATGATCAACATCACCTCATTCATCATCCATCATCTGCACATAAATTGCATCCAATTGATATGGAGATTCACTTAGGTCATTCATCATCCATCATTTGCACATAACTTGCATGTTATGTGCATCCAATTGATATTCAACATGTATATAGTATTTAGAAGCAAAAAGTAATTTGATACAAAACATAGGTTTTAACTAATTATATAGTTTTTCAGTTTCATATCCATGGTCTCGAACAATGAGAGAGAGAAAAACTTTTATATTCAACATGTAAAACAAAAATTAGCCATAACAGTTTCCCATTGAAACCAAAAGTTATTTGATACAAAACATAGGTTATAACCTAATCTAGTAAATGCCCCTACATTTAATTTCTAGAATAGATCTAATTAGAAGTTTTTCATTTTTATATCCATGGTAGTTCTATGGCAGAGTCTGTAAAGGGCCAGGTAGCCTTTGGATCTCATCTTTTATGAAAGGTGACATATCTAGTAAATGCCCCTATATTCAATCTCTAGAATAGATCTAAATGCCCCTACAGTCACATGTATCTAGTATTTAGAAACAAAAAGTAATTTGATACAAAACATAGGTTTTAACTAGGTATATAGTTTTTCATTTTCATATCCATGGTCTCAAACAATGAGAGAGAAAAAACCTTTTATATTCAATTTATGTACAACAAAAATTAGCCATATCTCTAGAATAGATCTAAATAGAAGTTTTTCATTTTCATATCCATGGTCTCAAACAATGAGAGAGAAAAAAACCTTTTATATTCAACATGTAAAACACAAATTAGCCATAAAATTTTCTGATTAAAACCATACGTGATTTGATACAAAACATAGGTTTTAACCTAAGAGTAAATGCCCCTACAAGTCAATCAATCTCTCGAATATTTTTAAATATAGAATTTTTTCATTTTCATATCCATGGTCTCAAACAATGAGAGAAAAAACCTTTTATATTCAATGTATGTAAAACACAAATTAGCCATATCTCTAGAATAGATCTAAATAGAAGTTTTTCATTTTCATATCCATGGTCTCAAACAATGAGAGAGAAAAAAAAACCTTTTATATTCAACATGTAAAACACTTGAATTAGCCATAAAAGTTTCCCATTGAAACCATAAGTGATTTGATACAAAACATAGGTTTTAACCTAAGAGTAAATGCCCCTACAAGTCAATCAATCTCTCGAATAGTTTTAAATATAGAAGTTTTTCATTTTCATATCCATGGTCTCAAACAATGAGAGAAAAAACATTTTATATTCAATGTATGTAAAACACAAATTAGCTATATCTCTAGAATAGATCTAAATAGAAGTTTTTCATTTTCATATCCATGGTCGCAAACAATGAGAGAGAAAAAAACCTTTTATATTCAACATGTAAAACACAAATTAGCCATAAACGTTTATCATTGAAACCATAAGTGATTTGATACAAAACATAGGTTTTAACCTAAGATTAAATGCCCCTACAGTCAATATCTTTAATAGTTTTAAATAGAAGTTTTTCATTTTCATATCCATGGTCTCAAATAATGAGAGAAAAAACCTTTTATATTCAATGTATGTAAAACACAAATTAGCCATATCTCTAGAATAGATCTAAATAGAAGTTTTTCATTTTCATATTCATGGTCTCAAACAATGAGAGAGAAAAAAACCTTTTATATTCAACATGTAAAACACTTGAATTAGCCATAAAAGTTTCCCATTGAAACCATAAGTGACTTGATACAAAACATAGGTTTTAACCTAAGAGTAAATGCCCCTACAATCAATCTCTGGAATAGTTTTAAATAGATTTTTTTCATTTTCATATCCATGGTCTCAAATAATGAGAGAAAAAACCTTTTATATTTAATGTATGTAAAACACAAAGTAGCCATATCTCTAGAATAGATCTAAATAGAAGTTTTTCATTTTCATATCCATGGTCTCAAACAATGAGAGAGAAAAAAACCTTTTATATTCAACATGTAAAACACTTGAATTAGCCATAAAAGTTTCCCATTGAAACCATAAGTGATTTGATACAAAATATAAGTTTTAACCTAAGAGTAAATGCCCCTACAGTCAATCTCTGGAATAGTTTTAAATAGAATTTTTTCATTTTCATATCCATGGTCTCAAATAATGAGAGAAAAAACCTTTTACATTCAATGTATGTAAAACACAAATTAGCCATATCTCTAGAATAGATCTAAATAGAAGTTTTTCATTTTCATATCCATGGTCTCAAACAATGAGAGAGATAAACACCTTTTATATTCAACATGTAAAACACTTGAATTATCCATAAAATTTTCCCATTGAAACCGTAAGTGATTTGATACAAAACATAGGTTTTAACCTAAGAGTAAATGCCCCTACAAGTCAATCAATCTCTTGAATAGTTTTAAATATAGAAGTTTTTCATTTTCATATCCATGGACTCAAACAATGAGATAAAAAACCTTTTATATTCAATGTATGTAAAACACAAATTAGCCATATCTCTAGAATAGATCTAAATAGAATTTTTTCATTTTCATATCCATGGTCTCAAACAATGAGAGAGAAAAAAACCTTTTATATTCAACATGTATATAACTTATTTAGAAACAAAAAGTAATTTAATACAAAACATAGGTTTTAACCAATTATATAGTTTTTGATTTTCATATCCATGGTCTCAAACAATGAGAGAGAAAAAACCTTTTATATTCAACATGTAAAACACAAATTAACCACAAAAGTCTCCCATTGAAACCAAAAGTGATTTGATACAAAACATAGGTTTTAACCTAATCTTGTAAATGCCCCTACATTCAATTTCTAGAATAGATCTAATTAGAAGTTTTTCATTTTCATATCCATGGTAGTTCTATAGGCAGTCTGTAAAGGGCCAAGTAGCCTCTGGATATCATATTTTATGAAAAGTGACATATCTATTAAATACCCCTACTGTCAATCTCTAGAATAGACCTAAATGCCCCTACAGTCAACATGTATATAGTATTTAGAAACAAAAAGTAATTTGATACAAAACATAGGTTTTAACCAATTATATAGTTTTTCATTTTCATATCCATGGTCTCAAACAATGAGAGAGAAAAAACCTTTTATAAAACACAAATGAGCCATAAAAGTTTCCCATTGAAACCAAAAGTGATTTCATACAAAACATATAGGTTTTAACATAATCTAGTAAATGCCCCTACATTCAATCTTTAGAATAGATCTAATTAGAAGTTTTTCATTTTCATATCCATGGTAGTTCTATAGGCAGAGTCTGTAAAGGGCCGGGTAGCCTCTGGATCTCATCTTTTATGAAAGGTGACATATCTAGTAAATGCCCCTACAGTCAACATGTATATAGTATTTAGAAACAAAAAGTACTTTGATACAAAACATGGGTTTTAACCAAGTATATAGTTTTTCATTTTCATATCCATGGTATCAAACAATGAGAGAGAAAAAACCTTTTATATTCAACATGTAAAACACAAATTAGCCATAAAAGTTTCCCATTGAAACCAAAAGTGATTTGATACAAAACATATAGGTTTTAACCCAATCTAGTAAATTCCCCTACATTCAATCTTTAGAATAGATCTAATTAGAAGTTTTTCATTTCATATACATGGTAGTTCTATAGGCACAGTCTGTAAAGGGCCAGGTAGCCTATGGATCTCATCTTTTATGAAAGGTGACATGTCTATTAAATTCCCTTACAGTCAATCTCTGGAATAGATCTAAATGCCCCTACAGTCAACATGTATACAGTATTTAGAAACAAAAATTAATTTGATACAAAACATAGTTTTTAACCAAGTATATAGTTTTTCATTTTCATATCCATGGTCTCAAACAATGAGACTGAAAAAACCTTTTATATTCAACATGTAAAAGACAAATTAGCCATAAAAGTTTCCCATTGAAACCAAAAGTGATTTGATGCAAAACATATAGGTTTTAACCTAAGAGTAAATGCCCCTACATTCAATCTCTAGAATAGATCTAATTAGAAGTTTTTCATTTTCATATCCATGGTATTTCTATAGGCAGACTTTATAAAGGGCGAGGTAGCCTCTGGATCTCATCTTTTATGAAAGGTGACATATCTAGTAAATGCCCCTACAGTCAATCTCTGGAATAGATCTAAATATAAGTTTTTCATTTCTCCCATGCATTTGCAATAAATGTCAATTTAATATATATATTTTTATTGAATTTTTTTTTTTTAGGGATAAGAAAACCATTAAATATGGTTGAAAAATGGAAATTATGCATAGAAGTTTCTTGCTATCCCAATCTAGGGAATGCAGTGATTACATGTGTTTTCCAATATTGCGACTAGCAAATTCATCTAAAAGAAAATGAACATACCAGGAAGAACAACAAACAATGAGGCATATTATATTGGATTAGTATAAGGCTTGGGAACAACGATGGAGTATGGATCAAATAGAATTGTAGTTTTCACCAATTCTGAACTTGGGTGCAACCAGATGAATGGCGTATACCAAGTTAAAAATGAGAGGCTAAAAGAACTGCATGGAATAGAAAACAATATTGTTAGCCAATTTCAATTTTTTAGTATAAGGCATTATACAAATGTGAATAAGATGTTTGTTGATTTATTGTGTGGGGCAATTTAAATTCAGTATTCATCTATCAAAGATGAATTAATAGAATAATTAGAATTATACGGGGCAATTCCAATGCAAGATTCATCTCTCAAAGATGAATTAGTTTTGAGACACTCTTCTTCAAAAATTCAAGATTCATCTCTCAAAGATGAATTAGTTTTGAGACGCTCTTCTTCAAAAATTCAAGATTCATCTCTCAAAGATGAATTAGTGTTGAGACGCTCTCCTTCAAAATTTATTAATCGACATTGTAACATATCTTGGATATGTGTGTGTTGTGTACTTATAAATGTGTCTTTTTTAATGACCATGTGCTTTTTTCAATTATATACTAAGTGTGCTTCCACCACACCATGTAAAGCACAACTTGGTGAACTTCACATTTTTATGAAATTAAAATGCGGGGACTTCAACAAATTTTTGTTTAAATGGAGTTTCACTTCTTTTTTAATGATAATGTGTTTTTTTCAATTTTATACCAAGTGTGCTCCCACCATGTAAAACACAATTTGTTGAACCTATCATTTTTATAACTTTTTTTTTTGCTTAAATTGAGTTTCACACATCAATTAGTGCTTTGAAAGTTGTGTTTTACATAATTTGTTTACACTAAATTAAACATTAATTTTATGAACTTTATTTTGAATTTAATTTAAATTAGTTATTTAAAAAATTTAATTGTAAATGTCCACCATAGATATATTTATCATGGAGGATGAACCACAAAGATCAACAAAATCTCATATCTCTACAAGAAGGGGGGATCAGGGATCGGGATCGAGAGCTATTCATGGTAAATTTAAATATAATATTAAATCTCCATACATGTGTGTACATATGGAATTGATTTTTTATCAACTTTGTGAGTTAAATTAGTTGTTAATAAGTTTCATTTTTTATTTTTTAGGAGCTAATAAGAAGAGAAGGGTCTCTACTCCAGCCATGGATGCCCATGTTTCACCCAGTCGTGGTATGGTTTTAACACAATTTAATCAATGAATATGTACACGTGTATTTATATGTATGCATGTATTTTTCAATTGATTATAAAATTGTATTTGTTTATGAAGCTTCTCTCTCCTCTCGAGAGGTTGGTGGTGGTTCAAATCCTCTTAGAGGGCCATCAATAAGTGGTGGCAGGTTGCGTGAAGGTTGTGATATTTATTCTCTAGGAGGCCAATCGACGGCTGGTGGTGCTGGTTCTCAGCAGGGTTGTTCTGGTTCTCAACAGTTTCAGGGTGGAGAAGATGCTAGCCAACTACGTCGAGGTTGCCATCAATTTCAATATTTTTTCATTGAATTTGTATAAATTTTTTTACATGTGTTTTTTCTAATATACAAAATTTTATATATATTGATGCAGAGGCTGAAAATGTTCCAAATATTGGTCAAAATAGACGCAGGGCAGAATGCTACATTCAAGAAGAAGGTTGTCTACCCACCACAACTTATCCAGCTGACATTTCTGATATACCATGGGAAAGAAACATGGTGCAATTCACCTTAGAAAGATGTCAACAACTTCATGAAAAATTGCGGAGAGATCTCGTGACTTTGACTCTACCTGCTGAGAGTTGATAAAGCCTCAAAATAGTTACACATTCATTGGGCGAAATAGTAAATGTGTACAAAAACCTTGGGCCAACGACTGATACATTTGTAAAAGTCATGAGAAAGAGAAAGGAAACAGTAATGGGTCCTGATAAATGGGAGGATGTAAAACAAAGAGTTACAAAAGATATGGCAAAGTCAATGTTTAATTTCAAGAAAGGGCCAAAAAGAAAAATGTTGAAGATACAATATTTCAAGCACCCCGATATAGCTCACTATTTTTATGATAGGCACCTTGCAGCCTATGGAAGGCTCCCATGGAACGACGAGGTTCCTATTTATTTTGCACAATTGTTTTAAGTATAATTTTTTTTTAAAATGAAACCCAATTACAATGACCTTCCGTCATAATTTTTTGGTCTGGGGAAAGGTTGATTATGTGACCGTAGGGGCACTAAGTGAGATGTGGAGTTGCCTCACCCTGAGCCACCATTGGTGAGTCAACCTTTTCGGGTCGAAACTCTATGGTCAGAGATGGATGGGACTTCTCAAATAAGTAGAAAAGCAAGGGACGTCATGATAGACAATGTTTACAGTGGATTGGGTGGAGTCGATGTTTGTCTAAATCGACAAAGAGCACGTGAGAATGCACGTGTCAATTTTGTGTATTGTGCAGATGAAGAGATTGACAACATGAATGTTGAAGATCTCCGAATATATGCAAAGAATTGTCGCAATGGTTGGCAAGACCTAATTATTCATGAGGAAGAGGGCACAGGAACGGTATGTGTTAATGACCTTAGGGTTCAATTATTTTAACACATACATGTGTATAATTTGTAATAAATACATGTATATGTACATGTATACATTTATTTGTATGTACATTAATCTAACAAAAATGTATCATTATATGTTAAAACACCATTTGCAGTTGTCATGCATGATGAATGACGAAAATGTTAATATAACGTTCGGGACCTCTAGTTCAAACAATGAAGATGGGTCTCACCATCAAGATATGTTGACAAATGTTAGTGTTTTTTAAGTGATATTTTTAAAATAAATAATTGTGCACACATGTACATGTACATATATAATAATAAAAAAATTTAATAGATTTCGATTCTGTCTGATGTTTTTGGGATGGCGGTACCTTCTTCTTCCTTGGGAGATGTACCTTCTACTTCCTTAAGAGATGTGCCACATCCACAACAAGTATGGACAATTTTTCACTTTTAAAAATTAGTTTTAAGTTATATATATATATATATATATATATATATATATATATATTCCACCTCAAAAAGTTCCATTAAAAATTGAGATATATATATCTATATCTTGAGTTATTTTAAATTTTTTGAATTTTAGGTTCTTGAAGATTTTCTTTTGGAGCCTCTCTTAGGAGATGTCCCAAATTTACCTACAGAAGTATTCAATTTTTCACTTATATATATATATATATATATATATATATGTGTGTGTGTGTGTGTTATTTTAATTTAGTTATAATTTATAAATTGAAGTTTATTTAAGTTTTATTATAAATTGAGATCTTGATCTTGAGTTATTTTATACTTTTAAAATTTTGAATTTTAGGTTTCTATAGAGGATTTCTTTAATCCATGGACTCTAGCGATGGAGATAGGAACATCCACACCATTTCAACCATTTGAAAAAGTTGTCTAGTTTTTTCTTAATATTATTGAAAATAAGTTTATATATGTACACGTGCATTGTCATCTGAAATTTTTTAATATATATATATACATATAACTTTACATGTATATTTTACAGGTTACGGTTGGAGATGTTCCCATGGGGGAACTTGTAGCAGGCGAACAAATGGAGAGGGAACCTCATGAGGTGTTGCATGATTTTTTTTTTATATTTTGTTTTTTACATGAAGTTCTATATATATTCTCACTCATTTTTAAAACATCAAATTTTAATGTTTGTATGTGCATTGTGTACAGGTTTCCCATGCTTCGCAAGATAGCGCGTGGATTGAGACTCTGATAGGAAAGACACTACATCCATCTGTATTTGATGGACATGATTTGTAGATTTGATTTCAAGATTTAGATAGTCTTAAATTTAATTTTTTATATATTATCTAGATGCACAGTCATATATATATATATATATATATATATATATATATATATATATATATATATATAACTTGATACTTGATACTTGTGAGATCTACAATTTTTTGACATATTTTATTACAGTGTTAATATAATTTGTTTTGTTCCAAAAAGTTAAGTTTTGGATGGTTTTAGTACTTTTGGCATGTGAATGTGAAGTAATGTTATTATATAATTTGTTTGGTTTTTAAAACTTTTAAGTTTTGGATAATTGAACTACTAGTAATGTTGTCATCTATAAATTAATGTTTTGCTTCTGAACTACATTTGGCATGTTATGTAATGATGTGTTATAATTTGTTTTGTTTTTAAAACTTAAGTTTTGGATGCTTGAAGTACATTTGGCATGTGAAGTAATGTTGTGATTTATAATTTTTTGTTAAATTAAAAGTTAAGTTTTGGACGGTTTCAATCTACATTTGGCATGTGATATAATGTTAAATGTTTTTATTGGATAGTTTAACTATAATTGGCATGGCATGTGAAGTAATGTTACATGATATAATCAAAAAGTTTTTAAAACTCAAGTTTTGGATGGTTTCAATCTACATTTGGCTTGTGATATTTAATGTTTTTATTGGATAGTCAAGAACTACAATTGGCATGGCATGTGAAGTAATGTTGTGATCTATAATTTTTTGTTAAATTAAAGGTTAATTTTTGGATGGTTTCAATCTACATTTGGCATGTGATATAATGTTAAATGTTTTTATTGGATAGTTGAACTATAATTGGCATGGCATGTGAAGTAATGTTCCACGATATATAATCAAAACGTTTTTAAAACTTAAGTTTTGGATGGTTTCAATCTACATTTGGGACATCTGATATAATGTTAAATGTTTTTATTGGATATTTGAATTACAATTGGATGGCATGTCAAGTAATGTTTTGATATAATCAAAAAAAATTAAAACTCAAGTTTTGGATGGTTGAAGTACATTAGGCATGTGAATTAATGTTGTGATATAATCAAAAAGTTTGTAAAAATAAGTTTTGAATACTATTTCAATCTACATTTGGCATGTGATATAATGTTAAATGTTTAATGTTTTTATTAGATAGTTGAACTACAATTGGCATGACATGTGAAGTAATTTGTTTTGATATAATCAAAAAGTTTTTAAAATTCAAGTTTTGGACATGGTCGAAGTACATTTGGTAAGTTTAAAAAAAAAATTCACTCAAACAATAGTATGTAGTATGTAAAGATCAAAAACAATCTTAAAATTACTTTTAAGTACGATCAAGTGTTCTTGAAACATTTTCCCACATGATGATACCTTCATTGACCTATGAACTAAAGTAGTTCATAGGCTATATGTTCTGCCTCTTTCCCATATAAATCTCTTTAATTTTGATTGGAAATATAAGAAGTAGATATATGTTTGTTGAATTGGGGTCAATGTCATTAATGCACTCAACTAGGTAGCCTTGTTGATTTATAAATTGGTAAATTGATGGTCCATTCAGTTTTAATTTCATTCTAGAATATATATATTCAGTACGTGAAACATTTTTCATCAATGCACATGGGAAAACTACTTGAACAATTAATTGCATTATAGAACATATATATATATCCAATACGTGCACAACATTTTTCATCAATGCACATAGAACATATTCGACCATTGGACAGACAAATTTTGTACTAGATTTTCAATCAGGAATAGAGATGTGGGTCAAATCCCACCAAAAGTCGAAGAAGTGCTCCGAGTCTCTTGTCTGAAAGGAATCTTCATACAAAATTATACTGCGGATGATTTATTTACATTGTGGATACTTTTTACCAAAAAATCCCACAAGAAAAACTGTGTGCATTGAGTTCATGTATATATCCAGTACATGCAACATTTTTCATCAATGCACATAGAAAAACTACTTTCAGTTAATTGCATTCTAGAACATATATATTGAGTACGTGAAACATTTTTCATCAATGCACATAGTAAAACTACTTGAACAGTTAATTTCATTCTAGAACATATATATATATCCAATACATGCAACATTTTTCATCAATGCATGTATAGAAAAGCTACTTTCAGTTGATACTAGAGTGTGCATGTACCAAAACAATTTGTACATGTGAAAACACTTGCACAGATAACATAACAAGGCAGCTCAATTTTTAATTGAGTACTGGAAGTTATAGAACATATAATCCAAAGAGAATAAATTCTTGGGCAGTTCAATCAAAAAAATTCCAATGGAATGCCATCTTCAATAATCCATTCATGATCGGATTTTGATATTTTCCATTTCTTAATATTCGTTTTTTCTTTGATTGAACCTCGATCAACTTTATGCGTGCTGCACACACCAAGTGACTATATTGACAACTTATGAAATCAGGTTCATAGTCTTCAAAGTAAATAAAATTCCCACTTTGATTAGTTTTTCTAAAAGAATAACCTTCCAGTATAATAGATCCTCTTTCATATGGAAATCCGTGATCATTATAGTTTTCTAATAATTTCATTTTTCGTTCAGTGCAACGCATCAAATAATATTTCACATTTTCATCATTGTCAGTAGGTGCAATTACAGCAAAAACATCTCCTGCACAATAAAACAAACTTGACAAAATTATACATATTCAAATTTATTTCTAGATATTTATCATTAGAAAGCAATTCAAATGTTACCTTCTCTAACAAGATCGGAAACTCGATCACCATCGGATGATATTGTAGTCTCCTCTGATTGCATTTCTTCAAACATTGTAACGGACATTTTTCCCTTTGTATTTAGCTCTGTGTGCTTCCAATCTTTTACATACATTTTGTTTTCACAAACATCATCGGATTTTGTGTTGTCTATGCAAACAGGACAAAAACAAGAATATTTTCTTTTATCTAATGCAAACACATTTATGGACGACTTTGTTTTAATTGAATGCAATTTTCGAGTCCCTTTTATTGTTTCAACGTCATTTCCAATTGATATATCTACGTCTTCGATCCCAATATGCCAAAAAAACCTTTATATGGAAAATTTAAAGAAGAATGTAAATATGATATCAAAATAGAATCAAAGATAATCATTGTGATAAAAGTACAATGTTTCTTTAATTAGATATCCAATAAAAATTAAATTGAATGTACCTTCACACTTCCCTTGATCGGTTAGTCTCATGGCTTAGAGTAGCGATGCACCATTGAACAACTTCTTTCACGTCCACAAGTCGGCTTACAGAGGGGTTCATTTGATATATTCGAAGTGCTCGTTTTATGCATGCCCCTGCACCGTTATGTTCTCCTTTTCCATGGCCAGTCTCAAAGAAATTCCAATAATGTTTAATGCAGGTTTTCTTATGAAGACAACACAAACAAAAGAAAGATTGTGCAGATTTGAATTGTTCTGCACATCTGTCTGACCATATCCAATGTTCATTGAATGTTATTCCACGATTTTTCAAGGAATCATAAATTTTTCCAAAACAATGTTGTACAAAATATGTATCATGTGTACGATCGTCACTGATATAAAAGTGATATTCTTTAATAATATGTCGATTTTCACTGGTACTTTCTATATGATCGACGTTTTGTTCAGCATGTCTATATAGAATATGGACGAGCATGGAGACTTGGTCAGAATGATAGTATTCACTATGAATTTCTTTTTGTGGAACAAATGTGTAGTTTTCTGCAAAATCAATTACTGACAAAATGGTCACTGGTGGAAAATATTCATGATATTTTTTGAATTGCAAGTCTTGCCATCGAGCTCTATGGGAATGCTTGGTGTATTTGTAAATTTCTGCCTCAAACTTTCTCAAAAATTCTATCACAAAAATTTCTTCTTCTCATAATTCAATTCTTTTAACACTATATGCACCTTGAATCGATGTATTATATATTCATATCTCTTCCATTTCACTTTCATGTTGGACAATGATTGATCATTTATATCAGTACGATATTTGTTTTGAAATTTAGTCAAATTTCCACAATCATCGCATTTTTTACCACCAACACATTTCTTTTCGTAAAATAGTTCATCGCTTTCTCTTTCACATAGAATTTGAGATATGAAATCATGGATAGTGGAAAGAGGAGGTGAATCCTTCCAAAATTTTCTACTAAAATCAAGGAATGTGTCATAATATAACTCAAATTCCATATGATAATGGAAACAATAAGTGTCGCGTACGGTGATAGGTTTTACATACCATGGTTTTTGTTGAACAAAAGCACTGATTGAAACATGAATTTCACAATTCTCTTCTTTGAACTTGTTGAATAACTCTATCTGAGTGGTTTCCAAGAAATATTTTTCATGTTCTTCGTACTGATTTCGTGTTATTCTTCTTCGCATCACATGCCTTGCAGTTGGCGAAACACGCAAATTGTTCTTCCAATATTCATATATTATTTTTTTAACATTTTCTCCAAGTCTATCTTTGTATGGTTGCCTACAAATAGCTCTCCAACAAGCAAGTTCATCATTTACATCTATTTGCAACCGAAATTTCCGATGTTTGTGCAAAGTTTTTCTCGAGGTTCCTAATGCTCGTGCCATAGATTTTACCAAGTGATTCTCTTTAGTACTTGATGAAACCACTACCATATGTATTTCTCTATGTACAACTAAAACATTTTTATGTCTAGATCTTTTAATTGAATTTATAGCACTATTTATATTTTTTATCACATTTTCCTTCATTTTTTTTTATCTTTGGTTGATTTTCGAATACCCAATAAAGTCGTAGCTTCTTTTAATTTCCTTAATGATAGGAGACCTTTCAACATTTGGGCTTGAACTGTCACCTTTTCCTTTATGAAATACTTCTCAAAAATGCGGTTAACACGATATCGTATATAATGGTCAGCTTTTTTATCTCCATATGTGTGAGTGTCAACATTTTCTAACATCTCATCATCGACATTGATTTCATCTGTATATATTCGAATGAATAGTACATAATAAGTTTACATATTCAATAAATAACTAAATTAATAAATATATGTATAATTTCAATAATACGTGCATGTGTTCAATATATATATATATATATATATATATATATATACCTTGTGATTCAATTTATTCACTTGAATTTATTTCAATATTTTCACCATCTTCAATCATTAGTTCAATATCTCTTTGACTTTATCTTTCAAAATTTTGTATCTCATCATCAATGTTTTGAGGAATATCTCTCTCTATTTACATTGCAAAATATTTTTCAAATTAGTTCATCAAATAAAAATTAAGCTTCACATTTTACACTAGGAAAATTTTAAATATATCAAAATCATAATATTTACATTTACATACATGTTTCAACTTCTAGTTGAGGTTGATTTTCCCCTTCAATATTTGAGAGTGCTTCTATCTTTCTTTTGTGAGATTGTCTCGTCTCTTCTCTACGTTCCTCAGGGTCTCTTTTTCGATCATATTTTCTCGTACAATTTCTTCGATTTCCCATGATAATAGAGTATGAAGTTCAAAAAATTTCCTTAAAAAATTTAGACAAAAACTCAATTAAAAAAAACTCATTTTAAAATTTTTGCAAAAAATACATACTCCAATCCAAAACACTTACTTTAAAAAATTCAAGAAAAAAATGTCTTATAAAAATGAAATGAAGTTCAAAATATTTCCTTCCAAGTCCTACAAAAAAATTTCATTTAAAAAGTTACACAAAAACTCATTTTAAAAAATCATTATAAAAGATTTACTTCAACCCAAAACCAAAAAATTTCCTTTCGAAATTAAGCCCAAATCCATACTTTAAAAAAAATGAAGCCCAAAAAATTGTATCACATACCTCCAAGAAATGTCTTTTGAATGTACCTCCAAGAAAATTCTTTAAACCCAAAAAAATTCCTTGCAAAATCAGATCAAATGTACGAAAATAATGTGTCTCAAAGAAAAGTCCTTTGAATGTACCTCCAAGAAAAGTACTTAAACCCAAAACAATTGATCAAGACTTTTATAAAATCAAACCAAACATGCGAAAATGTGCGAAAATAAAGAATGGTTTCGCGGAAATTTATATTGCCGCGAAATGTTTTTTTGGAGGGGCTTGACGGTACTTTCCGACCGATGGAAATTTAAGTAAAAGTTCGGCCGAAATTTTAAGAAATAGTTTGGCCGAACTACTTTGTAGTTTGACTTAATGGGTCGTCAGCACAAAACATAGTTCGATCGAACTTTGTTTAAGATTTCGGCAGAACTAACACGTCACTAGTTACGTAGAGCCAATCCATGAATACGTTTCTGCAACTTTGGACTGATTAAAATACATGAAACATTATGAATTAACTGTTGGAACCAAGACAAGCATTTTCAGAATTGAATCTACTTTCAAGAAATATAACTTTCATGGAATTTCATAAATATTTACTAATTTTAATTAATTTTGTAATAAAACGGATGCAAACAATTTCTGAAGGTCATTGTGATTCAGTGAAATCAAAATTTTGTATCTTCCAAAATACATTGTAAAAAAAATTGAAAAAATTATGGTACATTACATTGGTCCGTCGTCTCTAATGGGTAGCTTTTAGATTTTTAGTTTATAACTTATATGTTAAGAAATTTCTTGCGTCGCGAAACATATTCAAAATATGTAGTTTTTCATATTGGACCAGTTCAAAAAATTCTAGTAATTATGATATGCATCCATTGGCTTTGTAAATATGACAAAACTGAAGTAGACTCTGTCTAGATTGTTGTAACACATTTTGTTTCTCAAAAACACAAATTTTCAAAGAATACAACATTGCGTATTAACATGACTTCTTATGAATCCATTGATTGTTAAAGAACACACACTCAAAGAAATGCTAAGTTGACATATCAAATGTGTATAAAAAAAATTCCAAAAAATAAGTAATAGAAAGCTAACAAAATTTCTGACAACTTTCATTTTTATCGCAAAATGAAATTCTAAAACAGAGAAATTGTTTTAGCTTGTAGAAAGTTGAAGAACCGAAAAAAATGAAAGTTTTTTCTCAAAACATGACAAAAAGTATAACCCAACTTCACATTTTCACCCTTGAATCAATTTTTTTTTATTTTACAAAATCTTAATTTAGAAGTGTTCTAATTGGGATTTTGGAGATAGGAATAAATTAAACACCTTCAAAACCCCAAACTGACTAAAATTTTATAGTTTAATGGTTATAACCTAAGTTTCCAAAAATTTCAACTATTTGTGTTTTTTTTTTCGAAATCATGGAATGTATTTATAATATTAATATAGATTATGTTAGTTTCTTGTCGTAACCTTTTCACTTGAATCAATTTTTTTTTTATTTTACAAAATCTTAATTTAGAAGTGTTCTAATTGGGATTTTGGAGATAGAAATAAATTAAACACCTTCAAAACCCCAAACCGCCTAAAATTTTATAGTTTAATAGTTATAATCTAAGTTTCCAAAAATTTCAACTAATTTTTTCTAAATATTATAGTTATAACCTAAATTTCCAAAAATTTCAATTAATTTTTTCTAAATATCTGACCAAAAAAATCTATAATTTTTAACGAAATTGTGACCTACTAAAACTGCTCTCTTTATTTGAGCCAATTTCTTGGATTTCTCTTCATTCAACCACTGCAACCAAATAGTCGTGGTTGGTCTTTATTCCACTAACTCCAAACAACATGAAACTTAGTAGCTATGTAGTGAACCACTTCACCTTCCCTACCTATACAGAATCACACGTGCCGAGGACTAATGTAGTTGACAGGAACATGGGATGATGAGAATTGTTGGTGTAAGAATATCATGGAATGTGCTAAAAATGGGAACAATATTCCCAACTTGATGGCTACGTTTTACTTGACAATGTTGGGATATGTATGATAAAAACGTGTATAGTTTGTTTTAGTTATTTAAAATGTAATTTTAAATATATAAATGAGCATATTGTGAAACTAAAATTTCCAATATTAAAATTGTATAAATTTCATTTTTGTAAATATTTATTAAATTTCAAACCAATTCGATAAAAATTTATAAAAAAACCTGAAACACCAAAACACAGAATTTACACCAGGCTAGAGGAAATTAGTAAATAGATGCCTAACAATGTTATTAAATAGACACGTTGTTTTCATCAACTTTATTGTTATGGGGAACCCATCATACTCGAGATGCACGTTTCGAACTTTATATATTAAAAAATGCAACACATTCTAACAGCAAGTTGGTTAAAAAATAGAACGAGTTGGTGTTTTTCTTGAGAGGGTATTGCAAAAAGTCGTTGAGAAGTATCGATTCATGAGTCAGCCCACTAACCATATCATTTGATTGGTATATGAGACCAATCAATCCCAATGGACTTAATTAAGTAAATTCCCATGGACTTAATTAAGTAAAAAATAGTTAGTATTATTTTCTTTTAAAAATACTAGTATGAGATTAAGAATTTTTTTTGTGGTTGTTATTGCTTTCAAACCACTTATGGTGGATCTTCCCTAGTGAAAGACACCAAGATTCGAAACGGATGGTGCCTTTCAAAAAGTGTTTATCACTACAACACCCACCCCTCCATGTGAGTGGAGAGAACCTTGACTTCCCTTAGGTTTAAGGGATACAAAACATAGGTCAAGGTAAATAGGACGAATATTATGGGTAGATAAAGAGATATACCTTGACTTCCCTTAGGTTAAGGGATACAGGACATAGGGCAAGGTAGTTATGACATATGAAAATTGACTTTTATATGAACATTGGGAATATTTAACATGTGGAGAAGAAGATTTTTGTAGATTCGAGATAATCAAGATCCCTTGAGACGTGTTGAGTGCAACAAGGAGGTGAATGGTCTTGACTTAGTCAAGCAACAAATTTCGATGGAAATTCCTTATCTCATTCACATCGAGTGTTATAGGCAAGTCCAAATTTCTCTCACTTTTTACGGATCCATGCAGACATGCAGAGTCCTATGTAAACACGTGGAAGTCTAAATATAAGAACTCGTTCTTAAAGAATTTGTATTTCTTCATGTTAATTTGCAAATCATTTTTTATTTTGTGACTTAAAAGACTATTTTTGAGTAAATGCTTATATTTGTTAGGTTGTAAATTTGAATATTTTTTGGATTTTAATTTTAAATCTATAAGAGTGTTGCAATTTTTTTCATTTTAAAAGATGTTTGTGTTTCAAAAGATTCGATCGATTTTGGTTCATGGTAGATTTGGAGTTAAAATAGATTTATGCTTATTTAATTATTAATTATAATTATAATTATTAATTATTATTATAATTATTAATTTGTTGGTTTAACTTCTCCCTTTAAATAGGCTATATTCCACATGAATACTATGAATCAATATCACGAGTTCTCATAAACTTGGAATATGATGGGTTCTCGATTCAAAAGCCATGGGTAACTTGACAAAGTCAAGTTTACCTTAACTACCCGACAAAAATTAATAATAATTATTATAATTATTAATTTGTTAGTTTAATTTCCCCCTTTAAATAGGCTATATTCCACATGAATACCATGGGTCAATACCGTGAGGTTTATGACCTTAACTACCCAACAAAAATTAATAATAATTAATAATAATTATAGACCCCAAATTATAGATGTGATTTAGTTATGCTTAAATCATGAATCACAAAAGCCTCCAATCTCAGATAAAATGTAGTTTATTTTTTATTTTTATTATATTAGTTTGAAGTTATTTTTACTTTTATTTTATTTTTATTATTATTTTTGCTTACATAACAAGAGAGGACATAACATTACAACTTCTCTTCTATTTTGGGTTGAAGAGTGTCTCTTCACACAATCTTTTAAGTAAGCCACTATAAGCTTATTTCTCTATCTAAAGCATGAGGACATTTTTTAATGACTTCATAAAGGTATTGGATGCATTAGTTAGTCTAAATGATATAATCAAACACTAATATATTCCATGTTTAATATCAAAAGCATATTCTCTTTTGAATTTGATCCTGTAATATCCCCCTTTTTTTTGGTCAGTAAAAAGCATATTTATATTATCAATTCAGAATCTACATCACATAACAACGTAGTTTTCTTACCACTCAGCAACCCAAGCTTCAAAAGGAGAAAGACTAGTCTCGGGTGCAAGCCAAAGCAGACGGTGCCAATGGTTATTTCTAGCACAAAACTTAACCAAAAAAAGCAAATTCAAAGCATCATGGAGGAGGATTTTGAGGGGTTGCTCATGGCCTTGCAAAGAAACCAACACAATTGTGCACATGGTAGCCAATGTGTTCAATCTGGATTTCCAGTGCTCGGAGGTGGTCGTGGGAACACCTCAGTTGATGACGCAGACTCTCCAGAGCATCTAGAGTTTCATTTTTCATGTGTTGTATGTCATTTATGTTTGCAATCAACTCATTACGTTCTTCATACCTCTATTCCCACATGTTTTCCAAGTTGAGTTGAATATGCTACAATTGGACTAAAACCACATCCAGGGTGACTAGAGCATCAACTTGACCTAATGTCTAGGATGGGGAGACAACCATTGCTGCCACAGAGTGCTGAATTTCCATGGACTCTGAACCCAAACTCGAGTCCTCGTTCAGCCTTCTTTCCTCCATTTTGCGCCAAAGACCGCCTCTGTGTGCACGTCCACGTTGCCTTGGCATGTACCTGCCCTTCTCATGCCCTGCTCCTACCAGGATGGAATTCTGGTCTCCCACACAGGATTTCGTCCCCTAAATTGAAATGGGAGTGTGCAAACCAGTCCTCGTTTTCTAGCCACTAGTACCCTCTGGCTCGCAAGATAATACCACTGTGCTAATTACCAAATCCCTACTCCTTCCTGTGACTAAAAGGAACCTATACAGGTGTGTGCACCAGGCCGATGCTGAATCGGATTTCCTCCTGAGCCCATGCCAACACCACTCCCCTGTCTCCTCCACTACCACCTCATACCACTTCCCCGCAACAGACCGAGTATTCCATAGTAGGCATGCCCAATTGGGCTCCTTCCTCACCGCCAGCCTAACCAAACTCACCTCCAACTCAGCACTCTGCACCGCATACGCTAGACTACCAGGATCCCATGAACATACGAGCCACCAACCCTAGCTCTCTACCTACCTCTCCTTCCAACACACACCCTGCGCATGAGGCTCAAGCCATTGCTTGAGAGAAAACACCACAACATAGAGTAGTAAATTCCAGCTAACTTTCACCATCGCATACACGCTGCAATATGCGTTCTGCCTTCCCAACGTTCTTGATATGCTTCTCCTCCCGTCGCACCAGTGCTCCTTGCAAGGCGCCATAACCAATTTCATGTGAGGCTGATCAATGATATTCATTGGCGTGTGTTGACAAGGTTGTCTGTCCCTCACGTATTGCCACCAAAGGGCACCACGATAAGACACCCCCATCGGGGACCTGTAATATCCCTATAAACCTCATACATGTTGGTATTTAGGATGGAAACATTATTTTTTAATTAACATGTTTAACATTTGAAAAATGGTTGGCTATCAAGAACCATTATGAATTAGTTGGTAATTAATCTAAATCAAACAAACAAAATGGCTCATGTGTGGTACGTAAAAAAGAGGGATCAAATTGGTATGAATAAAAATCGTAGTTTTCTGCGTTTAGCATTACAATTGGGGAAGAACTAGGTCAAAATAATTCTTTATATCTGCAAATTTATAAGTATTATATACTGGGAGGAATTTGAAGAAGTATCCATCAAATCAATCTTCTTTTTATTTCTTTTTTTAATTAAATATTGTGCTCTGACAATTTAGGGTTTGAACTAATTATTATAGTACTCATGTGTGAGAAAACGTGAATGCACATATGGGAATTCAAGAGTCAAATTCTTGGTCAGAAGATCTTGTTGGAAAATATTTTAAGGCATATGCTTGTAGGAATTAGTGTCATCATTAATTGGAAAAAAAAAATTGGAGGCTGTCCGACAGTTTGTAAGAAGACTGAAATTTTCGGTCAGAGTCAGCCAAAGCTCTACTATTATAACTTAATCGAATCGATTTTGGATGGGGCGTCAACTATAATGGTCACGAAGATAAGTAACCTTGCTCTTTTGAAAATTATTGTATTTGCATCTTGTGCATGGAATAATAAGAATCAAGTTTATTTTCTTAAAAGATTACATATGAATTTTGTGCATGAAATGATAAGAATCAATATTATTTTCTTGGAAGAGTGCATATGAATTCTTGTACATGGAATGATAAGAGTTAAGAATATTTTATTGAAAACTTGCATATAAATTTTGTGCATGAACTCGTAAGAATCAAGGTTATTTTCTTGAAAGGTTGCAAATGAATCTTGTGCATACAAGGATAAGAACCATGATATTTTTCTTGAAAATATTATACGGTTATATACACATAATTAATGGCTATTTTGTTAGATTTACTTGAAGAGAATATGTGTTCCTGTGCACAAGAACAATTTCTATTGTGTTAGCTTCCATGTGAAAAAGAGTAAACGTGTTTGCATACACAGAAACAATAGTTATTGAATTAGTTTCTTGAAAAAGAGAATGTGTTTACATATACAAAAAGAATAGCTAATTGTGATATATTTCTTGAATTTTTTTTTTTTTTTTCATGCACAAAAAGAAGAACTATTGTATTATAAATTCTTGCAAAAGAAATACATGTTTTCATGTGCAAAAAAATAGCTATTGTGATAGTTTCGTTGAAAGAAAATATGTGTTTACATGCATAAAGATAATATTTATTGTGTTAGTTTTCCTTTAAAAGAATATGGGTAGTTCAGTGGTTTTTATTTTGGAAAGGAATGTGTTTTGTTCAATGAAACAATAGTTAGCAAGATGTTTTACCTTTCTCATAATACATGTGAAGTAGGGATAAGTGAGCATGTCTTGGTAATCTTTATGTATTTTACCTTATGCATGTGAGTTATGTATGGAAAGACATGTCAAAATCATATACATGTAAAGATAAATAGATATAAGTTTGAAAGTTATGTATTTTTAATTAATGTATATGCGGTGTTAATAAAAGATGCAACTCTCAATGCTTTGTATTCATTTTATTTATGCACATTAAAATATGTTTGAAGCATAACTAGTAAATATTAATTATTGATCTGATAAATATAATCATGATGTCAGAGTTTTCTGATAGAGTAATTGCAAGAAAGGATCGTGACTCACGCGAAGGAAGGATTATATTTAACATGATGGAAGGCAATGAAATAATGATCTATGTAGATTGAGGGAATGTCAATTATAGGATAATCTGCTGCAGGGAACAACTAGGCCATAAGGACACAATGTTCGAGGAATTTTGGGGTAGATAATATCATTATTAATATAATAGCTTCTAGCTAGTTACACTGAATTTAAGATGATATTTCTTTGTAATATTTTAATAATAGTCGAGGGATGGACTCCCTTACTACCATTGAGTGAGGGGTGAACACCCTCATGAAACATTTAATAAAATAAATGTTTGTTGTTTTTTTCCTTTAGGGTTTCCAAGGTATATCGATATCTATTGATGTTTCTTCCTTGCATGGAATTTACACTTACATCATCAAATATGTGATTAAATAGCCTAATTAAGTGGACAATGGTAATGATGTAAGGTTACAATAGGGAGATTTATGTTAATATGTTGCAATAGTGGTTGTTACATTATGTGATTTTCTATTCCATTTCTAAAGTTACTTTATGTAATGAGATGATTTTATCTAATGGCCAGTTAAGGAATATGGAAAACTAATTACGAATATAGCATGCTAGTAAATCCAGTAATTTTTTGTAATTATATGCATTTTTACATGAGGTTTACTTGGGGATGTTACAAGTGGTATCTGAGCGAAGGTTGTAGCATTCTCGCCTTTTAGGAATCTGTAAGCATAAATTAAGTAGAAGTATGATACTAATGGGTATCATTTTAGGCATGACACTAATGAAAAATCCATGGAAATGTATATAATAGATTGAATTTGATATGAGATGCATTATGGTGTTAATAACTACATTAAAGAATATTAAGTGATAATGTATGCTTTAAAACTATGCTCATGGCATTTCAATCTTTTTGCTATTAAAATACATTATACAATAAAAAATTATGTTGCATTTATGGACTATCCTGAGCACTCACTAGTGATAGTGTAGATTAACTACCAAAAATTGCGTGCATACTCTTATAATAATGCTTGATGGTGAATTTAAAGAAAATTTATTATAGTATAATGCACTTCTTATAAGAAAAGAATGAATGCATGTATTGTTATGTGTGATAGAAAACGACTGTCGAAAAGTGGGGGTTGTCCTTGAAGAGGAAAATAGATTGTTTTTAGAAGGCATTGAAAGAACCCCTTAAATGTTGAATATAAACAATGTGTCAGATATAAGGTCTTGATTGTAATGGCTAATTGACGATTGAGTCTTGTCGTAGATTTTGATTGAGTTATGATGGTTGGTAGCATTGCTTATTTGGTATATTGTACCACTTTTCATGAATTAATATTGGATGACATCATTGTTGGTAATTTCAATGTTGATATATTGTAGGAAATCAGTTAACAAACTATATTGGAATATGAATCATTTAGTTCTTAATTGAATGATAAATTATTCTAATGGTGACAATAAGCTATATGAATTTGGGTCTGATTGGCCTCTAAAATTGCTATCATAATTTCTATTGACACTCAAGTACTAGAGGCAAATATGTGCTCTTGTTTGAGTAAAGCTTTGTATAAATCTTTTATGCATATGAAAGAAAATAATGATGATTAAAAAAGTTAATATTATTTTAACAATGCATGTATATAGATGTAAGTTCTTGAATTTACAAAGAACTTAGATCCTTATGACAATAGTGTCTTTAAAGCGGCTGATTTGACAAAAATGTATTTTTATGACAATAATAAAGACATAAATGGAATAGGGTGATGGATTTTCATAGGAACATATATAAATGATAATTGGCAGGATGAGAGTAGCCACTATTATTTTCATAATACATTATGTATGTTCTACCAACTTAATGATAGAAGTAGCAGTAATGAGATGTTGTTGATTACATTGTTTGGTCAAACTTCACAGCTTTACAATTTGATGATTCAATGATGATGTTAGCTCGTATGCATCCTATGTGTAAAAAATATGTTAATTTCAACTTTTAGAAATCCATCCAGTGCATGTGAATATTGTAGTGACACTACATATTTAACCTAATCAGTTAAGTCCATCATGTTGGGGAAATATGGTGTTTTCGTTGTCACCACTAAACAAAAATTTGGATGGCATTTTGAATCTATTAGCATTACTAACTTATTTTACCAAGAAAGTTTTGTGTGGTTGACTTCAGTTTAATAATGCTACAACATGATTGTTTATTAGATACATAAGTGTAAATGAAATGTCATTTTTCATGAATTAGTAACTATGGTATTTTTGAAGGTCATATTTCCTTAATTGTTGTTGTGGAAAAACAACTTCATGGAAATTTTGTTTTAATTTTCTTATAAATAGAGCTTGAAAGAGGTTTATGAAATATGGATAGGACCAATACCTTTTTACTTTATTGAAATATTGAGAACATTGATGCATGTGAAGTGAAAAGCATCTTGAATGCACTTAAAAAATGTTTTGTGAATAACAATATTTTGTAGAAGGTATGGTCTTATCAAAAGTAATTGTAACTAATGTTGCTAGTGTGATTACGCAGGGGTATCTTAATGGAAACATAGTGATGTCACTAAGATTCCAATAACTGAATATAAGAACCAATGAAAGGAAAAATGTTGCAATGTGATTTGCAACTGCAAATATGAAGGTATAATGTTTATCGTTATGCCATGAAAGGATTTTTCATAGAGGATATAGTAATGTTTTTCTAAATTGCATGTTGATTATTGTGTGGAAATTTGAAATGAACACCACTTGTATGACATGATATGTCAGTTATTATTTCTTGTCAAATTACTTTTACAGACTATGGGGCCTATGTTGAGGGTCAAGTATGTATACATGATTTACAAAAAAATTTCTTTTTCTTTAATGTTAATGTGCATATGGTCAGTTATGTATATTACAATGGGAAAAGTTGCTAAAAGAGAATTTCATATCCTCGATAGTAATAGGACAATTGGGAAATGACCAAGGGAGGAAATGGGTAGAGGAAGTTGTCTGCCCATATTTCCTCTCCCTAGAGATAGATGATCTTAACAAGGAAAAAAGGTTAGCTAAGATGGTGAGAGGGGAAAATCCTAAGGAAACCCTGTTGTTTTTGGAGTCGGTTGAAGGAGGCCCACAAGAGTTAGTTTTTGAGCTAAAATTCCTCAGGATAAGACGTTGCCAAGAGGAATCATGTGTTATACCAAGTGTGGTCAGTATCAGGTAATTTTCTTAGATGCGAAATTGGCTCAACCTAGTTGTGGAAACCAATTCTCATTTATTGGGGGGAGCATTCTTTTTCCCAATATGGTTTTTTTAGAAAACAATTTTAACTAATCAGTAATTTATGTGTTAAAATTATTTTTATTTATGATTGTGTCATAATGTTTTGTACGTCCTTACAGGAAAGGAGCCTGGTGCTTGGAAAGGAGCTACTGGAAATGTAGTCCATATATTGTATTACTAGTATTGTGGATGTCCTTAGCGAGGGCCAAGACAATATGCAATTTTTGCAGTTATGACTACTTTCATAATTTCAATGATTTGAGAGCTAGGTTCTCTCTGAGTAATTACATAGGTACTATGATATTATGAATATAATCAGTGATTGAAAATGTTGTGATTAATGTGATTATGTTGGATTTGTTAATCATATGCTACAGGGTGATTTCCTTGGAGGTTGTTAAACCACCCAAGAAACTTGTTGTTGGGATGATAAACCACTCTTAGAGTGTGTTAGGGTCCTATGATTCATAGGATCAATTGATGATTATCTGTTGATTTTCATATGATGATATTGTAAATAATGTTTTATCTTGCAAATTATTTCCAGGAAAGAAAAAATAATTGCTTGCAAATCAAAATGAAGCATTAGAGGATAATTATACATGTTTTAGAATAAATTTATCTTGACTATAATAAATTAATCGTGTCATTTAAACACGAATAATAATTTTTAATAATGCACCTAGCACTAAATTTTTGGTTTTTATAATAAATTCAGGAAACGATAAAATTGATTTGTCGGCTTATGGTATAGTGGGCACTTAATCTAACCTCCATGATCTACCCCGCCCGGATCAACGATGGGGGATCAATTTCAGCCCCCTGATCCATTCTACCTTTATCGGGAAGGGGTGGGCACAGGGGGGGGGGTCCAAAAAGCGGGTTCGCTTTTCCTGACCCCACACTACGTGGTGGACGCTCATGATTCCGCCCGCCCCCCGAAAACCACCATCTCACTCCCGCTTACGCTAACTATTAACCCTCCTTCTCTCCCATGCCACTTAAATTCCATCAGGTAGATATCTTGTCCCCACTGCACTCCTACATCATTCCCTTTTATCCCACTTCCTGTCTGCCACCTCACTCATGTGGAACCCGCTATTATTTTACCAAGTCAACCTCCCATCCACCACCTCACTCATGAGGACCCTGTTATCCTTTCACCATGTCACACTGGCGGACTCCATGTCACCTCCCGCCTCCACATCATATATCCATTTTATCCCACTCCCTCCAAATCAATAGTGAACGCTGGCAATTAAACTCAGGACCGAGTTGGAAAAATGGTCAGTTAAAACTATCCTTTTTTGTATACAACACAGTAATTTCAAGCATGGATTATAAACCAAAGAGGATGAATTTTTCCAAACTAAAAGAGGTTTTTTTTTTTTTCTTCCAGAACAGACCCATTTAAAAACACCTCTTTCAGTTTTCTAACTATTATTATGGTTTGGGAGATTCGAATGCATCTGTGAAGGCATATTTTCTAGAAATTTTCTTGTTTTTAGTCATTATTTTCAAATGCAGTTTCTGAACAGGTGGAAATGAATTTTCAAACACTAAAAGCCATTTTTGTTGGTCACGTACTTATCTACAAAAATCTCTCTCAGTTCTATAATAACTATTATGGTTTGGGTTATTTTAAATAATATTTTAAAGCACATTTTCCAGAACTTTCTTGTTTTAGTCATAGTTTGAAAATGCAGTTTCGAAACCTATGGAAATGAATTTTAAAAAAACTAAAAGAGATTTTTGTTTTTAACATACTTGTATACAAAAACCGCTCTCAATTTTTACACAACTATCTCATATTAAGATATTAAAAGGGATCACTGGACCCTATTTTTCATAATTTCACAAGGAAAAATCTCATATACAATTAGTGACTTAGATGCCACCTAATCAAATTAGACTTGCTATAAAATTTGAATTGTTGTTCCTTACCACCAACAATCATCAAAGATAGTTCCAAGCAGCTTCAACAGTTGTAGTTGTTCTATATTTTAGTTCTATTGGTGTAACACAATTGGGATATATTTGTAATAAATCTTGATATTTCCAATCAAGATATTTGGTGAAGAATTTGTTTAAGTACTTCATAATTTGAAGTAATAGATGTTAGGACTTGTACTGAGAAAGACTACCATTCATTGTAAAGCTCTTCACTGAGTTAAAGTGACCTTTTTCATTAATACAAGACAAGTTATTTCAGGATTCTTGTTTCATATCTATGTGCTGAAGTGCTTCCTACTGTAATATGTTTTCTCTGTTTTCATATGTGTTTATTTTCTCTATTGTTTTAAAGAAAATTAAGTTTGATTTGTTTTAAAACAAACTGTTCTAGCTTAAATAAATATCATTGTTTTCTTCTGAATTTTAAATATAGAATTCAGGTAACAATGCTCCATATTTAAAGTGAATCCTAATCTATTCTTCCTACTCCATCTCATAAAATACAAGGATCTAGCCATATGCCTACCTTGACCCGTTGCACTTAATATTGATTGTTTCTGCATTTGATCATATTAAACTCTTATGACTACATTGCCTAATGGCCTTCCCTTGTTTTCCCAACCAAACCAATTTGAAAACCAAACTCTAAACTTTCATAACTAGCCTAATATCTCAATATAAACAAATCTAAATCTGACAAAGGGATCCCTCTCTGAAGTTGGTAGGGCTAGATCCCAGCTTCCAAAGTGGTTTTGTGGTTACCTTTGGGTTTCCTTTATAGCCTTGGGAAATTACGGAGTGATAACATAGTGGCGACCATACTGTGGGGATCGAAAGGTTTCATCTTCCCTAGGAAATATTATCAAATTTCAGATCTGATTGCTAGTGGTGGACAGTAGTCGGACATATGAAGGTTGAAACATTCACCTGGTGACTCCATGTTCAATAATCCGGAGCTCAAGGTTTTCATGGTGACTCCATTGACCGAAGAATCCAAAGCTTAAATTTCACATCTGGTTGACGCATTAGTCACGATGTTAGGATATGTAAAATTTTCTCTTTCTATTGAAGCTTTAAATAATTTTGGGATGAGTTTGCAGATTATCAAATTGATGAAGTTTTTTCAACGTCTGTGTTTTATTATTTGAAATCATGCAAATTTTCGTCGAAAATTAAAGTTTGTTTTCTTGAGTTATTTCCTGAAATACTTGAGAAGGATATTGAACTCTTAGATACTCAGATTCAGTCCTACAATTTCCAAGATCTGAAACAGTTCTTTAAAAATCTTCCTTCGCTAAAACGAGAGGATATTTTACTGCCCGTTGATTTTCAAATTGATGATTGTTCTATTTTTAAACACAATATTGACATTGTACAGTTGAAATCATGGTTTAACGTTGAGGATAAAACTGGAAAAATCATCCATGTTAAACTGGTCATTAAATACCTGGAGGATCAACTAATAGATCTTGTTTTTATTGATCTCGTAGGAAACTACATGGAGGGTTTTTTCAGTTTGAGTTTCAGCCATGTTTTCAATGTAAAACCATATCCATCGTCAATTTCCATTGTTACTACATTTTCCAGCTTTAATTTTTTTGACGCGCAGTCAAGCAGTCCACTTATTTCAATAGCTACTTGACTAGCTTCATTGGCATTTTTGTGTTATTTAACTCAACATCTTCTTAGCCATGTAGGGTAGGTTGTTGTGTGCTAATAAGCTTAGTAGTCTAAGCATATTTTCAGCATCTTCAGTTTGAAGAATGGATATGATTCAGTTTGAGGATTATAACAAATAATCAATTGGTTTTCAGTTGCAGTGGTTCCATTGCAAAACATGTTGCAAGCTCGAGATCAATCCAATGGATCAGGCTACTAGTCTACAACATTCTTGGAACCTCACAGGGAGGATTCCATCCCCATTGGAGCTTATGTTAGGTTCCTATGATTCATAGGATCAATTGAAGATTTTCTGTTGATGTTCATATGATGATATTGTAAATAATGTTTTATCATGCAAATTATATCCAAGAAAGAAAAAAATTGCTTGCAAATCAAAATGTAGCATTAGAGGATAATTAAACATGTTTTAGAATAAATTGATTTTTCTTATAATAAATTAATCATTTCATTTAAACATGAGTAATAATTTGTGATAATGCACCTAGCGCTAAAGTTTTGGTTTTTATAATAAAGTCAGAAAACGACAAAATTGATTTGTCGGCTTATGGTATAGTGGGCACATAATCCAACCGCCATGATATACCCCGCCCGGATCAATGATGGGGGATCAATTTCGCCCCCCCCGGTCCATTATACCTTTATCATCAAGGGGGTTTCAAAAGGCGAGTTCACTTTCCTGTCCCCATGCTATGTGGCGGACGCTCATCATTTCACACCCCTCCCCAACTCAATACCCATTACCACCTACCCCCCCCCCCCTTTGAAAACCACCATCCCGTTCCCACTCATGTTGATTGTTAACTGTCCTTCGCTCCCACGCCATTTATATTCCGCCAGGTGGATCTCTCATCCCCACTATGCTCCTACATTCCCTTTTATCCCACTTCTTGTCTGCCACCTCACTCATACAGACCTCGCTACCCTTTTACCAATTCAACCTCCCATCTGTCACCTCACTCATGAGGACCTTGCTATCCTTTCACCACGTCACACTCACAGACTCCATTTCACCTCCTTCCTCCACGTCATATATCCATTTCCTTCCACTCCTGCCAAATCACTATTTAACATTGGAAATTAAACTTGGCACCGAGTTGGAAAAATGGTTAGTTAAAGCTATGTTTTTTCCTATACGACACAGTAACTTCAAGCATGAATTACAAACAAATGAGAAAGTATTTCTCAAAAAAAAAAGAGGTTTTTTTTTTCAAAACATACCCATTTAAAAAAACCAGTCTTAGTTTTTGAGGATCTATTACTTTTTGGGATATTCAAATGCATCTTTGAAGGCATATTTTCTAGAAATTTTCATGTTTTTAGCCATTGTTTTCAAATGCGGTTTGCGAAGAGGTGGAAATGAATTTTAAAAATTGAAAGTAGTTTTTTTGGTTACATACTTATCTACAGGAACCTCTCTTAGTTTTCTAACATATATTATGGTTTGTTTTATTTGAAATAATCATTGAAGGCACATTTTCCATAAATTTCTTGTTTTAGTCACAGTTTGCAAATGCAGTTTCTGAACCGGTGGAAATGAATTTTAAAAAAACTGAAAGAGTTTTTTGTGGGCAATATACTTTTCTACAAAAACATCTTTCAATTTTTACACAAATATCTTGGATTGAGCTATTAAAATGGATCACTTTTTACACAACTATCTTGGATTGAGCTATTAAAATGGATCACTGGACCCTATTTTTCATAATTTCGTGAGGAAAAATCTTACATACAGTTAGTAACTTGGATGTCACCTCATCTAATTAGAATTTCTATCAAATTCGAATTGTTTTTCCTTAACACCAGAAATCCTAAAAGATAGTGCCAAGCAACTTCAACAGTTGTAATTTTTCTACATTTTAGTTCTATTTATGTAACAAAGTTGTGAGATATTTGTAATAAATATTGATATTTCCAATCAAGATATTTGGTGAAGAATTTGTATAAATAATTCATAATTTGAAGTAACATATATTGGGACTTGTATTGGGAAATACTACCATTCATGGTAAAGTTGTTCACTAAGTTCAACTGACCTTTTTCATTAATACAAGACAAGTTGTTTCATGATTCCTATGCCATATCTATGTGGTGAAGTGCTTCTTACTGTAATTTTTTTTCTCTGTTTTCATATGTGTTTCTTTTCTCTATCGTTTTAAAGAAAATTAAGTTCAGGATTTGTTTTAAAACACCTTGTTCTGGCTTAAAGCAATATCAATGTTTTCTTCTGGAGTTTAAATATAGAATTCAGGTAACAATGTTCTATATTTGAAGTGAATCATAATTTGTTCTTCCTTCTCCATCTCATAAAATACAAGGATAGAGTAGTATGCCTACCTTTCCCTATTGCACTTAAGCTTGATTATTTCTGCATTTGATCATCTTAAACTCTTCTGACTCCATTTCCCAATGGCCTTCCCTTGTTGTTCCAACCAAACCAATTCGAAAACCAAACTCTGAGCTTTTATAACTAGCCTAATATCTAAATATTAAAAAAATCTAAATCTGACAAAGAGATCCCTCTCTGAAGCTGGCAGGGCTAGATCCCAGCTTCCAAAGTGGTTTTGTGATTACCTATAGGTTTCATTTACAACCTTGGGAAATTATAGAGTGATAATAGAGTGCTTGCCATAGTTGATAAACCACGTATAACTAAAAGGATTACGTGAAGTGACCATGATTTCTGAGAGTAATTTGTAAGTAAAAATAAGTTAGTATAGGGAATTTGGTTTGTTTTTATGAAACTGAATAATGGTGAAGTGATTGAAAGTAAAAATTTAATATTTATGTAGTTGTATATGTTTACGATTCTTAAAAAAAAGTATTTTTATTTATTTATTGATACTTCCTGGAAATAAAATCCTTTATTTTGAAGGGGAAAGACTCTCATTTTGGTTGTTCTGAGATAGATGTCATGTTTTAAGGTTAATGATGAACACCAAGGACGATTTTATTTTTAGGGGGGAGTATGTAATACCCCTATAAACCCCATACACGTTGGAGTTTACAATGGAAATATTATTGTTTAATTTACATTTTTAACGTTTTACGAATGATTGTCTATAAAGAATTGTTATGTATTAGTTGGTAACTAATCAGAATCAAAAAAAGAAAATGGTTAATGTGTGGTGTGTATAGGAGAGGAATCGAATTAGTATGAATACACATGGTAGTTTTCTGCGCTCAGTGTTACAAATGGGGAAGAACTATCCCAAAATCATTCTTTATATATGCAATTTTATAATTATTATGTACTGGGAGGCACTTGAAGAAGTCTCCATCATATCAGCCTTCATTTTATTTCTTTCTTTTTAAATACTATGCTCTGACCATTTAGGTTTTGAAATAGTTAATATAGTACTTAAATGTGAGCAGACATGAATTCACGTATGATATTTTAACAGTTGAATTCCCAGTCATAAGTTCTTGTTGGAAAATATTTTAAGGCCTGTGCAGGTAGGAAGAAGCGTTTCCATTAATTGGAAAAAAAATGGAGGTCGGCCAACAATTTGTAAGAAGACTAAAATTTTCGATCATGTAAGCCAAATGACCAATATTATAGCTCAATCAAATCGATTTTGGATGGGGCTCATCATATATAATGGCCACAAAGACAAGTAACCATGATTTTTTGAAAAATATTGCATTTGCATATTATGCATGAAATAATAGGAATCAATTTTATTTGCTTGAAAGATTACATATGATTTTTGTGCATGAAATGATAAGAATCAAGAATATTTTCTTGGAAGGCTGCATATAAATTCTTATGCATGGAATGATAAGAGTCAAGCCTATTTTCTTGAAAACTTTCATATAAATTTTGTGTAGGAAGTGGTAAGAATCAATGTTATTTTCTTGAAAGTTTGCAAATGAATCTTGTGCATACAAGGATAAGAACCATGCTAGTTTTCTTGAACATATTATGTGGTTACATACACAGAAGTAATGGATATTGTGTTAGATTTCTTGGAAGAAAACATGTTTATGTGCACAAGAATCATTTCTATTCTATTAACTTCCTTGTGAAAAAGTGTATATGTTTACATACATAGAAACACTATCTATTGCATTGGTTTCTTGAAAAAGAGAATGCGTTTACATATACAAAAATAATAGCTAATTTTGATAGATTGATTGAAAATCAAATATTTTTTTTAATGCACAAAGCTCCAAAGATCCAATAGTCTACCTACCTTGCCCTGCTACACTTTATCTATTTTTTTTGCACTTGATTTAGTTAAGGTTTTATGACTCCATTGCCCAATAGCCTTTCCTTGCAGTTTCAACCAAATATTTCAAAAAACAATCTCTGAATTCAATAACTATCCTAATACCTTTAATCAAAAAATCTAAATCATAAAGAGAGATCCCTCTCTCAAACTAGAAGGGCTAGATCCAGCTTCTAAATTGGTTTTGTGGTTATCTTTTGTTTTATCTCACAACCTTCGAAAATTACAGAGTGCTAACATAGTGGTGACCATACTGGGGAACTTTGAAAAAATCATATTTAAAATCAAATTTTCCCTGGTAACATTTATTTTTATGCATAAAGCTATTTCGAAGTTTGTGGTTGAGAAATAGATCTTATTAAGGTTGTTTTCCACTTATAAATTGTACATATTTTATATTCGTAAATATACTATTGTAGATCTGGCTCCCAAAAGGATACATACCAGATCTATTCCAGATCCTAACACTCCTAAAACTGTTGAATATCTTGAAAAAATGGTAAGGAAAAATAACCCCACAAAAATTCAAGCTAGTAGTAGTTCCTTATCAAGAATAAATTCTTTGCCGGAAAGTATTGTAACAATTGAAGATATTGACTTTGAATTTCAGTTTGAGAATACTCTTTTTAGATCTAAATCAGAGAGTTTTACACCTGAAATTATTTTGGATGAAGTTCAATTGAAACATTTCCATAAAGTCCAAAAGTCACATGCTTCACAATTTGATAAAGATATTGTAGAGCATTTTGAAAAAATTGAATATCTCGTTAGAATATTAAATAGGACCATTGAAGGTGTTGATCAACACTCTTCTGTTATTACCTCTTCTTCATTTCCAATTCCTACATTTATTCCACCTTCATCTACCACTCCATTTTCATTTACCTTTTTTTCAGCTTCAACTCTTATTCCCAACATGTGAATTCTAAATACTAGAACATTCCCATCTTCTTCTACAACCCCTCCACCTCCTTCATCAACCCCTACCATAACATCATCCACAATTCACATTCTATTCATGGCAAGATGATATGCTCCTTTGGCATTGAAAGCACCACTACATGACCTACCACAAAACTATGCACATATAATACCACAATTTGATGGTACAGGTCCTATAACAACACAACAAAACATTGATAGAATAAATGACTTATCTTATCTAAAAGAAATAGATTTTGATGACGTGAAAATGAGGTTGTTTGCAAAAAATTTAATGGGAGAAGTAAATAAATGGTATAGAGCATCACCAGCCAGAAGTATTGCAAATTTGCAACAATTCCATCATTTTTTTCTTGCTATATGGGAAGTTAATAAGAACCCTCTCCAAATTATTTCAGAATATGAAGGTTTAAAGAGGGCCCCAAATGAAACTATCCATGATTACTCCACTAGGTTTAACAATGTTTATAACTCTATCCTATCAGCAATAAAACCCCCACCTGGATTAACCCTAATCTGGTTTACAGAAGGATTTGATGTTGATATGGATTATCAGTTGAGAGAAAGAAACCCAACCACACTTGAAGAAATGAAAAGTAATTTTGTTAGTGTAGAGGCTAATTTATTAGCCAAAAGATCTAAGATAAGAACTGAAAGAAGGGCCACTATAAAAAATAATCTTCTTCTTCATAAGACTTAAAACTAGATAGTCTATTTAAAACTATGGAAAAAATGATGGAGAGAATGACTGTGGTAGATTGAACACCTCCTAGAGAACCTGAAGGGGGACCTCAAATTCGAAATCCAAATTTTAGAAGACTACAACTTCATATCAAACAAAGGGAACAAAGAGGTCAAGCTGATCAACAATAGATCAGACCCCCTTTTCAAGAAAATTTTGCTAAAGAAGAATCAGAAACTATGCAAGAACTAGAGGAAGATCAAATAAATATTTTTGGAGAAGTTGAAACATACCTTATTTCTCTAACAAAAGAAGAAAAACACCAGTTGCATTCTTCATTACCAGAGGATATGCCTGCAAAGTCACCATATTACCAAGAAGGATATCAAAATGCTATTATGGAAGTACATAAGAAATACAACCTAAGAAGTAAAATGATAGCAACAAACCCTCCCAAAAATTCACCCACCGTACACCTTCTACTAGTCAAAAAAAGGAAGTCAATAAAAAAAACACCTCAGAAAGAAACCCCTCGGAGACAAACACCTGAAAATTTAGTGGTAAGTATTAAGGAAGTGGAAAAGTCTCAAACCTCTTTCAATATTGAAAATGAGCTCTCAAAGGTCATAATCCCAGTTCCATTTCTTGAATTAGTTAAAAATGATGTCTATAGAAGTCAAGTTGTAAAGGCACTACAAATTGAGGAAGGAACTGACAGTGTTGTTGTAACTGATGATCAACACAAATTACTATTCAGACCTAAATTCGAAGGTATTCCAAATATGGCAATGTTCCTCCATTTTATGTTAGTCTTAACATCCATGATTTTATTCTACATAATTCCATTTTAGATTTGGGTGCCTCATACAATCTTATGCAAAAAGAAATCATGGAAAAACTGGGTTTAGATATAATAAGACCTTATAAATACCTTTACTCCTTTGATTTGAATAGAGTAAAATACTTGTGATTAATCAAATATTTGTGTGTTACTCTCACTCAAATCCCAGAAAAAAAGTTTAGTGGTGGTTTTTGTGGCTGATATTCCTCATAAGTATGACATGCTCTTGTCAAGATCATGGGGAGAAAAATTACAGGGTACATTACAACTGAATATGAAATATGCAACAATTCTGTTTTTGGCCAACAAAGAAGATTGTATAAGGAAACCTTAATGAAATATATGGTGTGTATCCAGGACAAACCTAATAATTATCATGTCTACTCTATGCATTCAGATATGGATTCTTTTATATTGCACAGTGATATTTGTTTGGAAACCGAAGATCAAGTTGTAGACATAAAACCAGAGGAAAAGGATATTAAAGAAGAACAAATGAAAACCCAAGAACAAGTAAAACAAGATAGGTTATGGAACATGGATTTTGATGGGGAAGTAAGTAAAGAAGGAGATGGTATTGGAGTATGGATCTCAAATACAAAGTCTGGTACAACAAAAAAATACTCTTACAAACATAATTTTGAATGCACAAATAATGTACCTGAGTATGAAGATTTTCTATTAGGACTACAAAAATTAAAACAAATGGGAGAAAATAAGATTTCAATTCACGGGGATTATGAATTAATCATAAAATAAATCAAGGGTGAATATTCAGCTAAAACATCCTAGAGTGAGAGTTTTTTTAGTGTTTTCCAGAATAGCAACTATCATTAATTCCTGGAGATCAAAATGTTTTTGCTGATGCATTAGCTACTTCTGCAAGTACCTGCAAAATTTCTTTAGAGAAAGAAAAAAATTAGAATTTGTTGTCAAGCATAGACCTGCTATTCATGATAATATCAGATACTGGAAATTTTTTGATAATGACAAACAACTCAATAATTTCCTACACCTAAAAGAGGACTTTGAAAATTTGAACATTAACATAGGACAAGGCAGTGAAGAAAATGAAGAGGGAAAAATTTTCAATCAAACTGATGAAAACTTTGAGGAATCTGAAATATTGCAGTTAAAGAATAATACGATTCCAAGGGCTCTTGTACTGCTCGAAGAATTGTTTGATTTTAATGATGTAGCAAAAAAGCCTTCAATTCAGCCAACTAGATCAGAAGTAATTGATGTAGAAATTATATGCACTAAGAATGCATATGTCCTTGATTCACTTGATCTCACACTATTTAACTTTATGCAAAATACTGAATCAATTCTACTTGTTAATTTTTTGCGGAAAAATTAATTGCACACACATGTGAAGCATAAACAAAAATAATCAATCGCACATAACACAGTTTTTAACTGGGAAAGCCTGAAGCTGAAAACCCCAACTATATATTATGTAACATGGAGATCATATGACAATCCTCATACAAAGCATACAAAGCTTATCACAAGCTCTCAGTACAGTACAATTTTCATACACTAATCATGACCAATCTTGCAAATCCATGCACCGATATTTGCCTCCTGCTAGCCTGCCTCCAATGCGCAATCCCTGCTGAAGAATAGCTCTGAATGAATTTGAATTACCCTTGCCTTGACTATGCAATCCTCATCGGCAACTCCAATGTGTGTGTGATGCAATCAATGCATCACTATAGTCACAACAGATAGTCTATCTTGCCCTTTCACCTACCTCTCCACTGGGTCTCCACTGAAACTGCCATGCACTGTAGTTAACTGTTGTATTGTTCAGTTGATTAATGAGTTATTATTTTTTAATTAATTAACTAATTAATTCACTCCACTCTCACTAGTGTATCAATCAGTTAGACTAGATACAACTAGCTCAACTGAGTCTAACTGAGTTAAACTAAATACAACTCCATAACTACTTCTTCCATCTGTGTCATAACTCTGCCACTTGAGTTCTAACTAAGTCCTCCATGCATTAGCTCCAATAAACCCTTAGGAATTGTGTAATTTCGTCAGTCCACTGATGTGCCACATCTGTGCACTGAACTGAAGTGCTCCAAGAGAATAAGTTGTTGTTTAGTGTTTGATTATTATTAAGAGCTAATAATAATAGACATGCATCTATTTTTAGATTGACAATCTATAAATAGACTTCGCCCAATATTATAAAAATATAATTTCATCTATTTTTTCCAACTTGATCAACCATCCACAAATAGCATCCTGTAACTTCTGAAATATGATCATCATGTCTAACAATAGACATAGTCTAAAAATATGCTTGTGCCAAAAATAGCCTGCGGGCCCACTTAGTGAAGGCGACTCTTTTCAATAAGCTCATCGTCTTGTTGAATCTCAACACTCCCTCTCAACAAGATAGGGATTATCCTTCACCCCGATCCTGCCTCTATGGTATTTGAATTTGCTCCTGGTGAGCGCCTTCGTCAGAATTCTGCATCCTGATCCTCCATAGGAATGTACTGAAGCAACATGATCTTCCGCTGCACACAATCTCTGATATGATGATACCGAATATCAATATGTTTAGATCTATCATGAAAAACAGGATTAACCGAGAATTTAATGCAACTCTGATTATCACAATGTATCACCATGGGATCTAAATGTGAACCAAACAAACATGTAGCTTGACTTGCTGCCATGTATTCTGCTTTTGCTGAACTGAGTGCCATGAATCTCTGTTTCCTGTTGTACCAAGAAAATGCCGTAGATCTGATACTGAAAATCTCCCCTGATGTGCTCTTTCTATATGTTGGGCTTCCTGCCTGATCTGCATCCATGAAGCCATGAAACTTCTCCTCATCTGTATGTATGTACCATAAACCATACTCAAATGTGCCCCTAAGATATCTGAGGACATGCTTGCCTGCCTTCCAAAAGATCTTGGTAGGCTTAACCATCGCTTGTGAAAGCTGGTTCACTGCATAGCATATGTACGGTCTTGTATTGACTAAATACATAAGCGAACCCACCAACTGTCGATAAACAGTGGCATCCACTACCTCTGCCAATGTAGCATCCTCTTTCTTCCAACTTCTTGGAAGAGGAGTGTTAATAGGCTTGCAGCCTTGCATGTGAAACTTCTCTAGTATCTCTCGGGCATACTTGCCTGGAGACACAAACAGTTCACCTTCCCGCTGCCATATTTCCAATCCAAGGAAATAATGAAGGAGGCCCAAATTATTCATCTCAAACTCCTTTGCAAGATCTACCTTGCATGAGTGTATCAACTGCTTATCACCTGTTAGTATCAAATCATCAACATAAATTACAATGATTAAAAGCTTACCCTCCACCGCAATCTGGTACAGGTTTGCATCCGACTCACTCTTGGTGCAGCCAAGTCCAGTGAAATAGCTGTCGATCTGAGTGTACCAAGCATGGGGTGCTTGTTTTAGCCCATATAGCGCTCTTTTGAGCGTGCACACATGCGACTCGCTGCTGAAGATCTAAAATCCTTCAGGATGCTCAATGTACACCTCTTCCTCAATGATCCCATTAAGGAACACAGTCTTCATATCCATCTGAGGAATGTGCCAACCCATCTGCGCTAAGAGAGCAAGGATGGTCTGTACGGAAGAATACCATGCGACAGGTGCAAAGGTTTATTCATAGTCAATCCTTTCAATCTGTGAGAAGCCCCGGGAAAAAAATCTTGCCTTATACTTCTCAACACTCCCATAAGCAGCTTGCTTTACATTGTAGATCCATCTTGATCCTACAACTGATTTTCCCATTGGCCTTGGAACAATATCCCAAGCACTGTTTCTGAAAATGGAGTCATACTCCTCCACCATGGCACTACCCATGTGGGCTCCTGCACTGCTTCTTCGAAAGAAGATGGCCTCACATCACAATACCGCACTCTTAAGAACCTTATCCCGATGCATCTGATGAATGCCGTATCTCTTTATTATGTCTGTGATAGGAACTCTACCGTCCCAATGCATATCAAGCCAGTCTCTCGGCTTATTTATTGTCTTTTTGTCTGATGTTTGGTTTTGCATGAGTGGACTTCTCCACTCCATGAATCTCCTCCCGTGGTTGATCCACATCCAGGGGCTCATCTTTGGGAACAAGAAGTTCCTCCTTCGCATGCAAGTGTAGCTCCCTCTCAAGCGACAACTTCATGGCTTAAACACTTCATTGAATTTTATATCCCGTCACACAATAGTCATCTGACTGTCTGGCAAATACACACAATAATTAAGGGGTGTTTTTGTGTACCCCATAAATATCCCAACTTCTGCAGTCAGCTCCATCTTCTTCCTAGTGTCCTTCGTCACATGAATGTAAACAGGTGAGCCAAAAATATTCAAATGAGAAATATCATGCTTCTTACCAGTAAAAGCTTCTTCAGGTGTACTCATGCCAAGTACTCTATGAGGACAACGGTTTTGCACATAAACCGCAGTGTTGCATGCTTTCGCCCACAAGTGCATCGGTAGGCCTTGGTCATGCAGCATCGCTCGTGCAGCACCCACGATCATTATGTTCTTTCTCTCCACGACCCCATTCTGTTGTGGGTTATGAGGCGCTATGAGTTCTCTTCAAATTCATTCTTTTCTATATAAGTCTTTGAATTCGCCCGAGATATATTCACCGCCATTATCACTCCATACAACTTTCACTTGCTTCCCCGACTCCTTCTCCACCAATGCCTTGAACTCACAGAACTTTGAGAATGTTTCACTCTTCTTCTGCATGAAGAAGATCCAGCATCTACGAGAATATTCATCAACAAATATCACATAATACTTGTGTTTTTCTGTTGAAGCAACCGAGAACGGTCCACACACGTCTGTTTGAATTCTCTCCAAGATCACCAAAGCACGGTTCTCCTTCTCATGAAAGGTGGTCTTCAAAAACTTACCCATAGTACATCCCTTGCACTGATCTAACTGCGCAAGAGTACCCTTGGGAAGTCCAGTAGAAATTTGCTACAAAATATTCAAAGCACCATGGTGAAGATGGCCCAATCTCTTGTGCCATAATTCGCCCTCATCCCGGCTCACCACTTCTTCTGCTTTTCCCCCATTGTAGCGCAGCCATCTACCTCCAGCTTGTAGAGATTCTTAATTCGAACCCCTATCTTCTTGGTTTGACCAATTGTTTTATATCGAAGGAAGGATTTTCCCTCACTAAAAACAACATCATAACCCTTGTCTTCCAGCATTGCGACTGAGACCAAATTCTTATTCAGACCTAGAACATGCATAACATTCTTCAACAAGAATGGATTACTAGACTCCCTCTCAAAGGTAATTGTCCCAATTCCAGTCGCACTGTACCAACCATTGTCACCCATCTCTATATGCATCTAGAGGTCCTTCTCCTCCAATTCACTAAACAACTCTTTGTCTCCCGTCATATGGAAATACGCACCACTATCAAGATACCACACCGATCCCATACAGCTTGAAACTAAGCAAGTGATCAAGGAGAAATCAAGCTCAAATTTCAAGGCTAAGGCCTCTCCAGCTGTAGATCCAGCAGCCTGCTTTTTCTTCTTCTTCTGTGGACAGGTAGTGGCGAAATGTCCATGTTCGTGATAGTGAAAACACTTCACTTTGGACAAATCTTGCTTCTTGCCTTTAACACCGGATTTCGAAGAATATTTCTTCACCTTCCCTTTCCTTGCTTTGGAAGCCAAATAAAAATTCTCTTCATATTCATTCTTCGATGAAGATCCATCCCTGGTACCCCGCCTTATCTCCTCCTGCATAAGATCCAACCAAAGTCGCTCCCATCCTGGCAGTTTCTCCCGTCCATTGACAGTCTTCGTAGCTATGCCAACTCTTCAGAAGCCCAAGGAGAGCCAAGCTCACCAAGTCTTAATCATCAACAATAACCCCCACACTTCCCAGTTCATCCTTGCAGTGGAAAAACTTCATGAGGTATTTTGGAATACTGTCGCCTTTCTCCATTTTTATTTTTCTAAGCATGTCTTTAAGCGCCAACTTCCTTTGGTCACTTCTGCTTTGGAACAAGTCTGTCAAAGCTTTCCACATTAAGAATTGAGTGGATTTCTCATGAAGGCTGGACACAATATGGTCCTTCACACCTTCCAACATAATTCTCCTCATCTTTGTTGTCTTCTTTTTCCATGCATCAAGTAATGCAGCATCGCTAGATCCCGGCTTAGGAACATCGCTATCGATGAACTCCTTCAGCCCATTATCCTCCAACACTGCCTCCATCATGTCCTTCCATGCTATGTAATTCGAGCTCCCATCAAGGGCATACTCCAATCTCAACCCGTTGACATACATTTCAATGTATACTCAACTTTTGCACCAAGAATCTTCTGTAGCAAATTCGAATTGTCCACCAGCACAAACTCACTTCACAATTGCAATATTCAATAAAAAATGCTTTGATACCATGTAGAAATTATATGCACTAATTATGCATATGTCCTTGATTCACTTGATCTCACATTATTTAACTCTATGAAAAATACTGAATCAATTCCAATTGTTAATCTTTTGCGGAAAAATTAATTGCACACACATGTGAAGCATAAACAAAAATAATCAATCGCACATAACACTACTTTTAACCAGGAAAGCCTGAAGCTAAAAACCCAAACTATATATTATGTAACATGGAGATCATATGAAAATCCTCATACAAATCATACAAATCTTATCACAAGCTCTCAGTACAGTAAAATCGTCATACACTAATCAGGACCAATCTTGCAAATCCATGCACCGATCTTTGCCTCTCGCTAGCATGCCTCCACTGCACAATCCATGCTGAAGAATAAATCTGAATGAATTCAAATTACCCTTGCCTTGATTGCACAATCCTCATTGGCAACTCCAATGTGTGTGTGATGCAATCAATGCATCACTATAGTCACAACAGATAGTCTATCTTGCCCTTTCACCTACCTCTCCACTGGGTCTCCACTTGTACCATACCACTTGTAGTTAAGCATTTGTATTTTTCGGAGTTGATTAATGAGTTATTATTTGTGAATTAATCAACTAATTAATTCCTCACTCTCACTAGTGTATCGATCAGTTAGACTAGATACAGATTGTGAAGCGAGTCTAGCGAGTTAAAATAAATACAACTCATAACTACTTCTTTCAAGCGTATATAACTCTTGTTAGGTCTCTCTAATTTATTAGCAAGATTGGGAGAGTCCAATCACAGAGTTAACATCATTTCAACCAACTTTGGGATTCTAGGATCTAGCCCTCCTGAATCCGGAGAGGGATCTCTCCAATATGTACAAAGATGGATATTGTCTTTGAAAAGCTTAAGGTAATTATATTAGGCTAGTTATGAAGGCCAAGGGTTTTGTTTTGTTTTGGATGGTTGAGCATGAAATGTTACTTGAGGGGAAAGTCCTAAGTGCAAAAGTTTCAAAAGTGAGAAGTTGCAAGAAAATAGAACAGTTTTGGCAGATAGATAGATATAACGCTGGTTTTTAGTCCATTGGGCTATGGAGTCATATCTGGGCTTTAATTGAACAACAACATCAAGTGTGATCGAAGGGGCAAGTTATCTATACCACAAGATTATTGAGATTAAAATGATGAAATGGAAACATTAAAATGTTGGAGGGGTGGAAACTGATAATAATTTCTCAGGGGATTTATAGTCAGTCCAAACAAGAAAAGCCTTTTAAGTAACTGTTTTAAAACCAACCAAGGACAGGGCTAACCATAGACTTCTTGGGCAAGTTCTTATTAAAGCAGCTTAATTGACAAACAATCCAGTAATCCACATAATTACCTTCAGAAAGTATAAAAACACATAAGAAAAACAGAGTGTAACTTAAGATCAAATAAAGTACTTTTAAACCTAGTCTGCTTTCAGTCAACACCAAGGGAAACTTTCAGAATCTGCCTTTGGAGAAAAGAATCTAGGAATCAGGGCAAACCATATCTTCTCTATTCTAACTTTAATAGCAAATAATGGAAATAACATTCGAGAACAATGTTTGAGCAAACAGAAGGACGAGGGAACGCCAACATTCCTAACTGTTTAAACTGTATTGAATCATTCTTAAATAAACAAATCTGAAGAAAACATTGAGATAAAGGTTTCTCAGCCAGAGAAGGTTACTGCTATACAGAAAATCCTAACCCTGTTTAAACTGTTCTTTACAGAGGGAAAATGAACAATATGGCATACATAGAAGGAAAATGATTAACAAAGAAAGAAGCACTTCACCAGTGATAAAGACCAGGATCCCAAGAAACAACTTTTATATTGATGTCAAACCAGTTACAATCTTCAAGTCCAATGTTTCAGTTCAGCAATCATCTTCACTGTTCAACCTAACTACTCTAGCACAAACAGAGCTTCAAGGGCCAGTGAACACTATGTACAAATAGAAGTCTCGAGCTCAAGTGTATTTCAAAGTTCTGCAACCAACAATTTCTCATCTTCTTCTGAGGTATTTATAGAAGGATGAGGAGGTGATCTGAGAAAAGATCTCTCGGGATAATTAATACAGTTTCAAGACTTCGTGGCCTTTTGAGGGGCTCGATGAAGAAATTCACAGGTGGAACACTGTATTAACTGTTTACAATAAATATCAAAGCTCGGTGGAAGCTTTGTTTGACTTTGAGGCTCTGTGTATGTTTTGGAGTAACTCTGCAGATATTTATGCATTGGTTTCCTTGCAGAAATAACTTCTCGGCAATGCTGGAGGCAGATATTTCTTCGAGCAATAACTTCGGCCTCTGTTCTGAATGGTTTGAGGCGACAGGTGGCTCTTTGCAGTAGCTGAGAAATCAATTTGCCTCAGATGTGGCGGTGGAGGCTTTCTGTCTGATAAAACACTTTAGGTTTTCCTTTAAACTGTGTTTTAGATTGGGGATTAGGCTTTTGATAACTGTCTTAGCCGTAATCCCCATAACAACTATCTTCAATCTTCATCTGCTCTGCTCTGTCTCCAAAACTGATACTCTTTAACTGTGTTTGAATTAAAACAGTGTCTTGTCGATGTGCAGGGCTGCGCAGGACTCTTTAGGTTATCAATGCCCACGAAACATCGATAAATTATTTGATACAGAGCCCGTGAACGGTTCTTTTTAGAAAGCCCGAAGGCGCAAGAAATGTCTTTCCCAACCCTCGGCTCTCCTTCAATCTATAATGGAAAATTATTAAAACACCTGCAAAACACAAAAACAGTTAAGAAATCCTGCGGAAATAGGTTTAAACTGCTTCATATGGCGGGGGAGGAGCGTAGCCGTCGGATAAAAATATCTAACGGTGGAGATCGGCGCAAATCAGAAAATTGAGAGCGGGGAGAAGAAAATAAGGCAGGGTGGTTTTGGACCGTCCGATCTGGACATGTGGACGGTCCAGATCTAATCGGAGGATCTCAATCAGGGGTGGCAGAAAAGGTGATGCGATTGAAACGCAGCGATGCGATTAAGCGCTGGCCGTTGATCTGCAGATCAGATCAACGGTGGGAAACGAATCGGTGGGTTTTGAAATGGGGCAAGACTTGCGATCGGAGGGAATAAGGACCGTTGGATAGGCGAGAAATGGACGGCCCAGATTTAATCGGAGGATCGCAATCGGGGGGGTCACACAACAGCATGCGATTAAAACTTTGCGATTGAGCGCTGGCCATTGATCTGCAGATCAGATCAACGGTGGGAAACGAATCGGAGGGATCGCAAGGGTGCGCGATGGCCGTCGGATGACGAAACAAATGGACGGCTGCGATGGAATCGGCGGATCGCAATCGGGAGTGAGACGGGAAGGTTTGCGATTGCGATCGGAGGGAACTTGCGATTGAGCGCAGACCGTCGATCTGAGAACAAGATCAACGGTCGGGATTGAATCGGGGAGAAACCCTTGTTTTTTATATAAAAACCCGAACTTTTTGAAATAAACAAAGGTTTTTATGGATCGGGCGGAAGAATATATATACAAAGCGGACAGGCGCCCGACTACGGGGCCTTCGGATATATGAAAATTGATGGGCCCGGGGCTTTATACATAATAAGGGCCTAATCGCAATCGGAACTGCGGGCCTGGTCTTTCTGATCAACCCATTGAAATTTCCCCAATTGTGATTGCGTGATCGGTCTTTTTGATCTAACCATTTTATTTTTAACATGTGACTTTGGCTCATTACATCAAAACTTTGGAAAAGAGGGTTTTTGTAATTTACAAAGGAAAAAGGGTCGGAAATAAAATATTCACAAGGTTTAAGCGTCGGGGGCGGGCTCAGGGTTATATGAAAATAATATGATCGAGGGTCTTAAGCAGCAAGGCTAATCGCAATCGGAACTTTTGGAGCATGGAAAAGACTTGCGTCTTTGATTCTTTCCGATGCAATTAGCACTTTATCGTATTAGCAAGTGGTTCCAGACCCAAAGCGTATGGTGGGGAAGTGGTTTAGGGCTTAGCTCAAGGGGCTTAGGTCCATAGCAATGAAACTTTGTTTTTTATGAAAAATTTCAAGGTTTTAAATGGATTTGGGGGTTTTGGCACAGCTCAAAAAGAAGTTTTAAACCATGTCAGGAGGATTTTCATGAATGGAAGGAGAAACTTATGAAAAGTAGGGAAATAATATGGAGAAAAGGGGGAGTAAATGAAGGTTAGTTATGAGTGGGAGAAAGGGGGAAAATGATGGTTTCTTCAGCAGTTTCTTACAGGAAATCAACAGAATTAATAGGGAAAGTGATGAAGATTTTGGACAGAGGCATGAGGCCTACAAGGAGTCTTCGAGAGCCAACAAATTTTGGTAATGAAAAATTGTTCCTTGAAGGCTCAAAACAGATTTAGCCACCTTTTAGTATAACAAAATATTATAGGTGGCTAACAACTCTGCCACTTGAGTTCTAACTAAGTCCTCCATGCATTAGCTCCAGTAAACCCTTGGGAATTGCGTAATTCCCTCAGTCCAATGATGTGCCATATCTGTGCACTGAACTGAAGTGCTCCAAGAGAATAAGTTGTTGTTTAGTGTCTGATTATTATTAAGAGCTAATAATAATCGACATGCATCTAATTTTAGATTGACAATCTATAAATAGACTTCGCCCAATATTATAAAAATATAATTTCATCTATTTTTTCCAACTTGATCAACCATCCACAAATAGCATCCCGCAACTTCTGAAATATGATCATCATGTCTAAAAATAGACATAGTCTAAAAATAGACTTGCGCCAAAAATAGCCTGCGGGCCCACTTAGTGAAGGCGACTCTTTTCACTAAGCTCATCATCTTGTTTAATCTCAACAATTGAAATATAGGTACAAAAGAAAATCCTAAAAATTTTAAGCTCTCCAAATCATTATCTCCTGAAGAAAGAAAAAAAATACATATTTTTTTTAATACAATATACATATGTCTTTGCATAGGGATATCAAGATTTAAAGGTTTATGGCAAATCCATAATTCAACATACGATACCCATAAAAGAGGACCAAAAACATTTTAAACAAAAAATGAGGAGATTCAATCCTATTTTACTTCCTTTGATAGAGAAAGAGGTTAAAAAATTGTTTGATGCAAACATTATAGTACCACTCATATTTTCTAAATAGGTGTCAAATCTGGTACCAGTAAGGAAAAAGTTTGGTGAAATAAGGTTGTGTGTGGATTTTGAAAACCTGAATAAATTCTCTATCAAAGATAAGTACCTCTTACCAAATATGGATCATATACTTCAAAGGGTAGTTGGATCAAGCAATATTTCATTGTTGGATGGTTTTTCTGGTTACAACCAGATTTTAGTACATCCTGATGACCAAGATAAGACAACTTTTACAACACCTTGGGGAAATTTTATGTATGTAAAAATGACTTTTGGATTGATGAATACATGGGCTACTTTCCAAAGAGAAATGGATATAAATCTTACATATGAAAGAGACTGATTCATTGTGATATATTTAGATGACATATCTTTTTTCTCCAAAGTTGATGAGGATCATTTACATCATTTGATTTTTTTTTTTGAAAGATGTAGGAAATATGGCATATATTTGAATCCAAAGAAAAATTTGTTTGGATTAGAAGAAGGAAAATTTCTAGGCCATAAAATTTCAAAATATGGTATTAAAATTGATCCTAGTAGAATTGAAGCAATTATGAAAATTGATCCTCCAAGAAACAAAAAAGAAGTGAAATCTTTTATTGGTAGGATAGATTTCCTAAGGATATTTATACCCAATTTAGTTGAGATCCTAAGGGCTATAAATAATATGCTCAGAAAAGGCACTGAAGTAAAATGAAACCTAGAAGAAAAACAATAGTTTGATGAAGTGAAACAAGAATTGACACGAGCTCTTGTGTTAATTAGCCCTAACTTTACAAAGGATTTCACGATTTTTCTTTTGCATATGAACACACCATTGCAATAGTTTTGTTGCAGAAAAACAGTGAAGGATATGAACAACCTATTGCTTTCTTCTGCAAATCTTTAAGGGATGCTTCATTAAAGTACAATATCATGGAGGAACAAGCATTTTCCATACAAAAAAAATCAAAGTTTTCAGAGTTTATATTGTACATTCCCATATCATTGCATTTGTCCCAAATACTGTGGTAAAAGGTATCCTTACGCAATCTGATCCAGGTGGGGAAAGAGGAAAATGGATTACAATTATTCTAGAATATGACATTGATATAAAACCCACAAAGCTTATCAAAGGTCAAGGATTGGAAAACTAATGGTTGAGTCCAATTTTCATGCACTAGATATAAACTTCATAGCTACACTTGATGAACAGGAAAAGCAGGCGATTCCACAGGTATCAGAAGCTTTTGCTACCTCTCCTTGGTATGCAAATATTATTTTTGTATTATAGAATTTACAAGCTCCTCCTAGTTTAAATAAGACAAAATACATATTTCTTAAGCTAAAATTTATGAAATTTTGCATCTTAGATCAGAATGTGTATTGGAAAGATGTTGGAGGTATTTTGTTAATTTGTTTTATTGTAGGATGAAGTAGACAAATTTGTGTGGGGATTCCATCAAGGAGATTGTGGAGGACATTTATACTGGAAAAACACAACTAAAAAAATCCTAAGGTTTGGTTGTACTGGCCTACCCTATTTGCATATGTTCATAAGAAATTTACCACATGCCATCAGTGTCAAATATTTGAGGGAAAAATAAAATTTTTACATTTGACATTGAAACCAATTTAAATTGAGGCTCTTTTTCCATTGATGGGGTCTAGATTTTATTGGAGAAATCAATCCAAGTTCTTCAGCTCAACATAAATGGATTTTAACATCCACTGACTATTTAACAAGTGGATTGAGGCTATTCCAGCTAGATAAGCTACATACACGGTAATCATTCAATTTTTAGAAGGTAATATTCTTTCCAGTTTTGGCTATCCAAATAACATCATTATTGACAATGTTGCTTCTTTCAAATCAAAGAGAATGATTGATTTTTGTCACAAATATAACATAAAGTTAGGACACTCTACTGCTTACTACCCACAAGGTAATGGGTTAGCTGAGTCTTCTAATAATAGTTTAGTCAACATCATAAATAAACTATTGTAGGAAACTAAAAATTCATGGCATAACAAGTTGATTAATGCCTTATGGGCTGACAAAATTAGCACTAAGAAATCTATGGGAATGTCTCCTTTCCAATTGGTATATGGAGTGGATACAATTTTTCTTAGCACCCCAGGAATTCCTGCTAAAACTGTTGTAGGAATCACAAGTAGAGGATAATGACTTACAAAGAAGGATAAATCAAACCATATAGTTGCAACAATGTAGGGAGGAGGTTTACAAAAAAACTCAAGTAGTTCAGGACAAAATCAAGAAGACCTATGACAGAAGGACCAAATTAAATTGAATGATCTAGTTTTAAAGTGGGATGCCAGAAATGAAGACAAAGGCAAGCATGGTAAATTTGACAATCTGTGGAAAATACCCTTCCAAATAGAATCCTACCGAGGAAATAATGCAATCATTTTGAAGAAATTGATTGGAGAAGAGTTGCCAAGTGGGCATGTTAATGGTATATTGCTCAAACACTATTTTTCTCAAGAATAAATGAGTTTTCATTTAGATAATTATGAATATCACTATATTTTTCTACTACAAGTGTGGGTGGATACCCGAAGTGATGGCCCTGATTTTATGATGAGTTGTTGCCATATTTATAATAACAAAAGTGAATCAATTCAACTACAAAATAGGGACAATATTCCTAATGGATTAAGCTACTAGTCTACGGTGTTCTTGGCACCTCGCAAGGAGGATGCCATCCCCATTGGGGCCACTGTTAGGCTCCTATATTTTATATGATAAATTGATAAATATTTGTTGATTTGTATAAATATGTTGTAAATAATATTTCATCTTTCAAATTATTTCCAAGAAAAGAAAAGAAAAAATAGAAAAAGAAAAAGGGGATATAAAAATATACATTTGTGAAATAAAAAATGAAAGAAAATAATGAATAAATAAATAAATAATAAAATCCCAAATAAGTGAGCTAGTCTAAATTCCATTCAAACAAAAAATAAAAAATATGCATAAAATTAGAAAAAATGAGAAATAGGCTTGCTAGTCCAAGTGCAACATTAGAAATAAATTAAATAAGTTTAGTTAAAATAATCACACCTTTTAAGTTCAATTAATTTGTGTAATAAGTGAGATTTATTAATTTTCTATTAATTTTGTTAATTAGTTTAATCGTGCCGTTAATTACTATTAATTTGGTGTAAAAAAGTGTTTGGAATGAATTTTTTATCGTTATATGATAAAGTATGCGCTAGATCCGATGGCAGAGATCAAACCCGCCCGAATCAACGACATGCCAATAGCTTCAGAACCAACAACCCATCTTATGGTTAATTGGGGTGGGGTTCTTAAAAGTGGGTCGCCTTTCCCATTCCTCGCTACATGGCGCCTTTTTACATTATTTTCAACCCCTACCTAAAACCACCCCACCCCCTCTAAAATTCGTTGATCCTGTTACCGCCAAAATACTTGACCGTTAACATTTCTCCTCCGCTCCATCCCTTTCCTACCACATAGCCCCTCACAGCCACTCCCCTACTGCCATGTGTATCTCCCTCTCAGCCCCACTCCCCTTACCATTACACTCCCTACCCAACCAAATCCCACCACGTGGCCTACCCATTATTTTAACCAACGGATCTGCTATGACAACGTATAAACCCCAAACAGTTATTCGTTTTCTTTATAAATTTACTATTTTCATATTCGAGCAGCCCCTCCTGCACATTATTCTAAAATGTTCAAAAATCAAAATTTCCACAACGAACCAGCTAGCCATTGAACTTGGCACCACGAACCAAATCAACAAAACCGGATCCTATACAACATCCAATTCATCGAGCTTGCTTGCCAACTAGCTCCAAATTATCAATCCACTGACCACAAGTCAACCAAATTCCCGAGTAATTGCACAAATTCTGATCTTTTTTTTTCATCATGGCTTCAAAAGGAAAATCCAAGAAAGTTGTTGATGAATAACCTATGCTACCTCCTAGCATTGACCTAGACCACTTGCCCCTGATAGATCAGGATTATAAGATACTTGAAACCAGTTTTGAATTCGATCTTTATGAATTTCACAACTGGTTAAAAAAAAATTCATTAACCAGAGTGATGAATTGGGTTTGTGGGACTCCTTCCTACCCAAATTCATTTTTCCCAAAACTCATCACTTTCCTGAATTTGTGGCATGGTGCCATTCCATATATATCCCTATCAAAAGAGCCATTGTATCCCAGAATGGTGACATTATTTTCACCATAAGCCCTTAGTAAATTAATCAAATGTTGCAAATTCCTGAGTCAATTAATCAAATGCCACAAATTTCTGAGTCAATTAATCTAATGTTAGAAAATCCAAATATTGACTCCGTAAAACCATTCTCTTATAAAGAGTCCCTCATGGATATTTACAAGAACCTTACCTTCCCCAAAATATCCAAAATTTTTGAAATTTTATTACCTGAGGATGCCCAATTACCTAAGAAAAGTCCCCCTTATCCATCCTCCATGGTCCCTGAAATGACCAAGCAAATTATCTCCATAGTTTCTTGTTTACTGGGCTATCAATATGATCAGTGGGTTGATGAAGCCATCATGGGATTCTTATTATTTTTCTCAAATGATGAAAAACCATCGATTATTTTCAACTATAGCGAGTTTTAAGCAAATTCCATTCACGAACAATTCCTTAAGTTTTCCACAGAAAGCGGTTTTAAATATGATTCAGTTTTAGTGTATTTATTCTTATTTAATCAAACATAATATTTTCAGTGTACATTATAGAAATTGAATGAACAAGGACATGCCCAATCTGTAATTCATTGGACTTCCTTGGTAAGGGAGCATACCAATGAATTTACCTACAATGAATATGTTGTTCAATTTTTGTATGTAGCTTCCTTCCTATTGAGCAGTGATGTTGAACCAAGAATAGGGCCAGAGATAAAGATATTGTTGCATCTCAGTGAGCAAACTAAAACAGGTGATTGGTACTTGTACCAAACTACATGGAAATCAAGGTGTATGGATGTGAACTGCCTCTATACATGTTACCCAAATATGTCCCTATGAGAATATTTTCATTAAAATATATCAGATAGATGATCAACATGGGTGATCTACATTTTGTTGTAGCAAAGAATAAGTCACAATTTAAAATCAAGACACAAGTTGGACCTTTTATTTGTAACACAAGGGTAGTAGGCAAGGAAGTTGATTTTCTCTTAAAACAAATGAATTTCAAACTCAGTTTGACCTAGTCATATGACCCCTTTGGCATAATATCAAAACTAAGAGTAGAGCAGAAGACTACTCCCTATACCCACACTCCAAGGACTGAGATAGAAAAATTCATGAATCAAGAGCAGTGGGAGGAGAATACATTATAGGAGGAAAAAGAGCAGGGTATATCTACAACAATTGCACAAACTATAGAACTAAAAGAGGGACATGTTAAAAGGCCAAGGAAAGATATTTCTCATTCAGTCATAAAGATTGGAGCACAATATTTCTTAATCTACAAGAAAAAGTAGAAGACCAACCCAACATCATATTTCCTACATGAAGATGAAACACAAGCTACTATAATTCTAATAGGTTCTTCTAATTCTATTTTTCCAAGAACTAAAGATATTTTTAAAGAATCTCTATCCTCCCCGGTCTCTCAAGAGCCTTTACACACATCTCAAACAATAGAATTGGTTCATGACCAGGTTGAACCAATTTTTTTTGCAAATTATAAAGAAATTAAGAAGAAAAATGAGATGCTTAAGGCTACCACCTATTCCCAATTTTGGAAACAGACAACAACCTCATAGAATAGGATTCTTTCTGCCTTTGACACAGAGAAAGGACAAGTGCATATTCCCTTCCTCCAAGCAACAGTTCTTGCTCCCAAAACTACATATGACTACAAGAAGTTTGTTTTTTCCTTCGACGCTGATTAGATTCATCTAAGTGATAAAATGGACCTGCATAAACAAACACGTGAGATGTTGTATTCAAATTTGAAAAAAAATGAAATGACAGTTTCCAAATTGAAAACTTCAGTCAACAACATCCAATCTCAGCTAAAACTTGAGAAGATATCCTCTTTGGCTAAGGACAAAAATATAAAATCATTAGAGGATCTAGTGATAAAATTAGGATATGATCCCAAAGATGTAAAAGTTGTAGAATAAATTTTTAGGAGGAAGAATGCATACATTGGAACATTAAGGAAAAAACTCAAGCTTCCATCCACTGAAGATCCTTGGACACTTAGAGCAAGATAAAGAAGACATGTTCAAGATCATCATTGAACAAAATGTCCAAATTAAACAGATGGAGATTCAGATGGATAAATTGTTAAAAGAAAAGGAATAGTCCTCTTAGTAGCTAGAAATTATTCCAATCACAACAGTTCCTATTGTAGGTACAATTCCCATTATAGGTACATTGACAGCAGAAGCATCTACTTCAGCGACCATCACTTCAGCAGGGATACAATCTAAAGATGCATCAGGAGAATTTATCAAGGCCATGGAAGAAATGTCCATCAAAGGGCAGGAAATTGAAAAGCCGAAATCTCAGCTTAAAAACCTTCAGGAACAGAAGCTAAAGTCGACAATAAATATGTAGCAGAGCTTCAAAAGAGTCACAAACATACCTAGAGAATTGAAAAGCTAGAAAATGAGTCTGTTATGGCTCAAGCAATTGCACAGGCTAAGGAGAACATATGGGTCAAAATAAATGAAGTCATCACTGAAATCTAGCCCTCTATTGAGATAATTTTTTAGCAGGAGGAGCTAGTACAGATATCAAAGGAGATTGTTGCAAAGGTAAAGGACAATTTAGGACAAATGTTAGGTGAATCCAATACATTTATCAAGGTCCTAAATTCAAAAACTAAGGATGAATTAGAATAATTTGAGATCACAGATAGGACAAAAACTATCCTTGAAGTAAAAAGGGTCCTTACAAAAAAGAATATAATGTTTCAGTTAGAAAATAAATGCCATAACTTGGATGCCAACATTCAGAAATTCCACAAAAAATTCAATGTGCTCAATAAAAAAGGGCTTCCAGGGATAAAAGGAATAGGAGATAAGTTAGTTAAACTGGATTATTAGAAAATTTACACCATAGCTAAGGACACATCAAAATTTTCTACTATCAAAGGAACAATTACAAGAAAAGCCTTCATGGAGGATTTGGAATTCGACCTGCTGATTAAAAATGAAATAAAACATTTGTTCCTATTCAAACCAACTTTCCAGAAATATACCGAGGTAGATGAGACTTACAAGAAGTTAGCTAAATTTTCCATCTGAGATGAGAATAGAGGGGATAAGTTATGTATAATTTTGGAGTAAAAGGTAGTTTTACATTTTTAGCAACAAAGCAGAAATTTATCAGGCTGAGTCATCACCAGCAAGCCTGAAAGATAGTGCTAACAGCTTCAGCAGTTTTCATTATCTTATATTCTTGTACTATTTTTGTAAACAATTTGTGAGATATTTTATAATAAATATTGATATTCTAAATCAAGATATTTTGCTAATAATTTCATAAATACTTCATAATTCGAAGTATTATGGGTTGGGACTTGTATGAAGGAAGAATTTTTTGATGTAACGTTGTTCACTGAGCTAAAGGTGACAGTTTTTAGTAATAAAAAATGTTGTTCCGGGATTCATGTGTTAGAAAAATTGGTGATGTTTTTCCTCTTGTGAAATTGTTATTTCTATGTTTTTCCATATGTTATTCTTATCTGTATTGCTTAAAGAAAATTATGGGTTTAATTTGTTTAATTACACTATGCTCTGGACTATAAAAAATATCTGTGTTTTCAAACTAAAATTAAATACAGAATTCATTTCTAAATGCTCTATGTTTAATTAAATCCAAATATTTTCCTTCAATCCACTCCACAAAGCTCCAAAGATCCAATAGTCTGCCTGCCTTGCCCTGCAATGTTTCATTTTATTTTTTTTCCTGCGCTTGATTTACTTAAAGTTTTATGACTCCATTTCCTAATAGCCTTTCCTTGAAGTTTCAACCAAATATTTCAAAAAACTAAACCTATAAACTCAATAACTAGCCTAATACCTTTAATCAACAAATCTAAATCATAGGTTTTTTATTAGCACTCATCTGGGAAACCCCAGTGGAGCTCTGCACCAGGCCGACCTACATGAACTAGGGTTTGATGGTTCTAGCGTTGGCTGCCCTAGGCATACCTCCTCCCCCATACTGATAGACCGTGACTCCTCACTTGGACATCTATAGGTTCACCGATGACTGACTCCAACGGTGGGATGGCTGCTCCCCCCCTCATAGGCTAGCCTCCCAGAGGGGCGGCGGCAGGGGCTGATACCGTCAATTAGCACAACTCTGGCCCATCTCAAGAAACTGCAGGGGTGACACCCATAGCATAGGCGATAAATACACAATCATAAACAACTACAAATACTAAATCAACAACATGCATAGCAAATAACTCCAAGAAAATAGTGTTAGAACTCCCAGCGCACTGCATCAATGGCAGAATCCAATTCATGAAAGATCACACATTAATAGGCAAGTTCATGGGCTTCTGGCCCACAGAAAAAGCACTAAGAGGATGGATAGCCTCGAAATTGAAATCCAAAGGCCATATTGACCTACAACTATGCACTAAAGGTTTCTTCAATATACTCTTCACCTGTTTTGAAGACAAAGATAGAATAATGGATGGGGGTCCCTATTTATTCAACACAAGAGGTCTATACCTCAGAGCCTGGACTAATCGTTTCAAACCCGATAACAGGATCTCACTTGGGCACCGGTCTAGATTCGACTCTACGCTCTCCCCCAAGGCTATTGGGACGAGCTGACCCTCAGAGACATTGGCAACGCCTTAGGAGAGTTCGTCAAGATTGCAGAGGATACCAGGATTAACCGCTATGAAGCCTATGCCTGCATATGTGTCTACATGAACCTAGCTGAACCACTACCAGGCGAGGTAAGTCTAATGCATGAAGGTTTTTAATGGACACAAATTATAGATTATGAGCACATTCCTTTTAGATGCAGGAAGTGTCACCAACATGGGCACCTCTTTAGAGACTGTCCCCTAAATAGGAAATCTACAACTGAAAAGGAATCCAGGGAACAGGAGGTAGAAGGATTCACCAAGGTAGAAAGAAAAAAATGGCACAACAGGAAAGCTACCCCTCAAAAAAATAAAAAAGGACCTATGATTAGCAACAACTTCGCAGCCTTAAATCATCTAAATGAAAACAAACTCGAACCAGTCATTGAAGATGGGAGCACCTCCACAGCACAGGCCCAGTCCTCTAAGGCTCAACAGGACAAGCTCCCCCTTGAGACCTTCTTGAAACCACCTACTGCAAACGCCGCAAGGGAAAAAAATGTGCTAAAGGTCAAAGAACAGATCATGGAATCTCATCAGGAAGGCATGGATCTCATTGAGCTAGAGGAAGCCTGTAACAAGAAGGACTACATATCAATCCCGAAGCAAAAAATCCAAAAAAAGGGAGGAAATCCTTTCCAAATCACAACAGATCCCCTCCTTGGGTATCTAGGGGGGCACATTCATCAACACAAAATACTTCATGAAAGAGTCCCGCAAAAGGGGCAGGAAAACAACCCTACAAAGAACCATAGAAATTGGGAAAGAAATGGTGGATTATAGGCAATTCCGCAATTTGACTAGATTCTATGCCCTCACCTCCAATCTTATCCCATGAAGCTCATCTCTTGGAATATTAGAGGGCTTAACAGCCTTACGAAGCACAGGATCATAAAGAAAATTATTATTGAGGAACATCTGGCAATATTCTACATGCAAGAAACCAAATGTTTCAGCTCTACTCTGGAAACCATCTTCAAAAAGATCTGGAAAGTCATCAATACAATAGTGGTTGATGCAAACGGGGCGTCTGGAGGCCTGGAAATCATCTGGAACCCCAAAATCATCACCTTAGAGAAATTTCATGCTAACATACACTTCATTCAGGCCAACTTTCACCTGAAGTGTACGGACATCCATGGCCTGCTCACAAATGTCTACTCTCCTCAAAACGCTCAACAAAAATTGTTGCTCTTGGAAAACCTAGGGGAAATAAAAAAATAAATATCCCTCCCTCTCTGGCTCTTGGGAGGATACTTCAACATGATAACCAATCTTCAGGAAAATAAAGGCGGAAGGATGCATCTGGAATCAGATAGTAATGGATTCAAAAAATTCATCCAGAGAAATAACCTCATAGATCTTCACACCTCCAATGGAATATTCACGTGGAACAACAAAAGAGGAGGCACCCAATAGATAGGCTCAAGACTGGATAGATTCCTCATCACCAAGGATCTCATCCGTCTTGGAGGCAACATAGATGCCACCATCATCCCGGCAGCAAGATCTAATCACTGACCAACACAACTTCAGTGGCTCCAACCAGGTAAGCATGCTCCTAAACCTTTTCTCTTTAAACATTGATGGTTCAGGCACCCGGGGTTCAAGGAAATGGTTTCCAAATGGTGGTCCTCTTTAGCACCTCCACAAGGCACCAAAATGCTCCAGTTCCAGTTCCAGACAAAACTGAAACTACTTAAAGGCCAACTGAAAGTATGGAATTAAAAAACATTCAGCAACATATTCACAGAACAGAAAGATCTGGAAGAAAAAATGAAGAAACTATAACAGAAAATTATCCAAGAGGGGTGCTCAGCTGAGTCAGATCATCAGGAGAAATCCATAACTAGTCAGCTAGAAGAAAGAAGGAACCAAGAAGAAGCCCTCCGGAGACAAAAATCAAGAATCAACTAGCTAAAAGAGGAAGAAAGAAATACCAAATTCTTCCACTGCTCCACCATGCAGCACAGGATGCACAACAGAATTACAATCCTTAAGAACCAAACTGGGGAAAGGCTGGAAATGCAAGCGGCCGTCACTGAGGAGCTCCACAATCATTTCAGGGACATCCTTCAGGAACCCAACCACCAGAGGCATGAAGCCATTGGGGAAATCACTCAACATATCCCCAAGTTGATAAATGAGGAGCATAATAGGATGTTTCTCACAGCCACCTCTTTATCTGAGGTGGAACAAGCAGTATTCTAGCTGAAGGCAGGGAAAGCTCCAGGTCCCAATGGATTTACCACCAACTTATTCCATTTCTTATGGGAGACCATCCAAAATTAATTCGGGGATATTGTGGAGGAATCACTTTCCATCCACTGGATTCTACATGCGCTAAATTCCACCTTCATCACCTTTGTTCCAAAATAAGATAGAGAAGCCTCACCAAGTAAGTACAAACCTATAGCTCTCTACAATGTTATTTACAAAATTATCTCTAAAGTTATAGCTAACAGGCTGAATAATCTCCTTCCCCTCATCATCTCCTCGAAGCAAACATGTTATGTGGAAGGCAGGTAGATTCTTGATGGCATCATCCTAACCCATGAAGTCATTCACTCCCTCAAAACCACCAAAAAACTGTGCATGCTTATGAAAATTTACTTATCCAAATCTTTTGATAAACTTAGTTGGGAATACATCAAAAAAATTCTTTTAGCCTTTGGCTTCAGCCAAACCTAGGTTAGATGGATCATGAGTCTCATCACCTCTCCCTTTCTCTCCATTCTGGTCAATGGCATCCCCTCTGCCACCTTCAACCCCTCGAGAGGCATAAGACAAGGGGACCCTCTCTCTCCCTATATCTTTATCATCATGTAAAAAGGTTTGGGTCACCTTCTCAAAATCTCCATCCAAACTAGTGTCGTTCTTGGTTTACCCCTCCACAACCTGCCTCCCTCCTCTCACCAGCAATTTATGGATGATAACTTGATTATGTGTTACCCCTCAGTCGAACCCTCAAATCTGTTCTTGACTCCTTCTCTGAAGCCTCTAGCAAAGATATTAAACCTGAAAAATTGTAGATATTCTTCTTTCACACCCCCCCCTCTAACCCAGTGCACCATCGCTCGCATCCTTGGATTCCCCATTTCATATTTACCATCCAAATACCTAAGAGTTCCATTGACTGAATCGACCATCAACCACTCCTCCTGGAGAGCTCTGTTGGACAAAATGGAAACTCATCTATCCAACTGGACTCACCACACCCTCAACATTTCTAGCTGTCTTGTCCTCATTAAATTTGTTCTGCAATTCCTCCCCATCTATCTCTTCTCTGTCCTTGCAGCTCCCAAATGGGTCCTTAAAGCCATGTGCAACTTGCAGCGATATTTTCCTTGGGGAGGCACCAAAGGAAAAAACCAATGGGCCTTATTCAATTGGAAGGATGTCCACACCCCTAAAAGTCTGGGAGGATTAGGACTGTGTGATCCTGAGCACAACAATACCATAATGGGAGCCAACATCTAGTGGAAATGGGTCTCCAACCCCAACACTCCATGGGCCAATCTATGGGCAGCCAAGTATGTGCCTTATTGGCCAAAGGAGGATCTCATAAGGTATAACTTAGAATTGGCTAGATCCCAAATTTGAAAAGAAGCAAGCAATCAAAAATGGATAATCCAAAATCATATTTTATGAGAGCTGAAAAGTGCTAACCAAGCCATATTACGGGATGAATCCTCACAACAGATGCCAAGCCTCTCCTCCATATTCCATGGACCTCTATGGAGTGCAATGCTCCAAGGTCGATAAAGACAGAGGGCTCAAAACTTCTGGACAGACGACACCTCCCAAGGCTACAGGCAATGACTACATACGAGCATATAGAGAGATAACTAGAACAATGAAAGCCACATAGAATATGGGAAGAGCTTAGAAAAAAAATAAAAATTAGAGTAAAAACAAGACCTGACATCCTTCGCTGGGGGCATATGCCTAGCGAAACTTACTCAACCAAGGAATCTTACAAAATTCTTCATCCATAAAACCCTGGCCCAGCAGTTCTCATCTAGAAAAAGATATGGAAGGCCAATCTGTGGCCTAAAATAACTAAATTATTGTGGCTACTCAGTAAACGACGCATCCTCACATGGAATAATATCTTGAAGAGGGGGTCTGTAGGGCCCTCTAGATGCCCTTTATGTCAGGACAACTTGGAAACTATCGACCACATATTGGACAAATGCCCTACTGCCAACTTCCTGTGGGACAGAATAGTTGTCTTATGCCAATGTTCCAACCACGCTAGGGGCAACATCATCAACACCATCAGTAGCTGGCATGAGAACCCTTACACCAACACTCTTCTGAATAAATTATGGCAGATCATATCGGACATCCTCATCTTGAACATCTGGAAGGAACAAAACAACTGCATCTTCAAGGAGAAGGCTTCTACTCCTGCTCAGCTCTGGGACAGGATCCACAACAACCTCTATAAAACTCTGGCCTTAAACGCATGGAGTCAGGAGGACCTTCCCACCTCTGTATCAGAATGCCACATATGTAACAATTGTCAAATGAGTATAAACACCCCCATGGACATCAATCCTAGAAGCGCTGGTAGAACCCCTGCTCTAGAAAAATGGTCTCCCCCCTTCAATGGCTTCTTCAAATGAAACTTTGATGGAGCGTCCAAAGGCAAACTTGGTAATGTAGGTTTCAGTGGCATTATCGGGAACTCTCAAGGAGATCCTCTTAGAATCTATTACGGGAACATAGGATGGAATAGAAATAATTTGGTGGAGCTGGAAGGGCTAATATAGGGTATACAAATTGCCATCAAATTTCACTACTTCCCTCTGGAAATGGAGGGAGACTCACAAATCATAACTAAGTCTACCACAAGAATCCTCCAAGACACAGCTTCCTCAAAATTTTCCAACAACTAGAGACTTTCCCATAAGCTCAAGGTGTTAGAACTGTTGCTTCACAACCACATGGCCATCACTTTTGGTCACGTTTGCAGAAAAAGCCAACTTTGTTGTAGATCTTGTGGTGAACAAAGGGGTGGAAAGCAACTATGAGCTACATCATTCCACCCTTACAGAGGTTGAGGAGGAATCTCTCATACAGGAATGTCTCACTCTAATTCAGAAGGATCGGCACCCCCGGATGAGGGTGACAGAGTTGACACGCTTGACAATCACATCCCACATTTCTCGGGAAACAGAGATCTCCTACACAGGGCCTCATTTGTTGTGGATCCTCATACTGTTAGCCACTCACACGAGACTCGCAGAATCAAAAATGATAACGAGAGGATGGGAACTGAGTCACCATGCCCTGAGCATCACCTCGCATCTCTCACCATCAATGGCCATCATGATTATCCTGTATTGCAGCCATACCCCTTCCCTTAAGTTGGCTCAGGTTCTCAATGATGGCATGCAGAGGCATGCGAAGCCTACTCATTGCTATCCTCATCACACAAATCCCCGCCCCTTTAAAAAGATGAGCTCTTAGCCCCTTTCAATACTCAGTATTTTATCTTGGCATGTCGCCTCCCTAACTCGGCTTTGGCTTCTCCCTGACCTCAAAAGGTTGCGAAGTTCTACTCTCAGCATAGTGCTGCGCAGTCTCGTTTGGGTTGTCACACCCCCTTTTACGCATCTGCCTTCCAGATATTTCTTCCCTCTAAGCCCTAGTGATGCTTTCCCTTTTGTGTTACCTTTTCTTTTGAATTGCACCCCCTGCCTTGGTGTGCAGTGGCTCCAAGACTTCCTCAACGTACTATCCAAGGAGATCAGCGAGGGGCTTTCCCTAGATGTTATCATCATGGCAAGCATAATCATCTTGAGTCGATTGAAGGATCCTCTTCCAGCACTTTTGCTCATGAGAGTCTCGATTCCAAGCAACAAGCCGAAGCCTTTGGGCATGCTACGCAGAGAGGAAGATGCGATTCGAGGAATTCCATCGTCTCTCCCTAGACGCACCCCTAGTGCCGCAAAACTGACCATATGTCAACTCCGGAGAATGAATATGAGGATACAAACATCTGGGTTATGGAATCCGATGGTATCTGGACGCGTGTTCCTGACGGAGTAGATCTGGACTCCCCCATCCTCTACGCACCAGTCAACAAACCTAGGCGTATAGCAGCAAATGCAGCGGCAACTGCTGCGTAGGATTCCGCTTGCCCCATTGAGGAGGAGGCCCCCAATAGTGATGATGAAGATGAAAAGTGAAGCCTATGCAGCTGCACAGTTATCCTATGTTTTTTTTCATGCTCGTCCTCGGTGCTTTTCTGCTACCATTTACTTTGCGTTTCTTAGATATGTCAGCGCTACTGCGCATAATGTAATTCTCTGTTTTAAGTTTTTCTTGGGCTAGTTTCCTCCCCCGAGGCAACCCAGAAACCATATAATAAAGGCTAGGATCGGCTAAGTGCAGCTTGCCAACCTAGCCTGTAGCATATGTAACATTATGTTTTCGGAATTAATAAAATATCCCAAATTACCCAAGAAAAAACAAATCTAAATCATAAAGAGAGATCCATCTCTTAAGCTAGAAGGGCTATATCCCAGCTTCCAAAGTGGTTTTGTGGTTACCTCTGGGTTTCTCTCACAGCCTTGGGAAATTATAAAGTGCTAACAGAAGACAATCTGGATGTGAAAATATCAAATTCCTTATTCAACAAAATATATTTTAAGAATTTAGAACACACCAACAAGATCATTGATCTTGAATCTAGCATCCACTAACAAAGATATTATACGAACTCACACTTTTTTGGAAATCCGTAATGGGAGTAAATCACTATTTTGGTAGGACTCCTGTTAGCAGAGAGCGAAGCTATTTAGTTGTCAGGATCTAAATGACATATTTCCTTTTACCAATAGCCAAAATTGCATAAATGTGGAACAATTTTGGAATCCCTCTTTAAATTCAGCTTGGAGGCAATGGAAAGAAAAACAAGGCCATAATAACCCCCTAGAATCAAATCATGGGATTTGTTGGGAAAAGAGCTTAAATACAGGAATTTGGCCACTGTAGAAGGACTGGATGGGGTTACACAACTAAAGGGATGTTCACAATTCAGGAAGCTTACATATTAGCTACAGATGAGCCCTTGGATCACATCAATCTTATATGGAGTAAAATATGGAGAAGGAAATTCTGGCCGAAGAGAACATATTTTATGTGGTTGGTGTGTTGAAGAAGAAATATCACATGGGATGAACTCCAAAACTGAGGAATACAGTGCCCCTCACTATGCAGCACGTGTGAAGCCAATATTTAGGATATGGAGCATATTCTAAACCCGTGTCCCTTTGTGGACCAATTATGGAGAAACATTGGAAAACTTTTTGAGCATATGGATCGAGATATTACCAGCATTAGAACATCCATAGTTGTGGAGAAATGAAATTTTCTCCAACCTAGTTTTAAAAAGGGCTTGGAGTATTGCCTTGGGTTTTCTCCTTTGGGCGATTTGTAAAGAAAGAAATAAATGGGTGTTCAAGGATCAAAGACTCTCCCAGGAAGAGATATGGGAAGGAGTCATCCAAAATATCATAGAGACTATATGAGCAAAGAAATGGCACCCAAATGATTGGTCGGTAGCCCCTCATGAAGCCAGGATCTTATCCACTCTGAATCTCTCCCGGCAAATGCTTGCTCTGGCATCTTGGAAACATATGGTTTCCCCCAGAACCTCTCCTTCCCATTTTTCCCCTCGCTTTGTTGGTTTTATTAAGCTGAATTTTGATGGGGCCTCTAAAGGGAATCCGGGAGATGCTCCCTATGGAGGTTGATTCAGAGATTCTCATAGCCTTGTTCTTTAATTTTATCCAGTTGATTGTGTCTTTGCCACTAATAATGAGCCTAAGTTCAAAGTTGTAAAACATGGGCTTCTCATTGCATAAAGGGAAGGGTTTCGAAAGTTGGTGGTTGAAGGATATTTTAGCCTATTGATAGAATTTATTAAGAAATTGAGTCATGACACAAAATGGGATAAGCTCAGTTAGAGTTGGAGGATGACACGCATGATCCAGGAACTAGGGATCATGCGTCCCTCAATGTCGTTAAGGATGTATGTACTTAGGTTTTTCCCTCAATGACCAATAGACGAACAACTAGTATAGAGAGGATACAGATCCCCTTCTTCATATATTGGCTCAGGATGTCCCCAAAAAACAAGATCTGAAGGAGGATGGACATTAAGGTCCCTGATCGGGATGCAATACAATGCAGAATCCTTCTTAGGATTTGAGAAATGGTTGATTAAACCCTTGGTAAGGACAAAGAGAGGTCACCTACTAGGCGTCGCATGTACGAACATGATAGTGGGATGGAAGACAAACCTGGAATGTTAAATGTTGAAACGACGAGCTTCACAACTCATAAATTACAGGTGGACCATGCAGCTCTTCTCCTGCCCACATTTTTCCAGTCTTGGTGTTGGTTTCTAAGGAGAAGTGGCAGACGTTTGACTCTCTCATTCACGTTGGTTCAACTAGGTTGGCGAAGCTGCATACATAATGGGTCCAAGCCCTCCTGGTTGATGGTGTTCACAACCATGTATGTTTTCTTCTCTTTTCCATTACCTCCGAGACTGTGGCATGTTCGATATACTTTCCGCTACAATGACAATGACAAGCTCTATAATTGGAATGTTGGAGGAAATGGAAATGGGTTTCCGGAAAGTTGGAAAGTTTCTATAGTGTCATTCTTTGTTGTGTGTGATGTTTCTATGATAGTGTCAGTTTTATTTGGAATTTTATTGTCTAAAATGGGTATGCATTTTAAATTCTAGGTTAATTATTGCATAGTGAAGGAATGTATAGATGAAAGTAAGGGATATTTCCATGTTTTGTTCATCCTGAGCATAGCAATGAAAGTACACATCCTGTATTTGATTTACTCTATATATGAGGTGGCCCATAAGGTTTTTTGGCTTGGGGAGCCAGTCTATGATATATAGTACAGAATTGTCAACAACCTCTTTGTATCTCTATATTTAGGTATTTTTGAGCACGGGGTGTTGGACAGTGGTATAAAATGGTGTTGGAGGCCACCCTGGTCGACCTTCCGCCTTTCTGTCAGGATTTTTCCTAACTCAATTTGTTTCCTTCTCCTCTTTAATGTCTTTACATCAGGTCCTTATAAACTTCGTTTACACTGTGGACGCATGTTCAAAGACTGGTATTGGTTCTCATCGTACCCTATCTGTTGGCCTATCTACAGTTTGTGTAATTTAAAGGTAAACAAGATGGCCCATCCTTCCCCTGGTTCTAGCTCGACTGGTAATGGTGGTCAGGGCAGATGCCAGAAGAATAATAATCGTGGTAACATGGTTTCCTCATCAGCTCGACCATCGAAGCGAAGTGGGTGCAGTTCGAATGCTCAAATTATACAAGAAGCAGTTCAGGCTTATAATATTCGAACTCCAGCTCAAGTGAAACAATTAATATCATCATGGGAATTTGATCTCAATCAGAGAGCAAAAGATGAAGTGCAGGTGGAGGATTGGCGAGTTCTTGCTCCACATCTTGTTCACACTCGTGGGCGCACCACATAATATAAACAAACAATGAACCTTTATTGTCTTATGAAGAGTCTCGTGGCTAAAGCCATCATGTCATCATCGGTTGACTCTAGAAAAATTGACCCAGGCCTTTAGGAAATCCATAAGGAATTGCAACTTATTCAATTCCAAATCCAATAGCAAAATGTTTGCCTTGGCCGTATCTAAAAGCACATTTCGTGCCTCCCGCAGTCAAAATTATGAGGATCCAATGTTAAGGACCCCACCCCTGTGGATTCTTCTGACGACGATTATTTTTTAGTTCTGTTATGGTTGTTTGTTTTGTTGAAATTTTTGATGTATATGTCAGATAGTATCATATATTAAAATTGTGTAGATGAACACTGGTTTTTAGACCATTAGGCCTATAAGGCTGTGTTTGACAAATTGAAGTTAAGATGTTGGATGGCTTATAATGCGTTTCGATGGCCAACAGACCTAGTTTCCCAATGGGCAGGTTGAGGCTACTCAACGTCTTTCATGAATGTAACCTGCTTTTAAAAATGAATGAATAAAGAGGACCTACCAAGCTTTAAAAAAAAGACTAAAAAAATTTTAATTTTTAATTTTTGATTAATTTTATATAAATTTTCATTTTAATATAACATAGTTTAACTAATTTATCAAATTGAAATTTCACAATACAATTTTAAATAAGATTGTCTTGTTTAAAGTACACTTCCAAATATAAAAATGAATTCAACACTTTAAAAATACCCTAAATCATTATAACTTTGTAAATTAAATAATTTATATTTATTTTTGAAAAAATCTCTACTATTTATTAACGAAAGTTAACCAAAAAAATATACCAAAAATATTAATTAATAGATTAATTAGAATATACACTTTAATGTTATATAAAAAAATTAAAAACAAAAACTTTACGAAAAGAAAAAAATCAATAGAAGCTCGCAATGTTATTAACTTTTGTCGGGATTTAAGTTGCTAAGAAATTTTATTTTATTTTTAATTGTGAGTATTAGTTATTGTTTGAATAAATGGCAGTTTAATTTTTTATTATTATTATAATTTTTTTTAAATGTATTAATTAAAATTAGTTTTAATTTATTGAATTATATGAAAATTAATTTATTGTGAAAAAAATCTTTCGGTAAAAATCACATCCAAATGAATTTGGTCGACGTGTTTTGAACCAGCAAGTGTGGTTCATCATCAAGTCTTGATGATGAATCACACTGGCTGGTTCGAAACGTGTTGACCAAATTCATTTGGATGTGATTTTTACCAAAAGATTTTTTTCACAATTTATGAATCACAAAAGCAATATTCCTAAAATTAATTTATTATTTTTATTATTTTATTTAATAAAATATTTTCCTGATTATTTTTACAAATTGATAAATTATAAAAATTAAAATTTAATATTTAATATTTATATAGATAAAAATTTAAAAATATATATTTTTATTTTTATATTTATATAAAAATTATATAAAATTATAATTAATTACAAATTATAAAATTAATTTTTATCATAGTTATATTAATTTTCTTTATTATTATATCATGTTTATTATTACTATCATGTTCTCACCATCTTCTTATACTCTCTTTATGATGATTATCACCATCGCCTTTTTACTTTCTTTATATAAAATAATGATGAACATTAACATATTTTTGAAATTAGAATTGATTTTTTATTAAAAAAAAAAATAAAAAATTTATTTAAAATATTTATTGATTATTTTATTAAAAAATGATTAAATATATTTAAAATCTTATTTTTAAAAATGTTAAGATATATATATTTCTAAACTATATTTTTAATAGCTTAATTTTTAATAATCAATATTATATTATATAAAATTATATATAGTTAATTTGGGTTATCTCGAGTGGATGGGAGGAAGGAGTGGAATCCTCTCCAGCCAGATCTAATTCTCACAAGTGATATGATGGATGTTAATAATATTGATAGTATAAGTATATTCCTCATATGAAATAAACAACGTTGTACTTGTGAAAAAAAATATATTATATATATAAGAAAATGTATAATCTAATTTGATTTTACATGCTTTTATTTAATTTCAATTTAAAATTTCATTAATAATTTATAAAATTTACATAATCAAACATTGGTTGTCTATCATTGGTCTACTACATGGGAAACCGTACTAGTGGTAGAATGACTAATCATCTATAAAGTCCAGTTTTAGATCTGAAAAGAAACATAATAAATTATGATGTTTAAGGGTTATCCCATGTCTAGGATGAATAACTTGTGACCAAAATTTGTTCTAGATCGCATGAAAAACCACACAAAAGATTGTAACATAAAAATTAAGAGGAGAGTGAGGATTCCACCTCAATCGGGTAAGTCACATCCTTTTTTTTTGTGCCAGGGGATGATCCTAGAGCTCTGCCCACTTCAATACCTTTGAAACGACCCTTGATGTCAATTAACTACATCAATATGCCCTCAAGCTTCATTAGGATTTTGTCCCTCAAGTCATAGCATTATAGGAGAACCTTGCAAGGAGCATCTTCAATTAACAATATAGGTCTATCGTGTGCAGGCAATATTTTTTCCTGCCTGACGTGCGCCTATTATTTGGCACCAAGGTTGTAAGCTTTTCTAGCATTTCTGTCCATGAGACTTTATCACCGGTACCAGATGTCAACCTTTAAGACATTAAGCTCATGCTACACTTCTGGAGGAGTTTGGTTATGATAGAGGTGAGTGAAAGACTCATCCCAAGAACTAGCATGTGCCCCACCTGAAGAAACATGTCTTGCACTACCTCTTCAACATTGTGCTCATTGATGGGTCATGGTGACAAAGGGAATGATTTAGTGTGAAGGGTTAAAATACTAAAGAACTAAAGGGCTAAAAGAATGTAGCCATGAGAATACATTGAGACCTCCTAAGCTAGCTAAAAACTCTGAAACCTCACTCATAGAGTTTGGATTCCATTTAGAAAACAATAAAGAGAATGAGAGGAAAGAGTAAAAGAACTTGAAATGGAGAGTTGCAAAAGAAGGAGCATCACAAAGTGTGAGTTGCAGAGATGGGAAAAAGTTACTTGGAAAACAAAATAGAAAAGAACAATAAAAAAACAAAAGCCAAATACCAATTTCCATATCAAATTTTTTGGAAGTGATATTTTCTCATACAACAAAATAATATATATCCACAAAACTTTAATGTAAACAAAAATTGAAATGACATTGATAATACCTCAAAATAGCCTAGCCATGTCCACCACAATTATTGCATAGATCCAACCAACCTCATACCCTCATTACTCACCTCTTCGAGAAATTGAATGAAAATCCTTTTAATTTAATGCATCTTACCATTTAAATACTCAAAGATTCATAATTACTAAAAACCACCCAAGTTCTTTGATTTTTCTTTGTATAAGTATTCAAAACTATCTTGAGTGAACCATTTCATTGGCATCCTTATGCCCCATGCCCAATCACACATAGTGAGAATGAGAAAGGGTTGAAGTGGTTGACATGGAATCGTAGGAATATGGGGTATATTGAAAATTTAGAATATATAAATTATTTGTATATTTTAAATCGATATAATATTATATGGATAAATTTAATATTTTTTTAAAAAATATTTAAATTTAATTAGTTAATTTTTTAAAATTTGATAAAATTTTATTGAAAGTTATAAGTTTATTTAGGATGAAAATTTGTTTTAAAAAAATTAGTTATTTTTTATGATTAGGTATTTTTGGTACAAGAAGAAGTTATACAATATGGATGTCAAGAGTTTTTCTAAAATTGCTTTTAACTCTTGCTAAATCTCCCACCTTTGACTCAAGTGAGGGTGTCATATGGATGCCTAGTCTTAGCTAGACTATTGGGGAATAAAGGAGGAGTTAATCTTGCATAATTTGGGTAATATTGAAAATATTATCACTTACAAATTTAAGGAGAAATTGTGAGGAAATAAAGAACTGAAGGGAAAAAGGAAACTACAATATTATAAGGAGGTGATTAACCCTATTTTCAAAAACCAAAATTATCTCTTTGTCTTGAATAGTGTTAAGAGGAAGGTGAACATTGCAAAGTGTAGAACTAATTCTCATAGGCTTCACAGTGAAATTGGGCACTGGTGAATCCGCAAAACACCATAGGATGAAAGAGTTTGTCACTTGTGTGATTTTAGGATGGTTGAAGATGAAAATCATTTTCTCTTAGATTGTCCATCTTATATTCATGTTCGGTCTATTTTTCAAAATTTGTATGACACTATCAACTTTTTTGACCTTTTAACTTCGCAAAATTATAATGATCTTAAAGCGCTTTTCTCACTATTTTTTTAATATAAAAATAAAAAGTTAAAAATTCTAATAATCTCTTACTTTTTAAAGTCCATAGACCATATAAATTTTACTAAGCATTAATCATGGTCGTTTTCATATATATTAAAATTAAATTTATGAAAAAAAAAACCACTTTATTAGGAAAAATAAACTTATAAAGAAAATTAAACCCCTTTTTTTTTATCCAATGTAGAATATGAAAAACACACCATATCAATCTCTATCTCTGTAGAAACCTTGACCAATGGAAGATCAGACAAATTTCTCGAGTCTATGATCGAAGTCGTTGCGGACAGGGACATGAGAGAATGATCGTGTTTGAGTAAATGGTCAACACCCGACCGCTTGTGATTAATATTTGACTTAAAGGTTCGATTCCATGGCATAGCTTGGTCTACGAACCACTAATTCAAGCAACGCTACTTTGAAAGTCAAAGTCAAGGAAAATAGGACAATTAAATAAATTCATTTCCTTGCAAAAGTTTTTGAGTCAACCAACCAACCGCATCCGTCGACGTTGATTTATCAATCAATCAGACCATCCAATTCCCATAGACTTATTTGGTCAAGTAGACCATCCAATTACCATGGATGATTTTTTTTGTTTGTTAAGGTTTAATAGTTAAATGTAAAGTACAGTCTATTTATTAAGTGTTTTGGTTGTATATTTTTCAATTAATTTTATTTAAAATTTGAAGGGATATGTTGGGATTGTAAGTTTGAAAATATTTCATATATTGAATTTATTTATGCATTCATAAACACATTTTAAATAATGAAAAATCACAATCTAACCAAAAAAATATTGTTAGATTTGGATGCAAAATCAAAACATCCAATAGTTAAAATACACCTAGACATAAGAAAGATACATGCAAAAGGCACGGGGGATTGACTCAATGAACTTATAACATAGCTCATGCATTCATGGCATACTAAACAATACCCTTAATTTGACTACATATTGGAAAATACCTCTAAAAAACACTTTATTTAACCCTCTACTAATATGAACCCAATACACCTTCCCAATTAAAAAACCCCTACTTTCACTAGATATTGTAGGTATCATTTTTTCATTAACATTTTTATACCTCTTTATATTTGTTTATTAACTTTGAGCTCCATTTTTTATACATTATAGAAAACCTTTTACCTCAAAATATATGCTCAATATATTATGTCATTTTTTCCTCAATATATATCCCCAATATGAATGCACGTGGTATGGTGTTTCTCCCCCAGTGAAGCCCTCATGGCAAAAGGTTGAGTTAACTTCTTTAAAAATGTTGGGAATTGTTCAAATTGGGGATGTTTTGGTTTGAGCTAAGAGGATTTAATTAAATTTGGGATGATCATTATTATTTAGGTTCTTTATTGAGTTTAATCATTTTTAATTTGGTTAGGGGTGGCAGGAGCGGGAGGGGTGTTATACTACCCTAGGGAACAAGTAGAGTTTATATTCACATGGGGGCTAGGATTAGCCAAAAATAAAAGAGTTGAATTTCTTGCTATGTAAAAAGGTTTGGACATTGCTATAAACTTTGGCATTAGAAAATTATGCATTCTAGGGGTTTGCATGCTAGTAGTTAGAATGACCTCAAAACTACAATCATCATTGGATCCAATGTGTCCTCTGGTGGTGAAAATAATAACTCTCTATCTAGGAAAACTAGAAGAAACCTCCATATATCATGTATTAAGGCACCTAAGTGATGAAGTCGATGCCATGGTGAATCAGGGAGTGAAACCACGAGAAGGATCCCTTGAATTAAATGGTGAAGACAAAAGAATTGTTCCAATTCGATAACCTAATGAATTCAATCATAGTGTTTTGAGCCATCATCGATGTGGCTGACAAAGGATTTCATCAATGGAAAATAACTCTTCATGCATAGGAAAGATGGGGTGTAAGGCTCAACATGCACCTACTTGGATATTTCTCCTATATACATGGTACACCAAGGAGATTAGCCCCATCATCCAAGTTTGTTGAGGTCATGTTAATAGACAGACGATTAACATTCACCTTCAAACTGAAGGCAGTTTAGATCTTGTCTTTAATGGTGTAAACAACTTATTTATCCCTCCGTTCCAGTCACAACAAATCAACAGTAGGGGAAATTAATTTCGCGTATTGGGAAAGACGAGTCAGCATCTGACAAGACCACTGAAAGTAATACTGGGGATGTAGTTGAGCAAGCGCCAATTAACTTGCCAGCATATGCGGATCATAATTTTTTATAGAAAATGAGTCAACACTAACATGGAAAATGGTTAAAGATGGTTTTGCAATAGACTTTGAGGCATATCTGGAAGATCGAAAGGTATATCTCAGCATCCATTGGTTAGGATTATACAGAGTTGCATGCAGATATCCAGCCTTCTCGTGTGCAGATGTCATCAGCTGGATTGTCTCACACACTGATGTGGAAACTATGACATTGAATAGTGCGATTGGATAAAAGCTTTCTACCTTTCTGGCAGTGGATTATCAGCGTATGTATCATCTTCCCGAGCCAGTAAAGCTCATGGACTCATTCTTTTATTCCACCCACAGTTATGTGAGAACAAAGGATATTGTCTTAAGTTGGGTGCAGGATCCATCGAAATTTCGATAGAAATCCACCCATTCATATAATAAAAATTCACTCAAGAAGGCCTACCAAATCTTAGTCATCTTAGCTTGCAGAATATACGATCAGCAGAGCACAAATACCTTCCCTGAAGGGTGGACAGTCTTCTTGAACCAGGTGGTGAATGAGTGGAAGCCATTCGACTGGTCAGATTTTTTAGCTCATCAGTTGAGAGCCCATGTAGTACAAGCCCGGGATCCCCCCAAGGGTAGAAAGAAAGGTTTTATATGTATGCATACTTACTGGATGCAATCTGTGCACATAATCAATTTCCTGGCATGAATTGGACATGGAATCCACGAGAAACTATCATGCATATCTATTGTAAGTTGCTTTCAAATTGCAGCCATAAAGGAGCTATGGAATAGCTAATTGATCACTTCATCATCCTGTTATACAAGCTTATCTTTGAGGAGGACCCACCTTGCATGTCATTGCATCTTTTCCCAAGGTATGTCACCAATAAGCTTATCATGCAAGAAGTGTTATACCATCTCACCACAGGGTTGTTTGTAGCACTGCACATGAAGAAGAAAGTGTCATGGCCCACTCTTCCTTTGTAGATCGTATTATACGAGATTAAGAATCTCAAAGTTGTAGATACCAAATTGAAACCCATAGTAAAGTTTGAGTTCTTCACAAAGGACTTCAATATGTATCATCCAAGGGGAATTTGCAAGGAGAACTTTGCTAGAATATACTACAATTGGGTCAGTGGGGCATTTCATTGGTCGGAGGAGGATCAATGGAAGAATTTCTATAATGCCTCTAGAGCCCACGAGCCGATTAGTATAGCTAGGAATTCATAGGCTACTCAATAAACAACATCAAATCCATAAGAAACAATAGTAGAAGGAAGCAACCTAGTACAATACAAGGGAAATATAAAGGTTGCTAAAAGAGCAAAGGAAGAAAAAATATGGAATATGAAAGCAGATCCCATTCTCACAAAAGTGGCTTTAGCAGCAAAAGAAAAAAGGAAGAAGAGGAAACAGAGAGCAGAGTGGAGGAATAAAGAAAATTAAAGCTTGCAGGAAGCAAAATTGAGAGCATGGAAAGCAGAACAAGAACTGAGGGAAGAATGAGAGAAAAGGAGGAGAGAACAGAAGGAGAAGAAGAAGTAGGAAGAATAAGGAAGGAAAGGTGCCATTGGGGAAGAAATTACACCTATACAAGTTGAAGAGTAGGAACATAACCAACCAACAGCAGAGGGAAAGGGCAAACAAATGCAATATCGAGAGCTTGCTCAATAGATTGAATATTCGATTAAAGTTATGGATATGTATTTGAAGCCAAAACCACATGATGAAGATGTGGACTTGATGCCTAGCACACCATAGGTCACCGTTCAGAGTCCACGACCTCCAAACGCAAAGTTATCCCCGAGAGAGGAACGGGACAGAGTGCCTATTGATGATGATCCCGTAATGGATGTGTACAATATGTCAAATGATGAACTCTAGAAGGGGATTGTACAAGCACATAGAAATAATTTTATGGATGATCATGAATCACTTGCATTCATTATAGAGAGGTGATAGTGGTGAACACCAATAGGAATCCATTTTCCATTGTCGAAGCCAACTTTTCCTTCACAGGTGCAGCAAGATCAAACACTCAATATTTAATGACCAAGAATAAGAATTTGGTACAGAATCTACATGCTTCCAGACAAGAGATATAACAGCTTCACACAGCAGTGCAAAATGCAACTTCCGCACAGGACTACTTGGAGGATATTAGAACAACGATACTTACTGAAGTATCCACACTTGGAGAGACCATGAGGGGCCTCTAGGAGGAGCTCATGACCATACATAAGGTAGTTGTTCGCTTACATGACTTGCAGCAGCAAAAAAAATAATTTGTCAATATCCTTAGGAATGTGCAACCTTCCATCACCGTTGTGCATGAGTGGACAATGTGATACAAGGTGGCACTACTTACCTTGGTGAAGAAAATCAAGTTAGAGGCGGAGTTGGAGAAAGAAAGAGTTCAGATGTTGATCCAGAACGATAAGAAACTCACATCTTTCATTGGAAGTATTCAGGCCACATATGTACAAATATATAACAGTTTGGATTTCATGGTGAGAACCCACAAGATCCCTTCATTCAACTCACTCACCGAAGCTAAACGCAAATTTCAAGTCGGGTAGGAGATCGATGAGTACTTGGAGCAGATGAAACAGATCACCACCCAGGAGGACTTGGACTTGAATAGACAGAACATGCAGAACTACATTGGTGGTTCGGTCCATATCAGAACAATGTTGTGCTTGCTTGAGAACGAAGTTGAGACTAGTTCCAAATCATTATAGTCGGATGTTATGGAGGCTAGAGTCCTCTTCCAGCTTGACACCATCACGCAGTTTTGGGATGTCATTGCATAGTACCAAGATTGGAATTATTATGTGACCGATAAGCATCGAGTATAATTTTTGACCTATATTTCACCCAACTTCAAGCATCATAGTATTTTTTTTTGTTAGGTTGTCAAGTTGTCTCTACCCTTTTTTGTCTCATATGGGTATGAGTGGAAAATGTAATATTATTTGTAATTATTTGTAAAAGTGAAATTCCAAGTGTCCATATTGGAATGTGAAGAGTCATATTGTAATGTAATGAGTCATTTTGTAAATAATTTGAAGAGTCGTGAGGGGATTCTAAGAGTCATAAAGGGGAATCTGAAGAGTCACCCCCCTTTGTTATAAATATATCCTCATAACTCATGTAACGGGATTTTTGGAGCCATGCTTTTGGCTAGGTTGAGGCTTAGGAAGAGCATGGGAGTTTTGTGAGATCCTTGGAATCTTTGTAGCATAGAGGGAGTATAATTCTTTGGAGGAGCAGGTGTTCTAGACTTCACGTTCCACTATTGGGGAAAGTGATTTTTAAATGGTATATGTATGATTGGAAGTATCACTTTTAATAAAGCTCAGAGTGAGAATGATTTCATGCATATGTTGTAGATATAGTGGGACTAATCTTGTTGTATTTTTAATATTTTTTATTTAACTTATGCTTATTCTTATGAACTATTTCGTTTGCATTTGTATGAATCTTGTTGGACACATGTTGGTGTATTTATCTATCACCTTAACTTGTGGACTGATCCACATGTTAGTTCGTGTGATGTCATTTTTATCATGTTCCTTCTAAGTTGCATACTATTACAAGCTTCCAAGGGGAACACTTCCTTTCCCCTTCATGTGTTGGAACCTTCATGCATCACACTTGACTCTCTGTAGGGTCACACAGTTGTTCTCACCAAAGACACCATGCATGTTGGGTATGTGTTATATTATTTCCACGATTAGCCCCACGCGCTGTATGTTGCGTCGGGCGTAGCTGGGGGGTCACAAGGGGCGAAGCAGTCCCCACCGTTGGGGTCCGGGGCAGCGCCCCGGCCAAAATTTGTTTTTTGTGCGGACCCACTCATAGGCGGATCCGCCCATGGTTTGTGCATGGTTTTGCACATGGTTTTGGGGTTCGATGGTTTTCGGCCCCTGGTATTTTTGTAGATCCGGTCAAGGGAACTACGGTTATGTTCTAATCCAGGGTTAATGGATTGGGGTTTATGTATGCTCCGGCATGTATATATATGTGTTGTAACACTTAAAGGAATATAATGAAAAATCAAGCTGGTCGTCCCGATTTGGGATCCAGGGGAAAATCTCTGTGTTTATCTGTTTTATGTTTTATGCTCTCGCAATTGTTTATTTTTGTTATAAGATTCGTGTGTAGATAATTTCTGTTCAGGGTTAAAACCTACATTTGGTATCAGATCTGTTTCAGCTTCAAGGGGACGCCTTTGTTGTTGAGGATTTTTTGCTCGGGCCTGTGGTAGACCCTGTTCAGTGGGAGATCTGCGGGATCGATTCTTGTGGTGAAAGAAGATGGCGAGTGGCGGAAAGATAGAGATCGAGAAATTTAATGGTCATAGTTTTGAGTTATGGAAGCTCAAGATGGAGGATCTGCTGGTGGATAAAGATCAGTGGATCGCGGTAGATCCAGGTACTAAACCAACGGCAATGTCAGATGAAGACTGGAAGAAACTGGATCGGAAGGCTAAGAGCACAATACGATTGTGTGTGTCAGATTCAGTATTGTTGAATGTATCTGGGGAAGCTACGACGAAGAATTTGTGGGAAAAACTTGGGACTTTGTACCAATCTAAGTCTCTGGTGAATAAGTTGTTCCTGCGGAAAAAGCTGTATAACCCGAGGATGAAGGATGGAGACTCGGTGACAGAGCATCTGAACGCCTTCAATACTGTGGTAAGTCAGCTGTCGTCTGTTGATATTAAAATCTCAGATGAAGATAAGTGCATCAGTTTGTTGTGCTCTCTACCGGACTCGTGGGACAGTCTGGTTATTTCAATAGGTAGCAATACAACTACCTTGAATTTTGATGACATTGTCTCAGCCTTACTGTCGGAGGAAATGAGACGGAGAAATATGGAGGATCAGAATGCAGATGCCTTATCTGTACGAGGAAGGTCCCAGAACAGAAACAAGAATAAGGTTTCGAGTGGGAGATCTAAATCTAGAGGGAGATCTAAATCTCCTGGAAAGTTTGTAAAGGTGTGCTGGAAATGCGGAAAGGAAGGACACTACAAAAAGGAATGCGGATCTAAAGCTCCTGAGAAAGGAAAGGGATCTGATGAAGCTCCTTCTGCAGAGGAAAAAACCACCTCGGATGAAGGTGGGGATGTGTATTTGGCTTCTTCTTCAAATACACATGTATATCATGAGTCATGGTTGATTGACTCAGGTGCATCCTTTCACTTCACTCCCCATAGGGAGTGGTTCTGCGAGTATGAGAAATATGATGGTGGTGATGTCTTCCTAGGGGATGATAGGAGGGCCAGAATCATCGGACGTGGAAAGGTCAAGCTGAAGCTCCAAGGTGGAAGGATTAGAACACTTCCTGGTGTTCTGCATATTCCTGCATTGGCCAGAAATCTGATTTCTGTAAGCAAGATGGATGATGCAGGTGTAAAAACAGTGTTCGAGAAAGATGCCTGCAAGATGGTTCGGGGAGCATTGGTATTAATGCGGGGAGTTCGGACTGGAACTCTGTACAAGCTACAAGGTAGTACTGTTATTGATGGGTGTAACAGTTTCGTGGTTCCTGAAAGTGGGACGGAAAGCCTAGCTGTCTCTGGAGAAAAGACCATGCTATGGCATCAAAGGCTTGGACATATTGGAGAGAAGGGCCTTCGGATACTGCATAGAGATGGTATGGTAGAAGGTATGTCTAATTGTTCTCTGGATTTCGATTTCTGTGAACATTGTGTATATGGGAGGCAGAATCGGGTGAGTTTTCCTTCTGGTGCTAAGAGGGCAAACAAGATATTAGAACTTGTGCATAGTGATGTGTTTGGACCTGTGTCAGTTCCATCACTGGGAAAGTCTGTGTACTATGTTTCATTCATAGATGACTTCTCAAAGAATACATGGATATATTTCTTGAGGAAGAAATCTGAAGTCTTTGACAGATTTAAAGAATTTAAGACTCTGGTGGAAAACCAGACAGAGAAGAAGATAAAGGTGTTGAGGACAGATAATGGTGGGGAGTTCTGCAAGAACGAATTTGAAGAGTTCTGTAAGAAGTGTGGTATATCACGACAGAAGACTACTCCATACACACCTCGGCAAAATGGAGTTGCAGAAAGAATGAATAGAACACTGATGGAAAAGGCAAGAAGCATGCTCAGTGGTACCGGGTTAGGACAAGAATTCTGGGCAGAGGTAATGGAGACTGCATGTTACTTAGTTAACAGATCACCTTCATCGGTGTTGGAGGATAAGACTCCACATGAGGTATGGACTGGTAAGAAACCCTCTCTTTCACATCTAAGGGTATTTGGATGTGATGCATATGTACATGTTCCAAAGGAGAAAAGGACCAAGTTGGATAATAAATCTGAAAGGTGCATCTTTATTGGGTATAAGGATGGTTTAAAGGGTTACAAGCTTTGGAACCCAGAAACAAGGAAGGTTGTGTACAGCCAAGATGTGGTGTTCAGAGAGGTGAAAGATGTTGTTAAACATGAAGTCCTACCAAAGGAACCTGAGAAGATAGAGTTTGAGCTAAAGGAGGATGAATCAGACTCTACAACGGAAGAAGACTCATAAGAGGAAGAGCCACAAACTCCAGCTGTGAGAAGATCGATTTGAGAAAGGCAGCGAGAAGGTATAGTCCATACGCACACGTTCGGGTTTTTGCCTTAACTATGACGATGATGAACCCGAACCGTTAAGGAGGCGGTAGATTGGAGAGGATGGAAAACTGCGGAAGGAGGCCATGGTTGATGAAATGTCTGCACAGCGATACATGGGGGGATGGTGGAGTTATGGGATGGAAGGAAGCCCATTGGGAGCAAATGGGTGTTTAAGAAGAAGAAGAATGTAGAAGGCAAGGTGGAGAAATACAAAGCTCGGTTGGTAGCAAAAGGTTATTCCCAGGTGCTGGGAATTGATTTTGGTGATATTTTTTCTCCTGTTGCCAAAGTTACTTCTATTAGATTACTTTTATTTGTTGTTGTTGTATTTGATTTTGAGATAGAACGGATGGATGTGAAGACAACATTTCTTCACGGGGATCTAGAAGAGGAGATCTACATGAAGTAATGTGAAGGCTTTATGGTGAAGGGTAAGAAAGAACTGGTATGTAGGTTGAAGAAGTCTCTGTATGGGTTAAAACAGTCACCAAGGATGTGGTATCAGAATTTGATACCTATAAATTGGGACTTGGCTTCTGAGAAGCTCAAAACCTCCTTGTGTTTATTTTAAATTAATTGGTGACCATGTTATTTATTTGGTCTTGTATGTGGATGATATGTTATTGATTGGAAATGACAAAGAACTTATCCAAGATTTGAAGACCCAACTGTTCTCCAAATTGAACATGAAGGATATTGGTGTTGCAAACTATATTATGGGCATGTAAATTAAGAGAGATCGGGCAAAGAGGAAGCTCTAGTTAAACCAGAGGAAGTATGTCGAGACCATATCGCAGAGGTTCAATATGCAAGATAGTAAACCGGTGAATGTTCCTATTCTACGTAGGTGTAAAGGCGTACGAACGGTGTCCCAAGACACAAGGAGAAGAAGAGGAGTATATGTCCAGGTGTTCCATATGCAAGTGCAGTAGGTAGCCTGATGTATGCAATGGTCTGTACTAGACCAGACATTGCACATGCAGTGGGAGTATTGAGCAGGTTTATGTCAAACCCAGGGAAGGAGCATTGGACAGTAGTGAAGCGGGTTTTCAGATATTTACGTGGCACTAGTGATTATGGCTTGTGCTACCAGGGAAGACCGGGATTGGAAAGAATGTTGGACATTCGTGGTTTTGTTGATGCAGACTGGGCTGGAGATCTGGACCAAAGAAGATCTACAAGTGGGTATGTGTTTAGCATATTTGGAGGCGCAGTCAGTTGGATGAGTAAAAGACAGTCTGTAGTGGCTCTTTCAACTACAGAGGCAGAATACATAGCAGCCACTCATGCAAGCAAGGAAGCAGTTTGGTTGCAGAGATTGTGTTCAAGTATGGGGTTGGTACAGCAAGCTATAAGGATAGAATGTGATAGCCAAAGTGCAATTTTCTTGGCTAAGAACCCTACTTATCATTCAAAGACAAAGCACATTGATGTTCAATATCACTTTGTTAGAGATATGGTTGAGGCTAAAAGGGTGTTGCTGGTAAAGGTGGACACTTTGAAGAATGTTGCAGATGCATTGACAAAGTCTGTGAGCACTCAGAAGTTCTCTTGGTGTAGAGAAACAATGGGTGTTGAAGAATTGGGCCAATGACTAAGCCCTCCTGTGGCCCCCGTGGAAAGAAAACAACAAGTGGGAGAATGTTGGGTATGTGTTTGGTCCTTAATTTCCGGCGGGTAGTCCGCGTCCATGGTTTTGTGCATGGTTTTGCACATGGTATTGGGGTACGATGGTTTTCGGCCCCTGGTATTTTTGTAGATCTAGTCAAGGGAACTACAGTTATGTTCTAATCCAGGGTTTATAGATTGGGGTTTATGTATGCTTCAGCATGTATATATATGTGTGTTGTAACACTAAAAGGAATATAATGAAAAATCAAGCTGGTAGTCCCGATTTGGGATCCAAGGGAAAAACTCTGTGTTTATCTGTTTTATGTTCTATGCTCTCGCTATTGTTTATTTTCTGTTATAAGATTCGTGTGTAGATAATTTCTGTTCAGGGTTAAAACCTACAAGGAGGTCAGTTTAGTGATCATAAAGTGATGAATCCCATCATCTAAATTCAACCATGTGAATGAATACTTATCAAAGATGTGATTTATTTTAGTAGATAAGATTGTTAATGATAATAATGAGTAGTTTGAGTCCTATTTGAAATAAGACTGTCAAGTACGATAGGTGTCTGTTTATCATTAAAGTAGATGTTTTATGGTTATGCAAGGTGTCATTAGGAAAACAATCGATGTATCTAGCCTAGAGGTAGATCATATGATGATTTAAGATGTCTATTAAATTCCATGGGGTATAATTTTTCAAGGGTTGGAGACTTTTTGGCAAAATTGCAGCTTATTGTAAAATCATTGTTTTAGCAATACAGAGATGGATTACTTGGCCAACTTGAGATTCTGAAGGAGTTTTTGGTGCTTACTTGTTCTATATTTAACTTTTATGTATCTCTCTTGCAGTGGTTTTAATTTATATTGCTCAGAATTCATCCTTGTGATGCTCTGACTTCCTTTATAAGTGAATTGATTGTGTATTTCCATGTCTCATGTGTGTGTGTCCTACTACTAAAAACTCCGACCTGCCTCAATTTCCATGTCAAGTAAACTCACTGGAACACTGAAATTTTAAATACATAAGCTCAATGGCTACATATTGATATTATTTTCAACCTACAGGTTGGAAAATGTTATCTCAACAAACTATTTTATTGCAAAGCTTTTCAAGTTTCTGATATATACAGTAACAATACCACTTTCCTTCACCTAAGATTCTTATGATATTTCAATTAGTTTATGTTTTTCCACGAGAGCATCAGTTCATTATCTCCAAATCCTCTCTTTGGGATAGTGACACCAGATATGCCAACCTGGAAAATTAAAGTCCATTTGATTCCTATATGCAGTACCCAAAGAGATTGGTAATCCTCCATTCCCTTTCTCAAACTGCATAACCATAACGAAAACAAATGGCACACCACATCATTAAAATGTGTTTAGCTTCCCCTTTTTCTAAATACATTTTGGCATGAACACACCATGCTTGGGGGCACCTATTCCCCTCAACCATAACCCTCCTCAAAATCGAATCTCCTCACTTACAACACTTGTACTTGGGGCATCACTCTGCCTCCATACTTGTCCTTGTTCGTGTTGATTTTCGTCATGAGATACCATCTTGTACTCATGTTTTCATGGTCCCCCATGGGACCTTTACTGTGTGGCAGCACCATCAAGTCACCCTTGTTTAGAGCATCCAAGTTGAGTCATCATCGCATTCATGGAGTCTATCCTAAGTCCCTTTGTACCCCACTATAGTCCTCCATCCTTCATTGCTTGGTCTCTCTCTTGTGTCGCACATTATGGCCGACAGTCCCACTTTCCCCTATCCCTTATGATACTGTGTCAGTCGTTGCCATGTCATTCATGCCCTTTATGCTCTAGCAAGGGAAGTCGTCCATTCGCTACTCAGTCCCCTCCATTCCATCATCATCATTGGTTTTAGTCTATCCGTCGCTCTACTATTTTCTCTCATGCCTTAGTTGAGGATCTCTCATTGCCTCACCTATGGTGGACCTCCTTTTGTCGACATCAGCTCCTTCATTCCAGAAGACAGGTCTAGAGGGCGGTGTACCTTGGTTCGAGCTTCCACTCTTGTTCAGTGCCTCGGATCAGGCAAAGGGATCTCTCATTTCCCTTCGACATGATTTTTTCTCCACTCCAGCTCCTTTCAGCATGATCGAGATCCGTATGCTTAATGGTTCAGTGATGCAGCAGTAGCTTTTGGTGATTCCTGGGTGTGTGTGAGATGTCTCAGCCCTCATGAGGGGGTGGCCCTGCAGGTAGCCCCCCACATGCCCGGATGACCTCTTCATTGCAGCCTTCGATGCAGCTCCATATATTTGATGATGTAGGCCTTAGCCGCTTGCAGCGCCTCTTTGATTTGCATGTATCAGTCAGATTTTGTGAGCCCTTCCCCGCTTGTAGGGGGCATTTGGGTTGTATTTGTATCTCATTTACTCAGATATTATTGTATAAGTCATGGCTGTTATCCCAGGCACAACATGTATATGGGATCCCTCATTGTATTTTTATCTGGCTCATGTTTATGCCGGCTGTACTTTATGGTTCGGTCCCTTGTTTACTGGACACACTATTCTTTTGTACTTTGTCTCAGCGGGCATAGGTATGCCTCCCCCACCGCCGTTAGCATAGGTACCCTCTCATAAAAAGAGACTTGTTGCACCTGCAAGTCTCGTCTCCTCAGGGTCTAGTTCTTCAGCACATTAGTCTACCTTACATTTCTCTCTTTGACTTCCCTTTTTGATGTCTGGTGATTGAGTTCTTACAACGTACTTCGGTCATATGATTTGCTCCTAACACTCGCACGCTGGGGGGAAATCTGTTACACCATTTTTTGTTCATCTAACCTATTATCATTAGATGGACCCAAGTACACCATGTAAGACCAATTTTACCCTAAGTAAAATTTCTTTCACTACGTAAAATAACTTAATAAACCACATTTATTAGGTTGTTTATGGTCTAAACAGGAAACCCCAAAAGGAAATATTAAACAAACCTATTTTGTTTAATTTTCCTCATGGAATAATTAAGTAAACCATAATTTAATTATTATTCACAGTCATGTTTAACCCAAAAACAAAGAAATTAATTAGATAAACCTTTATTTATCTTATTATTTTCTAGGAATAATTATTTAAATCTTATTTAGATAATATTCCTTGTTAAATATGACCAAATCACCCACAAATAATTAAATAAATCATTATTTATTTAATTATCCTTCAACCACATCCTTAAAAAGATAAATAAATCATTTATTATTTCTTATTAACAAATAAAGGGATTTTACCCAAGTCAAATACTTTTTCCCTCCAACAAATATAATAAAATATTCCATAAAAGGTGGATCTAGATTTGGTTAACATTATTTTAATCATGCACCAAGATCTAGAATGACCCAATATTTTGTTATAAATAGGAGGGTTTTCCCTACCATTCTTCACCTTTTGTTGCCTATTGGATCACTCTGGATCTAAACTCTTGGTTTGACTTTGAGCCATTATCATTGTCATATTTTCCATTATTTGTTGTGTGAGCTCCCTTTGAGTTCTATCTTTGTCTGGGTTTTCTACACCAACAAGAGAGAGAAATGCTAGATCTGAAGTGCTGAGGACTTCCAAGAACCCATTCCATTGAGGAGAATTGGAAACAGCTTCTTGTTTTCCTCCCAGGTGCCCTTAATACAAAAATTCTTTCAAAAATATTGTTCTTGTCTTGTCTATTGGATGTATGGAGAAAAACCTTATTTTTACTGCTTAATGTCTCTCTATGCATAGATCTGGTTTTTTGCAGCACTTGTCTTGATCAACTAACTGTAGATATGAATATATTGGAAGCCACATTTGATGTTAGGGCTATAATTTATGCATAGCTAAAGTGGTCTTTTTTCGTACACTTCGACAAAAGATTCATACTAACAGTTTTTATTTCAATGTCTTGATGTCTCATTACTCAGAATTCCTGTATCACATGCTCTGAATTCCTTTAAACCTCAAGTTATTGGGATTTTCCTGAATGTGTTACTCTTTCATTGAAGTATATACAAGCCTCAACTTCCACAAGGAAGGCCTTTGTTATTGAGAGCCCTATCACTAACTCCATAGCCCAATGGTAGCAAGAATTCATATTTTCAACCTGAACAGAAACACAAATAATAGAGTTAGCCATCTATCTATATCTTTATTCCATATCATTAACCCTTGAGAGAGCCCTCTCAAATTGAGGAGGCTAAGCCTCAGTCCAAAGATTGGTTTGCAATAGTTACACTGAAGTTGTCTGATTGCCAGCCTAATAAGGTACAATTTTGGTGATAACATAAGTACCAATCACCAGTTCTAGTGTGCTCTGATAGTTGTAGAATTTTCTTCATTTCATCACTGATTCTTGGTTGTTCTGTGTTGGTCAACATATTTATCAATGTGTGGACAAAATTATTTGTAAATTCTTCATAAGTGAACTTTGAGGACTCTTTTCTGATCAAAGAAGTCCAAAAGATGTCTGAAAGTGGATTTTCTTTTATATCAAACTTCTGGAGGGTCATTGGAAACTTGTCTTCTTGAAAATATAAGAACATATGGAAGAGAAAGGAAATATATCTAAATACTATTTCAGTTGGAAATTTGACCAGCTGATCATGGATATTGTCAGCTATATACTTAACATAATTGAAAATGACAGAAGGAGGTTGTCCTGGTACAAAAGTAGACACAAACCCTTGGATGGACTCATTAGTATGCTCATCTGTAAAGTATCCTAAGATAAATTACAGCATGGAAATGACATGCCTAGACCCTTCTAGAATTTTTGAAGTAGAATATGGAGGGTTGATTTGTGGAATTTCAACATGTAAAGGCATGAACACTTGAAAAATCTGAAACCTTTTGGGAAAATCAAGACCAATGTACAACTTTGTAAGTGCTTCTATTGACAAAAGAACTACTTTGGGATCATGTTTGAGTTGTAACATCTGGTTTATGGACTCAGCAGTAATTGTAAATAGTACCTCTTTGTTTGCATTTATCATTGTTCTATGTTCAGGTGAATGATAATTCTGACACAACCTAATAACCTCTGGGCATTGATGAGTGACTGGAACAACATATTTGGGTAGGTTTGATTCCCAAATTTGGACTTCTTCAACTTGATCTAAGGAATTTTCATAACTCCAGCAGTGAAGGTCTAACAAATTAAATTCAACAACTGAATCTGCAATTTTATAGTCCACATTTGCTAATGGTGTGTGTTCAATGTCTACAACAGGAGGTTGTGGGGGATTTACAATGATTGCAATCCTGGAGGACATAGCTGGATTGGATTTTTAAATTTTTTAAGTTTTTTTGGATAACAAAAACTTTTTTTTTAGGCTTTATGGATTCTTCTGTAAGATAAAATGGTTTACAGAAGTATTTTTTACTTTAACAGAGATTTTTTGGATGCAGAATAGGTACAACTTGGTTTTATTTTGAATTAAACCTTTAATTTCAACTTCAAACTGTACTTCAAACTCTCACATGTTTAGGAGATGATAAAACAAGGGTTTTATGTTTTTTTTGGACAATTCTGGACTAAAAAATGATTAAAATTGAGCACAAAGGGTTGGGGTTACCTGCAGAGGATTTCTGGGCAATTAGGGATTCTTTATAAGGTATGCAAAAACTGAAAATCAATTTGTTTTTTGTTTTAAAACTGTATGCAATATTTGAAACAGGGTTTAATCAAATTTTGACATGGTTTTAGCTCTGTTTGAGCAAGTAGAAGCTTTCTTCAAACAAATAAGCTTTTACTGTACTCAATTCTTTCAGCAAATTCTTTTTAGAATGATAACAGGCTTTTTTTATTTCGGAAAATACTTGTTTGTGCAGGTATTGGTCTTTGTAATAGTTTGTGAGGTGTAGGAATGAGTTTCGGGTTGCTTTTGAAGGAAATATAGGACTTTTTAGGTCTTTAGTAGCAATCTGGGATCTTTCTGTAGTCTTGACATCAACTGTGTGGAGTTTTTTTTGGTTCTGGGCTTCAATCAGTGTACAAGCTTCATTATTTTCAGTTGGGATGACGAATACAGTGAAATAGCATAGGAAAGGGCTTACTGGCACATTTTAAAAGTTTTATTAGACATTTTAAGTCTAAACTAACTTGCATTAAATGGCAGTCATGTCAGATAGATAGTGGTTTTGGGTTTCGAAGGCGAAAATCGTAGGCGGTTATCACTCAATAAATAAGTGGTAAATGGTTTTGGTTGGATCGAATGTGATCCAATAGGGCTCGGCCACGTGGAGGAGGGAAAAAAAGGTAAAACCAGCTATTTTGGGTGGTTTGAAATGTGTTTTGGTTGCGCAATTTAATTTTTGATATCATCCTCTGACCGTCGAATTTTGGAGGGCCAATGCGAACGACTATGATTGGCTTTTGGATTTGCTCGGTGGTAAAAGGTGGGGTCTGGGGCTTGTATTTATGCAGTGGAATAATGTTATATAGCATATATAAAACATTTAACCAATGTATTTATAACTAATGCCACGGGATTATTTATAAATGAATATAAAACATTAACAAATGTTTTAAAACCATAGGGAGCGAGGTTAAATTATATAATACGTTTGAACCTATGGGGAAAAAGAGTGGGGGTTTATATTTAACATGTGGGATAAATAAACATAGGTTTAAACTTTAAATAGTGGGTCTTGGGGATATTTACATATAATGGATTTAATAACATATACGGGAGGGTTTTTATATAAGGGATATAATACTTTAAGTCATAAATTAATATGAAATGGAAAATAATGAATGAAAATGAATTAAAATACATAGTATTTAAACTAAGTGTAAAATAGGAAATTAACCATAATTTGTCCCTTTTTTATTTTTTACACGTGAACTTAGGATAAAATGCATTTTGTGGGTTTTTTTAGTGTTTTTTGAATGAAAGTGAAATTAATTAATTAGGGTTTTTACTTTCACTAAGCAAAAAGGGTGTTTTTCTTAGGAAAAGAGATCATAGTTTTGGAAAAAGGTGAATATGCTAATGAAATGGGTTTTATGTAGGGAATCCAATATTTTTAACCAATCATTCATTAAACCTTGGGTCCAGTCCCAACAAAAGTCACAGAAATTCTTTAAGCCTCTTTAACTGAAGGTTTATAATACTAGATCATTGCAGGGGAGTGGAAATTAGTAATTTTTTTCCCGATGATGCTTTATTACATGTCTTGCATAACTACTTTCTATGTACCCATCATTATTCTAACATTTTTTTTACTCCATTTGCAAGGGTGCATTTAAGCTTGCAACCGTAAATCCATTTTTTCTCTCAAAGCAATAACTCTATCTAATTCTAACCTTATTTCATCTAAGGGCTCAGATTAAACTGTTGAGCTCCTCATTTATTCTCTATCTACTGATTTGTCATGTTTAAATTCTTTGACATATCTTTATTCTCTATCTAAAACATGAAATACAAAGCATGAAAATTTAAGATTAAACTGTTTAACTAATCATGGATTATGAAAATTTGGACAATCTGCACATAATCATTATTCTTGCAATAAAATTAAATAGTAGTGGAATTTTGACTTGCTTACTTTCAAGTCTTATTTTTTTCTCTTTTTTCTTTCGGGATATATTCTTTTCTAAGTCCTTTGATTTTTATTTTAAGACTTTTACTCTCTTTTCATTTTTTTTATTATTTTCAAATATGGGAAAACAACTTGAAGAAAGTAAGGTAGGTACATATTTACAAGAATATCAAAGTCAATTAAAAAATTATGAACCCTATTAGTATAGGACCCTAACAGAACCTAGATGTGAATCATTCTAGAGTGCGGGGTTTAGAAATTACTGTCATAGAGGAGGTCATTTCAACAGTCAGCAGACTACCACAACAAGGGCAGAAATGGTTTTCACGAAAGACTCCCCTGCCAGAATTTTCGGAATTATTTTTGCAAGCTGGGGAGAGGGCGACTTATAAAGGGAGAGGATGTGATCATAAATCCCTGCCACATCCATGGGGCGAGGTGGCATACTTTTTTATGAGATATATAACTTGTGAGGGGCAATTTACCACTCTGTTAAAATACCATTTTAAGCTCCTAGCTCATCTCCAGTTTCGGCAGGCACAAATTCACTCCCTAGATATTTCTTTCTTCATTTTGAAAAATCTCCATCTTATGGCACAATCTTCCCGGTGCTCGCGGCATGTATTAGCGGTCCTTACAAATCATGGGTTGGTTCATTTATTGGTAATGCATGCACTGGCTTAATTTCATGTTCCTTGGGCACAATTTATTGAGCTGTCAGAGGAAGAAGTAGAAGTTTTTATAGCTGCAAGAGAGGAAGATGAGCCAGAAGAAATGGATGAATAAGAACCAGCATCTTGTATTGGTTCATCAAAAGAAGATGAGGCAGAAGAAATGGAGGAAGAAGAACAAGCATCTCCTATTGGTTCATCAGAAGAAGATGAGGCAAAAGAAATGGAGGAAGAAGAAGCCACAATTGATGATGTTACACAAAAACCAACATATCTTGTTGCTCCATCAAAGGAAGAGGAAGAAAAAATAATGGGGGTAGAAGAGGCCACAACCGATGCTATTACACAAGAACCAGTATCGCCTGTTGGTTTGGCAGAAGAAGAAACAATGAAGAAAGAAGATGATACAGTCGAGGCTTTTACACAATAACTAGCATCTCCTATGGGTTCAATTGATGTGGGAACCATGGAGATAGAGGATGGAGCCAATGTTGTTCCACAATAATTAGCATCCACTGACGAGGCACAAAAAGAATCAACACCAATTAGAGGATTGGCAAGTGATGGTGTTACACAAGAACCATCACCACTTCCCCAAGTGGATTTGGATCCTGAAGTAGATAGTGGTGCTACACAAGAACCACCACTAGCTTAGATGAACCAGAAAATTATGGAAGAGACAAGCCCTATAGTCACATTGTTCCACAAAAACCAATGTCGACTGTAGGACAAGCAGGTGATAAAGAAGAAGGCTTGATCCAAACAAAAAATAAAGATGGTTAAGAAAAATAACCTGAGGTAGTAGACATGGTCAGGATAGACATAGAATAAAATTCCCCTCATTCTTCGTTTCTTTCCCCCTTACCAAGTGGGGCAAAGAAGTTTCATTCTGCTCGGCGTTTGATGGAAGAAATAATTGTTCCTCCAGTCTTAGAGTTTGTCAGGACGACTTCAGATATAATTGCTGCTACATCTATTTGTTAGCCAGCCCTCACTGATTCACAACCAGAGTGATCCAAAGAGTTCAATGTGGAAACACGAGAACCTATGTTGATAGGCAGACAAGGAGGACAGATGGTAGATGATGCCACACTGCCAAAGGAAATTGGCCAGACTGAAACTGACCCGTTGATGTCGAAAACAATGCCCGAGCCTTTATAAGACAACCTTGCAGTGGAAAAATAGTAGAGGGTAGATATATAAGGCATCACCCAAGTGGCTTCATAAATTCCTGAACCAGAAAAATAAAATGAAGAGACTGCTCCTGAGGAGAAACATGAAGCAAAACTATGTTTTCTAGTTTTGAGCAGTCACCTTCAAAGGATGTTTCCAAGCAAAAAAAAAGGTATTTTAAGAAACTGGGAGAGTTTATTTTCAAAAACATATAAAATAACATAACCTCTCACTTTTCTCACAGGTTTTATCAGTTGGGAGATAAAAGGCTTTCTTTGAAGCCCTATTTTTAGAAAACAAAGTTTTCCTGTTTTACACATGTTTTTCAAAGGCAGTTTCTGGACAGCAGGAGATGTGTTTCAAAAAGCTAAGAGACAGTTTTATTCAAGACATAATTCTATACAAATACCTCTTTCAGTTCCTCAAAATACATCATGGATTAGGATATATAGGCTCTATCCCAAGACCTATTTTTCAGGAAAAAATAGGAGAAATCTACAAGAAATGCCTCAAGGAAGCTAAAATGAAGTCGGTTTATGGTTTGTATGGTTTGTAGATGATGAGGATAGGTTATATTTTTTTTTTTTGGGCAACCACTCTTTTCATTTGACAAATTTATGAAAAAATCTGCATACTCAGCTGTTTCGTGGCGCCTTCAGGCTTAAAAAGCATAAAAGTGCTACGAAACTACTGTAGCTGCCTTTTTTGCTTCTTTTGATTAGTATTTAAGGGGTTAAAGGCTGATTTATGAGCTTAAATTACTATGAAAGATGTTTTTAAGGGTGATTAAAATTATGCAAGAGGAAATAATCAAGGTTTTGGAGGACAGAGGCTTGTTTTGCAGCACTACGAAAGTGCTCTACGAAATTGCCTTACTTTCGTAATGCACTGTCTTTCAGCCTTTTTAGCAGATTTGGAGCAGTTTTTCGACATCTGGAGGTTATGGGAGAGTTAAAGATAATTTCAAGAAATTATTTAACATTCAAGGACCACGAATTGAAGATTAAAGGACAGCTTAAGTGTTTGAAGAAGAAGAAGCCTGTTTGCCTAAAAAACAAGGTATTGTTTCCTAGTTTTAAGGAGGTCAGTTTAGTGATCATAAAGTGATGAATCCCATCATCTAAATTCGACCATGTGAATGTATACTTGTCAAATATGTGATTTATTTTATTAGATAAGGTTTTTAAGGATAATAATGGGCAGTTTGAGTACTATTTGAAATAGGACTGTCAAGTACGATAGGTGTATGTTTATCATTAAAGTTGATGTTTTATGGTTATGCAAGGTGTCATTAGGAAAAAAATTCGATGTATCTAGCCTAGAGGTAGATCATATAATGATGTAAGATGTCTATTAAAGGCCATGGGATCTAATTTGTCAAGGGTTGGAGACTTTTTGGCAAAATTGCAGCTTATTGTAAAATCATTGTTTCAGCAATACATAGATGGATTACTTGGCCAACTTGAGATTCTGAAGGAGTTTTTGGTCCTTTATTGTTCTATATTTACCTTTTATGTATCTCTCTTGCAGTGGTTTTCATTTATGTTACTCTGAATTCATCCCTGTGATGCTCTGACTTCCTTTATAAGTGAATTGACTATGTATTTCCATGTCTCATGTGTGTGTGCCATACTACTAAAAACTATGACCTGCCTCAACTTCCATGTCAAGTAAACTCACTGGATCACTGAAATTTTGACTCCATAAGCTCAATGGCTACATATTGATATTATTTTCAACCTACAGGTTAGAAAATGTTATCTCAGAAGATTATTTTATTGCAGAGCTTTTGGAGTTTCTGATATATACAGTAATAATACCACTTTCCTTCACCTGAGATTCTTATGATATTTCAATGAGATTATGTCCTGTCTTTTGAAATGTTTTTCTTTCAATGTCTTGATGTCCCATTACTCAGAATTCATGTATCACATGCTCTGACTTCCTTTGAACCTCAAGTTATTGGTATTCTCCTGAATGTGTTACTCTTTCATTGAAGTAGATACAAGCCTCAGCTTCCACAAGGAAAGCCTTTGTTATTGAGAGCCCTGTCACTAACTCCATAGCCAAATGGTAGAAAGCATTCATCTTTTCAACCTAAACCAAAACACAGATAATAGAGTTAGCCATCTATCTATATCTTTATTCCATATCATTAACCCTTGACAGAGCTCTCTCAGATTGAGGAGGCTAAGCCTCAGTCCAAATATTGGTTTGAAATAGTTACACTGAAGTTGTCTAATCGCTAGCCTAATCAGGTACGATTTTGGTGATAACATAAGTACCAATCACCAGTTCTAGTGTGCTCTAATAGCTATAGAATTTTCTTCATTTCATCACCAATTCTTGGTTGTTCTGTGTTGTTCAACATATTTATCAATGGGTGGACAAAATTATCTGTAAATTCTACATAAGTGAACTCTGAGGACTCTTTTCTGATCAAATAATTCCAAAAGATGAATGAAAGTGGATTTTCTTCTATATCAAGATTCTGGAGGGTCATTGGAAACTTCTCTACTTGAAAATACAAGAACATATGGAAGAGAAAGGACGTATATCTAAATAATCCTTCAATTGACAATTTGACCAGCTGATCATGGATATTGTCAGCTATATACTCAGCATAATTGAAAATGATAGAAGGAGGTTGTCCTGGTACAAAAGTAGATAGTAACCCTTGGATGGACTCATCAGTATACTCATATGTAAAGTATCCTAAGATAAATGACAACATGGAAATGACATGCCTACACCCTTCTGGAATTTTTGAAGTAGAATATCGAGGGTTGATTTGTGGAATTTCAACATGTAAATGCATGAACACTTGAAAAATATGAAACCTTTTGGGAAAATCAAGACCAATGTACAACTTTGTAAGTGCTTCTATTGACAAAGGAACTGCTTAGGGATCATGTTTGAGTTGTAACGAAAATTTTGAGGTCTAAAATGGGCCTCCTAAGGAAATAATAAAACAATAGCTAAACCAATAAAATAATATTTATGAATTTTCAATTCACTTTTTGCACCACAATACATGTAACCATAGTTAAATTCAATTCAAAGTTGTACCAAAATAAAATTAATAAATAAATTGTATTGATGTGACTATAAATAAGAATGAGCTTTTCAAGAAAAAATCATTTTCATTGAACAACTAATGCATTTGTTCTTTGTACTTAAATAACTTAAAATAAAATATAAAAATAAATTTATAAACTCTTAATTATATTATATGCTATTAATTAAAATTTATATTATTTAAATTGTATAATAATATTTAATTAATATACTATATAAAAATAATATAATATAATATAATATAATATAATAAATGTATAGGGATATGCATTGTTTCTTTCAAGAAATATGAAATGACAATAATTAATTTTTATTCAAAAATTGTGAAATGACATTTATTATGAGTACTTTACTTTGACTTTAAAAGTACTTAGAGAACTACCATAGTTAACCATGAATTTTTATCCATCATTGAGAATGTGAAAAGTAAGTACCTTTAACTCAAGCAATGCCACCTCAACCATCAGGGATGATTGCATCCCCTAAAATGTGATTGGTTCTCATAAAGTGAATTTTGATTGTACATTTTCTGTAGGAGGCTCATTTTAGACCTCAAAATTCCCCTAATGATCTGGTTTATGGACTCAGCAGTAATTGTAAACAATATCTCTTTGTTTGCATTCATCATTGCTCTATTTTCAGGTGAATAATAACTATGACCCAACCTAACAACCTCTGGGCATTGATTAGTGGTTGGAACAACATATTTGGGTAGTTTTGATTCCCAAATTTGGACTTATTCAACCTGATATAAGTACTTTTCATAACTCCAGCAGTGAAGGTCAAACAAATTAAATTCAACAACTGGATCTGCCATTTTATAGTCCACATTTGCTAATGGTGTGTGTTCAATGTCTACAACAGGAGTTTGTAGGGGATTTACAATGATTACAGTCTTGGAAGACATAGCTGGATTGGATTTTGACATTTTTTAAGGTTTTTTGGATAACAGAAACTCTGTTTTTAGGCTTTCTGGATTCTTCTATAAGATTAAATGGTTTACAAAAGTATTTTTTACTTTAACATAGGTTTTTTGGATGCAGAATACGTACAACTTGGTTTTATTTTGAATTAAACCTTTAATTTCAACTTCAAACTGTACTTCAGACTCTCACAGGTTTAGGAGATGATAAAACAAGGGTTTTATCTGTTTTCTGGATAATTCTAGACTAAAAAATGATTAAAATTGAGCACAAAGGGTTGGGGTTACCTGCAGAGGATTTCTGGGAAATTAGGGATTCTTTATAAGGTCTGCAAAAACTAAAAATCAATTCGATTTTTCCTTTAAAACTATATGCAATATTTGAAACAGGGTTTAATCAAATTTTGACAGGGTTTTAGCTCTGTTCGAGGAAGTAAAATCTTTCTTTAAACAAATAAGCTTTTACTGTACTCAATTATTTCAACAAATTATTTTTAGAATGATAATAGGCTTGTTTTTCTCGGAAAATACATGTTTGTGCAGGTAATGGTCTTTGTAACAGTTTCTGAGGTGCCAGAATGAGTTTTTGGTTTCTTTTGAAGGCAATTTGGGACTTTTTAGGTCTTTAGTAGTAGTCTGGGATCTTTCTGCAGTCTTGACATCAACTGCGTGGCTTTTTTGTTGGTCCTGGGCTTGAATTAGTTTACAGGCTTCGTTCCTTTCAGTCGGGAGGATGAATACAGTGAAATAGCACAAGAAAGGGCTTAATGGCACAATTCAAAAGTTTTATTAGACGTTTTAGGTCTAAACTAACTTACATTAAATGGCAGTCACGTCGAATAGATAGTGGTTTTGGATTTCGAAGGTGAAATCGTAGGCCGTTATCATGCAAGAAATAAGTGGTAAATGGTTTTGGTTGGATCGAACGTGATCCAATAGGGCTCGACCGCGTGGAGGGAAAAAAAAAGGTAAAACAACCTATTTCGCGTGGTTTGAAATGTGTTTTTTTCGCGCAATTTAATTTGTGATATCATCCTCTGACCATCGGATTTGGGAGGGCTAATGCGAACGACTATGATTGTCTTTTGGATTTGCTCGGTGGTAAAAGGTGGGGTCTGAGGCTTGTATTTATGCGGTGGAGTAATGTTATATAGTGTATATAAAACATTTAACCAATGTCTTTATAACTAATGGCGCGGGATTATTTATATATGAATATAAAACATTAACAAATGTTTTAAAACCATAGGGAGCAAGGTTAAATTATATAATATGTTTAAACCTATGGGGAAAAGGAGCAAGGGTTTGTATTTAACATGTGGGATAAATAAACATAGGTTTAAACTTTAAATAGTGGGTCTTGGGGATATTTACATATAATGGATTTAATAATATATACGGGAGGGTTTTTATATAAGGGATTTAATACTTTAAGTCAGAAATTAATATGAAATAGAACATAATGAATTAAATGAATTAAAATACATAGTATTTAAACTAAGTAAAGTGTAAAATAGGAAATTAAGCATAATTTGTCCCATTTTTATTTTTTACACATGAACTTAGGATAAAATTCATTTTGTGGGTTTTCTAGTGTTTTTTGAATGAAAGTGAAATTAATTAATTAAGGTTTTACTTTCACTAAGCAAAAAAGGTGTTTTTCTTAGGAAAAGGGATAATAGTTTTGGAAAATGGTGAATATGTTGATGAAATGGGTTTTATGTAGGAAAATCCAATATTTTTAACCAATCAGTCATTAAGCCTTGCGTTCGGTCCCAACAGAAGTCAGAGAAATGCTCTAAGCCTATTTAACTAAAGGTTTAGAATACTAGATCATTGTGGGCGACGGGAAATTATTAAGTTTTTGCCCGATGATGCTTTATTACATGTCTTGCATAATTGCTTTCTATCTACCCATCATTATTCTAACATTTTTTTTACTCCATTTGCAATGGTGCATTTAAGCTTGCAACCATAAATCCATTTTTTCTTTCAAAGCAATAATTCTATCTAATTCTAACCTTATTTCATCCGAGGGCTCAGATTAAACTATTGAGCTTCTCATTTATTCTCTAACTATCTACTGATTTTTCAAGTTTAAATTGGTTGACATATCTTTATTCTCTATCTAAAACATGAAATTGAAAGCATGAAAAGTAAATATTAAATTGTTTAACTGATCGTGGATTATGGCATTTTGGACAATATGCACATAATCATTATTCTTGCAATAAAATTAAATAGTAGTGGCATTTTGACTTGCTCACTTTCAGGTCTTATTTTTTTCTCTTTTTTCTTTTGGGGTATATTCTTTTCTAAGTCATTTGATTTTTCTTTTAAGACTTTTACTCTCTTTTCATTTTTTTATTATTTTCAAATATGGGAAAACAACTTGCAGAAAGCAAGGTATGTACATATTTACAAGACTATCAAAGTCAATTCAAAAATTATGAACCCTATTATTATAGGACCCTAACAGAACTTAGATGTGAATCATTCTAGAATGAGGGGTTTAGAAATTACTGTCACAGAGGAGGTCATTTCAACGATCAGCAGACTCCCACAACAAGGGCAGAAATGGTTTTCATGACAGACTCCCCTGCCAGAATTTCCCGAATTGTTTTTGCAATATGGGGAGAGGGCGATTCACAAAGGGAGAGGATGCGATCATAAATCCCTGCCACATCCATGGGGCGAGGTGGCATAATTTTCTATGAGATATATAACTTGTGAGGGGCGATTTACCACTATGTTCAAATACCATTTTAAGCTCCTAGCTCATATCCAGTTTCGACAGGCACAAATTCCCTCCCTAGATAATCCTTTCTTCCTTTTGAAAAATCTCCAGCTTATGGCACAATTTGCCCAGTGCTCGTGGCAGGTATTAACGGTCCTTACAAATGGGTTGGTTCATTTATTGTTAATGCATGCACTGGCTCAATTTCATGTTCCCTGGGTATAATTTATTGAGATGTCCGAGGAAGAAGTAGAAGTTTTTATAGCTGTGAGAGAGGAAGATGAGCTAGAAGAAATGGAGGAATAAGAACCAGCATCTCCTATTGGTTCATCAGAAGAAGATGAGGTAGAAGAAATGGAGGAAGAAGAACCAACATCTCTTGTTGGTTAATCAGAAGAATATGATACAAAATAAATGGAGGAAGAAGAAGCCACAATTGATTATGTTACACAAGAACCAACATATCCTATTGCTCCATCAGAGGAAGAGGAAGAAGAAAGAATGGAGGTAGAAGAGGCCACAACTGATGTTGTTACACAAGAACCAGCATCACCTGTTGGTTCGGTAGAAGAAGAAACAATGAACATAGAAGATGATAAAGTCGAGGCTTTTATACAAGAACCATCGTCTCCTGTGGGTTCAATTGATGCGGGAACTATGGAGATAGAGGATGGAGCCGATGTTGTTCCACGAGAATCAACATCCACTGACAAGGCACAAAGAGAATCAACACCAGTTAAAGGATTGGCAAGTGATGGTGTTACACAAGAACCAACACCACTTCCCCAAGTGGATTTGGATCCTGAAGCAGATAGTGGTGCTACATAAGAACCACCACTAGCTCAAATGAGCCAGGAAATTATGGAAGAGACAAGCCCTGTAGTTGACATTGTTCCACAAGAACCAGTGTCGACTGTAGGACAAGTAGGTGATAAAGAAGAAGGCTTGATCCAAAATATGGTGAAAAGAAAGAACCTGAGGTAGCAGACATGGTCAGGATAGACATAGAAGAGAATTCCCCTCATTCTTCGTTTCTTTCCACCCTAGTAAGAGGGGCAAAAAATTTTCATTCTTATCAGAGTTTGATGGAAGAAATAACTGTTCCTTCAGTCTTAGAGTTTTTCAGGATGACTTTAGATACAATTGCTGCTACATCCATTTGTGAGCCAGCCCTCGCTGATTCACAACCATAGAGACTCGAAGAGTTCGATGTGGAAACACGAGAACCTATGTTAACAGTAGGACAAGAAGGATAGATGGCAGACGATGCCACCCCACCAGAGGAAATTGTCTAGAATGAGGCCGACCTGTAGATGTCGAAAACAATGCTCGAGCCTTTATAAGAAAACTGTGAAGTGGAAAAAGAGCAGAGGGTAGATATCGAAGGCATCACCCAAGTGTCTGTAGAAATTCCTAAACCAGAAAAATAAAATGAAGAGACGACTCCAGTCGACATTTTTGTTGACAGCAACCTACCAAATCCTGAACCAACTACGGTGCCAGTAGAAGAAGCTGTTGTTAAGCAAGAATTTGTAGAGAAGTGTGTGATAAAAATACCACCTCTCAAGGAAAGATACCGACTTTAATTTAAGGAAACTATGCAGTTGAAGATGGAAATTTGTACACTAAGGAAGCGGGTATCATGGCTAAAGAAGAAAGTGAGAAGACACAAGGAGAAGGTTGTTAAGCCTAGGGTTGAGAATGCCTTGTCAGCAGTACAGATAGAGGACACTCCCATGACTTCTACTACTACACAGACGAATACTATGGAATATATGTTCGAATCTTGGGAATTTATTTTATCTGCCGAAATCCAGAAATGGCAAGCTGTCGAAACTTGTCTCCAGCAAGGGACCATTACTTTGAAGGACCATAGAGAGGAGGTGAAGAGGGTCTGCGAGAACGCAACCTAGACCATTATTGGGTATCTAGATCAACTGGATAGAGCAAGGCAGAAGCAACAGAAGTAGGGGAAAAATATTGACTGCTTATAGGAGTAGGTGTTGGCGTTGAAAGTTGATAAAGGGGAAATGTTCACCTTGACACAGCAGGTAATGGCTTGCCGGCCTCCCACTCATAGCTATGCCTTGTTTCTCCATGTGAAATTTCTTTTCTTCTACCTGGAGAGTATTTATAATGAGATTAGTCATGAAATCAAAGATCTGATACAGTTTCTTCACATCCTGAGGATTCACGATGTTGTAAATGATCGTTTGATATGTGAATTATATACGCATGACTATTTATTGAGTGATGACTAAACCTTCAACCCAGTCCCATTTTTGGGAGACCTACATTTGAGAGATTTTACCTCCTACACCATTAATCAGGTTAAGTGGAAAAATGATTTTAATACATTTAAAGAGAACCAAGCTAAAAGGCCACTTATCCTAATAAGAGAGAACGTTAAGTCTATGAACATTTATAATAAACATGCCAACTTTTTACAAATTTAGGGGTGCAAATATATACTCTGGCATACAATGTGGGCAATGATTGGTGGAAATATATACTTCTAACAGATGGATATAAACCCCCAAAGACAGATATGGCAGATAAATATGACCTCGCTCAGCTTCATGCTAACCACAGTCGTTCCAACCCATATATGTGGAAGCGACAAGCTACATGAGGACATGCAAAAAAACCATTTGGGGGGAGATGTTGGGAACCAAAATTGCACATATTTTCCTTCCATTTTACCCTACTTTATTTATCCATTTGTTTCATTAACATTCAATTCATGTTCTAAAGTGCACAATTAAACCCCTCGACATGTATTCTTGGAATATTTAGTCAATGAAGTAGAGTCATGAGTATTATTACCTAAAGCGATTTACTAATATAGTTATTTTCGTAGATTCGGTGGTCGGATGACCATACTTAGAATTCCAGGATCAAATCCGAGTTAGCAGCGTTATTTTGGGTAGCACTGCAATAGCATAATGACTCCAGAACCTTTCCCTTCTTTCTTTCACATCTAGTTTGTCTATTATAACAACTGTATAATTGTAGGCACTAGTTGTCGGGATTTCAGGAACTACCTTTGCAAACATTTACATCGGAAGGGCTCTAAAGCTATGAATTAGGGGTTGGATATGTAAGGAATTGAGATCTGTAACAGAAAATTATTATTAAGTTAATGCAAATTATCTTTCCATTCTTCCAGTGAGTTTGTGAGTACATCACAACCCTGATCAGGGAGTTGGGCCCACTCTCCTGACCAAGTGTTATGTGCTTCTATGTGTATGTTAATTTCATTTCTTGTTTTGTATATTTCTTAATTATTGTGACAGTAGACATAATTTCTGAGAGCTTTATTGCTTTGAGTGTATTTCAAGCTTTAAAATTCATTACTGTTATTCTTTTATTGTTGTTACAATGATTTGTTGCTTTTCTTAATTTATCGAATCCACGATTGATATAGAATCATGCCAATGTCATCTGCATACATTTTTGATGTTAGCCTTGAAATAAATATCGCACCTGGATTGATAATTAATGTGGGAAAGGGTTTGAATAATAATTCGCACTTGGACACCAACACCGCGCACCTATTTTCTTTCTTCGTGGATTGATTGGTCCCACAAATTCAATCACCCATTTATCAAAAGCTTGCAACATAAATTGGGGGTGTAGTGCCATTTAATCTCCTCGATATGGTCTTCCACTCCTCTGAAAAACATCGCATGTGTTAAAATACTCCATTGAATCTTTATGCATCGTGGGCCACCATAATCAAGCTCGCAGAATCTTCTGCACAATGGCTTTGCCTGTGTAGTGAACTCCAGCTACTTCACCATGTGCTTCCAACAGAATACTGTGTCTTTCATGCTCAGGAACATATCTTCGCAGAAATACATCAACCCCCAGATTGTACAGATTTCCTACAATCAGAGTAAATTTGTTTGCCTTTACTACCAGCTCTTTCTTCTGCTACGTAGTGTACTTGGAAGGTGTGATTCCCATAGACAGAAACTGAATGATATCTAGGAAATTATCATCTACAACCTTGATAGCAAAAAATTTCGCATCAGGTAAGCCTTCCTCAAGATTCGTTGGTTCCTCACCTTTATTGATCCTAGATAGATGATCTGGTCTGGCATTCAAACATCTTTGTTTGAAAATTACTTCAAAATAATATTCTTGGAACAACCGTAACCACTGGAAAATGTTCCCCCCCAACACAGGCTTGTTTACCATGTACTTCAAAGCATAATGATATGTCAAAATTTTGAAATGGGCACCTAATAGATAGTGTCTGAATTTTTTTAGCACATACTCCATTTCCCACCCTTCGTGCTCTATGGTGGAGTAGCTCCTCTCCGCTTTAGAAAAATTTTGTCTTGCAAAATCTACAGGGTGATCAATATATCCTTCACTAGGCTTCCCTAACACATCTCCCAAATATATGCAGGACACATCGACATGTACATGAAATTATTTCTTCCAATCTGGGAAGACGAGAATGAGTGTTATCACCATATTTTCTTTCAATACATTGAGACTTTTCTGACAATCGTCGTCCCAGCAAAACTTGACATCTCTATTTAATAGTTTCTCCATTGGCACAGTAATATGTGTTTACACCTTAATGAACTTCCGATAATAGCATGTAAGTCCAAGCATTGTGCATAACTTCTCTACACTTATTGGGGGTCCCAAGTTGATAATCACAACAATATTTGCAGGGTCTACCATCAATCCTTTTTTATAGACAATATGCCCCAACAATATATCATAAGGTATCTAGAAAATGCACTTCTTCAGGTTTAAGGAGATCTGATATTTCCTGCAAGTATCCAACATCAAGCGCAGACTAGAAACATGCTTCTTTAATAGGCTAATGATAGTCCAGTTGTCAAAAGACACCTCCAAAAACTTGTGGATATACTCTTTCAAAGATGTGAAAACGACTCTAGAAAATATGGCTAGAGCCTTCTTTAATCCAAATTGCATGACAGTGTACTAAAATGAACCCCACTCAGTATTGAATTAGGCAGTCTTGCTCCTATCCTTCAGTGCAATTCTGGTCTGATGGCACCCTGAGAATCCATCAGTAAATGTGTAGGATTCCGGTCCGCCAACATTCTCCAATACTTCATATGTGAACATTGTTGGAAATGGATCATGAACACATGCATCATTCATCTTGTAGAGATCAACACAAATCCTTATTGCTCCTTTAGTATTATTTTCTTGGAACACCATAGGGCTAACCCACTATGACTCCTTGACTGGTTCAATAATGCCAACACTAAGCATTTTGTCAAGTTCTTCTCTCACTTTCTCTTTTTACATTGGGTTCAACCGATATGGGCATTTCTTGATCAGCTTCGCATTAGGCTTTAACATGATGTGCATAAATCCCAATTCTCCTACAATGCATTTTAGTTCTGAGAAATTTGTTGGGAATAGATCCTGGTATTCATGTAGCAATTCAGTGACCTTGTTTACTGTGTCATCATCCCAATGGTCCCCAATCTTCACAAATTATTTCTTTGCCTCTAAGACTATGTTTAATTGTTAAGTCCTGACAAGTTGTGCTACGTCTGGAATTGCTACCTCAAGCCCTGCAATGTCTCATTGTCCTTCTGACTCAGGAATATGAACATTGCAGGGATCCTCCTCACCTTCTTCCATAGTCAGGTTGTAACATTCCTGGGCTTGTTCCAACTACACAACCAAATCAGGATGTGCCAAATCCCTTGGGTCTTTGGTGATTCAAAATAATCCCACTTTGAATTCTTGAAGAGCCTCATTAATACACTCCCAGCCATCGGTGAAGTTATATGTTAACAAAAATCATTCCGCCATCTCATACCAATCGGTAATACCATGGCGTAGCTTTGCCTCAAGATACCATTATTGAGGTATCATCCCAAGGAGTGAAATAACATATGCACCCACTCTGGTTGACTTTCGTCACCCTAAGTTGCGATCCAATGGGATAAATGCTTTCGTAGATCATCTTGAGCCTCACAATTCTTCGTTATCTTAGTGTCTACCTAGCCAAACATAAGTCTTATTAGTTTTCAAAACTCCTTCCATCCTCCTAAAATTTCTTTGTGCGCGCCCCACCATCGGGCCAGAGTGAACCTCAATGCGAAGTCCAAAGCTTCATATATTTTTTCTTCCAGCACCCTCTATTCAAATTCTTCCAAAAATAATACAACATTCCTCGTTCTATCAAAAAATGGAAAGTCACACACCTTTGATGTGACACTATGAAGTGATTTGGTAACCATGTTACATCTCTTCATAGTTACTTCATGCAAGCGATTCTGCTAATGCTCCAACTCTTCATCGAAGTCTGAAACACACGAACTATCATGCTCCCAACATATTCTTCCATCAGCAGTAGGGTTAATCCAATATTCATATTACACAGTAAGCTTATAGATTTGATCAATATTAACATTCCCATATTAATTCTTGACAAGCTCTATATAGCATGCACCTTTGGAGGGATCTAATGGCACAACAACTCAGGTACCATCCTTCTCAAATACCATCTGCTTATTATTTATATTGATTTTAGCATCCATGTCATAATCCCAATCAAATCTAAGAAACGTAGGACAAGGGTTGTTATCATCAACGATCTCAATAACTTCGAAGTTGGCTAACATGCTTGCTCAATCAATACCTACAGTGAAGCCCTGCAATCAGCCCCTTGGAATGATCTTCTGTTGGTTTTACATCTTTAACTAAATCAATGACCATTGATGCTTAGGCCTTCCCATATGTTCCCATGTCTTTTTTGGAATAACGTTGGCATATGATCCCAGATCCAGAATGAATTGATCCATCTCATCATCTATGATTTGCACAATCAACCACATATCCTGGCTGGTTCTCTTATTATTTTTTTACACTTTGTTTACAGCGCGTTGTTCCAATCGTGGCTCTTCCTTTTCAGTGTAGTTATCTATCAGCTCTTGTAACCCCTCTACAGCCTTTTGATCCCTTAGAAATTTCATACACATCTGCAAAAAGGATGCCACCATGGATGGATCAACTTCCTTTGCTTCAATATTCTCCTTAGGATTATTCTTCAGTGGGAAAATTGTCTCTACGCAGTTGATGTCAAAGCTTTAGGAGTCATAAATGTCTTCTTTGCTTCAATGAATTTCTCCTTATCATGTTGTATATTTAACCCAAGATTCTTATATTTATCTTTCTAAACCCATGTATCTATCATAGGTCGCTTTCATTATGTGCAGTCTTCTCTGGTATTCACACCGCTAAGCGTTACTATCTTAACGCTCAAATATGCCTTGTGCGGTTCAACCCTCATCATTTATATGTTCTGAACCGACTATTGGTTTTGATTTTCCTACATTTTAGCTAATAAAATGGGACAATCTTCAATTTCAGGACCAAATTATTGATAATAATTACAAGAAGTTGCAGTTGGATTCCAATTATCCTTGGCAAAATGTCTAGGTTGTTTTTATTTGTAACATATAATCTTCCCTCGTCCACAACCAGTGCCTCCTCCTAAGCCACGCCAATGGCCTTGGAAACCTCCTCGCATTGTTGGTGAACCCAGAGCTTCTCGACCTTCTAGTTTCATTCTATATGTGCCAATATTGTGCTGCATCATGAGATTGTAGCTTCCATAATGTTGTTCATCATGTCCCACTAAACTGTAGTATTTACAGAATAATTGCTTCGGCGATTCAACATACTTTTGTAGAAGATGAAAATAATCAGTGGAATGTTGGCCTGCAACTTCACATATGATAAACCAGACATTAGGCCCTACACTTGTCCCAATGATCAGTCTAGGCTTCAATGGAATCAACATCCCAGTGCCCAAATAATATATATAAATAGGGCACTGATCCTTATAGTGACCCTCCACTTGGCACTTGATACACCAGAATTACGAAATTATATCATGCCTAACCTCATTTCCCTTCTTTAGATCATGAACTAGAAAATTTGGCCCAATTTCCGACGGCCGCTTCGTCGCTATTCCAACACATAGTCATCCAAGAGCGACAGTTTGAGGCCGAAAAAAATGTCATTATCCATTACGTCGCAATTCCAATGCTTTTCCAAAGTGTCACAATACCAACACTTTTTCCAAAGTTTTGCAAAGTGTCACTATTCTGATGTTTTATAAGCGTCGGTCTTCCAATGAACCAAAACTGTCGGTCTTCCGATGATCACCAACTTTCTGTCTTTCGACAAACCAAAACTGTCGGTCTTCCAACGATCACCAACTGTCTGTCTTCCGATGAACCAAAATTGTCGTTCTTCCGAAGATCACCAACTTTCGGTCTTCCGACACGTTTCATGTTTTCAAAAAAACGTCACAATTTCGACGTTATGGCTTCCAACGTTTAATTCTGACATTTTACAAACCATTGCAATTCCGACGAAATATCATCTGACGTTTATAATGTCATGTGTCCAACGCTTATGTAACGTCGCTTTACCGATGAAAAAGTTAAAAATATTAAAAAAAATAATGTCGCTCTTCCGACGAAAATGTCAAAATATTAAAATAAATAGCGTCGCTCTTCCAAAGATACAAGCGTCGGTCTTTCGATGAAAATTTCAAAATATTAAAAAAAATAACGTCACTCTTTCGACATCTAAGGCGTTGGTCTTCCGACAGCACATTACAAAAATTTTAAAGAAAATCACAGTAGGCAAAAACCTACAGTAAATATAATGACCCGTTGTTTCGGGAAATAACTCCCTAGAGTTTGTTGGGTCAAAACCTCCATAGATCAGGGCATGTTATTCAAGAAGGACTCACACAACCACACTTGTATACTAAAAACAAGATAACATTGATTGTAGAACTCACCCGTAGATCCTAGTTTGATGTAGATCCCGCGGGGTCCAAACCCCCAGCAATCCTTCTTCCTCTTCAACCTGGAAATCAAGAAGAGACATGCACGGAAATCTAGTTGTACAACATATATATTTCCTAAATTTCAGTGTAATCCATGTGAAACATCATATAAACAATAATAAATGCTTAATTAATAATATTTTCACATATGCAAGCAGATATTAACACGTGAATTCGGGAACAAGATGGTTCTTCTTCATTACGAACAACATGTACAATAATAGAAAGGTGGAGAGATCACCTGAATCCTTCCACGATCTTCGAACAGACCGTCGTCCGGGTCCGTCCCGCCCTTGCCTCACTAGGATACTTTCAAGATGTGCACATGAGATGACATATAAGCTGATGAACATCTCCAGGAAACAAGGGTTTCCTGTAAAAATCTGGGAAGTGCAGGAAGCACAGGAAATCAGACTTGAATTGGGCTCCAACAGAGTATAATGTCTATAATTTTCTCTCTCCCTTAGGCCATGCATATGAGGGGATTTTTATACTCCCTCAAAGTAGTTTCAATCTGTTGGAAACAGTTGGCCATGGGCTGGGGTGGTTGAATTACTGGAATAACCATCAACCCAGCCTCGAAAATAGGGATTTTTATATATTTTTTAATGATTTTAATGGCATACGCGGAAAAGTATCTCTGGACTTGCGTATACACGCGGAAAAGTCCGGGCATACCCGCGTATGGGATTTTAAACACTGTTTTTTTTAATGAAATTTATTCAAGTCTGTGTGAATGGGTGCCCAAGGCCAAAGAGACAATCATGAATCACATGAGGGTGAAAAATGATGGTATAACAGATGCCCCCTAATATATAAGGTCATAAGGGGTAAATGATGGCCAAAATGTATTATGTGCATCGAAAGAACTTCACGAGGACAAGAGAGGACTTCACCAGATTTCAACCTGCCAAAAACCAATGAAATAAAATAGAGATTCAGCTCATGTTTGAGGCAGGCATACCCATGCTCAGTAAAAAATATATCCATATAGAGAGTACAAAATAGATCCAGAATGTATACAAGTATAGCTGAACTGAAAGTACACAATGAATCAACTGAGCACGGCCCAGAAGTACAAGTCAGAATCAATGTCCAAGTATCACATATATAAAACTGATCAATAATACTGAAAATGGATGTCTGATAACAAAAGTAACTGAATCTCCAGGTACCAAATCAGAAGGGGTGGAATCACATGGTACAATCACGCAACTCAGGAGCCAACATATAGGATGCTGCTATACTGACACTGCAACATATAAGGGTGGACAGCATCACTGGCCAAAACTGAATGGACTATCAAAAGTGAACCGAAAGATGTTGATGCAACCTGAGGTCTTCACCGATCTCGATGGCACAATTCTACACAATGGGAATAAATGAGCTGAAGTCGACCATGTGAGAAATCGTTTGATTACCAGTCAATAATGTATACTGTTAACAAACGCGATACAAACCACTGATAATGAAAATGAGTGTCAAGGTGCCCCAGTACAATCTAACAAGTGCGAATGAATGAGTTGAAGTCGAACACTTGGAAGAATCTACCAATCAGGAGGCAATGATGAATCCCCACTGTCAATAGCGAAGAGTCTGCCACTGATGACTGCAAACCCTAAAGTACTGAAAAAAGACTCTAGACCTTATTCCCAAAGCAATGAGTCGGATTCGATGGGAAAATATATACTGGAAGGAAGGAATTAAGACATCCCACATCAGTCGAACATGAGTGTAACCCGCAGGCCAAGATTTGGAAGGAATCGGATGAAGCAGAGTGACGGAACCAAACCGAAGTACGTTTCCGACATGCACAAGATGAAGCTCGCGCACGAAAGAAACCCTCTGAAACAACCAATAATGAAAGATGTCATAGAGGTGAGATATCCACCGATAGGGTCAAATGGAAATCAATGTACTGCACGAATCCAAAGTGTGATAATGTATGCTAACGTCGAACACAAGGAAAACCACTCAGTCAAAGACCCATAATGATGATCAAATGCTGAGCATAAGATCACCTATCAATGATGGAAATAGGGCCAGGGTGTGGCTCTAGGTTTACTCTCAGAGCAATATGTCGTAGTCAATGAGAGACAAACCTGCCAGCAAGAAGTCAATGGAGACCTTCTCAAACCAGCACGAGCAGAAGACCAAAACATCTGATGTGATAGAACAAGATACTGACAAGACCAGGAAGGCCGACTGAATAATGAGTCAAGAGACACTGCAGAATGGCCGACTCTGGTTAAACTTCCCTTGAACAAAAGCACGACTCGTGATGACCATGGCAGTAAAAAATGACACTGTATAAGTCTGTTATGTAGGAGGCAAAAAAAAACTCTCCATATGATTGGAAGAGATAACCAACCGAGGGAGGACTGACCAGTGAAACAAAGGAAAAATCTGAACCTAGGTCAAAACTAAAACCATCCCAAATGAAGGAAATATATAACTGTATGTGCTTTGTTCAAGGGCGACAAACTGATACTGTACTGCTATCAAATTACGAAGTAACATCCTGTTCCCGCTCTTTTTATTATATTTGATTTTTTTGTCTTTTTCATATAATAAGCCTGAAAAAGAATAAAATAATGCTATGGTACAATGGATAGAACGAGTATCAAGAAATAGATGCACTAGTTCCTGGGATAGGAACGATCCTATGCTCAATGCAAGGTGGTAGAAACTGGTAAGCGATACTCAAAGGAATGTTCCATCCATAGGTAAAAAGGGTGTCAAGTCGCGATAGCTAAGTGCATGAAATGGTTAACTTGTACAGACAGTCAAAGTCAAAAGATGGCTTAAACATCGAGTCCAAATGAAGCTGGCTAAAGGCCAGGATAAACAAGTAGCCAAGATGCAATGCAGTAATACAACTCAACAACACCAGGGAGCCTCTAGGGTAATAGCCAGAAAAATCATAGTGAAGACGAAGAAGAATGAAGCTTCAACACATAAGTCATGGCGAGACTAAAGAGGACTCCCGAGCCTACATAAAACACAGCATGGGCAACAAGTGCTAGCGAGGAACTAACTAGGAAGCCCATGTAAAGGAAGGCTCTACCACCAAGTCATGATTAAATAATCGACGAGTGAAATGGGTAAAATACTCATGACCTGATGGGATCGACCCTATGGCAAGTGATCAGAATGGAGGCTAGTATGAAAAATGCAATGGAAAGTGAATTTACTAACCTATATGCCAGTGAAGATAATATACCTACCATGACAGCTCAGCAATCATGGATCAAAAACTGGGAAAACCTCAACTTCATCAAAATGTACCTGAAAATATACCAATCTGGGCACTTACAAGCATCCGGGTTATGCAGCTTAAGATAGATTGAAAAAATAAGCATAACAATTTTTTGCAAAAAATTTCAATTTATGGGCATAAATACACATGTTACCTCACATTTGGTTCATTTTTACTTGCTGATTTGGGAAAAAGAGCTCTGGCAAAAAACCCTCTTTCGTCAAAACAGGAGCAATCAGTGATCAAACTTTGCTGAATCAGTCAGGTAAGCTCTTAATCCATCATTATCATCAATTTCATCCATTAATAGAGTTAAAAATCAGAAATTTCACCGTAGAAATATTTGTTTTAATTTAGGGCTCTGTGCATACGCAGGTTCGTATGGACCAAGCCGCGTATATACGCAACTGTGTACAGGGTAAGTCACGTATGCGCAACTCGAAATGTAAAAAAGCATTTCTAATGGAAAAATGAATGAATTTTTTCAGGATGACTATCACCTGGAGGGAACGTGAGCATAGTGCAATCGATAATGAAGTAATGCAAGATCAATTATCGCTCAATATCCTCCGAAATTGTGGATTGCTCAAATTTTTTAAAATGCCAAATATGAAGAGTAATGTCCGGTTGCTCGAAATGCTAGTAAATTATTGGGAACCGGAGGAATAATGTTTCATGATAGATCAAATGCCCATAAACATAGAAGTAGAAGACATATACTTCATCACTGGACTCTCACGGAGGGGAGACCTAGTAGATTTGCACAGCAAGCCTTTGGGAGGGCTTACCATGGATGACTATGTCCACATCTATTCTATAGAGGGGTCCAAGAAAGTAGGGACTCATATTGCTATAAAATATTTGAGAGATATACACATGAAGATTCTCCTATTCACCATTGGCAGGGTAGCAGGATCTGCTTCCTTGCATCAGGCATCCAGGACTCAGATGAGCATCGTTGTGGAATTCCTAGCTCACCTGTATGATTGGTGTACAGCTCTACTAATGAACATGAAGCAACAAATGACTTCCATCCAGAAATCAAAAACAAAACATTTCAGATATGGAACCATCTTGATGACATTCTTCTTTGAGAAGATTCCTGGGCTTCGACCCAAAGTGATCTCTTCAATCAACATCCCAAGAGACCCAAGAATTTCTCGATGGGCAGATCTGATGAAGAGACTGGGGGGAAGTGAAGTTCCTCGAACCACCTGGGATGACGAGTTATTCCAATGGTGGGGAGAAAAAATCATCACCGTGGAGGACTACCCCTATGCCGGGATGGATTTCCGCGATGATACAGACCTCGTCCTTCCACCTGGCATGACATGGGGCACAATCGGTAAGATTGCAATTTTTGAATTATATAAAAATTTTGGATTTTTTCAATATATATGAAAAAAAAATATGAAAACAAAACATGTTTTTTATTGGATTCAAAATGACTTACAATATTATGATGATCATGATACAGATATTAGACCTGTCCATCCTGAGGGCTACCCACAGCATAAACACCGCAGAGGCGAGGTAGATACTGTAGACCTAGAGAGGACCCTCCATGCTGTACAGAGGAACTTGGAGGGTTTAACTTGCCAAGTGCCTATGGCTGCAGTGGAAGATCTACCTGAGGCCATCCAGAGACGGGTGGTGGGAGTACCACGTGACTGGGTGCGGCTATTCCGCCGTGTCGCTACTGCGATCGTGTTCTATAGGAACACGAATTTTTGGCAGGAGCCACAAGAGTAGATAGATATGATTACCGGATGACTGTATATTTTTTGATACTAAACATGATCGGGCATAAGCCCTAATTTTGTATGGCTTATGGATCCAAATTTTGTATAGTTTTTTGAAAATTCTGATGAGATATATATATACAGCGATTTATGATGTGATGTGACAAATGGATAAAAATGCATGATGTTTTTGATGATTAAATTTTAATGTATGGAATGATTAATATGCCAATCAATTGCTTGATTAGCTAATGAGTCTGCCATCCAATTGTCGGCTCGAGGAATATGAATGAATGTTAAAAATTGAAATGATCTTTGTAACAAACATACCCTAAAAAATAACCGGAATAAAAATGGATCTCGAACTCGATAAGTATTGTTCAATTACGACACCACCAGCTGGGAGTCCAAGAAAACTACCAAAGAATCAACACCCAAAGATATTGCCTCCGAGAGTAGATAAATAACTGCAGTGTACTCTGCTATATTATTGGAGGCAGGACCAATGCAGACTCCTCTTGATACTAACAGCTGACCGGATGGATGATAAAGTACCCAAGCCGCGGAAGCCAAGTTCTGGGTGTGTCTACTAGCACCATCGGCGAAACCATAATGACTCATGACATTCGACACAACCTGCCAAAGCAGATCAAAAACATCACCATCACATCAAAGACCTAAAAACCAAACATGTACAAAATACAAACTACTATATACAAAAGCAAAATGCCAGGCCGAAGCCTAGGCATAAGACCTTTTCAAATAGAGCCCATTTCTGGGCTCTGGCAACTCATTTCCTTCAAAATCAACCAAGGTATATGCTCCTTTTTTAAGGACTTTTTTAACGATGAAGGGGCCATACCACATAGACGTAAAATTTCCTGCACCCAGGGCATCCTTCTCTTGGGCATAGACCAAAACGAGGTCACCTTCCGAGAAAACCCTAGGCTTGACCGCCTTATCGTATTGAACTTTGACTTGTTTCTTATGCGCCTCATTCATCGTGGCGGCATCCCGACGCTGCTCATCAAGATGTTCCAGATGAAGGAGACGTTCTTCAAGACTAGAAGTGTCAAGAAGAATCTCAACAGCTAACTTAAGAGAAGGAATCTCACTTTTAATGGGAAATATGGATTCTAGCTCGTAAACTAGTTGAAACAGAGTAAAGCCAGTTGCAGTTTTTACTGACGTCCTGTATGCCCAAAGTGCAAGATACAGCATGATATGCGAGTTGGATCGAGCTTTATTAATTTTCCTTTGAAGAATGGTCTTCAAGGATTTGTTCACGGCTTCCACTTGCCCATTGGCCAGAGGATAATATGGAGATGAATGCTCCTACTGGAAACCTAATTTTAGAGCCAACTCAGCCATCATGCTATTCTGAAAATGACTGCCATGATCAGTGACAATCTCTCTAGGAATACCAAAACGAGCAATAACCTGGTTGAAAAGAAAAAGAGTTGTTGTCTCACCATCATTCCCAAAAGTAGGCATAGCCTCGACCCACTTCGTAAAGTAGTCTACTGCTACAATAATGTACTTGTGACCTTTAGCCGAGGGCGGGTTACAAGTAGTATAATCAATACCCCACTTTGTAAAGGGACCAACAGTAATGACTGGAAAAAGCGGAGTTGGATGAGCGCGCATTTTTCGAGTATAGACTTGACACGGATGACACTTTTTGACCGACTCCATACAATCTTTGATAATTGAAGGCCAAAAGTATCCAGCACGCAAAAAAATTTGGGCTGTAGCAAGCCTAGATAAATGACCACCACAAGCTCCACTATGGCAATCATTCAGTACAGCCTCAGCTTCTTCGAGAGTTAAGCAACGTCTCAGGATTGACTCAACCCCTCGACGGTATAAAGCATCACCAATAATCAAGTAATTTTTAGCCAAGTGACGCAACTTATGATGCTCATCTTTCGAAAAAGTAGAGGGAAACTTCGCATTCTGAAGATACACAATGATATCTCCATACCAAGGATCCTGTGGAGAGATGAGAAACAAATGTTTTTCCGGGAAGGATTCATCATAAAATATCTCTTCTCCACAAGGCAACTTAGAGATTAATTCTGTGAAAATTAAATATTTCTTGGACTTGGCAGACATAAACTCAAGATCAAATTCCTGCAAAATCATAATCCATCTATTGTACTTGCCCCCAATCACTCACCTACTGAGAAAAAACTGAAATGGATTGGCTGCTGCCAAAACATAAGTTTTTCGTAGAAGAATATAATGTCTGAGTCGCTGTACAGCATGCACAGCTGCTAAAGCTAGCTTCTCTATCGGAGTATACCAGAGTTCAGGTCCTACCAAGCCTCAACTAAGATAGTATATAACATGCTCTGCCAGAGCATTGTCCTCCTGAACCAGAACCATACCAATGGTAGATTCTGCTGCTGCAATATACAAAAGGAAATCCCTGCTATAATCAGGTGGACTCAATAAAGGAGCAGAGGTCAATGCTTTTTTCAAAGCATCGAATGAGTGCTGAGCGAAGTCATCCCAAAAGAATGGAACTCCCTTCTTCAACAATCTCATAAATCCTTTGGTAACTTCAGCATAATTTACGATAAGTCTCTGAAGAAAATTAGCCTTTCCTTGTAGACTTTGAAGTTGACGAATAGACGACGGGGGAGGTAACCGAAGTATTGCCTCAACCTTGAAGGGATCTACCCTAATCCCTTCCGAAGACACAATAAATCCCAATAACCGACCGGATGTAACCGCGAAAACATACTTTTTCGGATTCAACCTAATCTTGTAGAAATGACATCGTTCAAATACTTGACGGAGGTGAGCAAGATGATCAATTCTCTTTCGAGAACGAGCAGCTAAATCATCCAAATATGCCTCGATAATATGTTTGATGTCGTGGAAGGCATATGACATGGCCCACTGAAACATAACCCCGGCATTTTTAAGACCAAAAGGCATCTTCTTGTAAGCAAAAGTACCCAAGGGACAAATAAAGGCAGTATTATGTTGATCTTTAGGACGAATAGTAATCTGATTGTATCCGGAGAAACCGTCCATGAAGGAGAAAATCTCATTATCGGCACACTCATCGATAATCTAATCTATAAATGGTGTGGGGTAATTATCTTTCGGACATTCTTTATTAAGGTCTCTGAAATCAATGCAAACTTGAATTGTTCCTTGGCTTTTATCCATAAGAACAGGATTCGAAACCCACTTTGTCAAAGGAACAGGGAAAATAAATCCCGCCTTGAGCAGCTTCTCCACCTCGGCTTTGATAGCTATAGCCTTCCTAGGATTGACTGGACGAATTTTTTGCCTCACAGGCTTAGAATTTTTGTAAGTCTTGATCTCATGCTGGACAATAGATGGATCTATACCAGGCATTTCCTCATAAGACCAAGAGAACACATCCCTAAACTCTTTAAAGAGATCGGTGTAAATCTGAATCTCTTCAGGGGAACATTCAGCTCCGATGAAGACATTCTCTATAACATTGGGATCCCTGGAAATGTTCACCGGGATAGTTGGAGAAATCACAGCCATGTTCCGTTCAGCATATACCTGTGTTGGTGCTAAAGGGTTCAGGACTGGGTGAACAGGACCAGGAGACAAAGGACTTGGAAAACTTGATTCAACTTTGCTCAAATAAGGTAAAAAGTAAGACTGATGATGCAAATCATCCCACAGTCTATCTATACCAGTCATGGCTTCCAGGATGGCCTCTTCAGATGGAAGAGTGGTATCAAGGCAATCTTGGGCGGAAGAAGAACTAAGTGTCCAAGCCGGAGCCACATCGCCATCCAACTCTTCCGGAGAAAGAGGAGCTGGAATGGACTCTGCAGAATCAACAATAGATTGATAAGCAATCTCAGTTGCAGACATCAGAAATTCCATTCCACCCACTTGACCTTCCGTTAATGTGGAGGTAGGGGAAGGCAAGGTCCAAGGATCCGAAAAATAATGAGTTCGGAAGAAATCTCTTCGAATAGGAGCCCTGGAGGATGAAATTGAATTTATATGAATGGTAGGAGGTGGAATATCAAAAGTACCCATCAAAGAAGAATACATTCCAACCCCTAAATTCTCAACATGCGGCTTGGAATTATCCCACTTTGGAATAGTTGAGTCAGTAGATGCATTCGGGTCTACAGGAGAACAGTCCAGTTGATCCACTATAACAATCCTCGCTTCGTGGGGGAAACAAATAACCCGAAATAATAAGGATGAAATGGCATCCATCTCATAAATCCAGTTTCGCCCCAACAGAAGGTTGTAGTCCAAGCTTGCATCAACTATCTCAACCTCTATATTTATAGTTTTTCCCCCAACATAGATGGGCAAAGCTGGGATAATACCATGCGGTCTGTGAGAATGACCATCAAACGCAGTCAGAAGAGTAGCAGATGGAACAGCTACGGGAGATCCAATTCCCTTCCAGCATGCGAGAGGCATCACACATGTGGAAACACCCTCATCAATGACCGTTCGAAAAATATTGAATTTCTGAAACGACGATTTGATATGAAAATCCATATGATGGGGGAGTCTCTTTCTAAAATTAGACATATCGAATGTAATCACGAGAGAGTTCTTTGGATCGACAGCCCCAATAGCAGTGAGCATAGCACTGCACTGAGCAGGATAAGACTGGAGCACCTCAAGAGCCGACATGGCACAAGGAATCTGTGCCAAATATTCCACAATAGAGTAGTTCTGGGCAGCCCTGGCATTTGGATTAATTGTCGTATGCTTCGTAGATGCTTTTGGCATCCGAGGTATAGGCTCAACAGTAGGCCTTGTAATATGAAGCGGCTCAGTACCATCGGGAGCACCCGTGGCTTTTGAAGACTCATCTTCCCCATAATCACGGGATTTTTGGCGATATCCGCATGAGCACTCATCATATATATGTTTGATGGAGTTTCCCCTTCCTGGGTGCCCCTAGAGGAATCCCTAGTATTTTGATTCGCGCCAACAACTAGTTGTTGCCCTTGGGGAAAAGGGTTTTTCAGCACAGCCTAGGAACTAGAAGAACCCTGTTGAGCTAACAAGCGTTGCGCATCCTGAATTTTAGGGAAAAGGTGAGTAAGATGGTCTCCAGCACATGCATGGAAACTTCACTTTATTTTTATCCTTTGGACCCTCACCAACATGCTCGTTGGATTTATTTGCATTACCCTTCCCATTCTTGCCCTTTTTCTTATTATTGTTCCATCCCTTCTTCTTCCCTTGGGATTGTTGATTTTCTTTAGGGTTATAAGTCTGAACGGCATTTACCGACAAATATTGAGAAGGCGATGACTCAGCAGGCACATCCTGACTAGAAGAAGCAGATTGTATAGACAATTGATGCAATTGACTAAGCAGGTTAGCTGCACCACTGTTGATCGACCCAATAAGTCCATCACCATGAGGACCAGGTTTAGTCTTGGATATGTCTAATTTGGAGCGAGGAGCATTGGGCAAATATTTATGAAGGACACCAGACTGAGAATATATCAATTCAAGCTATTGGGCCCTAAAAATAGCGTGCTCCTCAGAAAATACCCCTGAGAGGGATACATCCTTAGAAATATCTGACTGCAAGGATTTCAAAAACCATTCCAAAAGGAATTCTCCTGGAATATAAGCTTTAATAAGCCTCTTCCTTCTCCACCATTCCTAAATATGATCAGAAATGTGGGTTGCGTCATCCTGCTTAAAATTAGCTAGGAGTTCAGTCCCGGCATCATAACGGACAGGAAAATGGAAATGATTTAGAAATATAGTAGCCAGATCTCGAAAAGTAGAAAAAATACCCCCAGTTAACTCAATATACCACTTGGCAGCGTTTCCAGTCAAGGTGCATTGAAACAACCTCAACCTAATCGAATCCTCGATCAAGGAGTTAGATGAGCACCATAAATGGAAAGTGGTGCATTAGGGGAATTTTGAGGTCTAAAATGGGCCTCATAAGAAAAATGTACAACAAAAATAAACTTTATAACAACTAATAGGATTCAAGATGATGATGTCAACCATGGGGGATGATTCACCATTTTTTAAATAAAAGGGTAAAAATATTAAAAAATAATAAAATAATAAAACTACTTTTTCAACTCGTATTTTCAACTTATCTCCAAAAAATTTTACTCAAATTTCGAGTGGGAGTACTCGTTGGATGCGAAATTTAATTCCTCATCAAAGGAGTACCCATGTTGCATACTTTCGATGAAATCTACTACACGAAAAATGAGAAATACATAAAAAATGTGATTGTAATCATGTTTTTTTATGTATTTCTCATTTTTCGTGTAGTAGGACCCATCGAAAGTATGCAACATGGGTACTCCTTGGATGGGGAATCAAATTTCATCAACTGAAATCTGCTCGAAATTTGAGTAAACAATTTGAAAAGTGAAAATATAATTAAAAAAAATAATTTTCATTTCCTCTAAATTTGATGATGTCATCAAATCTTATTTTAATTTTCCACTATTATTTATAATTTCCTTCAGAGCCCATTTTAGACCTCCGATTCCCTAATGCCTCAAAATTCCCCTAATGATATGATCAGTCGGGTCCTCTCCATTCTTGCCTTCAAACTTTGGAATGTCTGAAGGTAGTTTGGTAGGAACCGGAGGCCACCCCAGACTATATCGGATCGGATCATTCGTCAATTTCGAAAAATATGGCAAGTTCAACGTTGCCAGAAAAGGTAAACAAGGAGGAGCCTAAGGATTCCATCCTTGGTAGGATGAATTCCCAACATTCTGAAAAGAATAACCTGGATTTGATGAGGCACCAGGTTGTCAAAAATAACTCGTAGAAAATGTTGACCGATAAGACCCAGCATTTGGAGAAGGACCCTCTCCCAACGTAGAGTTACCAAAGACCAGACCAGTTCCCCCCCGAAGTAATAAATGAAGAGGAAACCCCCTGATAGGGGTTCCAAGCATTGGAAAGAGGGGAAAAAGTCTGATAAGCACTCGACCAAGGGAAAGAAGCATTCCCTTGTTGACCAGCGAGAAACTGATTCCCTGCCCCCACTGTTGTAAATACAGGGTTCCAACCTGTAAAGGTAGTCGAACTCTGACCTCCAGACCAAGGGTTAAAACTCTGAGTTTGAGAAGTAAAAGGAAAAGACCCTAAGGAAGGATTCCAACTAGGAATATGCCCACTTCCGAAGGGGAACCCTTGAAAAGAAGCTGACCCACTAGCCATGGAGGACATGGGTGCAGACGTAGTTGCAGCAGCGGAAAAGGAAAACGAAGGAATCCCACTAGTGGGCATTCCAAAACAGGGACCAGATTGAGAATCGTGTTCTTGGGTGAGACCAGAGCCAAACAAAGCAGTACTAGAAGTAATCAAAGATATAGCAATTGTGCCTCCTCCTTCTACTGAAGCAGGAGTCTGAATGCCTACAGCACTAACAGCTGAAGCTGCGTTCCCAGTCATGGCCATCGAAAGCTATGAATAAGATGGATAAGGACTTTCTGGTCTTTCTGACTCAGGTCCGATGTACTCAACAACAAATGGATAATCTGGAGGAAGAGGAGATGGAAGTGATTCAAAAAGCTGAGATACTTCCTCTACTTCTACTTCTTCTTCTCCTGGAAATAAGACTCTCGAGGTGAGCAGAGCGCTCCTCTCAGAACCAACACCAGAACCAACTACAAAACCTTCAAGCCCTTGTGGAGGATCTCTCTCCACTGCGTCAGATACCACTGGGTGATATTCACCTGCTATATTACTCCTACGCCTTCTTGAAGAAGGATCTACACTTTCAGGAGATAACCCCCGAACTCTCCTCGATTAACGAGGCGCTTGATCAGCCACTTTAACAGATTAATTAGACTCAAAAAAGTATAAAGCTAGGCAAGCTAGGAGCAAAGAGCACTCACTACAAAATCCCTAAGATACAACCAAGCAAGCAGCCTTCCGGTATTTCCACTCCGGGTGATTAGGACCGGACACCAAAATACGAGAAAGCGAAAAATAGGACCTCCTAAAAGTAGTCTGGGATAATTACGACCTAGGCCTACTAGCGAAGGTAACAGAAACAATTACGCTGACCTCCTAACAACAACCTTTGCCGGTGCAAGTACCCAAGCTTCGTCGGGGCACCCTCCAGAAGTACTGCTGGAAGTGATACGATGCCTGCCTCAGGTACCACGGGTATTCCCCCCGCAGTCACCTGTGTGGAACCTAGGAATGGCAACTAAGAGCACCAATCCATGTCAGCAGCCGGGCGAAACGGTCTTAAGGCAAGATCTGGTAAATCGGAGAGGGGGTATCTCTCTTCTCAACCTTCACTTCCCCTCGCGCTTGACTCTCTGGAGGAGAGCTTTCCCGGTCCACCTAATGGTGTTGGATTTCACTCATTTAATAAACTTCTATGTTTTAGTTTGAGCAGCCTTGGAGAGTTAACTCTCCACTCACCTAATCGAAGGCCCTAAAACCTAGCTAGTTGATGTATGACACTTAATAAAAAAAACTTGCTAGTTGTTTTTAAATTATTGCGCTTATTTAGTTGGATGTTATATTAAGTCAAGGAAATATGGAAATGAAACTCGTGATGTTTTATGATGCAGAAAATAAATTAATGAAAACCAAACTACATGCAGATGCAATAATTGTCTTTCAATGAAAAGAAATTTCTACACGGGTTCTACGAGACTATTTTTCTTTTTAGATATCAAACCTCACACTCACAAAATTTATGAAAAAGACTACAAATGTTTAAGTGCACCTAATGCAAATTACTAAGAGCATGCCAATTCTAAGATGCAAAATCTAACAAAGCAAAGAGAAATTTCCATGAATCCCTCAGTTCTATCACTTTTCCAGTTGTCCACAAAGCTAGTTCCCAAATCAGAAACTCTCAGTATAAAGACACCAAAATATGCTCGAAATAAGAGAAAGAAACCAATGAAAATTCCCTTCCCAAATCAAGTTAGAAACTGTAGGTAAGAAATCTCAAAAAGGCTTCAAAAGATGGAAAGAAACCAAAACAAAAATGCAAAACAAAGGCAATGGCAAAACAAAATGTTTTTGAGCTTTTGAATTTTATAAAAGGAAGATTTCAAAGAGACCAAGAAGAACTATCCAATTACCAAGCCAAACAATCTCTGAATTTCAAGCAAAACTTCAACAAAAATGCTCCAAATCTTATAGTGCCGCTTAGTAGCAATATTTATACGAGCAAAAGGAAGACAAGAAACTCAGTAACTTAGCCTAGAAGAATAGCACAATCTTGCAGCAAACAAAACTTCAAAGACCCAAAAATGACTCTTCAAAAATTGCAACAAGACCTAGTCAAATGAAATCAAGAAAACCAACTGAAAAGCAGGAAAAAATTAAAGTGCAAAGCAAGACATAAAGTTAGGAAAGAGAATATGAGCAGAAGCTCTCTCTCCTGATTAAGCAGAACAACCAAGAATCCCCAAAAAGAGATCTCGGTACTCAGACCAGAAATGCAAGCACTACAAAAACAAGATTTGCTAACTAAGCCAATCTTCAACCAAAAAAGAGAGAAAAAGACTAATAACCACCTTCAACACAATCCATAGACTAAAAAGACACTGCAGGAATAGGTCACCACAGGCAGACAAGACCAAAAAGTCAAGAAATAAAAAATTTCAAAATTTGCCCAGGCATACGCTACTTAGCAGTTTTGAAGCAAGCATGCATACGCGACTGTGGCAAAGGAAAAACGCGTATACGCGACTTCCTTTCACCAAACATGCATGTATATGTGTCTGTGTAGAGGAAAACTAGCGTATGGAAAGGTAAATAATGAAAAACAAAAATGATCAAGCCTGGCTAAAGAACTAGGTCTTTGGTCTGACTGAGAAAAAACTAAATGGACTAGAAATAATGATTAAAATTGTTGGAAACCTTTAAAATAGCTGAAACCACCCAACAGGGGAATCACAAGAATGCGATCCCCAGTAGAGTCGCTAGTTCTGTTTCGGGAAATAACTCCCTAGAGGTCGTTGGGTCAAAACCTCCATAGATCAAGGCATGCTATTCAAGAAGGACTCACACAACCACACTTGTATACTAAAAACTAGATAACATTGATTGTAGAACTCACCCGTAGATCATACGTTTGATGTAGATCCTGCGGGGTCCAAACCCCCAGCAACCCTTCTTCCTCTTCAACCTGGAAATCAAGAAGAGACATGCACGGAAATCTAGTTGTACAGAATATATCTTTCCTAAATGTCAGTGTAATCCATGTGAAACATCATATAAACAATAATAAATTCCTAATTAACAATCTTTTCACATATGCAAGCAAATATTAACACGTGAAATCGGGAACAAGATGGTTCTTCTTCATTACGAACAGCATGTACAATAATAGAAAGGTGGAGAGATCACCTGAATCCTTCCACGATCTTTGAACAGACCGTCGTCCGGGTCCATCCCGCCCTTGCCTCACTAGGATACTTTCAAGACTTGTGAACACGAGATGACATATAAGCTGATGAACATCTCCAGGAAACAAGGGTTTCCTGTAAAAATCTGGGAAGTGCAGGAGGCACGGGAAATCAGACTTGAATTGGGCTCCAACAGAGTATAATGTCTATAATTTTCTCTCTCCCTTAGGCCATGCATATGAGGGGCTTTTTATACTACCTCAAAGTAGTTTCAATCTGTTGGAAACAGTTGGCCACGGGCTGGGGTGGTTGAATTACTGGAATAACCATCAACCCAGCCTCGAAAATAGGGATTTTTATATATTTTTTAAGGATTTTAATGGCATACGTAGAAAAGTATCTCTGGACTCGCGTATACACGCGGAAAATTCTGGGCATACCCGCGTATGGGATTTTAAACACTGTTTTTTTTAATGAACTTTATTCAAGTCTATGGGAATGGGGGCCCAAGGCCAAAGAGACAATCATGAATCACATGAGGGTGAAAAATGATGCTATAACACCCGTGCAACAGCTAGTATTGTGGGATGGTGTCGATCCGAAAAAATTCTTCAAACACGAATTTGAGAAACTACCTTATATTTTATATGTATCGATCGAGTATCTATGTGTTCGAAATATCGTTATTGAAGCTGGTGTTACATTTGCTTCTGTTACCAACCTATGTCTTGTGAGTGTGGTTAGTTGGTAATGTGAGTGGGGCTTAATCCAATGACTTCAGCTTAATCCAATGAATTTAGGACAATACACCACCATAATAGAGCCAACGTCTTCGGGCCAATACATGACCCTAGCTTATAGGCAAACGAGTTCAGTCCAGTACATGACCAGAGCTTCCGATTCAAATCCTTTTATCCAATGCACAACCATATTAAATCCAACGCCTTTGACCCAAATCATAATATAAATTATGATCCAATTCATAACAGAGCTTGGAAAACTATACCAGATCTTACATCTTCAAGCCAATATACAACCATAATAGATATTATGAGCCAATGCCTTTAGGACAAATCACAACAGGGTTTACGGGCCAACACATTCAGTCCAAATCATAAAAATACTTACCAAAAAATTCCTTTAGGCTACAGGTATATGTATTTTCACAGTCAATTTAATTCTGCCAAATGTTCAATAATGAAAATGGATGTATAGAGCAGCAGCATCTGTAGCTTCTACAATCGGGTTAGTAGCTTCGACCCTTTTTGCAACCCTCATTTTAGATTCTCTTATTTGTTCAACAATGAAAACAATGTCTGCAATCCAAGTTATCTGCAATCCTAAATCTTACAGGGTTTAAGGCTGTAAATTGTTGGGTTATTGTTTTTTATGGTTTAGTTTATAAGTCCAAGAATTATGAAAACATCCATTGTTCAGAGATGACATTGGCTAAAGACAGATTTATTGTTTGTTTGGATGTATGCAGGAGGCGGAGCTCTCATATAGAGGTACTTTGATCTGATCAAGTCTTAGTATCTGATCTAGTCCTAGTAGTAGTGGAGTTACTGATCTTAGTTAGATTGGAAGTACACCTTGCAATTTGATAAGAGTTTGTATTGCCTGATGAAAAAAATGCAACTTTAATTGCACCCAAAAAAAGGAAATCATCTTGCAAAGTCCATAAAGGTTGTAGTTCTCTATGGCCGGGCTTCTCTTGAACAAACATGTATGCCATTACATTTTTAGTCTGCTCTGCTAGACAGAGCTTGGGAAATGATGAAATGCATGCTCAAGAGTTCAACTTTCAGGGAAAAAACTTGACAAATTTAAAGAAATTGCACCTAAAATTATCAGTAACACCTACCTTCATTGGCAGTGGCACTTTTGGTACATATAAACAGTAGTAAAAAATAATAGATGAAAAATAAAGGAAGAAAAATTGGACTCAATGCCTGGCTTGGACCTGCAAGATGAGAAATAAAGGCACGTTGAAAGGCCATCTCACATAGACTTGTTGGGACAATCAAATTTTACGGAAAACAATAGAAAAAGCCACACATCTCAAGACAGAACCCACACAATGCAACATAGCAAGAAAGCATGCTCGTCTTGTACAAGGGTAACCCAAGAATCACTAGAATCGTATATCGATATGTAATAAGTTGTGATGGCTTCGCATTGATGAGAAAAATCGGAAAGACGTTAAAAATAACAAAATAAAGATAGGAATATGGAAATGAGGGATATATAACTTAAATGCCATAGAGTATGATGAAAATACACGATACATTTTTGACAGCAAGAGTCAATGATGATACACTAAAACCGCCCAATAAAAAAAACACTGCAAGTTGTACCTATAAAAGAAAAATTATAATAACAAAAAATTGTGTATCTAGTGCCAACAATTTTGACAGCAAGAGGCAACAATGATACACTAAAACCACCAAATTAAAAAAAAACATTGCATGTTGTACCTATAAAAGAAACATTATAATAACAAAAAATTATGTATCTATTACCAACAACCTGCAAGTCAGTATTAGCAGGAACTTGTGACTTGGCAAGGGCTAATATATCTAGACACTCACATACAGTGGTTCCACTACATGCGGTGTGCCCAAATTTCAAGCCTCATATCACAACAAACCAATATTAATCATTCAAACATGTGCAGACCTGAGGCCTCCAAGGAGGAAACAAATTCTTAAGAATAGGCCCACTGAAGTTGTGCATATACATGAAGCAATTGGTAATAAAATTTCCATTCTTAGGATATTGGAAGAAAATGGTAATAAAATGTCCATTCTTTGGGTACTGGAATATATGTACAGTGATAATTTCCAAAGAGATTTTCCTTGACTAAACTAAATTAGTGCAATGGAAATCACAAACACTAAATACATGGATTTAGCTTTAAAGAAGCAGAAGGCAGCACAATATTGCTTGAGCTCCTACAGTTTTCAATTTTCACTGTGTAACCTTATTGGACCAAGTGCCATGACCTCACACTTTCCAAGTTATGTTAGAAGATAGTTTCCATGAGGTGTGAATCAGAGCACCCTAACACCTTTAATCCATTTCCCAAGGGTATTTCTTTTTGAAGGAGTTGGACTAACAAAATTCGTTTTTATCAAATGTGCTTGCTCAACTTGTTATCCAAATGCCATAGTTCCAATATTAGTAAAGGAAAAATCCTGCAATATATTTGTATTTAAAAAAAGTTTATATAAGCTTCTAAAATATAGAAGTGGTTGGAATCCAATCTCCTTTAAGGCTAACAATTTGTATTCTCATTCTAAGGGAAAAAATATAATGACAAATTTTGGTGTTCAAGTAGTCACTTAAGATTCTAGAAGTTTGTACTACTAAATCAAATACATTATTTCTGTGATAGAGCCTAGGAAAAATTAAAATATTAACACTACAAGCAAGCCTTTCAAAAATTTCTCGTCGTACACAAAGTCATTCAAAGTCTTATGGGTTGTTTTCAGAGGTCAGGATGTATGCAGGAGGCGGAGGACTTGAGTGAACTACCATACTAAGGAGGAGAGAATGAGTATTAAAACTGGGTATTGCTTCTGTAGTGAACAATTGACTACTTACTGTAATGGATTTTACATATTAAAATTGTATTCATACTAAGAGAAGACAAAATAATAGATATTAAATTTTCTAGATCCAAACACCCAATTTCCATAAAATCAAGAGAAAATTGGGTTAAAATAGTTTAGCATATTGATATTTCAAAAATTAATGTTAGGAATAGGAACTATAAGCTACTTAAACCCTAACAAGCACTTTGGAATTGGATGTTCATGGCATGTTGTCTGCCCCATCTTAGTTATATTGGAATTACACCTTGCAATTTGAAAAGAGTTTGTATTGCCTGATGAACAAAATGCAACTTTAACTGCAACCAAGAAAAAGGAAATCCTCTTATAGATCCCATAAATGTGGTAGTTCTATATGGCCAGGCTTCACTTGAACAAACATGTCTACCATTACATTTTTAGTCTGCTCTGCCAGACAGAGCTGAGGCAAGGATGAAATGCATGCTCAAGAGTTCAAATTTCAAGGCAAAAAATTGAGAAATTTAAAGAAATTGCACCTAAAATTCTCAGTAACACCTACCTTCATTGGAAATGGCACTTTTGGCACATATAAACACTAGTAAAAATGAATAGATGAGAAATAAAGGAAGAAAAACTGGACTGAATGCCTGTCTTGGAGCTACAAGATGAGAAATAAAGGCATGTTGTTAGGCCATCTCACATACACCTGTCAGGAAAATGCAATTTTATGGAAAACAACAGTGCAAGCGAGACATCTCAAAACATAACCCACACAATGCAACATAGCAAGCAAGAATGCTCGTCTTGTACAAGGGTAACCCAATAATCACTAGAATGTTATATCGAAATGTAATAAGTTGTGATGGCTTGGCATTGATGAGAACACCCTAACACATTTATTCCATTTCCCAAGGGTATTGCTTTTTGAAGGAGTTGGACTAACAAAATTCGTTTTTATCAAATGTGCTTGCTCAACTTGTTATCCAGATGCCATAGTTCCAATATTAGTAAAGGAAAAATCCTGCAATATATCTGTATTAAAGAAAATAAGCTTCTAAAATATAGAAGTGGTTGGAATCCAATCTCCTTTAAGGCTAACAATTTGTATTCTCATTCAAAGGGAAAAAATATAATGACAGATTTTGGTGTTCAAGTAGTCACTTAAGATTCTAGAAGTTTGTACCACTAAAGCAAATACATTCTTTTTTCCATAGAGCCTAGGAAAAATTAAAATATTAACACTACAAGAAAGCCTTTCAAACATTTCTCGGCCTACACAAAATCATTCGAAGACTTCTAGGTTGTTTTCAAAGGTCAGGATGTACGCAAAAGGCGGAGACACATACAAGGAAAAATATTCTGCCAATAACTTCTTCACTTCAGGAAGCATCAAGCTTATATATGGTAGCATATCCTTTGGCTCTATTACCAAAGAACACATGTTTCGAAAAATATGGGTTGCTTTCTTTTTAGTATATGCACTTCTTTCCCTAAGACCACGGTGTTCTATAAGCACCAACAATGCTAGTGATGGAGCATCAATACTATTGGAAATCGTTGTCTGCAATGATGGTAAGAGATAAAGGAATACAAGATGTTGGTAATAAATGAACAACATCAAATCTCGCAAAAAATGGTATAGAAGGCCTGACACAAAACTTTAAAAAATACCTGTAGAAGAATGTCAAGGGAATGCTTTGTGTATTCATTGGGATCTGAGATACTCAAGAGTAATGTTGAAACTAGTGCAAATATTTCAGGGTCCTTGATTACATTGCCAACCTGTTGATGCAGTTAGCACCAGTCAAATAACAATTATTTGAATAGAAGAATAAGCAATAAATATTGAACAAAATAGACACGATTGGAATTGACACTCGGATACAAGGCATGTTACCTGCTGTAAATCCATCTGAGCAGCAAATTGAACCTTTGGGTGTGTGTCTATTAAAACATGCAATGTACATGACAAATAATTAGATTACTAAACCAAAAGAATAAGATAATTAGGTAAAGAAAAGATTGTGATAGTTTAAAACCCTAAGCAATCTCAAAGTTTACTTCAATATTTCTTCATTGACCCAAACCTCAGTCAGTTTAGGAAAAAAATTTGGAAGACATTGTGATAGCTGTTGAGGTGCCTAGTAATCCATTGCTCCCAGTAGCTAGACACTTAACTTATGTAATAGAACAATGATCAAAATAGAACAATGATCAAATAATGCAGGTAATACAAGTTCCAGCTAGGGATCAAAACCCAAACCCCTAATTTAGGCAGATTAGCGCCTGCGTGCACACACGAATAATATTATTTTTCTAGACAATAAAATGTGCCATATAGTAGGGTTCCAACAAGGGGGAACAGGCAATAAAGAAAAGTGAAGCTTAGGCAGTGTAATGCCTGCAACGAGTGATAGCAGTGCAGCTTCTATGGTAGGTTTGATCAGGCTTATAAGCTGCCACAGAGGCCATTATGCAATTTTTTTATCAGATCGGGTTGGTAATGGGTTGCAGTCCTAATAAAAAAAAATTACAAGCAGACCCATGAGACAAGATCTTGAAAAAAAATGCTAAAACACCAACCAAAATTCTTGTTGTATTGAAGAATAAGATTACATGTTTTCGGAGTTGTGGAGTTGAGAGCAATGCAGAGATCCTCACACTGTCAATGGTGCCAGATCCATGAGCACGGCTCAGGACACAAATCTCCCGCATCCTTCCTCCAAACCTGCAATAGTATGGCTGCATCCTTCCTCAAAACCCGTGACAGTATGGCCGCATCCTCCCTTCTTCCCTGGACAAACCATGCTACCGAAGGGAAATGAACGAGGGAAATTAAAACTTTTGATATTTAAAAATTTTTGACATTTTGAAATGAAACACGTGTGTTTTTTTAAAGCCACTCAAATTAATTTAAAAATTTATATTTTTTAATAATTATAATAATTTTTAAATAACTAAAATATTTTCTAAATAATTAAATGTTTGTTTATTTTGATTGTTTAAATATATTTACAATAAAAAATAAATAAAACATATTTTTTTGAAGAGCAATTAAAATTATATGAGCAAATAATGGATTGATTTTTTCATATAGTAATCCTTCTACCCTATTAAATCATCATGCTTTATTAAAAGGAGTTCTAAACTTTACACTATTAAATTATGTTGTATTTTAAATATTTTGAGTTTTAATATCTTATATATATATATATATATATATATATATATATATATATATATATATATATATATATATATAGATATATAGATATATTCTCTTTATAATTTATGTATTGTTTTTTCCTTGGATCTTTACCTGTAATTGAATGCAAATAGTAATTCAGATTTGGTAGCTTCCATTGTAATTATCAATACTATTTTAATTTTTTATCATGTTTCAAGACTCCAGATTAGGTTATGAAATTGCAATGACAGACAGGGATCACTTAATAGGGCCATTATATGGATTCTACGCACAGTCCTTAGTAATGCCAATTCCTTTGATTTTGTTCTATGAGGAGCCTAGTTACACTCCTTAAATTCAAGGTCTGCTCCATACACTCTGTTGTAACCTAATTCGAGTAGCTAAAAGTCCAGATGCTATTATTGCAGCTCCTGGCCGTCCCATGCATCATCTTCCCAAGGGCCCTCTCTTTCAAATTATGAAGATTGTATTTGACAAATAGATTTTGGGCCTGTGCAATAGAATTTTACCCAATGCTGCAGATAACCATGAGTTTCCTGATATCAGAATCGATTTTAAGTCCTTGAGACAATTAGTGTTGCCCACAGTTGGATTCTATGGGGACAAGAGAACGATGGGTAGAATATTGAAAGAAATGGGTGTGGTAGAGGATTTGATTCAGAAGCGAATGGAGGAATAAAAGTTTGAGGCAGGCTTGTATATTGGTCGTTTGGAGTGAGTCATCATTCTTTTCTATTGGCATCAAGAAACCCATATCAAAGATGTATCAAGGAAAAATGTTTCATGCAATTTTATACGCTATTTAGTGGACCTTTGTGATGATGTTTATGTGTGCGTTGAAGATATTAATCTTCTTGTAGCAACTCCAGCTGCTTCTATGGGAAGTGGCACGATGAAAAACAATCAATTTCCAGTTCTGGTTTGATCACTGTTGGTTGAGTCAAATACGTCAAGTGCAATTTTAATTCCAAGCCAAACACAATTTGAAAGCTGATTTATAAAATGGAATCAGGAGGAAACGTATTTAACTGAGGCGATTTGATTCTATTTGAATCGAATCAAAAGTTATTCAACCCCAGCTCCAATATATTCAGAAGTCGTGTTTGCCGGATAGCTACAGTTTGAGCATCGTTGGATAGACAGGTGCAAAAGCTATATGAAAGCTGAAAAGCGGTTGACTGTGCATGAAGCTCCGAATGTTCTTACTATAGTTCTGAAAAGATTTGAGACTGGAAGATTTGGCAAGCTCAACAAGATTGTTGCTTTCCCTGAAGTCTTGGACATGTTGCCATATATGAGTGGAATCAGTGACAAGCCACCATTATACAATCTGTATGTAGTGGCTATACATTTGGATGTGTTGAATGCTTCATTTTTCGGTCATTATATATAATATGTAAAGGATTTGAAAGGGATGTGGTACAATATCGATGACAGTAAGGTGATTCTAGTTGGCCTTGATATGGTGTTGTCGGAAGAAGCATACATGCTTTTATACTCTAGGTCTTCACCAAGGCCACCGGCTGTTTTACATAATGAAATGGCCGAAAGATATAAAGAAGTACCTTTAAATAATTGCACATTTGATGTTGAGCAATAATCCTTCTCTGGGGGATACGACAAAGAAGTTGAAGTATATACCAAACATTTTCCTTCACTTGCCATCTTCAGAGATGCCAGTGTCCATGTAGATCAACCGGCTAGATTAAGAGATTTAGATTATCATACCATGGACTTGGACGCTAATATTGTAGATAGATTTAAAGGTTATGGTTTTGGATGTGAAAATTTTACCAAATGACAAGGGATGAGAAGATAGACTCAGTTCCAAGAGAGTATGGAGATTCCACATCAAGTGATGCCGGATCTCTCTTCAGTGGCTCTGATGAAACCTCTTGCAGTACCGATAGTAACAGGGATTCAACAAGCACAGTGGATTTGGCTGAAACATTGTTTGGAGACCCATACCTTGAATATGACGGTGGTGGTTTGCAAAGCAGAATTGAAGCTGAATCGACGGCTTGGATCATCCGACTCAGATCCAATGGTTTGTGGCGGCTCAAATTAAACAAATATTATGGGAGATAGCACCCCCGCAAAATGGTTTAATTGAAACCACCATCTACAAAATCGACGGCTATGGTGCATTACGGCATCTCGTGGTTATTTCTTAGAAACCGCTATCATTGCTCCCGCAGGCAGTTTTAGGTTTTCAAAAACAATGGGGATTGTGTCGTCAATGCATATGGGTATAGTGGTGGGACCCAAAATGCACCATTTTCCCTTTTAAACTTCCCTTTCTATTTTTGGGTTTTATATTATATATATATTATATATATATATAATATTAAAGCAAGCTTTTGTAATTTTAATTAATGCCAAAATTTCCAAGAATCAGTTTTAAAATTGATCATAACAGTTAGTAAGATCAGATAGCGGACATAAAAGGGGAAAAAGGAAAAGTGCAAGGGGTTCCGGTTTTGATACCTCCAGGCAGTGATCCTTGTATTCAGATTTTAAGTGATTAATGAATGAAAAGAAAACTTCTAGCATTTTCTGATATGGATACGTCTTCTAGTTTATATCATGTAGTTTCAGTCCTTGAATAAAATGAAGTATCGAAGCAGCAGGTCTCTTTTTACGTATGTAAATAAGAGTTAAAACCCTTAATAGGCGCTCCTTCATTTTAACAGTTATTTTCTTATAATTCCTCTAAAGTTTAAGATGATAGATTCTGCGCAACAACATATCGTTTTGGGCTTTTTCCCTTTCATTCTTCTTCTGAACATTTCATTCTATGTTAGTAGATAATAGCATTGTGGGACATTCATAGCATTTGATTTTAATGATTCAATGATTGAACTCTGGAGGTGATTAAATATGGATCAATATTTCTGTGACAAAATTATAAGAATGTCTTACGCACGGATTCCTTTACACAACCAGGAATTGTTTCTTAAGGTACAACACACTCCAAAAGAGGGGCATCCCTATTGGTAAGAGAGCTACAAGCCTGTTTGGTAGTTACACTAAAATTCTTGGGATTTAAAGACTAATATGATTCCAAAATTAGCTCGTTTTATAGTTCACATAATGGAAATTATGGCAACTTGTATGTCACAGGCTATGTACCCCATGAACAATGGCATTAACCCTTGCTATAGTTTAGGCTTATACCTGAGCTTTGGAATCTAGAAATCAAATTGTGGTTTAAAATTTAACTTATCCTCCTATCTGTGACTGACCAAACTACATGTATAATAGGGAAGCTTTTGTAATCATTCAATCTTTAAAAGACTTGGCATGAGTCAATTTGGGGAATTGAAGCTAGTATGAACCCCCCTCTTCTCAAACTAGAGAAAAATCATGGAGGATCAAGGGCGATGGTAAGACGAGAAATCTGGATGAGGAAGCCAATGGCGCCACTCTGCAACTCTTGAAGGACGATCTACACTCGCTGTTGGAGCCACTGAGCAAAGACTGCCTGACCTAAACGCGCCCGGTCGAGCGACCTCACACGGCCCGACACAATGCACCCGAATGAATGATGCCACAAGGGATCAAACAGAAAACAAGCCACCCGAACGTGCACAAGGCACCCAGGTGGTCACAACTTAGCAAAACTGATACAGGCGCCCTCGAACGAATCGGCCTGACCCGAACGCGCTTGGTCAGGCACCCTCACACGGTGGGACATGGTGCGCCCGACCGAACGATGCCACAAGGGAGAAAATGGAAAACGAGCCTCCCGAACGTGCACAAGCTGACACCTGGGCGGTCACAACTTAGAAAAACTGATACGGACGCCCTCGAATGAAATGGCCCAACCCGAACGCGCCCAGTCGGGTGACTTCACACGACACAACATGATGGCGTGCCCAACGAATTATGATGCCACAGGGGAGAAAATAGAAAACGGGCCACCAAACGTTCACAAGGCACCCGGGCGGTCACAACTTAGCAAAACTGATACGGGTGCCCTCGAACGAAACGACCCAATACAAATGCGCTCGGTCGGGCAACCTCACACAGCGCGCCCGACCGAATGATGCCACAAGGGAGAAAATGGAAAATAGGTTGCCCGAACATACACAGGGCACTCGGGCGGTCACAACTTAGCAAAACTGATACGGGCGCTCTTGAACGAAACGGCCCAACCCGAACGCATCTGGTCGGGCGACCTAACATGGCGCAACACGGTGCGCCCAACCAAATGATGCCACAAGGGATAAAATAGCAAACGAGCCGCCTGAACATGCACAAGGCACCCGGGCAGTCACAACTTAACAAAACTAATATGGGCACCCTCGAACGAAATGTCTTGACCCAAACGTGCCCAATTGGGTGACCTCACATGGCGCGCCCGATCGAATGATGCCACAAGGGAGCAAACGGCAAACAGGCCACCCAAACGTGCACAAGGCACCCGAGCGGTCACAACTTAGCAAAACTGATACGGGCGACCTCGAATGAAACAGCCCGACCCGAACGCGTCTGGTCAAGTGACCTCACACAACACAACACAACGCGCCCGAACGAATGATGCCACAAGGGAGAAAATAGCAAACGGGCCACCCGAATGTGCACAAGGCACCTAGGCGGTCACAACTTAGCAAAACTGATACGAGCGCCCTCAAACTAAACGACCCGACCTAAACACACCCATTTGGGTGACCTCACACAGTACGACACGGCGCACCCGACCGAACGATTCCACAAGAGAGAAAACAGAAAATGGGCCACCTAAATGTGCACAAGGCACCTGGGCAGTCACAACTTGGCAAAATTGATACGGGCACCCTCAAATGAAACGGTTTGACCCAAGCGCGCCTAGTCAAGCCACCTCACACGACGCGACACGACGCGCCCGAACGAATGATGCCACAAGGCAGAAAACAGCAAATGAGTCACCCGAAAGTGCACAAGGCACCCAGGCAGTCACAACTTAGCAAAATTAATACCGGCGCCCTCGAACGAATCGGGTTTATATGTTTAGGGGGTTAAATGGGTTAGGGGTTTAATAGGGGTTTAGGGGGTTAAATGGGTTAGGGGTTAAGGGTTTAGAGGTTTATGGTTTAGGGGTTTAGAGGTTTAGGGGGTTAAATGGGTTAGGGGTTGGGAATTATTGTTTAAGGGGTTAGGGGTTAAGATGATAGTTTCATTGGTATCTGTTTGTGTACATTAGTTGCTTATTCTTTGCGTCTCAATGTAACAAGGATATAGTGAGAGGATCGGAGGTAGAGAGAGAGAGAGAGAAAGAGAGGGAGATTAGGGAAGAGAGAGGGAGGTATAAGGTGAGAAAGGGAGAAAGAAGAAGGAAAAGAGATTGTACTTAAGAGATATCAGCTGGAACTTAGAGGGGAGTAATTTCCATAGAGAGAATTAGAAACATTTACCTGAACAAGTTTATTAGTGGTCGAACAAGCTCCAGCACACCATAACGAAAAGAAACAAGAAAATAAAACCCTAATTTTCTACTAAGCCAACTAGAATAAGGAAATTTAGTTTATAACATGAAGGGGGTTAATAAAATAGTGTAATAGATCACCTGTGGAAGGGATCAATCCTGATCTTAAGGGATTGTGATGGAATGATGCCAAAGACCCCTACAAAAATTAACAAATGTAAATATCCTTTTATTTATAGGGAAAATATATATATGTACAGATAAATGGGTAAAGGACGAGTCTTTGAATCCTCACCATTGAATTTGAGTGAGAATTCTATAAAATATTATCCCTAAAACAAAAAGAATGAATCCCAACTTGAAGCTCAGGAGGTCATGACTATCAAGAGCTTCAATCCGTTCCTGTGACTAAAAACCATAATCAATTTCACAATGGTGTTACAAATTAGTGACAAAGTAAAATTAGCCTGGAACAAGGTTGGGGAGAGGAGGGGTAGCTACCCTCTAACTTACTCCAACCTCCCTACATAGCTAATCTGAAATGGCCAAGTGATGAGCACCATAGATCCTTATGCAATCTCTAGGTCATGAGCCACTAGATGGAATAAAATGACACCTAAGTTATGTATTATTCAATATGGGCATGTGAAATGTTTTATAGCTAGGGTGGAGCCTAGGGAGGAACCCTAATTAATTCAAATAATATCAAATCATTGTTGACATATGTCGAAATTCAGTCATAGAGTGAATTAGCATCCCAAACCTTTTTAAAAGTGTATTAGAACTGGAAAGGAAATAATATAGTATAAATAGATGATAGACTCTGTAGAATGAAAAATAATAAATTTTATTGTATCATTCACAAAGAAAGCATTATGAGGAAAGGAAGTGGTGCATCCATTATTGTAGATCTAACTGGGGAATGAATCATGTGATATGAATGGCGTGTTAATGGAAATTGTGCAACAAATTAAGAATGAAATGGAAAGCCTAACAGAAAACAATGAAATGGAAAGTTAAGGGTTTGTAGGTTTAGGGTTTAAGGGGTTAGGGTTAAAGGTTTAATGGTTTAGGGTTTAAGGGGTTAGGGGTTAGGGGTTAGGGTTCGGGGTTTAATGTAACAATTTTGTAAGTATTAATGTTGCTTGTTTCCATGTCTTATTTATTTATTAATTTATAGTATTTGTTAGCCATTGCTTTACATTTATTAATGATGAAAATGTATATTGCCATCAAACCAAATGTATGTTCAATCTCCAGTTTCAAACTCAGCCATAATGTTGTCACACAATTTAAGCCCAGAGAATGGCCATCTGATGAAGTCTTAATAACCAGACTACACCTCATGACTACTCCAGAAAATCTTAAGTTCGAGTGTCCCACAATCATGAGAAATTTGGCTCTTATACTCTTGCTCCACCTAATCACTGTGTCCTGGAAATACCCTTGTTTATTGCAAAAACATCCTAATGTTGTCGACCTTATCCCTTAACAGACCAAGGAAACATATGTGACTGAGAGGAATGGAAAGCACTACAAAGTTGAAGAGAGTACAAAAGACTAAGATGGTTTAAAGGATAAGCTTGAAATAGAATATAGCGTTGTTGAAACAACTAAAAGTTGTCCCAAACAAATAGTTGATAATGCGAAACCTTCTTCTATATTAGTCAAGCAAGACTACATTCATGTGAGAGAAAGAAGAGGCCAAGTGACTGATAGGCATAGCCTGGAAGAATATAGGGTATGGTTCCCTCTTTTTGATGAAATATTTGATTTACATTTTGTCTTTCGAAGATTAACCATTTTAACCTTGCCGACAAGGCAGAATTAACCCAATCGTAGGTCCCAATATGTCATGATATATATTAACTCTAGATATATATGAGAAGGAATAATTATGAAGACATAGACTGATACAGGTGGTGAGACAAGGGGAGTCACAAGGGAGAGATGGAGATAAAGTGAAGGAGAGGGGAGAGAAGGAATGGATCATCTGAGAGAGAGAGAGTGGGAGAGGAGTGAGAGAGGTAGAGAAGGGTAAGAGAGGGAGATAGTGACAACATAAGAAGCCTATAACCCCAGAGATGCATAAGATAAAACTTGACAACATATTGGTCAATTTCCTTGACCCTTTATTGGTTATTCAGAAGGAGCATGAATACACCATCGTTAATATCAAGGTAATCGGCCCCTAGCAGATCAAGTGGTTAAGGGATTTAGGGGTTAGATGTTTGGGGTTTAGGGGGTTAAATCATGAGTTAGGGTTAATGCATGTGTGTGCCTGACCGAACGATGCCACAAGGGAGAAAATGGCAAACGGGCCGCCTGAACATGCAAAAGGCACTCGGGCAGTCACAATTTAGCAAAACCGATACGGGCGCCCTCGAACGAAATGACCTGAACCAAACGCGCCCAGTCGGGAAAACTTGCACGGCGCGACATGACGCACCCGACCCAATGATGCCACAAGGGATCAAATGGCAAACGGGCCACCCGAACGTGCACAAGGGACTCGGGTGGTCACAACTTAGCAAAACTGATACGGGCACCCTCGAACGAAACGGCTCGACCTAAACATGCTCGATAGGGAAACAACACATGGTGCGACACGGTGTGCCCAACCGAAAAATGCCACAAGGGAGAAAATGGCAAACGGGCCGCCCGAACGTGCACAAGGAACTCGGGTAGTCACAACTTACCAAAACTGATACGGGCGTCCTCAAACGAAACGAGCCGACCCGACAAAAACGAGCCCGGTCGGGTGACCTCACAGTATGACACGACATGGCATGCCCAAACGAATGATGCCACAAGGGTGAAAATGAAAAACGAGCCACTCGAACATGCACAAGGCACCTAGGCAGTCACAAATTAGCAAAACTGATACGAGCAGCCTCGAATGAAACGACCCGACCTGAACACGCCCAGTCGGGCGACCTCACATGGCGCGACATGACGCACTCGACCGAATGATGCCACAAGGGAGAAAATGACAAACGGGCCACCCAAACGTGCACAAGGAAACCGGGTGGTCACAACTTAGCAAAAATGATACAGGCACCCTCGAACAAAACAACTCGACCAGACCCGAATGCACCCGGTCGGGCGACTTCACACGGTGCGACACGGCGCGCCTGACTAAATGATGCCATAAGGGAGAAAATGAAAAATGGGGCACCTGAACGTGCACAAGGGACTCAAGCAGTCACATCTTAGCAAAACTGAAACGGGCGCCCTCGAACGAAACGACCCGACCTAACCCAAACATGCCTGGTCGGGCGACCTCAAACGACGTGACACGACATGCCCGAATGAACAATGCCACAAGGGAGAAAATTGAAAACGGGCCACCTGAACGTGCACAAGGCACCCAAGCAGTCACAACTTAGCAAAACTGATACGGGCACTGTCGAACGAATCGGCCCGACCCAAACACAACCGGTTGGGCGACCTCACATGGCGCGATAGGGCGCATCTAACCGAATTATGCCACAAGGGAGAAAATGAAAAACAGGCTGCCCAAACATGCATAAGGCACCTGGGTGGTTACAACTTAGCGAAACTGATACGAGCATCCTCGAATGAAACGGACCGACCAAAATGTGCCCGTTTGGGCGTCGACCTCACACGGCACGAAATGACGCGCCTGAATGAACGTCAATGCCACAAGGGAGAAAAAAAAAATGAGCCATCTGAACATGAACAAGGCACTTGGGCGGTCACAACTTAGAAAAACTGATGCAGGAGCCCTTGAATGAAACGACCCGACAAGACTCGAATGCGCCTGGTCGGGCGACCTTGCACAGCGCGACACGGCGCACCCGACCGAACGATGCCACAAGCGAGAAAACAGCAAACAGGCCCCGCCCAAATGTACACAAGGGACCCAGGCGATCACAACTTAGCAAAACTGATACGGGCACCCTCGAACGAAACAGCCCGACCGGAACGCGTCGGTCAGTCGGGTGCTGACCACCCATGGCGGGACACGATGCGCCCAACTTAACGTCGATGCCACAAGGTATCAAACAACAAACGACCCGCCCGAGCATGCACAAGGCACCTGTGCAGTCACAACTTAGCAAAACTGATATGGGCGCCCTCGAACGAAACGGCCCGACCCGACCCGAACGCGCCCAGTCGGGCAACCTCACACGGTACGACACGGCGTGCCTGACCGAACTATGCCACAAGGGAGAAAACGGAAAATGGGCCACCCGAACATGCACAAGGCACCCGGGTGGTCACAACTTAGCAAAACTCATACGGGCGCCCTCGAACGAAATGGCCTGACCTAAACGCGCTCGGTCGGGTGATCTCAAATGATGCGACATAGCGCGCTCGAACGAATGATGCCACAAGGGAGAAAATGGAAAACGGACTACCCGAACATGAACAAGGCACCTGGGCAGTCACAACTTAGCAAAATTGATATGGGCGCCCTCGAACGAAACAGCCCGACCAGAACGCGCCCAGTTGGGCAACCTCACACGGCACGACACGGCGCGCTCGAAAGAATGATGCCACAAGGGAGAAAATAGAAAACAGGCCACTCGAACATGAAAAAGGCACTCGGGCGGTCACAACTTAGCAAAACTGATATGGGCGCCCTCGAACGAAACAGGCCGACCCGACCCGAACGCGCCCAGTCGGGCGACCTCACACGGTGCGACATGGCATGCCCAACCGAACCATGCCACAAGGGAGCAAATGGAAAACAGGCCACCCGAATGTGCACAAGGCACTTGCGCAGTCACAACTTAGCAAAATTGATACGAGCGCCCTCAAATGAAACGGCCCAACCTGAATGCGCCCGATTGAGTGACCTCACATGGCGCGACACGACGCGCCCGACCGAACGACGCCACAAGGGAGAAAACGGAAAACGGGCTGCCTGAATGTGCACAAGAAACTCGGGTGGTCACAACTTAGCAAAAATAATACGTGCGCCCTTGAACGAAATGGCCCGACACAACCCAAACACGCCCAGTTGGGCGACCTCACACGGTGCGACAAGGCGCGCCTAACCGAACGATGCCACAGGGGAGCAAATGGCAAATGGACCGCCCGAACATGCACAAGGGACCCGGGCAATCACAAATTAGCAAAACTGATACGGGCATCCTTGAACGAAATAGCCTGACCCGAACACGCCCGGTCGGGTGACCTCACATGACGCGACACGACGCGCTCGAACGAACGATGCCACAAGGGAGAAAATAGAAAATGGGCCACCCGAATGTGCACAAGCCACCTGGGCAGTCACAACTTAGCAAAACTGATATGGGTGCCCTTGAACGAAACGGCCCGACCCGACCCGAATGCGCCCAGTCGGGCGACCTCACACGGCGCGCCCAACCGAACGATGCCACAAGGGAGAAAATAGCCAACAGGCCACCCGAATGTGCATAAGGCACCCGAGCAGTCACAACTTAGCAAAACCGATACAGGCGCCCTCAAACGAAATGGCCCAACCTGAACGTGCCCGGTCAGGCCACCTCACATGGCGTGACACGGCGCGCCCGACCGGACAATGCCACAGGGGAGCAAATGGAAAACGGACCACCCGAACGTGCACAAGGCATCGAGGCGGTCACAACTTAGCAAAACTAATACGTGCGTCCTCGAACGAAACGGTCCAACCTGACCCAAACGAGCCCGGTCGGGCGACCTCACATGGCGCACCTAACCGAACGATGCCACAAGGGAGCAAACGGAAAATGGGCCACCCGAATGTGCACAAGGGACTTGGTTGGTCACAACTTAGCAAAACTGATATGGGTACCCTCGAACGAAACGACTCGACCCGAATGCGCCCGGTCGAGCGACCTCACGCGGCGTGACACGGCGTCCCCGAACGAACGATGCCACAAGGGAGAAAACAGCAAACATGCCACTCAAATGTGCACAAGGCACCCAGGCAGTCACAACTTAGCAAAATTGATACGAGTGCCCTCGAATGAAATGGCCCGACCTGAACGCGCCTAGTCGGGCGACCTCACACTGTGCGACATGGCATGCCTAACCGTGGTAGGGGGCACACATTAAAAGTGAACCAAGGAGTGAGCGCATCACATCTTTAATATTTTATGAAACTCCTTAGAAGTCCCATCATAACCACCTTCCATCTTCATCACAATGTGATTGTCAACTAAAGATATCTTATTATGTTGCTCCAACCATTCAAAAAGTTAGATTATTATTTATTAAAGGAGAGGCCAAAGAAATTAATTTACAAACTGTCGCTATAGCGAGACTTAGCCCAAACTGTCGCAATAGCGACGCTTTTGCCCAACCTGTCACAATAGCAACATTTTCCTCCAAATGTCGCAATAGAGACACATAGCTCTAATCCATCGCAATTCCGAAAATTTTTCCCAAATTGTCGCAATTCTGAGGCTTTGCTACAAACGTCGCAAGACCGACACTTGTCTCCAAATTTCGGTATAGCGAAAGTTGCGGACGGGATTTGAAAAATTGATAAATTTTGGGGAAATTTCCGACATTTGGTCAAAAGTGTCGGAACCAAAGTGTCAGAATTTCCACCAAATGTACTAGTGATGGAGCTCCATATGCAAGCTCACCAACTGGGATTGGATCTGTTGAAATCCTATGCTAGTATCAACTACTGGGTTTGGATCTTCAGCACTTCCGCTTGGGTGGAAATCTTTTGTTGTCATAATGGCAATCTGAGGTGAGGCAACATCATAGTAATGAACCATTATTTATGTTGTTCATAAGGTATATTGAAGCTAATATGTCTTAGCAGCGTCTTAAATCTTTGATCGACCTCCCACACAATCTCAGTAACCAAATGCTTAATTTCTTTTATCTTTGTGATACACTGGGACTTCGACTTTGGTTTCTTGAACTCAACATTCAACGTAGTATTCGTCTCAGTCAATGGAGCATTTGTGTGAATCATAGTATATTTCATGTATGAGGAAAATGCTCTGTCTTGCAACTATGTGACCAACTGCACTTTCTTCATATTTTCATCTGAATATTCTGTGAACTCCATATTGCTTCTGCAACAAAGCAGAACTATTCAGAATCATGCAATCCCTTGAACACAATCATATTTGGTGGTTGGGCCATGGTGAATGCGCGAGGTGGAGGTGTAAGTGGAGGTGGAGGAATGAAATTGAAGTGGGTGATGATGGGGGTGGAAGGTTGGGGAATCTTCACAGTGCTCTAATGATTTTCAAATCTTAGTGACACACTTCTCGGGGTAGCGGGGTTGCTTTCTCCTCTTCACGGACCTTTGAAAATGTTGTGCTCTGCTTCACTATAGGATATTGAGGTATCGATCGAAACTCAGTGACAAAGCCTCCAAGGATACTATCTATCCAAGAATCAACAACCCTTGCAATATCATTATCAATATTCTTCAGTTTCTTGATCATTTTTGGGGTCTACGCAGTAGGATTATTTTCTAAATGGCCCGTTTGCACAACTCGTCTTGATAACCACTCGTACAACTCACTAGAAAATGACGAGAAAAATATCTTGTACTGATGTGTAAAGATATACTTTTGTAACCAATCTTTAGTAGATATACACATATTTCTTCTTTCTTGCACAACAAACTCGCATTCTCTTAGATCTACCCAGTCTTGAATATATTTCTTAGACAGATGGTGGCTCTAGATTTCCCTTTGTCAGATCCTTGTTGGAGCAGGGTCCCTTAAAAGCGCATTTATGGAGTAATTAATAATATTTTTTTATAGTTTTGAGTCGTGCGCACTAAGCAATGCACAATCAATGGGCTTTAGGGCGGGTCAAAGCCCCTTCATGAGTTGTAATGGGCTAAAGGGTAAATTTAGGAGTCTCAAACCACAGTTTTCTGACCTTAGTATGAGCGCAGGCTAATGTATAAGTATAAGTATAGATCGAGTCAGATAAGATAGTTTTTTATAAATTTGGATAAGTTGTGATCTATGTTTTGAGCTTTGTAAGTGTCTGTGTCTGAAAGGATCCTACTGGCTGTGTGCGCAAAGACCTTAGTCCAGATGTGTGTGAACCTCGCTTGATGTGTGTGCAGGTGGATCTGAAGGATTGTAAGGGTTGTTACAACTATTGATGAATAAAGACCTGTTTTGATAACTCTGTGGAACAAATGAATCTATGATTTGCTTTGTGTTCTGTTTCTGCATATGATTTCCATTTACCACATTAAGTTATATTATCTCTGACTAGATCGGTTGCTTACCTATTTTACTGCTTATATGAATGTTAATTACATAGATCTATTTCTGTAAGGGCTAAATATCACAATATTAGGACTGTTAAAAAAATTGCAGATCTTTTGTCTAGGTGCGTGCTATGGATTAATCTGTGTTAATTAACCTAGGGTTTCTAGTTAGGGTTTATGGTGCGCAAGTCAATATGTGTGTTAAATTAGATATCTAAGTTCCCACTTCATTTAATTCTCTCTCAGGGTGTGGAAACCTAGTTCCAACACCCTCCCATACTGCTTTGGGTGAGACTTTGGCCTACGCAAGCAGGTCATTGCCGAAAGGGCCAGTAGTAAGAGGGTTTTTTTGGTTACACACTAACTCTGAACCTGGGTGAGGGCCCCTCAAGCCAAAACTTTTATATCCTTTAACAATCCTAATAATTTGATATTCAACCCTTACAAAACTAGATCTATGTAATTAACATTCATATCAGCAGTAAAACAGGTACAAAATCGATCCAATCACAGATAATATAACTTAATGCGGTAATTGGAAATCATATGCAGAAACATATCATAAAGAAAATCACAAATTCATTTGTTCCATGGATTTATCAAAAAAAATCTTTATTCATCAACAATTGTAACAAACCTTACAATCCTTCAGATCCACCCGCACACACAGCCAGCGGGGTCCGCACACAGCTGGAATAAGGTCTTCGCGCACACATCAAGCAAGAGCCTTTCATACACAGACACTTACAAAGATTCGCTTCAAAGCTCAAAACATAGTGTTATCACCAATAAAATTTAATTTTTGATTAGGAAGGTCATTTAGCATAGGTTTTTATGTTTTGTCAGATTAGTTCATGAAATTGATGAAATTTTGTGAATTGGTCATTATCCTAAGTTTATAGAGTCCCACTTGTCATGTCATCATGATCAAATCCATAAAAATCCACCAAAAATATCCATACACTGGTTTAAAATTTGGTTTTGGCCACCTTTCTGTCTTTTCCTAAGTCCACAATGAAATTAACTGAAAACATGTTGTTTTCGCTACAGACTCACCTGACCAGTCCATAGAGAATCTACTATAATTATAACAGAAAGGGCTAAAAAATCATGTTTTTCTACACCAATAAATGATCGGGTGAGGTGTCGAGTCTTTAGAGTTTAAAGGTTATTCTGAGGTCACGTGATTAGTTAGAAGAGTCATGCAACATGCATAATCATAAGTGGTCACTCATCATTTCACTTAACCTCTCTCATTTGTCCTTATCCCTCTCATATTCGAAATTTACTTTTTAAATTCATCCTTGACAGCTGTTTTCTATAATATTTCCATATTAACTCTAAGTGTAGTTGTTGTATCATCTTCAAAAAAATCTAGTTTGGTCTGCAAGCACCTTGCTATGCAATTATTTTCTTTGCAGGTGTCATACCATCAAGGGGGCTAGCATTGGGTTAAGAGGGATGGCCATGTAGAATAAGACTAATAAATGGGGCTCAGTTTTCAGGTATTAGCCCATGGATCTAAAATTTCTCAATGAAGATCCTAGCTTTAGATAAGCCTTCATCAATGTTGGGTGTATGAGGTTCTTCCAGAAATTACAAGGTTTTCATGCTTATGTTTCGAAGGAATTTGTAGTGAATTTTGTGGGAACTGCATCAAAGGTGGGTGTGTTGAGTTTTGTGGTGTCACTTGAAACAATTGCCCAACCTATAGAGATTCCAAGGATGGGAGAAGATTGGTTTAAAGCCACTAAGTTCAAGTTATAGAACTGTGATGAATTCATTAAACCTAAACACATTAGAGTAGATATGACATCTGTAATCGCAAGGATTTGCCTTAAAGGAAACTACTCCAAATTACTGCTTGTAATTCAAAAATACTTCACATGTGAAGGAAGGTTCCATATGATTTATCAATATCATTTTAGACTCTTTCTACATTTCACTGGTAAGAAACCTGTAGAACTTCCATTTTTCTTATTTAGAAGCCTAGGCAAGATGTCAGAAAAATTTCAAGCTAGGCCAGAAGGTAATGAAACTTCAATTTTTCATCATGGATTGATCAAGCTATTGGTTTTGGAGGAGTTGAAATAGTTGAATAGACACTAGGCTACATTCCTATTTCTTAGTAGTTATGAAGTAGATACATTAACACCCAAGAAGACACCTAAATCAAAAACCACTCCTTCAAGAAAGAGTGAAAAACCTATAACAGAAACAAAGGGTGTAAATGAGGAGGAAATAGAGCCCATTGTAGAGCCCATGGATGTTGAAATAGAGGATGCACAGGAAATAAAAGTTCCACAGCCCACACCTACAAATAGCAGGTCCAATCCCATCAAGAAGAGTCATGGAAGGATAACAAGAAGCCAAAAAATAGGGAAAGGCAACCTTGAAGACATTCTTCAAGCCATAGAAATAGAAGAAACTCCAGTGGTCAAAGCTATAGGTATCAAAGGAAGCAAGAAGAAAAAGAAGGGTCTTACTACCAAAAAACTTTACTTCTCAAGAGAAGATGTAGGGTTTATGTTCCAACCAAGAAAACCACTCATCAGGCTGCAGCTTGCCAAAGGTTTCATGGCTAGTAAAAAGAATGAAGTAACAAACAAAGGAAAGCAACCTATAGCAGAGGATATTATTGATTTGTCTCCAGCAAAAGAAGAAATCATTGTGCAGAGGAAATGTAAATAAAAATTTGTTGAAAAAACTGAAGTGCAGATTTTAAAGGAGTAATTAAGAGAAACCAAGGAGGAAGTGATTGAAACCAAGTTGGAATTGTAGAGCACATTGTAGAGCCCATTGTAGAGCCCATGGATGTTGAAATAGAGGATGCATAGGAAATAAAAGTTCCACAGCCCACACCTACAAATAGCAGGTCCAATCCCATCAAGAAGAGTCATGGAAGGATAACAAGAAGCCAAAAAATAGGGAAAGGCAACCTTGAAGACATTCTTCAAGCCATAGAAATAGAAGAAACTCCAGTGGTCAAAGCTATAGGTATCAAAGGAAGCAAGAAGAAAAAGAAGGGTCTTACTACCAAAAAACTTTACTTCTCAGGAGAAGATGTAGGGTTTATGTTCCAACCAAGAAAACCACTCATCAGGCTGCAGCTTGCCAAAGGTTTCATGGCTAGTAAAAAGAATGAAGTAACAAACAAAGGAAAGCAACCTATAGCAGAGGATATTATTGATTTGTCTCCAGCAAAAGAAGAAATCATTGTGCAGAGGAAATGTAAATAAAAATTTGTTGAAAAAACTGAAGTGCAGATTTTAAAGGAGTAATTAAGAGAAACCAAGGAGGAAGTGATTGAAACCAAGTTGGAATTGGAGGAAGCCAAGCTAGACAAAAAAATGGCGGAGGAATTCAAAGAAAATGTAAATGATCAAATAAATCACTATGATGAGTCTTTGACCAATGCAAAGAAATTTTTGAAGAGGACACTTCCTCTACACAGTGTAATGCAACATACAAGAAAGAGGAATATTTTGTTGCAAGCAGAGAGAAATAAACTTTAATGTCAAGTGAAAGAGCTAGAAGAGCATACGGAGATGATACAATCAGAGCTCAAGAGAAAAGTTTTAAAAAGAATAGTCATAAATGAACCTGTGGAGACTGAAGCTTCTGCTGCCAAAGGTGAAGCTTCTAAAGCTTGAAAAGTGGATAAGTTACCATTTTGTTATTTTTGTATCATTTCAAATCATCACTTTCAGATCCATAAAAAAATTCTGAAGAAGGAAAGAAAAATTTTCAAGTCTGCTACCAATTAGGCATGTTCGTGGCGTGTCTCAGGCTTGAAGCCCAGAAATCGCTACAAACTCGTTGTAGGATCTTTTTTGCTATATATCACAGGTTTTTTCATGAAGGAGGCAGGTAAATGTTTTTGTTTAGTTATTTTTACTTAATAAACAACCTAAAATCAGAAAAGGGAGCAAATAGGTTGCAGAAATGTTCAAAGTAGAAGTGCTACAAAATTTCGCTACGGACTTGCCTAAAGTCCCCTGTTTCTGCAGTGAAGAAAATTTTGGTGATTTTTCAAGTTTTGATGGTATTTTTGAGACAACTCAGCCACGTTGAAAGGTCAGAGGTCAGTAGGTGAATTTTTTGATAGAGACATAGTCTTTGAAAAATCCATTCAATTTTCCAGCTCATCATGGAGGATTTATCAATCATTATGACACCATCTCCTAAAAAGTATGAAGACAGGTCTCCTGAATTGGTGGGACAAATTATGTTTTAGGCATCGTTAGTGCCACCTAGGCACATGACATTCTCGATGTAAATATGAATTTTTAAAGTCTATTGATGTAATAAATAGGTTGTAGAGTCCTATTAGGTTTCTAATTTCTAATATTAGCAGTTGTCACTTTTATCTCCATGTAATTTGCTTATGGTTAGATTAGGTGTCATCAGAAGGACTCGAAGGTTCAACCTTGTTGGTAAACCTCATATAAAGATGACTAAGCCTATTAAGATGAATATTATTGAATAATAGAGCGTTGATTGATGTTGACTATAGAACTACTATTGTAAAAAAATGTCGTCAGTAATATACAGTGGCAATTGGATTTTCTTCACCTAAGATTCATTGATGTTTTCATGAGCGTTTGTCTTAAGTATTCTGCAATTTCATCTTCAACATTATGATGTTTGATTACATATAATTCATGTATGACATGCTCTAACTTCCTTCAAACATTTAGACTACTATGAATGTTATCCTTTCATTAGAATATCTATATGCCTTAGCTTCCATAAGAAGAGTTCATATGTCATTGAGTTCTTTTCACTAATTCCATATGCCCAATGGTAGTGTTTTCTTCACATCTCTTACCTGCATAAAAACACACTTAAAACAACATTTCAGATTTAGCCATATGCTAAACTTCATATTAGACAATATCATTCTATATATTTGGGAGAACCCTCTCAGGCTAAAAAGGCTAATTTTCAGCTACAAGTAGGTTTGAAATAGTTACTCTAGGTTGACCGGTGAAGCATCCCAGCAGTAAAAATTTAGTGATAACACATAGATCAAAACTTATCCAAACTTATAAAAAACTATCTTATCCAAATTGATCTAGAGTTCTACTTATACCTTAACCTACGCTCACACTAAGGTCCTCAAACTGAGGTTTGAGACTCCTAAATTTACCCTTTATCCCATTACAACTCATGAAGGGACTTTGGCCTACCCCAAAGATCCTTGATTGTGCATTTATTATCACGCACGACTAAAAAATACAAAAAATACTATTAATTACTCCATAAATGCAGTCCTAAGGGACCTTGCTCCAACTATACCCCAACACAATCTTGTGACTCGTCCCAAGTCATAGAGGTACTGGGGTTTTCATCTTCATCTTCAGATCCTCAATGGTGGCAGTTAAGGGTGCAAGGACACCCACGCTCTGATCAGCTACACTCTGCGATGTATCCACCAACTTCTGAGAGGTCAACCCCTCTGCCGTGAGACTGATACTCTGGTAACTCTAACTTAGATTCTTGACATTAGCATCTAAATCCTGTGACAACTTCATTGCTTCATCTACCCATCACTTCATGTGGCTGGTCACGATGTGATTATTCCTCCACAGGTCTTCAACCTCATCACGCAATACCCGACTCATCTGCAATCATGCCATTCTCTGAGGAGGCACAAATGTTGGCAGCGCCTCCTGAAGCTCATCGAACGCCTGCTCTTTGACGCACATTTCCTATGAGATATTCCTGACAAGGGGATCCGTCTCCACAGATGTCCATAGGCCCATAGATGTATCCAGAAGCTCTGTACCCTTGTCGATGGTTTCTGAAATATTGGATAACACTTATTTGACTAGAGCAGTGCAATGCACTCGAACTTTAGGTGGAGTTTCTAGCTGAATATTTTCTTGAAACTCCGTGATCTTCTTCTCGAAATATACTTTGACCGGTTGTAATGGAATTTTAGTGGAGGCCTTCAGGGCAGCCACTAAACTTTCAATCTTGGCCTAGGGCGAAGCAGAGGCAAGGATAGAAACCTTAGGCTGGTCACCACACAGAAGATCAATCAAATTCTCTAACTCCACGTGATGTGCGATTGTTACTTTCTGCATTGTCTGAGCCCGGAACAACTCCTGCAATTTTGCTGCAACCTTCTACTGTGCCTTGGTGAGTTGCTGGTGCATGTGCACCTCACTGCACTGCAACTCATCTATAATTATTGTCTGGATACCATGCAACTTTCCATTAGGGAGCATTGATAAGTCAATGCCAACCTCTGAATAGGATTGAACCTGTGCGCAAAATTCAAGTTGTTCCATTGTAACCACTGCTTCAGGGAAGGGGAAGATCCTGCTATCTGTCATGCTGATGATCATACTTGTTCTCTTGCTTTCTTGAACTAGCCTCACCTAAGACACGCTCACTTGAATTCTATCGGTCATGAGCTATAACACCTGAAATCAAGTCTGCAATGGTTTCACTGTAGCCTTGTACTACTCCTCGAGCGCAGTCCACCTATCCTCAGAGGCAGAGGCAATCACATATTCTATCTTATCCAAGTCATCCTCCATGAGGGTGACTTTCATTGTGCCTCCTACCTTCGAACATTTTTTCTTCTTATGTAGTCCCTTGGGGATTTCATCACCACACTTGGTACCTCTAGGGGATTCATCTTCTAAACCATCTAACCCATCTGTGCCTCTGAGATCTACTTCAACCTCCTCCTTAGGTTCCTTTTCCACCTCTTTGTCTGATTCTTTCTCGGCTTCCTTTTCTGCTTCTTTATCCTTGGCAGTCTCTGTTGTTGCCTCTTTACGGGACGTGTGGCAGAGCCTAGCCTGGTCTTCCATGCTTCAGGAAAACTCACAATTAGCTAGTTGATTTCAGCCTCTATCACCATATACGGCAGGTTGTACCATATTGGATCCTTGCACAACCGGATCTGCACATTGTGCATTAACACTTTGAAGTCCGCAATGGCCTTGTATTTTTCATATGCGGCTGGGGACAACCGTGGGCGTGAGTGGATTGGTGCAACCAATTCTCCCTCAAATATGACCCAGAAGATCTTATTCTCCATCATGTGCTTCAAGTATGTGGATTCCCATAGATTAGCGTAGCGTGCTCCTTCAAAAACACCAAGTTATATCTCTAGGAGGATTGCGCTCCTTGGCATCTCCCACGCAACCAAAGCAATCAACAAGAGTGACCATGAATAGCAGAACTTATTTCCTTCCTCCCTCGCCTCATGCACATTTTCCAGTAACTCGGTACAGAGGAATTGTGACAAGTTGTAGCTGATGCCTTTCTCACACTGCACTGCTAGTGCGATGACGTGCATAGGGACCACCCTAGGACTGCACTAGCGCATCATTTTACAGCCTAGTACCAAAGTTCCAAGGCACACCACTGGGTCATCGATTTGTTGCACCACGAAGCCCCTAGAATCTTGTCCCACGTTTTAATCCTTTTTGACCTTGGAAGCTACCTTAACTTGTTGGATTTTTCCAGAAATGGCCATAGGATTGAGCCCCTTCTTTGGCAGTCCGGTGATCCGGTGGATCAGCGTGGCGTCTATAGGAATAAGATTCTTGATCCAAAGGCACCCATCATGTACCAATGCCAGCTACTGGTGCACACATATTTCTGTGATGGGATACTTGTCGAAGTGAGGAATTCTCAACAGATTGAGAACCCCAACATTACTGAGCCCACACACCCAAGGCATGGGTTCTACCTTTACAAATCCCACATACACTAATCACTCCAAGTAATACTCTGGTGCCAATTCTGGGAATGTTTCTCATTTTCCAGGTCATAATCGTCAAAATTGGCTGTAGGGGTCTTCCTGAACATACCCCCCTCCAAAGTGAGCACTTTTGGAATCAAGGGCATTTTCAAATAATCGTGCACTATGTCCAAATCCTTCAGTGCCTTCATGGAGGGTCTGCACGGCCTATCAAATTTTGGGAGCCACGATATGGGCTAGACAAATAGCACATCCTCCTCAATTGTGCTCATGGGTCTCTTGGTTGGGTCACCTATAGGAGACCTATCCTTCGTCGCTTGGCACAGGGACATGATCTGCCTAGACGATGTTTGTGACTTTGAGGATGATCCCTTGGTCATATTTCCCTTTCCTTTAGCCGACATGGACATGACTTCATGCACTTCAGGACCAACTTCATGGACATCATCAGAACTGGGCTCAGTAGATGTTGTGAGTGGCATATAGTTCTCCTCAGATGACACACTATCATGGTTAGTAGCAGTCATTCTAGGCTTGAAAATGAACTCAGGGTTACTCACGTTAGATGCAGGGGTCTCACAGCTAGACATACAGTTCTCAGAGATAATTACAATGCACAATTCACTCAGACAGCAAAGGAACATAATATGACCCACACCCTCACTTTTATAGGTGATCCATTTTAAAAATGGTTGGAATTTCATTAATGGCACCTTATCCCCATAAAAACGGTCAAAAATCCTATAATAGATCCTCATTAAATGCAAAAAACCCACTCCATCCAATGGTAAAATCGACATTTTACCCAGAGTCATTGTTTCAATGGATAGTTTTTCATGCATTGCCTCTGTGCTCATGTCACACTTACCTATGTATGTCCTCTGCGCAGCACACATACAAGTAGATTATGATTCTCCAGCCATATATTAATTTGGTAGGCACAGGGTTGTCCCTATACGCCTTTAGTCGACTTCCATTGATGTACCTGGGAATACTCTCACTGCGCAACATGGCCAAGTGCACCACACCTCCATTAGTTATCTCCTTCAAGATATATGGCCCTAACCAATGCTTTTTGAACTTCCTTGGGTGGTGTGAAAACTGACTATCGTATGATAACACCAGATATTTTTCCTTGAACACCTTTTTCTAAATGTGCCTATCATGCCAGGCCTTTTCGCACACCTTCTATATTTGGTTGTGGAAGTTAGCAATAAATTGATCCTCTTCTAAGGAAACAAACTGTGAGAGACATTCCTCCATGATGTCTGGTTCAACCATGTTAGTGAATGCTGCGATGTGCAAGCTTGGGACAATATATTCCATTGAAATTATTGCTTCTTGGCCATAAACCATCTTGAAAGGTGTTTTACCAATCAACTTCTTGCATGTGGTTCTATAATCCCGTAAGACAGAAGCGATGCGCACGTCCCAATCATTCTGATTTGCATTAAATATCCTTGTGAACACGTTCTCCAAGATTTTGTTGAAGGTTTCCACTGCACCATTTTCCTGAGGGTGATAGGGAGTACTCTTCTGGTGATGTATTTGGAATTCCTCTATCAGAGCTTCAATGGTCTCATTAACAAAGGGAATACCCCTATCACTCACCAATATCTTTAGGCACCCAAATATAGTCAAGATATTTTAAAAAATAAACTGCGCAGCAGTATCTACATTACAATATTTTACTAGCTTAGCCTCTTCCCATCTGGTTACATAATTTGTTGTAGTAATGGTGTAGCGAGCGCCAATCTTCTTCCTAGGATGATTGATAGGTCCAACAAAGTCTGTGGCCCATTTATCAAAATCCTGTAGGGCCATCTGTGCTACACTTGCATTTCATCTCTACACGATGGCTTCCCTATTCTTTGGCATGCACCACAAGCTCGAAAATATGCATGTGCATCAATGTGTAGTGTGGGCCATCATAACCCCACACGTAGCACCTTCCGTGCAGTAGATTTTCCTGCATAGTGGCCTCCTACCACTACCCCATGAGCTTCGGCCAAGATGTCTTTTCTTTCATGCTCTAACACATACCTTCTTAGTACTTCATCTGCTCCCAACTTGTACAATTGACCGGTAATAAATGTGAAATCAGTTGCGCATGAAACCAACTCCTTCTTTTTTTGCACTGAGTATTCAGCAGCCGCACTACCAGTAGCCAAAAGGTGAATTATATCTGCAAAGTGTTCATCAACCACTTTAATAGAAAATAGCTACACATCAGGCAGTCCCTCATCCAGACTTGTGCGTTCCTCCCCATTCTCAATGCGTGACAGATGATCAGTTCCTGCATTCAATATACCAAGCTTAACAATGATTTCAAAATCATATTCATGAAATAGCAACATCCATCTAAAAATATTCCCCCCCAACACATGCTTATTGACCAGGTATTTCAAAGCAGAGTGGTTAGTGATCATCTGGAAGTTTCCTCCTAGTAGATAATGCCTATATTTTTGTAAAGCGTAGACCATAGCCAATCCTTCCCTCTTTGTGGTTGATTAGCTGCGCTCTGCACTAGAGAGCTTCCTACTAGAAAATTCAATGGGATGATCAATATCTCCTTCTCTTGACTGTGCCAAAACATCTCCAAGTGCAATGCCAGATGCATCAACATGCACATGGAAGACCTTGGACCAGTTTGGGAATATTAGAAGAGGTGCAGTAACCATATTTTCCTTTAGCAGCTCAAACCTCCTTTTAAATCCCTCATCCCAGAAAAAGGACACGTCTTTCTTCAGCAATTTCTCCATAGGTGCAGTGATCAGAGCATAGCCCTGAATGAATTTTCTATAATATCCGGTGTGTCCTATAATAAAGCGTAGTTATTTCTCATTGGTAGGGATCTCCAAGTTGATAATAACTGCAATCTTGGCTTTATCTACCATCAATCCTTGCTGACAAACAATATGCCCCAACAAGATTCCAAAAGGAACACAAAATATACACTTCTTCAAGTTAAGAGAGATCTTATGCTTCCTGCAAGTGTCGAGCATCATGCCCAGGTTGGACACGTGCTTCTTTACCAATCCAAAAATATTCCAATCATCAAAGTACACTTCGATAAACTTGTGCATGAAATATTTGAATACAGCTACTAATACGCGCGAGAAGATAACAGGTGCATTCTTTAATCCGAAAGGCATGAATGTGTATTGGAAGGATCCCCAATCTGTTGCAAAATTGGTCTTACTTCGGTCTTGAGGTGCAATCCTGATCTGATGATACCAGGAAAATCCATCAGTGAAAGAGCAGGCCTCTTGTCCTCCCACATTGTCCAATATCTCATCTGAAAATGGAGTAGGGAAGGGGTCATGTACACATGCATCATTCAGTTTGTGCAGGTCCACATAAATCCTTATTTCTCCCATAGTTTTATTTTCTTGAACAACCATTAGGCTCACCCAATAAGAATGTTCCACAGGCTCAATGATTCCTGCAGCCACCATTTTCTCCAATTCTTCCTTCAATTTCTACTTATATTTTGGATTTAATCGGTATGGTCGTTGCTTGACAGGGCATGCATCTAGTTTCAGAGTGATCTTCATAAATCCCAAATCTCCTACAATTCCTTTGATCTCAGAAAATTTTGTGGGAAACAGGTCCTGATATTCTGTCAACAGCTTTGCAACTTTACCCACTGTATCATCATCCCAATAGTCTCCTATTTTAGCCAACTTGGGATGTTCCTTCGTCCCAATGTTGACTTCCTTTAGTTTTATAGGTTTAGTTACATCCACCACTCCTAACAACGGCCCTGCAACTACGCGCTCCCCCTCAGATTCTGGAATATTGATATTTCTTGGATCTTCCTCATTATCTTCCACCAACATATTTCTGTAGTTGAAAATATCATGCATCTACGCTTCCCATGTTGGTGCATCACATTCTATCCGAGGTTGGGAATCATGAAAGACAATTTCTTCTATATACTGCAAGGCTTCGTCCAATCCCTCTGATCCACCGACCATGTCGAAAGTTAACAGAAAAATTTCACTCATTGTAACCCAATTAAGGCTCCCTCGGCGCAGCTCTGTCTCCAAATACCATGCAGTAGGGATTAATCCTAATGTATGGACAAACATGTCAACCCATTCGGCCCTGGGCTTCTTATCCCAAACCACCATCCATATTTCCAGGTGTTTGCGTGGATCACCTCAGCCACCAAAAATATCAATTGGTGCGGAAGTGGGTTTCTCAAAGCAAAACCGCATCATTTTGATGCATTCTTCACAATCTCCAAAGTTCCCTTTATGCGTATCCCACCAACGTACTAGAGTTGTGCACATAGCAAGATCGAGTTCCCATAACCTTTGCTCTTTCGAGAAAACCCTTTCCAATTTTTCCAAAAATAATACAACACTACTAGAACCATCAAAATAGGGTAATTCTCATACCTTTGAAGAGATGCATTGCAAATTTTTAGCGACTCTGAGGCAGCGTAGCGAAGAAAAATCATGCATATGAATTTTTGAGTTCTCCGTTTCTCCATCTGAATCTGAGAAACATGAGCTATACTTTTCCCAATTCAGCATCCCATTAGCAGTAGGGTTGATCCTATCCTCATCTCGTGCAGTCATCTTGTAGATATGGTCGACATCATCTCCTTCATGCACTGGTTCTGTATAACTCTCCCCTTTCGCCAGATCCAAAGGTACTATAACCCGAGTACCATTGTTTTCAAAGATCATGCTCATGTGCTTCAAGTTGATGATGCCTCCCATATCGATGGCCTAATCCAGCCCTAGCAACATAGGGTAGGGATTTGCGTCATACAAAATTTGTATTACTTCAAATTATACGCATACCTTTACTCCAGCAATGTCTACCAAAACCTGTGAAAGTCTCCCTAGTGGAATTATCTTCTGCTGATTAGCCATGCGCAGCTGAATGGTGGACCATTCCAGCTTTGGTTCGCCCATCTTCTGCCAGTTTTTATTAGGTAGAACGTTTTACATCAGATCCCAAATCCAAAATGACCTAATCCATTTCATATTCTCCAGTTTGCATGGTCATTCGTATCTCCCCACCAGTTCTCTTATTATTATTGTAGATCTTGTTTATGACCTTGCTTTTAGTTCGAGGAAACTCTTTATCCACGCAGCTATCTATCACATCTTGAAGGTTGTCTACTGCTTTTTGGTTCGGTAATAGTTTAATGTAGGCTTGCATGAAAGTTTTTATTTCATCATCAATCTTTTCTTATGTGATTGAATTGGATGTGGATGCGCCTGCAGCAACAAAATCCTTACTAGCTTCTACAAAAGTCTCCTTTTCCTTCTGCAGGTTGAGTCCTTCTTTATTTTTAGAATCCTTCCTGATCAATGGCTCTGCATCAGCCTTATTTTCCTCATCTTCTTCGGTGGTAGCACCACTACATGTAATTATGTTTACACTTGGATCATCATCTCGCAGGTCAGCTCTAACCATTTGTATATTCTGCATAGGTGTGTGTTGTTTCTTCTCTTGCATTCTAGCAATCAAAAAAGGACAATCTTCAATAACATGATCAAGAGGTTTACAATACCTGCAAGACTATTGTGTAGGGTTCGGATAGTCGTGCGCATAGTGTCCAATGTCTCCACAGTTATATCAAATCAGTTTTCCTCTTCCATGACCTGCACCTCCACCTCTCCCTCCTCCCCTTCCTCTGGCTAGATATCCTCCACGTCCAGAGTGTAATGCTATTGAAGATGGGTTAGCCTACACTCTATATAGGTTGGAATTTTCTATCATCAAATCAAAGGTACGACAGTGATGCTCATCATCTCCAACCGAAGAGAAAAACCTACACCATTGTTTCTTAAGTTCAAGTACATAGCTTCCTAATCAAGGGAAATGGTTTTTGTCATACCTTCCAACCACTTGATAGTCAGTGCAACACTCATTCTTGCATCATCCCTGGGTCGTAATGGATTTGGTCCTCCCACTTTCATGTAATCTTAAAGAAAGGTACATTGATCTTTGTTTGTGTGACCAGAACCCTTACAACATATACCCCATGCATCTACGCTAACTTATTTCCCTCTATCTCTGCTCAGGTTCTGAATCTCCAAGTGAGTCGCTTCCAACTGATTTTGGATTGGTAGAGTCCCAAATTGGTCAATGGTTATGGGTGCGGCTTCTAGTTTCATAGCGACCTCAAGAGCTTCTACTTGAGAATAAATTTTCTGCTGATTCATCGGGCTACACAAGTGTGGAAATAGCATGGAAATAAGCCATTATTTATGCTTCTTATCATCATATATAAATCCTCCATCACTAATAGTGCACTTCATTCTCTAGTCTTCCTCCCAGACAGATTCATTTAGTTCTTGTAGGATATCTTTTAGCTCTATTACACATTGTGAGTAGGACTTTGGTTTTCTGAACTGCTGCTTTAAGGCCTTCTTGATTTCATTGACAGGAGGATCAACGTTATGAGCCAGGTATCTCATAAACCAATCCAGCGCGTGACCCTTAAACACCATAGCCATCTATTCCCTTTTGAGAACATCAATGTTGATATTTTGCGCAATCCATACTATGTCTACAACAAACTAGAACCTGTCCATGTCTTCATCACCCACACTCTTCAAGGTGGGTAGCTTCATATGCACAACCATATTACCTCCTGGTGGTGGTGGAGGTGGGGTAGGAGATGACTTACCCCTGCGTGAGTTTTACTACGGAGTAGCAGGAGGGCTACCTCCGGTGCACGTAGCCTCACCACTCTCTGTATCACTATTAGGCGGGCTTCTCAGATGGTTGTACATAGATCTGTCTCAAGTTCATTTGGGATCATTCACTCAGTGTGACTACATAGAATACCCCTTTCACACAATAGCATCTTAATCAGAAAAGGCAGCCAGCATATGAAATTACCTCTCAGTCCTTTGAAGAACCTCCTTTTAGCTTCAAACTACAAACTCTCTCACAAACCCACCCAGAATGTTTTCAACCCAATGATTTACAATGCAAGTGATGGACTTATTAGTCTGTTCTAATTGTTAGATCAACTCAGGTCTCTATTGTTAGTCATCAGTATTTTTCACTTGTTGGTGATGACTAGTTGTAATAGCCAAGTTTTCTAGCAGCTGATGTAAAAAATTGTCAAATTTTCCAACTAGAAAACACCCATAAACATTTTTTTCCCTCATACCTTTTCAATCCACCCATGACGAGATGAAACCTCATTATCAAGTCCTATCTAGCCTCAGCCATACTAGCTTTTCCATCAGCTCCAAAGAAAACAATCCAAATCTGTCCAAAGAGGCCTCCCCTAAGTTAGGAAGTGGCGCTTTAGGCATTTCTCCCTTGGCAAACTATCCTAAAGCCAAAGAACCTCCATCTGCTACAAAAAAGTCATAACAGACCTTCCCATTCTGCAAATAAAGTTGGTTACAACCCTAGGTCGCGCCACTAATAAACCCTCAAGTCTCAGCAATACATGTACCATAGGTCAAACTGATTTTAGGTGGTTTTACAGTGTTTTAAATGGATCTTTCAAGAACAGAAGTATACCAGCATTCCCAAAAGACAGTATTTTTTTCCACATGAGAAGACAGTTGCTTCTCATGTGATTTTGAGCCTGGAATGCAACTACAGGGCAAAGAGTTGTTTCATTAAGCTCCTGCGATCACAGTCAAAGGTTAGTAAATTATGAATGACAAGAAGCACTTTGAAAATAATAGCCAAACTATTTATGATGCCTAAAGAAGCACAAAGACATTTGAAAAGCAGATTTACATGTCTCAAAGAAATGGTCATCTTAACTATTATCAATTTTTCATTCTTCATTGGCTCAAGCATGACAAGACAGTGAAAGGAAAAATAACACTGTTAACAGCTGATGAGATGGCATGACTGAAAAAACTCCTTCTTCTATAAGCAGAGGGTTTTTGAAGACTGAAGAACCTCCTATATTTTATAGTTAGAGGGTTAAGAGTGCCTCCTTCATCTATAAGCAGAGGGCCAGTAGATCAAGTTTGATTTTAAGAATATGCACAGACTAAAGGACATTTTTTAGCATACAGTGAGACAGCAACTAAGAGTTTCTGAGGTAAAAATGATGTTAAAGGCAGGGGTAAAGCATTCGTGCTTTAAAAAATTGTTTACAGGAGTTTTCTTTGTTATTTAGTTACTATGTGAAGCTAGTGGGTTCATCATCAATGAAGAAATATTATTAAAACTGATGGCCAAAGGAGTCAAAAGGTCTTGGTCTCAAAGTCACCTCTGCCATCAAGTATAAAGGAAACCACTATCAGTATGTCCACCAAACATTCTTTAGTTGGTTAAGACAAAGGTTGAAAAGCAATCATGGCATATGGCAAAGATTCTAAAGGGATTGCTCTCAAAAGGGGTGAAATGAATGAAAACTCATGTTTTTGCAGACCTCCTTCACAGAAGAAAAAAGGGACAGACTTCCCTTGTTCACTTTTCAACTCTAAGTACATCATCCCCTATTTTATTTTTACCCATAGTCAAAAAGAAGCTCAAACAGCGCCTACCAGCTACATCAGTTTCATGATAGGGTATCACTACCTCCAAAGCATCAGGAGCAAACAATGTCAGTTTAGGTTTCAAAAGGGTGAAGCTACCTCCTTCAAAGTGTCAAATAAAACCTCACATAACACAAGGTGTCTTTCTATAGGTGTCCTTTTCAAATAAGAAAAACAAATAGGTGATGATGATATTTAGAGGTGCTTCTCTTTCTATTCATAAAGACCTTTTTTCAACTGATCAAAAGTGACAGCAGATGATCCATACAAAGAAAAGAGGTGGAAAAGGGATTTTGAAATTGCAGTTAAGCTTCTTCCCCAGTAAAAAGGAAGTTGCACTCAAAAGGCACAGCTACAGTCATTCATGTGGCTCATAGTGAAATTTTCTTTTCCACGATACAGATATCAACGAGAAAACAATTCTCCATTCCTTAGCAAGAAACCGTGAAAGTTTTTAATTCTTAAAAAGGGGTTGCTTTACTTCAAAAGGGGTCAGGCTTATATAGGAAATGATCGTTGCTACTATGTCTTTGTTTGAACAAAAAGGAGTCTTAGTTATGTTTTCAAAATATATGAGCTTCATGTTTTGGTTTTAATGCAAAGGCCTTTTAAAGGTTTTCAAAACCTTCATTAAGCACACCAAAGGGTTTTGATCTTTTTCAAATATGAGGGTTAGAGACCGTTGCCCATACCTATTTTGCATTTCAAAACAAAAACAAACTCCCCTTGCTATTCACTGGGTCGAGGAAAGAATTTTTGAATGAAGAGTTGCAGAGTTTAAGGCTTGAAGACTGCGCGGCGCGCCTGTAGAGTTGCGCGGCGCATTCAGGCGAAGGTTTACCAAGGGGTTGCACTCTTGCGCGGTGCGCCTGTAAGCACCGACAACCTTCTATTGCACGATGCCTTCCCTGTTGAACGTGCCACGCACGTTTTAAACGCTCAAAGCACCTCCAACAAGTCTCAAAATTGCTCAAACCCCTCAAACAACATTTGCCATTGATTTTAAAGGTATTTTATGTGCCTCCTTGGTATGTTCAAATTTCTAAAAGAGTGATCAATGCTGCGTTTTTCAAAGACTAAATGATGGTGAAAAAATGAAGCTTCCGGTGTAAATCGAGGTGTGTTGGGGCGAAAAGGTTTGAAGAATATTGTTACAGTTAGTTGAAAGTGAAGTGGTCATTTTTTATGTCAAAGGCCTAAACACTGCCCTCAGAACAATGCTAAAACATAAACCTGCAAGTCAAAATATACACAGTAGTGAAGGTTTTGTCAAATTGTGAAAGTAACCCTACTATGATAAAACAAAGCTAGAATTTGGCAACTAGATGCATTGGTGAAAACAATGCCTAGGAGGGTTGATCTTTTTGTTTAAAAACTTGAGATTTTTTGTGGTTTATGATTACTCAAGGTGAACATAGTAAAGGTGGTGGGTTTTTATTGATGTCAAAAATCTTGACAAACTGCCCCCAAAACAAGTTGAAAGGTGGAGGCAATGTTTAAAGGGAGGAAAAAAAGGGTTTGAAAAGTGAAACAGTGGGCCTATTTTCAAAGAACAGTGATCATTGTATAAGTGTTTTGTCATTTCAAAAGTTTCCTCGGTGTGGTAAAAAGCAAAGTCAGGGCTGCCTCTTTGTCCATAAAACAAACTTTAGTGTGTGAAGCTGTCATTGCCATTTGGAGGTGTTTGTCAAAATCTGTGTGAGAAAACAATAAAGTACAAAGAGGGTGTTTGATTGGGAGGAGTTTTTTGCCTTTTTCTAAATGCAAGTTTGTCTTGTTGTCACCAAAACACCATGAGCCTTGTGACCTTACCCAAACACAGAAATCACTTGACTGTGTATACATTTTAGTTGACTGTGTGCTTGTTATTAAAATTATTTGTTGATTGGCATACAAAGGGGAAAGACAGTGTTTTGGGAGGAGTAGAGACCTAATATCAAAGAAAACATTTCACAAAGCATTCGAGGCAAATTTTCTTTGATCAAACAGTGATTGACAAATAAGACAGAGTTTTGTTTGAGAAAACATTCTTGAAAACCTTTTTGAGGCAGTTTGGTTTTGTAGAGAGCATCCAAAACAAGATGCCTCCCAGGCAGGATAGTAGGAGTGGATTGCATAAGAGATTTGAGCCTACTTTCACTGAAGAAGTGAATGCCTACCCATCAGTCTTGTTCAATTTCCATGAGGTCAGGTGCTTAGATTTTTTTCAAATGGTACAAGAGGTGAAGAGTTTTTCTTCTTTGACACATCTTTGTGCTTTAAGGTTTCAAGACAAGCATTTCCAGTTGGCAGACCTTGACTTCAAATTTTCTCTAAGGTCCATTGCCAAGGCCACTGAAATCCCCTATATTGGTGAGAAATGGTTTAAACAAAGCCATTTGGACTCAGAAGATTACAAGCCCTTTCTAAAGCCTGAGCACAGAGAGTCATGTCCTTCTATTTTCCCTTTCTCATATCTTTTAACTAGCTATGCCCCCCTCATGAAGATCATCATGAAATACTTCACTTGTGAGGGAATATTCTCCTGAATCTATGCTTATCACATCCGACTGCTCATGCATTTCACAAGGACCAAGCTACTAAATCCTCCTTTCTTCTTACACAAAAGCATTGAGAAAATGGCCTCCACTATTCAGAAGAATCCTCCTTCATAGCAAATAGCATGTCTCTTCCATCACTCTCTCATCAAAAATCATCATTCTTCATCATCTTGAAAAGAGAGAGGTCTCTTGGGATACTTTCATCACTCATCCGGATTTCTCCACTGTCCCTCCAGTTCACACATCCCCTACACCTCCTACTCATCATCCTTCACCTTCCTCTAGCAAACCCATTCCTAAAAAACTCAAGTTTACCACAGAGCAATCAGAAGGGCCTGAAGAGGGAGAAGAGCATGACCATGATGATGAGAAAGATGATGAAGGGCAGCAACATGAAGAAAAATAGACTTATGATGAGGGTGAGCAGCCTTATGATGACACACAACAGCCAAAAGAGACTGAACAGTAGCATCACAATGAGGAGGAAGAAGGACATGAGAAGAGAGAAGAAAGTGATGATGGGCAGCGGCAAGGGGATGAGGAAGAAAGCGCTGAACAACAGCATCACAGTGATGATGAGCAGTAGCAAGGAGATGAAGAAAAGCAACACAGTGAGGGTGAGCAGACTTTTGGTCATACACAGTAGACTTATGATGAGGATGAGACAGAGCAGCAAGGGCAGCCAAAGGAGACTGAACAAGGGCAGCCAAAGGAGACTGAACAGGGGCAGCATGAAAGTGATGAGCAAGGGCAGCTAAAATATAATACACAGCAGCCTCCTCAAGAACAGTAGCCTCCTTAGGAGGAACAACGAACTCAAAAAGAAGAGAGGTAAGGTGACAAGGGTAAAGGGGCCATGCCCTCTTCTCTGAAAGTGGCCAAGCCCCGGATAGTAAAGAAAAGAGTGCCTAGAGTTGTCTCTCCAAATGTGACAAGGGCCCTCTGAAGTAAGGGAAAATTGCCAAAGAAGCCCATGATTGATTTTCCCAGGAGGAAGAGCACTAGAATAGCCACCCAAAGCAAAGCGAAGGGTAAGGAAGAAGGCAGTCATGAACAGTAGAGTGCATTCGACATCATCCAAATCCAAAGTGATGATAGTGATAATGAGGCTGGGATTCTAGAAAACCTCTTGATCCATAGAGAAAGCCAAATTGATGCCTTGAAGGATGATCTTCATAGAGCTAGGAATTTCAATCAATTTTTTCAAATCCAAAATAAGCAAATGAGTGTCCATATGGCTGTTTATGAGACACGGGAGATCAAATACAAGAAGGAGGCCTCCAAATCCCAAGTGAGGTTGGAGGAACTCATGGGTGAGTTTGATGAAAGTGAAGGCGAAGATCAACCTAGGCGAAAGAGGCCAAGAACCATGGGGCTAAAAAATGCCCTTGAAAAGCAAAAAGAAGAGGAAAATGCCCTTCTCCAATCTACCTCCTTCACTGCATTGTTCGAACAAGAGATAGAGAACAATAGGGAGGCATGGCTTGAGAGAGCCAATGACCACTTGGAGAAGAAATTGGAGAAGGCAAGCAGGGATTTAGACCTTCAAAGGAGAATGACGGGGCATTATAAAAAGTTAAATCAGTTTGCCCGGCGCAAGTTGAAGGCTGCTCAAGAAAAACCCAAGGAGGCTAAAGGGAAGCGCCCATCACAAAAATTGAGGAAACACACCTCCAGACTTCATATTTTGGCCTCTTCTTCACAATGTGTTGCTAAAAACCCCTGAGGGTCATGCTCACCAATTTTGGGCAAATTTCGACATATTTTGGTTTTTTGTCATTTTTGGGTTTTTGGCCAAAACTCACGGGCTTCTCCATTTCAGTTTGGGGGATCATCAAAGGATGAGAATGGTATCATTGGATGCCATAATTTCAGGAGCACATACTCAGCAATTTTCAGAAAATTTGAAGATCATTTTCTCCCCCGAAATGTCGGAAAATGCCCTCTTTTTCTACACTCTGCCTAGTCTATCAGCAAGGCTTATTTTTTGGTTTTTTACACACAGGCCTATTTTTGGAAGACTTCCAGGAATCATATTGGGAAAATTCATGTTGTTACAAAAATTAGACACTCAGATCTTTCCAACGAGCTATCATGAGCCTTATTTCGACATCAGGAAGGCTGCCAAAAGTTGCTGGCAAGTCAGGGGACATTTTGCTGATGTATTTTTTGAGTATTTTTGTAAAAATTGAACCTTTAGAAACTGTTTTTTCCTCATGTACGTTTAGCTATTTTTGCACATGAGAAGTTATGAAAAGTCAATTTATTTCCCTCTTTTAGCATTTTTTAGATATTTTATGAGATGTTTTGTGCCTTGGGCTTTGCAAATCCTCAAGGAAAAAATAAGATATTTTGGATAGGCCAATGAGATTGCAAGTTGAACTAATAGGTTTTCCTCACTTTGGCCTATATATTCCAAAGGCTTTCATTGTAAACAAGGCTGAACTTGATGAATAGAAGAAATATATGGTCATATAAGCTTTGGAAGAAATACTTGTCTCATGCTTTTGGATAGTCTCTTGGATGTTCTTAGATGATGAAAGAGGATTGTTGTTGGATTCCATGACTTGGTAAAATGGTATAGTGTCTATCTCTTTGTTTTGTTTCCTAGTTTTCATTCATAAATCCATGTTCTTGCTTGCTATAGGACAGTAGAGAACAAATTTGAGACATGCCCTCGGAGGCACCTCAAATTTCTTGTTTCTTCATAGCTTCCATGTTTTCTTCATTCTTAGTCACATTAAAGAATTCTTGATTGCTCTTTAATAACTTAAGGATACTTTTGCTTGTTTCATTCATGGTTTTGTGCATGCTAAGTATGATTAATGGTATGCCCTGCTTACTCATGGCTAGCCATAGCTCCATCCATGAAATTTCTCTTTGACTGATTAGATTGTCATTTGTTGAACCAAGAAGGTCTTGTTCTGATCTTTCCCTTTGCCTAAGACTATGCAATCTTGTTTTCAAAGTGCCCAATAGCTTGAAGTACTGTGTTTAGGCATTTTGGCATAGTGATTTGAGTTGTTTGTCTATCTTAAGTGTATTTCCCCAAAGTCTAATAGCCTTTTCCCAAAGTTAGAGAGTTATATATCTCTATGCATCGCTTGAATGTTTATTTCTATGCATTGATTAGCTTAAAGTTACATTTCTCATTATTAATGGTTTGCCCTACCATGTTTATGTCAGCTATTAAACTAGTTATGCTTGGAATCTTTTGTTATTCACAAACTTGATGTCCATCTTACTCCATTTTTCCCAAAGATCCTTTCTACCTCGAATCAAATCGGCCCTTCAACAACCTTGTATCACCATCTGATAGCTTGCTTGACCTCTTCGACCCCATAGCCCAGTTGATCTTTCATATTTTTACCTATCTTATATCTTTGATCAGTTTCATCCCTCACAACCAAAAAACCCAAAACCAAAAACCTACTTCATAACTAGCCTAAAATCAGAACACAATAAGCAAACACACAGATATCCCTTACACTAATAGAGAGAGCCCTCTCTGAGTCCAGGAAGGCTAGGTCCTTGGGCTCCAAAGACTGGTTTGATGTTACAATGTCATTTGGCTTGCCAATCAGCCAAATCACGGGACCCTAACATAATGGCGATCACGGTGGGACCTTGAGTCAAAACATCCTAGGTATCCCTTAGGAACTCTCAAAATCTCAGTCAAACTTAGAAGAGTAGAATCTGGTTGTCTCACCATCCTAGAAAAATGATGACTCAGTTGTAGGACACTCTTACAAAACTTAGGACTACATAAAGAACTCAGAAAAACCCCAAAAAACTCCCTTAGATTGGTTTTGTCAGTACTGGTGGTGGACCATACACATATACCTCAAAACAACTAAAAATCCACCTGGCGACTCCACTAGCCTCCAGTAGACCTTACATACTTTACTAAACTCTAGGCTACTATCCAATCGTGCCACCTCATCACCACACTAACATAATGGCGATCACGGTGGGACTCTGAGTGATAAACAAACTTAGATTCCCTAAAAATTTCAGCAGCCTTAAGAATACTATCTGATTGACTTATCCCACCACTCACTAACATAATGGCGATCACGGTGGGACCTTCCGAGTTAGTGACAATCTAAGTACTCCTTAGTAACTCTCGAAGTCTCAATCAAACTTAGAAAACTTAAGTGTTGTTTGAATAATATAAGCTAGCTCTTTCACCATCTTAGCAAAATGATGATTCAGTTATAGGAAACTCTTCTAGACCTCATAGGCTACACAAAAACTCAGAAAACCCCAAAACATTCCCAGATTGGGTTTTCCCTATTTACTGGTGCTGGACCATAGCTACATCTTTACAAAAACAACCAAGTTCCACATGGCGACTCCAGTAGGCCTATTACTCCACTAGTCCTTATAAAGTCTCCTAGGAATGCATTAAGCAATCCCAATCATGTTGATGGTGGACAGCACAGTTCAAATCCTCCACCTAGCGACTCCACAACCTTCATTAGACCAAAAGACTCCACTGGTAGAGAACTTTAGACTGATTGAAAAGACACAGTGACCCTTTCTGATTAACAAAGATGGATCCAAGGACACAAAGGAGATATGCGCCGATGAGCAGAGAACATATCCCTGGATTCCCACACAAAATGTCTAAATACGTAAATTGGATAGAAAACCTACCTATCTTTAGAGATGAAAAGGTTGATGAACCATTGTTACACCTCATCAATTTTCATATACATGTATGGAGGTTAAAGGTTGAATGGCATGAGGACTACCTAATGAAAATGTTCATGGGTACATTAGAAGGAAAGGCAAGAGAATGGTATGAAGGCCTAGAACCTGGCATCTTGTTTTCTTTGAAGGATTTCCACCAAGTATTTTGTAAACACTATATAGGGCATTTTCCATCTCTATCATTGGCTGAAAATTGTTGTGATCAATTTGAAAAACTCATACAGCACCTTGTAAGCATTGATGAAAACTTAGGAAATTGGAATCCTGAGGATTATTTAGAGGAGATCCATAATTTTCTTACCCAAACTAACCATCAGGATGACCAAGAAGAGTTGATCCCAGATGAAATCCATCAAAAAATAAGAGAGGATCCACAAGAGCTCTTTGAAAAGGTTGAAACAAATAAAAATCCATCTACCTTTCCTTGTAAAATACAGGAGAACATTCAGCCACAAATTCAACTTCCACAAAAAATGGAAAGAAATTGTTGCCCAATCCAAAGAAAACAAAAAATACCTCCTCCTTTAACTGAAAAGGAAATAGATCAGATTTTATCCACTACTGCCTTACCTACTAAAGAAATTTCTCATAAAGAAACAATAGAACAAATTGTTGTTAAGGTTGATATACTTCCTCAAAAAGAAATGCATCCTTGTGAGCATTCACAAAAGGAAGAAATACAACATAGTTCCACCCAGAAAAAGAGAAAGACACCACCCATTTCAACAAAACAAGGAACCAATGAAATCCTAAGCATACAGCCAACATCCAAACCTTTTTGTAAAGAATATATGTATATGTGTTTTACTGCTGATTTATCTACTAATGCATTTTCTTATACTAAAAGTACAGAATAGACTGATGCTGATACTAAAATTTCTTCTCAAAAAGACCTGGTGCTAAAGAATAGTCCTACTCATCAGGATAATGGCTCACGAACAGGAATCATCTCACTAAATCACGGTGTACCAAGATTTCTTGAAGGTAGCATAACATTACTTTCTAAAGTTGCCAAATCGGATAATCATAAAGAGGGAGAAGGGGTTCTTTCTCAAAACAATCCCAAGGTTAGTCAAGTAAAGGAGGGAGTAATCCTAAATGAGGTCTATTGTTCAAATCCTCTAGGCCAGCTACTATTCGAAGACCCCTTTGTTGTTTCCCTAGAAACCTTTAAAGAAGGAGTAGAGTGTTCTACCATGAATAGTTTGCTGCAAAGTATGAGGAAAAAATTAAGCACTACTGTCCGAAAACAAGCCAAATGGAGGTGGCCTTTTCATTACTTCAGCATCATGAAAGAACTAAACCAGAGTCACCCATGTAATCATCTACTTGACTGGTTACATTGGAAAAGAGAGTTCAGAAAAAAAATGTATATTGTGTATATATTAGATTAGGATAGATAGACAACAGTGGAAAATAAGCTCAGCCTTGTGAGCATCTTTTCAGTTCTAGATTATTTGAAGAAAAAGTGAAAAAGCAGAAAATACAAAAACAGTAAAAAGTAGAAAAGAGGGCAGTTTCTAAAAGAAATGGTACAGCCCCATACCCAAAAATAGTCATGCTGAAAGCGAGTAATTCTAAATGCCGCTACTAATGCTCAAATTTCTTGTTCAGCTATCTAGCCTAATCATAGCTAAACATGTTTTAAATTTATTTGCTGATAAGTTAGTGAGTGGAAAAGATGGTCAACATTGTGTAAGCTTGACTTATCAAAGAGATTAGATTAGGAAAATATACTGGTTCCACATGCTCAAAACATAACCAAAGAGGGAAGCGGGGATGAAAAAATAATTGTGCACCCTAGCCCCGTTTTTCTAGATTTCATTTTTGCAAAATAATATTTGTGTGCAGCTTGTCCTTCATGCCGCAAGTACATGAAAAATCAGATTGTCTAACCCTGATTTGATCATTTTAAATTTCATGTTTTAGATTAGAGAACAAAATCCTGTCAAACAACTTAACCTTGAATGGCTTACAGCAGCCTCCTCAGGAGGAACAACAAACTCAAAAAGAAGAGAGGCAAGGTGACAAGGCTAAAGGGGGCATGCCCTCTTCTCTGAAAGTGGCCAAGCCCTAGATAGTAAAGAAAAGAGTGACTAGAGTTGTCTCTCCAAATGTGACAAGGGCCCTCCGAAGTAAGGGAAAATTGCCAAAGAAGCCCATGATTGATTTGCCCAGGAGGAAGAGCACTAGAATAGCCACCCAAAGCAAAGGGAAGTGTAAGAAAGAAGGCAGTCATGAACAAGAGAGTGCATTCGACATCATCCAAATCCAAAGCGATGATAGTGATAATGAGGCTGGGATTCTAGAAAACCTCTTGATCCATACAGAAAGCCAAATTGATGCCTTGAAGGATGATCTTCATAGAGCTAGGAATTTCAATCAATTTTTTCAAATCCAAAATAAGAAAATGAGTGTCCATATGGCTATTTATTAGACACGAGAAATCAAATACAAGAAGGAGGCCTCCAAAGCCCAAGTGAGGTTGGGGGAACTCATGGGTGAGTTCGATGAAAGTGAAGGTGAAGAGCAGCCTAGGCGAAAGAGGCCAAGAACCATGGGCCTAAAAAAGGCCCTTGAAAATAAAAATAAAAAGAGGAAAATTCCCTTCTCCAATCTACCCCTCTCACTGCATTGTTCGAACAAGAGATAGAGAACAATAGGGAGGCATGGCTTGAGAGATTCAATGACCACTTGGAGAAGAAATTGGAGAAGGCAAGCAGGGATTTAGACCTTCAAAGGAGAATGACAGGGCATTATAAAAAGTTAAATCAGTTTGCATGGCGCAAGTTGAAGGTTGCTCAAGAAAAACTCAAGGAGGCTAAAGGGAAGCGCCCGACACAAAAATTGAGGAAAGACACCTCCGAACTTTATATTTTTGCCTCTGCTTCACAACATGTTGCTGAAAACCCCTGAGGGTCATGCTCACAAATTTTGGGCAAATTTTATCATATTTTGGTTTTTTGCCATTTTTGGGTTTTTGGCCAAAACTCATTGGCTTCGCCATTTCAGTTTGGGGGATCATCAAAGGATGAGAATGGTATCATTGGATGCCATAATTTCAGGAGCACATACTCAGCAATTTTCAGGACATTTGAAGATCATTTTCTCCCCCAAAATGGCGGAAAATGTCTGCTTTTTCTACACTCTGCCCGGTCTATCAGCAAGGCTTATTTTTTGTTTTTTTACACATAGGCCTATTTTTGGAGGACTTCCAGGCATCATATTGGGAAAATTGAAGTTGTTACAGAAAGTAGACACTCATAGATTTCCAACGAGCTATCATGAGCCTTATTTTGACATCGAGAAGGCATAAAAGTGCAGTTGAGGACATTTGTGATGTATTTTTAGTATTTTTGTGAAATTGAACTAAAAATTGTTTGCTATTAAAGTTTAGCTATTTTTGTTAGGGTTATGAAAGTCAATTTGTTTCTCTTTTATCATTTTTTGAATATTTGCTGAATATTTTGCTTGGGCTTTGCAAAGCCTCAAGGACAAAATAAGATATTTTGGATAGGCCAATGAGATTGCAAGTTGAACTAAGAGGTTTTCCTCACTTTGGCCTATATATTCCAAAGGCTTTCATTGTAAACAAGGCTGAACCTAATGAATAGAAGCAATATATGGTCATATAAGCTTTGGAAGAAATACTTGTCTCATGCTTTTGGATAGTCTCTGGGATGTTCTTGGATGATGAAAGAGGATTGTTGTTGGATTCCATGACTTGGTAGAATGGTATAGTGTCTCTCTCTTTGTTTTGTTTCCTAGTTTTCATTCATAAATCCATGTAATTGCTTGCTATAGGACAGTAGAGAAAAAATTTGAGACATGCCCTTGGAGGCACCTCAAATTTCCTGTTTCTTCATAGCTTCCGTGTTTTCTTCATTCTTAGTCACATTAAAGAATACTTGATTGCTCTTTAATAACTTAAGGATATTTTTGCTTGTTTCATTCATGGTTTTATGCATGCTAAGTATGATTTATGGTATGCCCTGCTTACTCATGGCTAGGTATAGCTCCATCCATGTAATTTCTCTTTGACCTATTAGATTGTCATTTTTTGACCCAAGGAGGTCTTGTTCTGATCTTTCCCTTTGCCTAAGACTATGCAATCTTGTTTTAAAAGTGCCCAATAGCTTGAAGTACTATGTTTAGGCATTCCGACATAGTGATTTGAGTTGTTTGTCTGCCTTAAGTGTATTTCCCCAAAGTCTGATAGCCTTTTCCCAAAGTTAGAGAGTTATATATCTCTATGCATCGCTTGAATGTTTATTTCTATGCATTGATTAGCTTAAAGTTACATTTCTCATGATTAATGGTTTTCCCTACCATGTTTATGTCAGCTATTAAACTAGTTACGCTTGGAATCCTTTGTTATTCACAAACTTGATGTCCATCTTACTCCATTTTTCCCAAAGATCCTTTCTACCTCGAATCAAATCGGGCCTTCAACAACCTTGTATCACCATCTGATAGCTTGCTTGACCTCTTCGACCCCATAGCCCAGTTGATCTGACATATTTTTACCTATCTTATATCTTTGATCAGTTTCATCCCTCACAACCAAAAAACCCAAAACCCAAAACCTACTTCATAACTAGCCTAAAATCAGAACACAATAAGAAAACACACAGATATCCCTTACACTAATAGAGAGAGCCCTCTCTGAGTCCAGGAAGGCTAGGTCCTTGGGCTCCAAAGACTGGTTTGATGTTACACTGTCATTTGGCTTGCCAATCAACCAAATCATGGGACCCTAACATCTACTAAGTGATATTATCATCCTTCCAACAAGTCTGAAACTCAGCTAACCTTAGTAACCATTCTTGAAATTCATGTGAAAATTTCACAAAGAATATTTTGGGGACCTCTGTGAAAATATATTTATTTTCCCACTCTTCAGCATAAAACTTCTTACTTATGTTCCCCTTTATGGAGAGTTCACATATATTTTGTTCAAACTAGTCTTCTAATTCAGTCTTGGATGGCTGCCACATCACCTAATCTCTCTCAAAATGATCTTGGTCCTGAAAACGGAACCATTTGTTGGCTTGAGGAGTCCTGACCCAGGTTCAGAGTTATCGTGCAACCAGCAAAACCATCTTACTACTGGCCCTTTCGGTAATGACCTACTTGCACAAGCAAAAGTCTCACCCGAAGTAGTATGGAGGGGTGGTGGAACTAGGTTTCCATGCCCTGAGAGAGAATTAAATTAAGTGGCCGCCTACAATTCTGATTTAACATACATACTAACTAGTGCACCACAAACCCTAACCAAAAACCCTAGGTTAATTAACACAGATTAATCCAGCATGTGCACCCATAAAAAATATTTTTAATTCCTTTAACAGTCCTAATAATGTGATATTCAGCCCTTACAGAACTAGATATATGTAATTAACATTCAAATTAGCAGTAAAACAGGTACGCAACCGATCCAATCACTAATAATATAACTTAATGCAGTAAATGGAAATCATATGCAGAAATAGATCATAAAGAAAATCATAGATGCATTTGTTCCACAGAGTTATCAAAATAGGTCTTTATTCATAAACAATTTTAACAACCCTTACAATCCTTCAGATCCACCCACGCACACAGCTAGCGGGGTCCGCACACAGCTGGACTAAGGTCTCCGCGCACACAGCCAGCAAGAGCCTTTCATACATAGAAACTTACACAGATCTGCTTCAAAGCTCAAGACATAGACCACAACTTATCCAAACTTATCAAAAATTTTCTTATATGAATCGATCTAGACTTCTACTTATACCTTAGCCTGCACTCATACTAAGGTTCGCAAGTCGTGGTTTGAAACTCCTAAATTTACCCTTTAGCCCATTACAACTCATGAAGGGACTTTGACCCACCCCAAATCCCCTTGATTGTGCATTTCTTAGAACGCACGGCTCAAAACTACAAAAAATATTATTAATTACTCCAAAAATGCGGTCCTAACGGACCCTGCTCCAACAATCCCGGTTCCGGAAATAGAACCATTTGTTGGCTTGATGGGGCCTCGACCCAGGTTCAAATATGGCTACGCGAACAAACAAAACCCACAATTATCGGCCTTTTCTGCAATGATCTGATTGCGCAAACCGAAGTATCACATGAGGAAATCTAGGGGGATTCTAGAACCAGGTTTCTACATTCATAGGGATAGTGGACTATGGCTTTAGGGATTCTCTTCCTTTATATACTTGGTAGAGCTTTATATAATAGATATATCAACTATACCGTCGTTGTTCAACACATCTATTAAACTCACTTTTAGACTTTGTGATCTTACTTATTCAATCATAAAACCATGTAAACAACTATAAACAAAACTTCTATATACAATTATAGCTCAAAACCATTTCTTATCACAGATAACATAAAATACAAGTAAATCAAACACATCAACTCAAAATACTGATCTCTCTTCAAAATTACTTCATTAATGCTTAGATATTTCTCATACAATCAATTCTACCCTGAGCAATTAGCCGCAAGGGTCTGTGCACTCAGCTGCAATAGCCTTTCCTCTAAACCAAAAACACAGAATCAAGCTCAAAAAAACATGACATCCAAGTGCATCTCATAAATTCACTTTCTCATGAATTATATCCTAGACTCCTTATATAGTATTTTGTATTACAATACCATGGTCCTAAAACCATGGGTGGAGTTCAACATTCACAAAATATTCCCATCCCTTTACATAATAAGGGGCTTTGACCCACCCCAAAGCCCCTAAGACTCAAAATGTACTTTGCGTTGTGTGCTCATCTCCTTGACATCAGAAGTATTTCTCTAACTTTCTTCTTCGAGGGGTGCCATGTCCAACGATTATAATATAAGTATCTCAAATAACAAGTATGGAAATTTACAAATATCCATGTCAATAGTAGACACGGTATCAACACAACCATTAATTATGGATCTATCTTTACAATCATGAATATTTTGAAACTCCATGTTGCCTGGATGAATGAAACTAGATCTATGGTCTTGGTATTAATATTTATCGATCCATAGTATGAAGATGACCATGCAAGTGAATGCCTTGAAGTTGAACATGGTAGAAACCACCTAATTGCTGACCAATGATGTGAACCATTAACAAGTACGAGAGAAACCATCAATAATGAAAATGACTCTCAAGGTCCTCTAGAACAATCTATGAAGTGTGAACAAATGTATTGAAGTGAAACACTCATAGAATCATTCGATCGAATGCCAATGATGAGAACCTGTCGTCGAAAGTGAGAAACCTACCATTGAGGCAGGAAGGATCCAAGGTACTAAAGGATTATTTTAGATCAACTTCTTAGATAATGAGTTGAAGTTGATAGGAAGTAATTCGTCGCAAGAGGGCCTATGACACGAAACTCATGTGAAGTTTTGAAGAAAAATTTAGAATGATTAAGGAATGACTCAGGGATACTCAACACGATTGAGGTCTATGATTTGCAAGGAAATTTTAACTAAGGTTGGACTTCTCTTGAACATATCGGCGACATGACATTTCAACTTGGAAGCATTTGACTAAAAAATAAAACAAAAAACCAATATGAAGACTTTTAATGAGGTATGATCAGCTGAGAGACAAATGGATTTCCCAACCCAGACACAAAAGTGATGGAGTGTCATGTTCAAGAGCAACATACTGCCTTTTTATAATTAGTGAAAATTTTAAGGATGGAATTTTATATTAAAGTTTATAAACCTTGGCGATTATTTCTAGTCCATAATATGCAAATTATAAAATGTTTGGTATATTTTTGTAAAAAAAAATAGATCTTTAATGATTTTATATTAGTTTATATAAAATTTTGGTGATTTTTTAAGTGAAATACTTTTGTATTATAAAAATTTGGTGAATTGTTTTAGAAAAAATGGAAAATTGGCGAATATTTTTGTTGAAAAAACATGCAAAATTAACCCACTTGCCAATATTAGCCCCTAAAATTTTCCTTATTTATGATATGAAAAAAATGTTTCTTTCCCATTTTTCCCCACCATTAATAGCAAGTACCTCTTTATTTTTACACAAGCTTGAGGAGGATAACATATGATTTATTGTAAGCTCATCCTTCAGATGTGTCGTTCAGAGTATTTTTAGCGAACCCTAGGAAGTAGTAGTTCAGTCTCATCATGATTGACAAGTCCTACAATGTTTACATTTTATGAGTCCAGTTAAGGGGTAAATCGATGTCATTTTCATATTTAAAGAGTTTGAAAAAGACACGAAAAGAAAAATCATGTAGTTCTTTCAATTTAAATTTTTAGCGAGCCCAGAGAAAGTAAAGCTCAACATTTTTCATATTTAGGGAGTCAGGAGAAAAACTTAACTAAACTCCACAACGTACTTTTTCATAAATTTGGTCTCTCAATCCCTATTAGGTCCCTATATTACTAGTGTAGTCCCTTATTGTTGTTATTGTAGCCCCCTTATTGATATTTTTGTACCCCTATAACCCCAATATTGTTATTATTATGCCCTTACATTATTATTGTTAGGTTGGCTAGGATTATATTGTGACCCCATGGACTCTTATATATAGAAGGAAGTTTTTTCATTTGTATCATCGAAGAATTGTTCATTTATGTAATGTAAAGGAGGTTTCACCCTCTAAGTAGCTTATTTATAAGGTGTTGATCTCTCTTTTCTTCTATTTTTGGAGCTGATTTCATAACATTTGGTATCAGAGCTTTGTATTCTGGGTTTCGCTGCTCCAAACAAGTCATCATGGAATTTTCACCATATCGTTTTTTCTATGAAGGTTAAGAAGCTGAAATTTTTACAAAGTGAAGCCGAAATCATGAGGAACGGTGTGTAAAAATTTTAGATCTTGGTTCACAATATTTTCAGAGATATGATTTGTGGAAGTTAGGGTTTTTTCAGGCTCCCGAATTTCACCTAAACAGGTCATCGTGGAATTTGGGCTATACAAATTTTTCTATGAAGGTTTAGAAGCTGAAATTTTTACAAGGTGAAGCTAAAATCTTGAGGAACATTGTGTAAAAATTTTAGATCTTAGTTCGCAATATTTTCAGAGATATGATCTGTGGAATTTAGAGTTTTTTCAAGCTCCCTAATTTCATCTCAAAGAGGTGGTCGTGGGAAAATCATCATAACTCTCTCTCTAAGCATTGGATTGGAATTATGTAAAAATTGGCCACAATTAAATGGATTATAGTTTCTTGTGTATAAATTTTAGAGCCGAAGGAGGAAACAGTGACACATGGCACACCGTACAATTTCTCTCTACTAAACCATTCCATAATTAGGTCATTGTGGGAGATTGGACATATATTTTCCTTGAAGATTCCAAATCAGGTCAGAACTGTGGAATTCGAAAGAAGATTCAGAGGAATACTACAGGAACAAACTTAAAATATTGAAGACCTTAAATCACAAAGATAACTCAGCTTCAATATCGAGCTCCTCAAAAGCAATAAAAAGGTGTGTATTGTTTTTCAGATTGCATAAGTCTTGTTTGAAAAAATAGTTTGAAGTGATTCCAAGGGCATATTGAAGCATAGATATCAGTATGTGGTTCTAAAATGACACCTAAAAAGAATTCAACACTCATTGAGCCTTCAAAAGGCTCTACTATGACTCATGAAGAGGAATAAGTGCAACATGACATATCAAAATTACAAGAGCAAGTGCACCAAATTTCGCTCTCACAGAGAGCAACAAAAAATGAAATGGATGTTTTGAAGAAATCCATGGAAGCTAATATGGATGGTTTGAAGAAAGGCATGGAAGATAATATGGATGGTTTGAAGAAAGGTGTGGAAGCTAAGATGGATGGTTTTAAGAATGGCATGGAAGCTAAGATGGATGGCATGGAAGCTAAGATGGATGACATGGAAGCTAAGATCGATGAAAAAATGAAAGACAACATGGAAGACATGAAGAATGATCTAAAAGCGTACATGGAAGGTTTTATAACAATGTTGATACAAGAAATTATTCCTAATGGCGGAAAGGTAGTGGAGGAACTCATGATGAGAACAAAATAAATGTTAATCATGATTTCATAAACTCTAATGTTGGATTGAAGACCCACCATATTCCAAAGATCGATATGAGGAAGTTTCATGGCAAGGATCCCGTAACATGGATACTATAGATGGAGCAATATTTTGATCTCAATAATGTGCAAAACACACAAAAGGTAAATATTACAACTTTATATTTAGAAAAAAAATACATTTGTATGGTATCAATGTTTTTGTTCCCGTAAAAAAATTGTCACTTGGTCAATTTTTATAGAGGAAATGATAGCACATTATGAGGATATTAAGAGCAACACTTTTTTTATCCAATTGATAAATCTCAAACAAAAGGGTTCAGTGGTGGAGCACATTGAGGACTTCCAAAAATTGAATATAAGGGTAATTGATATTCCAGAGGAACACAGGATTGATGTCTTCATAGGGACTTTAAAGGATAATATCCAACATGAGTTTCGTGTTTGGGAACCTGATTCATTGAAGAAGGCATTTAGGTTGGAAAGAAAAATTGAATGTAAAATTATGGCGACAAGGAACCCTACCACTCATATCTATAAAGATGGAAGTGTTGTTACTCCTAGACTTCTACAACCTACAAGGTTGCAACCACAACAATTGGAAGAAAAAATAGCAAAAGGGCTTTGCTACAGTTGTGATAGAAAATACACTAAATGTCATAAGTGTGCTAAGAAGAAATTAGTTTACATAGATTGTGAAGAGGAGGAAGAAAATGAACAATAAACTTCAAAAGAAGAGGATATACACCAGGAACCAACTTTAGAAGAAGAATAAATGAGTCCAACCATATAATGTAATGCATTGGCAGGAATTACCACTCATCAAACTCTCAAGATAGAAGGACATATCAAGAATAAAAAGGTAATAGTGTTGATTTATTCAGGTAGTACCCATAATTTTATTCATTGTAAGGTAGCCAAGGAATTAAATTATTTCCTATACCCATCACCAAAATGTCAAGTGATGGTTGAAAATGGAGGAACGATAAATTTCTCTGGAAAATACCATAATATCAAGCTAACCATTGGGGAATATGTATTGAATAGTCCAATGCTTTCGATTCCAATGGGAGGTGATGATGTTGTACTAGGAGTACAATGGTTACAATCTTTGGGGATGATAGCTTTTAATTTTCAAGAACTTTTCTTGAATTTTTTTCGGAAGGAAAGGAAGTCGAATTATGAGGTATCGCAGGGAAGCCGGGAAAGATAATAAGCTCTAATTTCATGACAAAACTTCTTAAGAAAGAACACCAAGGCGTAATTTCACACTGTTATTCTCACTGGAAGTTCCAACATTAAAATCATTTATTTCTCCAAATCTCCAAAAATTATTGTATAATCATTCCAAGGTGTTTGAAACTCCCAAATGACTCCCACCTATTTGTGATCGTGATCATGCTATTCATTTTATTCCAGGAAGTGTTCCTCCAAACATCAGGCCTTATAGATATCCTTATGTCCAAAAGAGAGAAATTGAACGTATGATTACAGAAATGTTAGATGCTAGTATAATTCAACCTAGTCAAAGTTCTTTCTCTGCTCCAGTAGTATTGGTGCACAAGACTCGATGTATCATGACACATGTGTCAAGATTATAGGGAGCTCAATAAGCTCACTATTAAAAATAAATTTCCCATTCCTGTGATTGATAAATTATTGGATCTATTACATGGAGAAATTTATTTTACCAAGTTGGATCTTCATTCAGGATATTCCGAAAATAACATTTTGAACTCATGAGGGTCATTATGAATTTTTGGTGATGCCTTTTGGACTTACCAATGCACCTTCTAAATTTCAAGGGTTGACGAATTCTATTTTCAAACCCTTCCTTAGAAAATTTGTGCTAGTATTTTTTTATGATATACTAATCTACAACAAGTCTTGGAACGATCATTTTCAACATGTTGAGAGGGTTCTCAAACTATTGGACGAGAAACAATTATATGCAAAAACATCCAAATGTTTCTTTGGAGTACAAGAGGTGGAATATCTGGGTCCTATTCTTTCTCACGAGTGTGTTAAGGTAGACCCTAACAAAATTAAATCCATTAAGGAATGAAAATTCCCCACAACCATAAAGCAGTTGCGAGGATTTCTCAGGTTAACAAGGTATTATCGCAAGTTTGTTAAGAACTATAGGAGAATAGAAGCACCTCTAACAACATTATTGAAGAAAGATTCATTTTCATGGACTCCTGAAGCAACTAACGCCTTTGAACATCTTAAAGAGGCAACGTGCCTAGCACCATTCTTAGCTATGCCAGACTTCACAAAAACCTTTATTGTGGAATGTGATGCATCAAGAAATGAAATTGGTGTTGTTTTAATGCAAGAAGGAAGACCCATTGCTTTTGAAAGTCTTCCAATCAAAGGAAAGTATTTACATAAAGCTATTTATGAGAAGTAAATGTTAGCAATACTACATGCACTAAAGAAATGGCGACCTTACCTAATGGGAAGACACTTCAAGGTAAAAACTGATCATGATAGTCTTAAACATGTTTCAGAACAAATTCCATCTTCAGAAGAGAAGAAAAAATGGGTCGCAAATATGTTGGGTTATGACTTTGAAATCATCTACAAAAAAGGGATGCTAAATGTTGTTGCAGATGCACTCTCAAGAAATAATGAAGAGGTGGAAGAATTTCTTTGTGCCATTTCTATTATCAACCCAAATTGGATAACTGAAGCAAGGGATGAATGGAAGAAGGACGAAGAAGTGTGGACACTCATTCAAAAGTTGCAGCAAGATCCTAGTACATCTGATACATTTAGTTGGAAAAATTATTCCTTATGGTACAAAGATCTCTTATATATTTGTAAGAATTCCCAACTAAAACAAAAGCTTCTTTTGGAATTTCACATTTCTCCTTGAGGAGGACACTCAGGATTTTTAAAAACTTAGCACAGGGTGAAGAAAGAATTTATTTTGGATGTCCTTAAATCTGATATTCAAAAATTTTGTGGCGGAATGTTTGGTTTGTGAGAAAAATAAAGTTGAGACAACTAAGACCCCAGGTATTCTAAGACCCCAGGTATTCTAAGACCCCAGGTTTGTGAGAAAAATAAAGTTGAGACAACTAAGTCAACGTTGGAAGAAGATTTCAACGGATTTTATCACAGGTTTACCTAAGTCTGAAGGAGAGAGTGTCATCATGGTGGTAGTTGATAGACTTACCAAGCATGCACACTTTTTTTCATTATCTCATCCATTTAAAGCATGTATAGTTGCTACTAAATTTATGGAAACAATTCAAAAGCTACATGGATACCCAAAGTTTAGTGTAAGCGACAGAAATCCAATTTTTACTGGCAATTTTTAGATGAAATTATTTTGTTGTTTGGATACTCAAATAGCTCATATCTCATCTTATCATCCTCAATCTGATGGTCAAACTGAGATAGTGAATAAATGTCTGGAAGGATATATTCGTTGTTTTGTATCTGATAAACAAACACAATGGGTCAAGTGCTTACCTCTTGCTAAATGGTGGTATAACACTTCCTTCCATACTGCAACAAAAATGACCCCAATTATGGCACTTTATGGATATCATCCATCGTCCATCACATCATCTTTAAGAGAAAATTCTAAGGTTTAAGGACTGGAAGATCACATCGAGCATCAACAAGAAGTTATCCAACTCTTAAAGGATAACCTAAATTTGGCACAAAATTGAATGAAACAATAGGCAGATCAACATTGCAGTGAGAGAATTTTTTATGTAGGAGTCTGGGTATTTTTACGGCTACAACCATACAAACAAATTTCTCTCAAGAAAGCTAAGAAGGGTAATAAATTATCTCCAAAGTACTCTGGTCCTTACAAGGTGTTGCAAAATATTGGTACTATGGCATACAAATTGGAGCTTCCTGCTTCTTCGCGAGTGCATCTGGTTTTCCATGTTTCATGCTTAAATAAGGTTATAGGTGAAAAAATTCTAGTTCAAACAATATTTCTAGAACTTGACGAGGAAGGAAAAATCATATTGGAACCTGAAACAGTCACGGAAACAAGAACTCGACAGCTATGAAATCGATCAATTTCAAAGTATCTCATCAAGTTGAAGAACTTACCCAGTAAAGATTCTACATGGGAGGATGATAATTTTATACAGAAGCACCCAGAGCTACTCAAGCGTTGAGGACAACACTTTTCTGAAGGGGAGGAGCATGTTAGGTCCCTATATTACTAGTGTAGTCCCTTATTTTTGTTAGTGTATCCCCATTATTGTTATTTTTGTACCCCTGTAACCCCAATATTGTTATTATTGTGCCCTTACATTATAATTGTTAGGTCGACTAGGATTATATTGTGACCCCATGGAATCCTATATATAGAAGGAGGATTTTTCATTTGTATCATCGAAGAATTTTTCATTTATGTAATGTAAAGGAGGTTTCCCCCTTGAAATGGCTTATTTCTAAGGCGTTGATCTCTCTTTTATTTTATTTCTGGATTTGGTTTCATAACAATCCCTAAAAAGGGTAAAATAATGTAGGAGAGAACTCTTTTGACCATGACTAGTAAAAGTATACCTTTTGTCATAAATAGTCTATGTGGTTTGTAAAAGGGATAAACTTATACCAGGTAGACTTCCTTTCATTTACTTTTATGAATTCAAAAGAAACAAGTGTACTCGACAACCTTTTAATGTTTTGGGAGTCTGAAAAGAGATTAAGTAGAATATCCTCCTAGAGGAACAAGTGTTATAAAGGGTAGAAATTGGTTTCGGTCATGATGGATTTTCTCAAAACATGTAAACTTCAAGAGGCTGGCTAATAAAACCACTCATAACAATTGTTCCTCAGGGAAGGGAAAAAACACCAAGTGAAAGTGAATGATCGACCAAGAAAATGATGACGATGGAATGAGAAAAACAAGGCTTATCTCTCAGAAATAGGATGACAAAAAATGATAATCATGAGGATAAAGTAAGAGTGGTTTCATTTTCGCATAGGATTGAAATAGAGGAAAACTATGTTTGAGAATGGAATCATTTTTACACAAGCTCAAAACATGGGGAAACTATGCTTTAAATTGATTTCATTCTTACAAAATCTTGAAACAGAGGAAAAATATGCTTGAGATAAGTTTTCATCCCCCCAACATAACAACATAGGAAAATTACCCCGAACCTTCGTTTCATTTTTCTGAGTAGATTACTGGTTACTAATATGTGGATGAAATGAAGGTTCATTTACGAGATTAGGTAAAAGACTCGACTCAATTAGGGGAGGATTTGTTTCATTTTTTAATGAGCTTGACATAGGAAAATAACTATGCTCATATCACTTTATTTCATTTTTAAATGAGCTTGACACATGAAAAGAACTATGTGCATAAGGACTTGTTTCATTTTTTAATGAGGTTGAAATAGTAAAAGAACCATCCTCATAGGGACCTATTTCATCTTTTAACGAGGTTGACATATTAAAATAACCATGCTCATATCACCTTGTTCATGGCTTCCAACTAGAAGGAACACGTGCCAAGGAAAAAAACCTCGATCATGGCTTCCAAGAGGTCTTCATAATAAGGAAGAATATTTATCTAGAAGGAACCCATGTCAAAGGAATCAATAGGGATAAGAAAATCGTCTTCAAATGTCCCCATTGAGCGATTCACCATGTCACCTACCAAATATAAATATAAATAAGTCGAGAAAATAATGAGATTCTTTCTTTCATCAGTAACTCAAAAAATGGGACAGGTTTCCACATAATTAACCTGTGACACTTCATCGAATGGCGAGAGATCAGGATTGGAAGTCATTTTCCTAATGGTGAGACAATGACATGTAAGAATACCATCGAATCGCCATGCGATAATTCCCAGAATGTTCAACAATACATGCATGAAATCGTTGCTTGATCCCAATGAGCTTCATAATATTATATTAAAATTTCTTTAGCACTAATACATGAAGCATCCATGAAATCAAATAATGGAAGTACTAAGCTATTACTTGATTTCTCAAAAGGGATGTACAATATTTCATAAAAAAAGTGCTCAAATGGATTCCAAAACCAAAATTCATTTCTAGCCATCCATGAGGGTGTATTTATACAAAATGAGATGACTCTTCACCTCCCATGACCTTTCAAATTGCGGGTTTTAACCCTGTACATAAATTGTCTCCAAAAAAATTCTTAAAAACAGAAAATAAACAATAGTGAGAGCATAAAACATAAAACATATATACACATAAACTTTTCCCCTGGATCCCAAATCGGGACTACCAACTTTATTTTTCATTATATTCCTTTTAGTGTTACAACACATATATATACACATTGAAGCATTTATAAACCCCAATCCATTAACCCTGGATTAGAAGACAACTGTAGTCCCTTTTACCGGATCTACAAAATACCAGGGGCCGAAAACCATCATGCCCCAAAACCTTGTGCAAACCCATGTAAAAAACCATAGGCGGGTATTCCCACCTAAAATAGGGTCCAAAATGTTTTTCCCAGGGCGTTGCCCGCCCCCCCCCCCCCCCCACGTGTCCGACTATTCACGGAAAGAGTATAACACATACCCAACATTCTCCCACTTGTTGTTTTCTTTCTACAGGGTGCCATAGGAGAGCTTAGTCGTTAGTCCAGCCCTACAACACCCATTGTTTCTCTACACCAAGAGAACTTCTCACTGCTCATAGACTTCGTCAATGCATATGCAACATTCTTCAATTTGTCCACCTTTACTAGCAACACCTTTTTATCCTCAACCATATCTCTCACAAAGTGATATTGAACATCAATGTGCTTTTTACTTGAATGATAAGTAGGGTTCTTAGCCAAGAAAATTTCACTTTGGCTATCATAGTCTATCCTTATAGCTCGCTGCACCAACCCCATACTTGAACACAATCTCTGCAACCAAATTACTTCCTTGCTTGCATGAGTGGCTACCATGTATTATGCCTTTATAGTTGAAAGAGAAAATACATAGTGTCTTTTACTCATCCAACTGACTGCACCTCCAAATTGGCCAAACACATACCCACTTGTAGATATTATTTGGTCCAAATCTCCAGCCCAGTCTGCATCAACAAAACCAAAATATCCAAAACTCTCTCCAATCATGGTCTTCCCTGGTAGCACAAACCATAACCACTAGTGCCACACAAATATCTAAAGACCCGCTTCACTATTGTCCAATGCTCCTTCCCTTGTTTTGAAATAAACTTGCTCAATACTCCCACTGCATGTGCAATGTCTGGTCTAGTAAATACCATTACATACATTAGGCTACCTACTTCACTTGCATATGGAACACGGGACATATCCTCCTCTTATTCTTGTGTCTTGAGACATTGTTCAGCATATAGCTTTACACCTATAGAAATAGGAACCTTCACTGGTTTAGTATCCTGCATGTTGAACCTCTGCAATATTGTCTCGGCATACTTCCTTTGGCTTAACTAGAGCTTCCTCTTTGCCTAATCTCTCTTAATTTCTATAACCAAAATATAGTTTGCAGCACCAATATCCTTCATGTTAAATTTGGATAACAATTGGGTCTTCAAATCTTGGATAATTTCTTTGTCATTTCCAACCATCAACATATCATCCACATACAAGACCAAATAAATAACACGATCACTATTTAATTTAAAATACACACATTGATCCTCTTTTCTTCTGGTGAACCCAAGTCCTCGTATATAGGTATCAAATTTCTGATACCACATCCTTGGTGGCTGATTTAACCCATACAAATACTTTTTTAACCTGCATACCAGTTATTTCTTGCCCTTCACTAAAAAGCCTTCAGGTTACTTCATGTATATCTCCGCTTCTAGTTCCTCGTGAAAATTTTTTTTCTTCACATCCATCTGTTCTACCTCAAAATCAAATGCAGGAGCAACAGATAAAAGTAATCTAATAGAACCTTGGCAACAGGAGACAAAATATCACCAAAATCAATTCCCTACACCTAAGAATAACCCTTTGCTACCAACTAAGATGTGTATTTCTCCACCTTGCCTTCTACATTCATATTATTCTTAAACACCAATTTTCTCCCAATGGTCTTCCATCTAGACTATTATTCATCCATAATTTTCACTATCTGAAGAGGACTAAGTATTGATTCTATATTTCTAGAAACAAATTTCATGAACATTGTGAGTTCTAGAAATCTCACTACCTTCATTATCCTTAAGATAATTTTTTCACTATTTCATCATCCCATCATGTCAATGCTCAGCTCACCCATCCCAAAAGACCCATCATGGGCTCATGACACTCATTTTTTCTTTGTTGTGTCACCTTTGTCCTCAACCCTCTATTTTGTTTTGCCTAACTCCTCCATTGTCCATCTAGGGCTTTTAAGGGAATTGTTTCTTGGTTTCATGACCTACATGGTTAAACATCAATAAGGCTTGTATATTGATGTTATTACACCTCCTCCTATCCTTAACAGACCTTCATAAACACTTCCCATCACTCCTATCCCTCAAATTCATCATTTTTCTACAAAACCTAGTCTATTGCCACAATTTGACACTTTTTAAGACTAGGCATGTGTTTTGCCTTTTTGGACCCATTCCCCTAACTCAATCCTTGAAATTCCACTTTTAAATACTCCTTAACATCTATCCCTATCCCCAAAAATTTCCCCATGAATTTATACAACCCTTAACCCCTTCATTCCCCTCCCTCTACAAGGCAGTCCTAAGTCCCCTACACCAAACCCTAATTTCCTCTTCCAACTAAGCTAGGGTTTGATATGAAAAGGAGGCACAATAGAAAAGGATTCATTTGATATATCATGTCAAAAATAATAATTCCATACCAACTCATAGACATCATGCCTCCATTATTTTCCAAGAATTCATTCCAAGAGACAAGCCATGTGTCACCCCTAGGGCCATTTTTTCTTCAAATTGTGTTTCTGACCAAACAGAGATGAATTTGACAAAAGTGAGAGAGGTTTTTATCCAATGTAGTCCCAAGAAGAAACACCTCCTTCAGGTTTTACATAAGTATCATGTTTTGGGAGAAATATCAAAAACACAATTGTCCCAGGAGAATTTATGCATTGCTGGAGTGACCTTGGGAAACTAAGGTTTTCTCACAGCTGGAGTGTCCAAATGACTTGAGTGATCAGTCAAAAGACAACTGGAATTCAAGATATTTCCAATGAGCTATCATGAGTTCAATTGGGAGTTAAGGAAGGCCTCCAAAATTTGTCTGCACCAGCACTCTACATTTTTTCACCATCATTCACCACTTTCTGACCAGTGTTGGGAAAAGCAGTTTTTGGATAGGTAAATGGACACCAAAGGTAAAATAAAAAGACGTTTTGGAAATTATACTCAACAATATTTCCAACAAGATATCACGGAGCTCATCCCGACACCGAGAAGGCCTCCAAATGCCCTCTGCAAATTGGCATTACGCATAGACAGAGTGGCGTTGTGCACAAAGGAAATTTGGCCAAGGTTGCCCAAAAGTGGCCAAAATTCATTTTTTTCTCCTCAAAGTTTGGGAAGAATGGAAAACAGGTAAAATTATGACAAATAGCCTCCTTCATAACAGTAGATGGCTTCAAAGTGTTTCAAGCTGCCCTCTAAGGTTTAACAAAGAGGCACTGATTCCACCTCACCAAAAGAAAAAATGACAAAGAGTATCAGTGCAAGGGTTTTGACTTCTCAAAAGTACAATAAGACGAATTTTCAAATATTCAAAGGGGAGGAAAGCATGAGGTGAAAAAATAGTGATCAAAGGTAGAATTTGTGTAGACACCTGCAAAAACAGAAGTGGCCAAGAGAGACACAAAATGGTTTAAAAATTGCTAACTTTTCCCAACAAAGATATATCACTGGCAAACTAATCAAAGGAACAAAAATGTAATTGGTCTGAGAGCAGTAATGCCTCCAACAAGGGTTTCATTATCAAAATCATATTCTGCAAAAGATAGCTAAACATGAATGACACTTCTGTAGGACTGTCAAAAATGCTTACCTACAGGAAGATTGATAAGGTCAAAGCAAACCTAAATGATTCTAATGATGATGACACATCTAAAAACCAAAGTACTATTGATGCTCACTGTTAGGATTTTCATGCCAAAAATACTCCACTATTTCATAGTGAAAAACATGACAGAATGAAAGTTAGAGGAATGGGAAATTTCTTCTTTTATTCCATCCACCAAACAATCAAAAGGCCTAAAAGATGTAGGGTTGAAGACTCCAAGGTGAAAGTACCGAAAAGGTTCACATGTTTACTATTTACAAGAATTGAAATTCATGAAAAGGACATAGTGAATAAAACCTTCAAAACGGAACACTAATGTCATTGTTTGCCTATTTTTATCAAGAACTTTGTCAAAATGACCTTTGATTTTCAAGAAAAGACTCATGTTTTCAAGTATGGGTAAGAAGCCCAATTTAAGCTTGTGGAAAGGTTTTTGAGTACAAGGAGAACATCATGATGATCTAGCAAAGTTAAAAATCATTTTTTCCTCAAGGTCCTGCCACCTATAGGACAAAAAGAACAAAAAAACAGTGAACAGAAATAAGGGAAAGCAAACATTATAATGGTGGGGTTTTTATCCTAAAATCATTTCTCAAAAAGAGTATAAGGCTCTTCTTTTACCCTCCTCCCAACTCATTTTGGCTTGAAAAGGAAGAGGAGAGCTGTTGAAGCAATTTCTAGGGGTTTTTCTGCAAAAATTGGTAAAGGTTTCAGGTGCTACGCACCGACGGAGACGCTACGCACCTGGCCATCGGTGTTGCGCATAGAGGAGGCAGCCGTAGTGTTCAATTTCACTACACTGCACATTGGGATGGCGGCGCTACGCACTGGCCAGGGCACTACGCACAGGCTCAGACTGACATGAATGCCTGCCATTTCACACCAGTGTTGCACTTTGACGGGGCTCGATAGGCCCATTTACCGCCTGACTCGCCCATAGAAACCCTTTGGCGCTATGCACCGGTGATTTTTGGTCAAAATTGCTCAGAGGTTGCCAAAATCAAATTTTTCTGCTTCCAAGCCCCTGCACAAAGTTAAACAAGGTTGGTGGCCCCTCTTCTCGCCCTCCAAATTTTTTCTTTTGCATGCATGATCAAAGGAGGAGTTCAAAAACCTAAAAACTTATCAAAACCCTAATCTTCATGGAAATCAGACCTTTGACCTTCTAGGGAAAGAATTACCATTTTGAGTGTGATCATGAGCATAAAGGCACTCAATGCAAGACAAGCCTTCTCCTAACTTTGGAAGCATTCCTTGATTACTTCATTTTGCCCTCATTTGCTAAAACCTGCCCTCACATCACACATTTGTCCTCCCTAGACCTAAAGCTTTCACCAAACTAAAAACCATTCTATTCTAAGATACACAAAGTAGTGAGAACTTGGATGAAGACAGTGATGGTGATGATACAAATGAATGACTCCCAAGTACAGAAAGAGGTATTGCTGATGAGCAAGATGAAAGCCAAGAAGATAGTGAAGACAATGATGAGGGTGACAGTCAGCAAAGAAAATAAACATGACAGTTAAGAGGGAAATGTGAATAAACATGAAAATAAGCATATTCATAGTGCAAACAATGAAAATATGGATGAAAATATTGAACATGAAGAAAAATAAGGTGAAAATGAAGAAATAGTAGATCAATAAAATGAAACTAGCAAGGCACAAATAGGATTTGATGAAGGAGACAGTGATGAAAAGAATGCCATTGATAGGACAGTCAATGAGGAAAAGGACAGTAAGAGAGATAAGTCATGATAGTCATGACACTAATCAGACTCTTAATGAAAAATAAAACCAAAGTGACAGTGCAGGAAATGATAAATAAGAGGACATCAATGAAGGACAAGGCCAAAGTGAAGCAGATGCGAAGGCTGATGATCAACTCCAAGACCAAGGTAACAATACTGAAGATAGAAAGACGGGTGACAATGATGAAAGTGTTGAAGGCAGTAGTAAGGCTCACAGCTCTCCCAATGGGCAAGATAATGATGCACAAATTTATGGGAAATCTAGCAGTAATGGTAATGACATAGTTTGAAGAAGGAGGCATTAATACAAAGGATGACCATGATAGTACAACAAGAAAAAGACAAGGCAGCCAAGGAGACAGTCATGACATTATTCATCCTCCTAATGATAAATAAAGATACCCTTTTTATTGAAATTTGAGCACTCAAAGAAGGTAAGGACCAAGAAAAAATTAGAGACATGGCTCAATATTTTCCACAGGCTTCTCAAATCCTTTGAAGAACTTGTCCGCCAAATTTAAGGAAATGTGAGAAAATTTTGTCGTTTTCAAATTTTGAGCCCTCTGTGTGCAGAACCCTAGGCACTACACACAAAATTGGTGCATCCTCAGCTTTCCAAATTTATATTTTTGGATTCCAAAATAACCACAGTCTGCTCACAAAATTTCAGATCATTTGGAACGTTTTTGACCCTCCAAAAGGTCAAAAAACATCAAAATTTTGACCTTTCTACCTCATTTTCAGACCAAGCGCTACGCACAGAGCAGTGTTGGAAAAATTAGTTTTTGAATAGGCAAATGGCATCCACTTAGCACAACTCAAGAATTTCTGGAAAGAGACTCATCAGGATTTCCAATGAGCCACCATGGAGCCAAATTCGATATAGGGAAGGGGTCCAAAACTCAGCCACAAGAGACCCTATTTTCTGTTGAAGTGGTGCTACGCACAGAGGCTGCCTAGTGTGTTTTGGACCAAAAAAAAAAAAAACACACTCATTTATTGTAAATAGATATTTTTGATTTTTTTAAGGCAATTTACTCTAGAATTAGGTGCAAATAGTTATTTTGGCATTTATTTCTTAGGATATTATGTGCCTTGGGCCTTGCATGGTCTCTTGGCCATAAATGAAATTTACAGTTATATTTGACATTTTCCTACCACATTTAGGGTTTTAGTCCTCCTTTTATCCATAAATATAGCATGAGGCCCCTACGTATTTTGTTGGAATTTGATGAGCTTGAAGGAAAATATACATGGTTTTATGAGCTTGGAGAAGAAATTGGTTTTGTGAAGTGGATGAATGGCTTGTTTGGCTTGATGATGGAGAAGCTTATTTGCAGAATTCCTTAGCTTGGTGAGTGGTGATGTCTTCTTAACTTGTTCATTTTTTCTTGTTCTCATTATGTTTCATGCTTCTTGGTTGCTATAAATCATAAAAGTATAGGTTGAGACATGCTCTTTGAGGCACCTCAGTCCTCCTGTTTGTTATAGCTTTGATGTTTTCCTCTTTTGGCCATCTTAAGGAATTTTTGATTGCTCCTTAGGCCCACCAAAACTTGTTTTTGTTTCATGTATGGTTAGTATGCTAGTTTACAAGTATGATTCATGGTATGCCCTGCTTATTTGAAGCTTTCAAAACCTTATCTTCAAGCCTTTCTGTGGAATATTGATTGCTAGGTTAAGTCAAAGAGGTCTCGTTCGATCTTGCCCTTTGTCCATGCTTACCAACTTGTTTCAGAGTTCTCAATAGCTTGATATATGTTGTTTAGGATTTCCCTCTTCATAAATTGAGTTATTTATATTATCTTATATGTTTTTCCCAAAATCTGAAGGTGAATTCCTAAAGTTAGAAGCTCCTATGATTTCTATGTTTCACTGGAATGTTTATCTTGGATATTTATCAGTTTAAGTATTGTTCATTGAGCTTAATTGTTTTCCCTAACTCACAAGTTGTAGCTTTTAACTATATGTATTTAAGACCTCTTCGTTTTTCCCAAACTTGATGTTCACTACACCTCATACATCACCTTAAGGATCCATTAACCTTGCTAAATTGGCTAGACAACACACTCTATTTCATCATTTAGACACCCTTGACTTCATTTGACTCCATAGCCCAAAGGCTTTGACAGAATCTCACTCCACCTATTCCACTTGACCATCTTACCCAACCAAAACAATCAACAAACCCTACACTTAACAACTAGCCTAAAATCAAAACCCTAGAGAAAAAAGAACACACCCTTTGCACCCAATAAAGAGATCCCTCTCTGAGTCTAGGAAGGCTAGGTCCTAGGACTCTAAAGACTGGTTCCATGTTACCCTGTTATTTGTTCTACCAATCTGCTAAATCACGGGACCCTAACAATATACAACCCATTTTTACTATCTCACAAATTAGTGAAGAAGATCAAATTTTAAATTCAAGTATCGTGGGCACTCCAATGGGTGGTTGGTTGCATGTGTGCAAGCCAATAATGTCACAACTGATAGTCAACTTACCTTTCACCTGGAACTTAACTGGGTCTCCACTGGATCTAACATGCATGGAGTTAATAATAGTAAATCTTCAGTTGCATGTGAGATCACTGCATGTGAATTAATTAATATTTAATTCACTTGATCTCTCACTACTTATTTCTTCAGTTACAACTAGCACAACTGAGCTTAACTCACTTAACTGAGTTAAACTATTTGCAACTTGCATTAACTAATGCAGCACTGCACTTCGAACTCTGTTACAACTAGAATTACTCTGCATGTCCCACCAAATAACATCTAACTCGAAATCCACTAGCTAACTGATTTTTCCACTTTCAGTTAACTCATTCAATTCCACATTGAGAATAAATTATAGTTTAATGTCCATCTAAATTAAGGGATAATAAAAATAAACATGCACCCAAAAATAACACAGTGGGCCCCACCCTAGTTTGGGTGCTTAATGCAACCAAGTGCTTAATGAACTAGGCATGGGTGTTGAGTCTTCTTGTTGAATCTCAACACTACCTCTCAACAAGAAAGGGATTATCCTTCACCCCAATCCTATCTCTATGGTATTCGAATTTTCTCCTCGTGAGTGCCTTCGTCAGAATATCTACATCCTGATCTTCCGTGGGAATGTACTGTAGCAACATGATTCTTCTCTGCACACAATCTCTGAGATGATCGTACTGGATATCTATATGCTTGGACCTATCATGAAACACATGATTAATTGAGAGTTTAATGCAACTATGATTATCACAATGAATCACTATCGGATCCATCTGAGAACCAAACAAACCAACCAAGATATTTCTCATCCAGATAGCCTCAATGCAGCTTGGCTTGCTGCCATGTATTCTGCTTCCGCTAAATTGAGTGCCATGGATCGTTGCTTCCTGTTGTACCAGGAAACTGCTGTCAACAATAGCTTGACTCATCTGGTTAACTATGTAGCAAATGTCCAGTCTCGTATTCACTAGATACATTAGTGAACCCACTAATTGTCGGTAGATAGTAGCATCAAATACCTTTCCATAAGTAGCATCCTCTTTCCTCCAATTTCCTGAAAGAGGAGTATCCATGGGTTTGCAACTCTCCATGTTAAACTTACCCAATATCTCCTTTGCATACTTGCCTTGAGACACAAAAATTTCACCATCCCGCTGCCATATTTCCAATCCAAGGAAATAATGAAGGAGTCCCATGTCCTTCATTTTAAACTCCCTTGCAAGATCCTCCTTTCATGAGTGTATTAGTTGCTCATCACTAGTCAAAATTAGATCATCAATGTAAAGAATAATGATCAATAGCTTACCCTCTACCATAATCTGGTACAGGTTTGCATCTGCTTCACTTTTGGTGAAGCCCAGTCCGGTGAAATAGTTGTCTATCCGAGTGTACCAAGGACGGGGTGCTTTCTTTAGCCCATACAACGCTCTTTTGAGGCTGCACTCATGTGACTCACTGTTGAAGATTTTGAAACCTTTAGGCTGCCTTATATACACCTCTTCCTCAATGATCCCATCGAGAAACACAATTTTCACATCCATCTGATGAATGCGCCAACCCATATGCGTTGAGAGTGCAAGGATGGATCTTATGGAAGAGTACCTTGCGGCATGTGTAAAGGTCTGATCATAATATATCCCCTTGATCTATGAGAATCCATGGGCCACAAATCTGGCCTTGTATTTCTCCACACTCCCATCAATAGCTTGCTTTACCTTGTAGATCTATCTTGATTGAACCATTGATTTGTCGACTGGTCTTGGGACTATCTCCCATGCTCTGTTCTTGATAATGGAGTCATACTCCTCCACCATTGCATCAACCCAAGTAGGTTGTTGCACTGCTTCCTGAAAGGAATATGGTTCAGTCACAATACATTTTCTCATAAGAGCCATGTATCCAGTAAATCGGTCAGGAGACTGTCTTTGTCTGCGCTGTGAAGTAGGGGCTCCTACATTCTGTGCAACATCAAGTCTTAGACTATCAGCTTCTGTGGTGTGCCTTCTGCCATTTCTGATGGATGGCTCTACATGAGTGGCTTCGTCCACTCCATGAACTTCCTCCTGTGGCTAATCCACATCTAGAGACTCATCTTTGGGAACCAATAGTTCCTCCTCCACATGCAAGTCCAACTCCGTCTCAAGCGACAACTGCATGGCTTTCCCCTCATCAAATTTTATATCCTGTCACACAACAACCATTCTGATGTTTGGAAAATACACATGATAATTATGGGGTGTTTATGTGTACCCCACAAAAATCCCAACTTCAGCAGTCGGCTCCATCTTCTTCCTAGCATCCTTGGTCACATGCACATAAACAGATGAGCCAAAAATATTAAAGTTTGAAACATCTGGTTTCTTACCAATGAAAGCTTCTTTAGGTGTACTCATGCCAAGTACTCCATGAGGACAACGGTTTTGCACATAAACTGCAGTGTTGCATGCTTCTACCCACAAATTCATTGGTAGGCCTTGATCATGTAACATTTCTCATGTTGCACCCACGATCACTCTGTTCTTCCTCTCTGTGACCCTATTTTGCTGTGGGTTATGAGGCGCTATGAGTTCTCTTCTAATTCTTTCTTTGTTGCATAAGTTCTTGAATTCTTTAGAGATCTATTCTCCACCATTATCGCTCCTAAGAGCCTTCACTTGATTCCATGACTTTTTCTCCACCAATTCCTTAAACTCACAGAACTTAGAGAATGTTTGATCTTTCTTCTGCATGAATAAGATTCAACATTTACGAGAAAATTCATCAACAAATATTACATAGTACTTATGTTTTGTTGTTTAAGAAACCGAGAATGATCTACACACGTCTGTGTGAACTCTCTCAAGGATCCCCGAAGCACGATTCTCCTTCTCATGAAATTCAGACTTTACATACTTCCCCATGGTGCAACCCTTGCACTGATCTATCTGAACAAGTGTTACCATTGGAAGTCCAGTAGATATTTGTTGCATGACTTTCAAGGCTCCACGAAGAAGATGGCCCAATCACCTATGCCATAATTCGCCCTCATCCTGGCTCACCTCTTTTTCTGCCTTGCCCATCATGGCAACATAGCAATCTACCTCCAACTTGTAGAGATTCTTAACTTGAATCCCTATCCTCTTAGCTTGACCCGTTGTTTTATGTCGCAGGAAAGCTTTTCCATCACCAAAAACAAAGTCATAGCCTTTGTCCTCCAACATTGCGACTCAGACCAAATTTTTCTTCAGACCTGGAACATGCATAACATCTTTTAATTGAAAGGGTTTACCTGACTCCCTCTTAAAGGTAATGGTAACAATCCTGGTAGCACTATACTGTCTGTCGTCGCCCATATTTATATGCATATGGAGATCTTTCTCCTCCAAGTCAATGAAAAGATCCTTATCTCTCATCATGTGAAAAGAAACAGCAATATCCAAATACCACACTGATCCTAATGCACTTGACACCATGCATGCAATCAAGGAGAAGTCAAGCTCAAATTGCGAGGCAAGGGCCTCACCATCTGCAGCTCCAGTAACCTTCTTGTTCTTCTTCTTTTGTCAACAGTTAGTAGCAAGATGCCCATGTTTTTGACAGTGAAAACACTTCACCTTGGACATATCTAGCTTCTTTCCTTTAGACTCGGATTTATAATGGAATTTATTCCCCTTCACCTTCTTCGCCTTGGTAGCAAAATCATAATCCTCTTCATCATCATGCTTTGATGAAGAGCCATCTCTGGTGTTCCGCCTGAACTCCTCCTGCACCAAATCCGACCATAATCGTTCCCAATCCGGTAAATTTTCCCATCCGTTGATAGAGTCTTGATAACTATGCCGACTCTTAGGAAGTCCCAAGAGAGCCAAGCTCACCAAATCATCATCAACAACAGTTATTTCCACACTCCCTAATTCATCCTGACATTGGACAAACTTCATGAGATACTTTGGAATGGTGTCGCCCTTTTCGATCTTGATCATTTTGAGTTTATCTCTGAGTGCCAATTTCCTACGGTCGTTGTTGCTTTGGAATAGAGCCGTTAAAGCCTTCCACATAGCATATGGTGTGGCTTTCCCATGGAGGCTTGAGACAATGTGGTCTTGTACTCCCTCCAATAGGATCCTCCTTGCCTTTGCCACTTTCTTTTGCGATGCATCAATATTGGTAGCATCTAACGAATCAAGCTTAGGAACATCATTGTCAATGAATTCCTTCAAGCCATTATCTTCGAGTAGTACATCCATCTTGTCCTTCCAAGAAATGTAGTTTGATCTGCCCTCGAGTGCATACTCTAACCTCAAGCCATTGAAAGCATTTTCGTTCTTGAATCAGCTGTAGCACCAAGAAAGTCTTTCTGCAAATTCGAATTCTTTCTGCCAACAAACTCAGCTCCTGCTTCACTTTTGCAATTTCCTGTGCTCTGATACCATGTAGAAATTATACAAAATAGATTTGTATCTTGGATTCTCCTGATATAAAAATGTGTTATTGTTAAATACAGAATCGATTCTACAAATCTTTGCAGAATTAAAAACACAATCTCCAATTAAAATATCATGAAGAAAGATCAATCACACACAAAACAGATAATTTCCTAGGGAAAGCTTTTAGCTAAAAACCCCACTATCTTATATTGTATATTATATCATGGATCAAGAAAAATTTACATACAAAGTTCCAATCCAAGAGCCCTTAGTACATGAGCTAATTGTCTCACACTGTCATACCAAAATTGGTAAGTTCCTTAGCCAATTTATTGTCTCCAAACAGCCTGCCTCCACTGCGAAATCCCTGCTCATAGAAATCCCTGAATTAATGAAATATTGCCTGCCTTGACTTCAGAATCCTCATGTGCACATCCAATGTGTGTGTGGTTGCATGTCTGCAAACGGATAATGTCACAACTGATAGTTTACTTCCTTTTCACCTATAACTCAACTGGGTCTCCACGGGATCTAACATGCATGCAGTTAATAATAGTAAATCCTCAGTTGCATGTGAGACCACTGATTGCGAATTAATTAATAATTAATTCACTTGATCTCTCGATATTGCATCTTCAGTTACAACTAGCACAATTGAGTTTAACTCACTTAAATGAGTTAAACTACTTTACAACTTTCACAACTACACTTCCAACTCTGTTACAACTTCGAATCACTCAGTTACAACTAAGTCAACCTGCATGTCCCACCAACCAACCACTTAACTCAAAATTCCTTTAGCTAACTGATTTTCCACTTCAGTTAACTATTTACAAGTGCTCATTGAGAATAGACAAGTCACCATTTTTCTAAATCAATGTGGCATCTAAAAAATAAATAAAAGAAAATTTAAAGTTCCAAAAATATGCTCAAAAAACAGGTTATTCTACATCACCACTTTTCAAAATCGACATGAAAATCGTGACATTTAATATATATATATATATATATATAAGAAAATTTAAAGTTCCAAAACTATGCTAAAAAAAGGGTGATTCTGCATCATCACTTTTCAAAATCGGGTGATTTTTTTGCTACCTCAAAAAAACGGGTACCAGGTATTCTTCCCGTTTTATAGGTAACTATGTTATCTTTGTTGATAATGAATCAGGTAACGAGGAAAATTTCATGAAAAAGGGCAAAGTTATCTTGATTTAGGAGCTGTAATAAATCCTGGTGAAATGGAGCAAGCTCAATTTGATAATCACATTGGTAAACCATCCTTTGATAGTCATATTAATGAATCTCAAAGTGATTAAACATGTCTTTCATATTTCCGTGATATGTTCTTACCTTTGCCTCCCTGTCATGACCAAGGCCCTGGCTTGGGTGACAGTGAATGTTCAAATGATTCCTTAGAGCATAACATGCATGCTCATTTGTTGTTTCCTTAAACAGGTATGGATGTGCAAAATTTGAGTTTTGAATCATATTTAGTTGAAATTTTTGTTTCTTCACCTAAGTCTTTTCATCTTCCTTCGTCATCCTTAACACATTACATGATTTACCCTCATTTGTTTGATGAGTATGTTATATCAGTGATTTATCTAAATTATTTAGATCTTAATTTTTTTTCGGTTTCGATTACAGTCATGTACATGATGGTGATGTTTCACAATTAGAAGATGAAAAAAATGAATCCACTCCTTTTGTCCATATTTGTTGAAAAATGTAACTAGTGTCAGTCTTCATAATGTGATAAAATGAAATTTTTATCATTGATATATTTATTATATATATATATTCTTGTATTTCTTGGTCAAAGCATGTTCTTCATGCTTATAGAGTCAAAAGAGTCAAAGGGAATTTATTATGAGTCGAAATAAATGTATTTGAGTCAAGACTCATTTGGAATTTTTGTAAGAAAAGAATTTTTGAAATTATACAACAAGCATGTATATCATGGATTCAATCTGATCTAACAAGGTACTAAAGTTAAATACTGAATCGCTCCTACAAATCAATTGCAGAATTAAAAACACAATCGCCAATCACATGAAGCAAAGAAGAATCAATCAAACCACAACACATATAATTTCCCGAGGAAAGCTTACTGCTAAAAACCCCTCTATCATATATTGTATATTCCACAAGGAATCATGAAACAATTACAATGCATTCTTCTCAAAAGAGTCTCCTGCAATTTTCTTATCGTCTCACACTGATTCAAACAAAATCGGGCCAACACTTAGTCAATTATCAGCCTGTCTTCAACCCGCCTTGCTCACGCAATTCCTGATGAATACAATCCATATTCTTCAGGAATTTCATCCTTCCTCAACTACGCTAAGTACCATGGGCATCCAGTGGTGTTTTAACTGCATTTGGGCAGTCAGCTAATATCACAACTGATAGTTAACTTCCCTTTCACCTAGATCTCAACTGGGTCTGCACTGGAACTGACATGCATGCAACTAATAATTGTAAATCCTCAGTTGCATTTGAGATCACTGATTGTGAATTAAAAAATATTTAATTCACTTGATCTCTCACTAGTGTGTCAAATAGTTACAACTAGCACAACTAAGTTTAACTCACTTAACTGAGTTAAATTGATTACAACCTGCATTAACTAATGCACCACTACACTTTGAATTTTGTTACAACTAGAATTACTCTGCATGCCTCACCAAATACCGTCAACTCGAAATTCACGAGTAAACTAAGTTTATCAGACTCAGTTAACTATTACTAGTTATTTTGAAATTAGGTTACATTTTATTGTCCATCTTAATTAAGTGATAACTAAAATAGACATGCACCAAATTTAGCCCACACCAATGTAGGTGTTGCTTGGACCTATGGTCCCACACTAGTGTAGGTGCCGCTTGGACCTCCTAGTCCCACACTAGTGTATTTGCTGTCATGTTTTTTTTTGGATGCCAATTTCACTGTTTCTTGTTGCAAAATTCAACACTCCCTCTCAACAAGAAATGAATGTCCTTGCATGCAACATGCACCTCTTGCATGCGACATGAAACCCTTGCATGAGACATGAAACTCTTTCATGCAACACTTCTATAGTGTTTCTCGCACATGAAACCTTTGCATACAACTCTTCTCTAGTGTTTATCACACATGAAACCTTTGCATGGTACACTTCCAAAACTGAATAGCCTCCAAACAGCTGAATCAGTATAATGCATCTATCATAAGAGTCTTATGACTGCTGCTAGCTACTACACATGCCTACTGGATTCTCTGTGCTGTTGACATCTGCATCCATGCACTCTGCACTGCTGCCAACTCTGATTTGTGCTCCAGTATTTGAAATTTCTTTGCATGAGTTTTTTCTACCACTCCATGATCCTCATCTTGTGGTTGCTCCACATCCTAAGGTTCATCCTTTGGAACCAAGAGTTCCTCATCTTCATGCAAATCAAGATCCCTCTCAAGGGTCAATTTCATGGCTTTATCACACTTCCCATTGCTTGGAAGCTCTGTATAAATCGCATCTACATCAAGTCTATAGAAGATTCTTCAGGAATCCCAATCTCTTTGGCTTGTCCTTTATTGTGCTTATAATTTCCAAGAAAATCTTTTCCTTCAATTTGGAACAACATCATAGTCTCTATCCTCCAATATCAAGAATCAAACTAAATTTTTCCTTTAAACTCCGGTACATGAACTATTACATCTTTTAATTGAAAGGGGTTTTCCTGATTTTCCTGGCTGCTAGGTAATGGTACCAATCCCTGAGAATTGTACCATCCTTCATCACCCATTTCAATATGCATTTGGAGATCTCTACTCCATAACAAAAGTTCCTTGTCTCCGTCATGTGAAAGGAAGCTTCACTATCCAAATACCACGCATCCCAATGCACTTGACACCATGCATGCGATCACGAGAAGTCAGCTCAAATGGCGAGCGTTTCACCTCACCGTAGATCCTCCAACACCATTCTTGTTCTTCTCATATTTATGGATTGGCTAATAACATAATGCGATACTTGCATGCTGAAAACACTTCACTGACATATCCCACTTCTTGCCATCCTTGAACTGATTTGAATGAATTTATCCTTCCCTCTTCTTCGCCTAAGTGCTCAAAGCACACCTTCCTTCATCTTCTAGTTCTTAGATGAAGATCCTGGGTATTCCATCAAACCTCCGACACCAAGTCCACCAAATTTGTTCCTACCATAAGGCGTTCTTTCCTTTCCATTGACAAGAGTAGCTCCTGATAACTATGCCAACCTTTTGAGAAGTCCTGTGTGAGACAACCACCAAATCATCATCAACGAGCGCATCTACACCCAAGCTCATCCCGAGACATTGGATAAACTTTTTTAAGTATACCGACCAGCTATCTTTTCCATCTTGATCTTCCCGAGTTTATCCCGCGCCACCTTCCTGCGGGTCACCGTCGCTTCCAAACAGAACGAAAGCCTTCCACATCGCATATGGAGTCGTTTCCATGGAGACTGAGACAATGCGCCTCGTACTCTCCTCCAGAAGATCCTCTCGCCTTGCAACTTTCATTTTGTCATGCATCATGATTTGCACACCTATCACAATGCATTTAGGAATGTCATTGTTAATGAATTCCTTTCTGTCCAATGCCTTCGAGCACCGCTCCCTCTTGTCCTTCTAAGAAATATAGTTAGAGCTTCCTCGAGTGCATACTCAACCAAGTTACTAACCATTTTGATCCCGAATCAGCTATAGCACCAAGAAAGTGTTTCGCAAATTCCGAATTCTATCCACCACAAGCTCAAATCCTCCTTCATTATTGTGGTTTCCCGTGTTTTAATACTATGTAAAAATTATAAAGAAGTTATATATTGGGTGGATTCAACTAACCACATCATCTACAGCTCAATCATTTTTAAACACAATTACGGAATTAAAAACACAATCGCACAATCACATGGAAGCAAAGAAGAATCAATCAAACCACAAATACGTATAATTTCTCGTGGGAAAAGATTACCGCTTCAAAACCCCTACCATATATTTTATATTCCATAAGGAATCTGAAAATTACAAAGGCACCTTTTCTCACAAGATTCTCCCCGCACCGGCTTATCATTTCACACCGATCCAGACAAAATCGAGCCAACACTTAGCCAATTCTTAGCCCTGTCTCTACCGCCTTATCGACAATAATTCCCTGATGAATGCAACTCATTCTTTAGGAATTTCAATCCTTCCTCAATCGCGCCCGAGTAGCATGAATCCTTGTGGTGTTTAACCCATCCGCAGCTCATCTAATATCACAACTGATAGTTAACTTCCCTTTCACCTAGATCTAACTGTCTCCACCAGGTCTGACATGCATGGCACACAAAACTTAGTTGCATGTGAGACTACCCGATTGAGACACCAAATAACATTTATCCATTTGATCTCTTACCAGTGGTATTAAACAATTGCAACTATCACCAACCGAAAGCTCATCCCACTTAAATGAGTTAAACTCATTAAACTCCATTAACTGAGAATGTGCCACCGCACTTCAAACTTTGTTACAAATCAGAATGACTCTCTGTACATGCCTCACCAACTACCCTCAACTCGGAATTCATGAGTTAACCGAGTTTATCACACTGTTAACTATTACACAGTTATCTTGACATTGATTAGATTTTATTTTCCATCTTAATTAAGGAGTAACTAAAAATATAACATGCACCAAATTTGAAGCCCATAATTGTAGGTGTCGCTGGACTCCTGGTCCCACACTAGTGTAGGTGCTACTTGGACCTTCTTGTCCTACATGAGCGTAAGTGTTGTCATGTTGTTTCTCGATGCCACTTAATCGCTTGTTTCAAACTTTAACATATTTCTCCTTCTTCAATAGGGTTCCTCCTTCAAATAAACTTTCCTCTCCACTTTTGAGTAGATTGAACCATCTTTAATATCTTGAAAAGTGATCTTAATAAACGACAACTGAGTCACCCAAGAAACTTCACCTAGTTCAGATACATGATTTTCTTTATTTAGTCTCTAGGGTAAGTGTGTTCTCAAGTACTAGAGCTATGCTCTGCCCCTAAAGGTTCAACATATGATTCCAACAAATATGTTCTTCATTGAGCCTCTGCTAAGATCTTCAATTCGATGGGAGGATGCTCTCTTTAGTTAGTGTCTTCCTATATCTAGCAGGTGAATGTTATGCAAGAACAAGGAATATATGGAGTAAGATGGCATAGTTACAAGCCCAATAACTTGTGTTTGCCTACCATTATTTAAGTTAATCAGTGGCTTCATGGCAGCATCATGCTTATGTATGTAGTGGATGTAGATGCTTTCATCTATGAGAAGAAGGATATGCATAGGGTTACAGATAGGAGCCTCATGAGGTTTCTACATGAAGATTTTTGTACCTTTGTTTCCAAAGTTACTAAGGGGAGGAGGAGAAGCCATTCATGATTGAGAAGGTTAATATATCAATCTGATTCCAATGAGAATCCCTCTTAAGGGATGGTTTCTTCACATTTTAATATAGTATTTACAAATCCTAGTTTTGTCGTTTCTGCCCTTTCTTCTTGCAAGACATCCTAACCAGGTTCTGGCACCTTGTATATCACTGGGAGTTCTCTATTATATTTTTAATTTTTTCTAGTTATTCCTTTAACACTCTCCACTCCCTAAAAACTAGCTTTTAAGCTATGGAAGGATTTATTTATTGAATTGAATCGACCTCTAAGGTCTATTATAGTCATGAGGTCATAAAATCTTCCTTTCCAACTTATTCAAATCTAAACTAAGGCCGCCATTATGTTCAACTTGTTAAGAGATTTCAAAGGATATACTCTATCTCACCTGACTCTGCATTGAAATTTGATGCCTGGTCAATTATATTCATCCCAACCACATATCCACCCCATTGCAGTGTAAGTGTCTTTAACACACCCAAGATGACCAGATCACGATGTCATCACCTTTTAAAATGGGGGGAAATCTATCCTCGCTGTGATCTAACCTCCACACAGGTATCGCCCCTTGGCACCACTAGATGCCCAAATCATTAGATTCATCATTTTTATGAAATTATATATATATACATATATAACTTCTTTCTCTAGTCATTGAAATATTTTATTATGCATAATATTGTGTAATACCTCTATTTTTTCGTTTTTTGTTTTTATACTTTCCGACTATATATATGAAATTGATCTTGAAATAAACTAGTTACTATAGATATTCAAATAATCTATTTAAATGTTGTATTAGAATATTTTTAAAAAGTATAAGAATCATACATCTTGTGCACACTAAAAGTGAAAATATAAGGTTATGTTACATCATATGAACATCCAAATATTTTACTTATGACAGATGGAGCGAAGCATTTTACCATATCTCATATCACAAATATATTTTTTATTTTAAAAAGACATATTTAAAATCAAGAGTACGTTTTAAGCATGGACTAAATCTCATTATTTGAGCATCATGGATATAAAAATAAGTTCATCGCACCTATTGTATAGAGATGCATTATAACCTTTCAATAAACATAATAGAAATTAACTAATTTTAAACAATTCTTTCAACCACTTGAATAACTTAGCTATGTGGCTCCTCCAAATTCCAAATTCACACTTGGACTATTTAGTAAATAAAATTTGATTATTATTAAAATAATTTAACACACTTTCCATTACTTAATTTTAAACATCATATAATGTATATAAAGCTTACAAATCTCCAAATTACACTTGGACTATTTAGTAAATAAAAATGATTAGTTTATTAAAAGTAATTTAACTAATTATTACTTAATACGCCTTGTGTCATGCTCCTCTTTCGTCGTTTTAAATGAATGTCACCTTCCGTTTACCCACCCACGAGGACTTTTCATCGTTCTTCTAGCCAATGAAAATCTCGAGCATTTGGTACCTCCTCCTACTACCCTTACGCTTCTTCTTGACCAACAAGAAAATTTTCAAATTTTTATGGTTTGTTGACGAATCGAATAAAGGATCGTCATTCTCCTCCGCGTCAGGTTGCTCGCCGCCGTTATTGCCCCTTCCATGGCCAAAGAGTAGAAAATCAAGAAATTTAAACCGATCTTGAGATCTGTTATTTCATCGCTTCAAACTTAATCACTTCAATTTTATGACACGGTGGCATTCTTCATACATTTTTAGTTAAATAGTTACGTAGTAACTACGATGGTGTTGCCCAGAGGTCGCCGAGATTCTATGGCAAAGAAATTGAGGTCTTTCATCTATGGTTCCTTCGATCCTCTACATGGATAGAACCATTCATGAGGCTGCGCTGTGGACGCCGCATCAGACTATGGGAGGTATTGGCCTCAAGAGAAAGCGAATGTGGAAAATTGAAGGAGCGTGAAGGTTTCAAAGCGAGGAAGAGAAAGACAAATAAGAAATAGGGACTACAAGAAGGCCGAGGAAGAGATGAAAGAATAAGAAGCACAAAACCGATAAAGATGCCCTCAAAGGACACCATTCAAGATCCAGACAAACTTTGCACAAAGGCATTCTACTTTCTAAAGAGAAAGGGCATTTCTGCACTCTAAAATAAGGCCTTTCGGAGCTCCCACGTAAGTCTCCGTCGTGGGCCGCTCAATCGATACACCAACAGGCTGTGTCACCTGAGTACTGTCTGCCTCAAGCTTACAAGTGGGCCGCTCTTTGACGCAGGGATGATGAGGGGGATTTGCCGCCGGTTGTCCCCGAGTCGTAGAAGCGGAGCAAGAAACACCGCCTGTGCTCGAATCCGTGTGAGGAAGCTAGGGAGATGTCTTCAACCATGTGCTATGGATGGATCTCATGTCCCTGTGGTCAAGGGATCGACCAAACAAGCCTCCTGTGAGCTCTTCAGCAACAAAAGGCAAGCCGGAAAATAATGAACGTGTATGATTATATCCCGTCTGGACGGGGTTATGAAAGTCACTTACTAAAAGGGTTTCGCTAAGGAAAATCAAATGCAATTGCTAATCATGTATGTAGGAGGAGGTAATTCAGAGGATAATCATGTATGTAGTGGGATGGAGGTTAGCAGACATGATTTTGGGTCATGTATTTCAGAGAGGGCATTTTCCTGACATGTCATTTGCTATTTCGTTTATGCTTTGGGGTTCATGCCCACCTCTAGCACTCAAGCTAAGGAAATCTTTTTTTAGTTTCTTTTTCTCCAAAAGAGATGCAGATTTGTTTTGGTAGGGTGGGAAAGGCTAGAGATTAGTCATGATGAATAATGGTCTGCATTTGCTTGCGCAATGTTTGATGAGGGACCAGCTTTCTCCGTCATCTTGGCTTGAGGGTTCATGCTCTCGCAGATCATCTCCTCTCGAGGCCTGGGCCTCTGCCTCGGGGTATAAGTTCTCCCCCGTTGTTTTTCTTTTGTCTCTAGCTTGTGGCCAGATCGGTGACTGCTTGTTTGCCTTGCATATTTTCTTTCTCGTTGGAGTCGTCTTCTGCTCTTACACTCTTTCTGCTGTGGGCCTCCTTTTCTTGTCATCCATCAAGCATCTATTTTGGGGTTATATTTGCAAGTTTGTAGTGGACCATTTGTTTCCACTTTTTCCCCGTTCTTATAAGGTTTTTGGGTTTTGGGGCTCCGTGTGAAGGTTGTAGGAGTACTTATTTGGTGACTCTTGGGTTATTTTATTCTTCTCTTTGCCCGTTGATCTCTCACAATTGTCCCGATCCATATTCTTTCTCTCCATGAGGAGGCAATGTCATCCTTCAGAAGAAGGGGGTTAAAAGAGGGCTCTGCCGTCTCGCTGCCACCAATATACTCACCTGCCATCCCCTCCCAAATTACAAATTCATCAAAATGCAGGGGAGGCTCACATAGCTAGCATTTCATATCAGCATCAGAAACCGAGGAAGATGTTAGTGCTTGATTCCAGTCTAGTAAAAGATCCCATAGACCCATACACGCAAACAATTGACATTCATCAAGTAAATTTTGAAAAATCTTATGGAAAAGTGAATTGAGCTCTTCAAGACCCAAGAATAAATTTTTTGTAGTATTGATGAGTTCCCTGGTAATTTCTGGGAGCCGGGATGACAAGGTGACTATCCTAGCAAAAAAGGTTGCAGACGTGGACTTCACAAACTTTGAAGAGGATATCAACCACCACCCACCATTCAAAGAGACTCGCATAACATGGTTCTCTTTCGCTTTATGTTTTTTTCCGATACATGCATGACCGTGCATTAAGAATCATGAGAGCTAGGTTTATGTTTTTATGTTTATCATGATATTATCACTATTTATTAATGTTGTTGCTGCATTATTTGTATGCCCATATCAAAATTGAATGATTTTTATTCTCAAAGCACGGTCCGTTTCCTGCCAAGTACTAGTAGCAACAGAATATTCATGATATGTATTTTTGAATTATAATAGAAAACCCGGCCGATCTTTAGCAAAAATAATGAACACTCATGTAAAACAGAAGATTCCAAAGTGAACAAATAAAACATAGATCAAGATGTACAACTTAGAATGCCATAAAAAATTCACATCTTGGGAACCATGGAGGTGAAATCAAATTTAATGTTACATCTATTGGAGTTCAAATACAAGAACAAATTGACATCACTACTCAAAAGTTTCCTTTTGAAGGTAGGAGCAGATATCGTATAGTTCTGTAGACAAACTGTGTACTCAAGAACGAGGCTTCCCACATCATTACATTTGGCAAGGTCATTTCCTTTTCCTGAGTCACATATCCACTATGTCCATGATCTTGTGTGTCTAAGGCATGAAGTACCACGCACCTTCATACCTACTCATGTTGAGTTAGAGATCTTGCATATATTGAACTGAATTTTAATCCTCGCAAAACACATATAAACATGTAATTAACTAGTTGCCGCTTTACTAGGGAAAAAGCAGATATTAGAACTTAATTCCAAGGGCATATCATTGCTAATGCTAACATAGAACCCAACTTATATACAAACCCGTAACCATCCTCAATGGAGCATATCAAACTAATGTGCATGACTAATCTACCCATGTGTAATACTGACATAAGCTGCAGGTTACACAATGCAAAGATTAATCATTCCGTCCCACCACATGTAGTAACCTTTACTCAGTTCTGTGAGGATGCCACCACAAATGAAAACATTGTCATGGCATTTTAAAGTTCAAGACTTCACAAGTTTTTCCAACTTAGAACTAACATCTGCCGCGTCTCCTGACATAATAAACTGCCCATTCTGCAGAAAAGTTAACTTGGCAAGTATAACTCGTCGTAACAGGTTCCTTTAAACCTCTTTCTTCTTATTGAGTTGAACTTTCTCCCTTGTACTCGTAGATAAGAATTTGATAAACCGTTTGGTTTGAAATATGCTTTATCTTGACATTTCATCCTCCTCCCAGCCCTTCTCCGACATATTGTCTGTGCGTAAATCATGTCACCAATATTATCCACATGAAACAAAACCTTCGAATCTATCCCAAAGGATGTTGTGCCATCTTGCCAAAGTATATCAACCTTAGTCTTAGTGTTCAAATAAGGAGTGTCCGCATCCACATGCATTAATTTTCTCGTAGTTAGGATTACTTTTTTCGCCTGGCTTCATTAAGTCGTTTGAATTTCCTCCGCTTGAATGCATCTCCTTCAATCGTGACGCCGCATCGTTTAGAAATGACATAGACCCCATGGTACAGCCATTAACTTTAATCAACTCTTCCTCGTTTTTGTTTTCCCGACAGATAGAGCTGAATTCAAATAATCGTATGATGGGTTTTTGTTCGAAAATTTAAAGAATCTAATATTTCAGAGAAATGACAGACTGTTGTTGCTGCTACGTAATCCACCAATCGTTCATTCCAATATTCTCTATGAACCGGCTCACTATTTGTCCTGGTTTGTCTGCTACCATGTTCAACACTTTGCACTGTGAATCTTTAGTCCGGAATAGGGCAAATACACTGAAAGGAAATGGAAAGTTTGACCCCTTGCTTACGAAAGGAATAAAACAGAGCCCCTGATAATGAGGATTGTCAGATATAAGTGGTTTTGAATGATCAAAGTAGTATGTTTTTACTACGAGTTAAGGTCTGCATCTATACTTTAGTTTTGTACACTCTAACAATATGGGTAGCTCAAATCAGCTGGGCGCTCTTTTTTAACTCATGGGAATTCTTGAGAAAACGATAGTTTTACAACTACTCCACCTTTTGTACGCCTTCACTGCCTTCGGTTTGTCACTTACTCAAGTTAAATATAAATCTATCCGCCGTTTTCTCCAAAAAGGAAAATCTTCCACTTGTATTGGTTTAAAACTTTATACATACAAATTTGAACATACATCACATTCGTAATCACAGCTTCTCTTAAATAATCATTGATCTATGCCTACCAAGACCTAGTCTGTCAAACTCATACAACAAGTTTTCTGCAGTCAGGTTCTATGAATCCATGTGGCATGTTCCATTTATTCATTCTATCACCCATTCAAAAGAACCTTTTACATCCATCTATGACCGCATAAATTTATAACACATTCCAATATCTAGCACACTCTCATGGTTGTAACTTCACTATAGGAAAGAAATTTATTCATAATTTATTCCTTCCCTTGCACATGCCTTTGGATACTAATCGCACTTTGCACTTTGTACTTGCCAATATTACCATTATAATTAATTTTAGTTATGAATATCCATTCATCTGTTAGTTCTTTAATATCCCATCTATCAACAAACGCATTTGTATAGATTTGTGCTACCATGCTTTATGGATGAAAATCTAGCATAGAGGTGGGCTCATCACTCCATGATATTAGAGGTAGGGCAGCAATGACTTATCAAGTTAGGCCAACGATTTCGGAAGAAAATTTAAGAGAAATCAATGCTTGTCTGCTCAAGAGAACTTACCAAGGTAGGCGTGGTAATGGATGGTATGGAGGTAGAGGTAGCTTCTTGTCTTAGAGTAGGTCAGGACAGCAGTGTTCTTCTTCTTCTGTGATTAGCTGTTGGTTCAATTCACACTATGGTTGTTCCGTGACTATTGGCTCACTTGACAATGGTTTTTCCAAGAGCAATTGGTTCAATGATGCATGCTAATCTTCCACCCAGGTATGGGGAAATCTAAAGGGGTCTTATGTAAGTCTCAACTAATGAATTTCTAAAAAGAAATCAGAAACCAAATTGATGTAAGACATTATTAAAATGTCTGTCACGCTGTAAAGTAGACAGTCATCCACTTATAAATCATATTCCTTTTTCCTTATTACTTATGCTTGTATGGATCACCTCCCAAGACCAATATAATATTGTCAATTCTTTGCCTTTTATGGATAAAGCCCAAACACTAAAATTATTATCCACATTTCCAACAATGTTTGGCACCCTAACAATTGCTGATAGTATATATGATTTAATTATTTTATTGTTCCATAATATTTCTGAATCTGATTAGATGTTAAGGAAATTTAAATATATATTCAACTTTATAGATAAGAGCTTATAAAGATGCCTATGCACAATCTATAAAGTAAAACTTCGTTGGATATCAAGGCCACCATGTCCCGCCGTTTTGTCTAGACAAGTAGGTTTGAGATTTTAGTTGTTGTGTAGATTATATGACATCAAGAAAGCAATGGATGCTTGCAGAGTGTAGTAGCTTTGAATTGAATGAAGGGAATTATATTAGCATGAAGTTGTCAACGTGGAGGTGTTGTCACTTTGTTCGATCTGTAAATCAGTCATGACTAGTGATATTAGAATTGAAGAGTATGATACTAGAGCACTCTACTCAACTACCTAAATCGTCTCTAAATGTTGGCATGAGAATTTAATATTTATCATGAGTATGTTTGCCTTAAATAGGAACCACCGATATCATTTTGGCTATGAGATCGATAGCTCTATCAAAGTAAATATTTGATACCGTATTTTCCAAGCATTAGAGCCTACAAATTAGTGTGCAGCTTGTCTTTTTTCTTTTCATGTTTTACTACTTTATAGATTCATACTCTACTTTCATAGCATCTTATAACGTTAACTGTTTGACTCCGCTGTGGCCCAAAGCCTCATGGCTAAAAGTTATAGATTTGTACATTGAGATGTCATTTGCCTCCGGGCAAGTTTCATGGTTAAAAATAAAAAATATGATTGCTTATGATTGATATTGATGAGGGTTTGTATCAGGTTGATTACATTATATATTTTATTTTAGTATTGTTGGAATCTAGTTACTTTCAATCATATTGTTGTCACAATCATTGCCCCCCAAGGTAAAAGGTAAGCTAGCCTTTTCTTTATCAACTATCCCAAAGGATATATAAAGTTGCTGTGTTCACATTTACCTATTTATTATTTGCAGATATTAATACATGATAATCAAAGTAGTATTACATGGTCAACTCGAAAGGCAGAGAAAATAATTGCTAAGATGTTTAAGAATTGGCATGTGTTTTCTTCTATATTATTGTGTGTTTTATTCCTTCGACATTTATGAGATGTTGCTGACAGATTTGGAGTGGGGAGTCATACACATTCATCTGTATGGGTCCACTTGTCTCATGAAAATGATTATTTGGCTGCTTTCTTGAAGCTACTTAAGTGGAAGTTTGTATTTGAATTGGGTCACGTATTTGGGGATTTTTTTACTCCTCGTTCCCAGACAATGAACACGAAATCCATGATATGATTTGTACCATAAGAAAAGTGCTCTTTTGGAGACTAACTCAGATCGGATGGGCATGATTTGCAATTATTATGGGGCTTGTCGGTGCTTTATTTCAGCAGAGCACACATGCGTGTATGCTTTCAGGAGTTGGCATACATGTGGAGGAGGAAGACAAGAAATTATTGTCGAATGCCTAAATGCAAACCAAGAAGGTACATGAATTGAGATGTTCCAACGCCGTCGCACGTTATTTAACAAGGATGGCGACATATCAGATAGAAGTTTTGTTGCAAACACTTTAGGTAACAATGCATGTTTGTCATTGTCAAGAGCTGCTCACCACAGATTAAAGCAGATGAGCCAAACAATATGATTTTCCATTCAAAGATTGTCGTGCATAAGGACAATCAAGATCTCGTAGCCAAGACACTCCATCTACTCTTATTAATTATCATCATGGCGTAGGTCTCCATTGCATCAATACCAGGATGAGTACTTCCGGTGATCATGAGGATGATCGAAGCAGGGAACCGGAGGTCCTCTTCAAAAGATCAAGCATCATCAAAACAAGTTAACTTTATAATATTGTTATGATCATCGTAGTAATATGGTCAGGTTTACTATTGCTATTGCTTTTGTTGTTGTCTAATGTAATGGTCAGATCAGATGATGATCAATCAGAGTCACCATCATAATTGCTTTGTGACACAGAATCAAGAGAATCTTAATTAAAAGAATCGTAAAGGCTAAACGCTCATTTTTTGTTCCAATATTGTGATCTGACTTAAAGCCTGGCCTAACAACATTCCTATCAAAACAAACCTTAATGATGATGATGAGTGCTTCACGCTTTTGAAGGTTTAAGAAGAAAGTTGAAAAGTCCATCGTGAGCATCGATGCGAAGAATTGGTGCTAGCGTATCGTGGCATTGAAGTCGCCCGCATTGGCCTAATTTTTGGGCCATTTTCACAATTCAATCTGTCAAAGTATTTGAGATGAACGCAGAACTGACGCGGAGCACTTCCTCGGCAGCTTTATCGAGTAATGTGCACCTTCCTCTCAGCGACGAGCTGCAAGCTGTGAGGCGAGCTACCAAGGTCTTTCAATTCTCAGCAACTCATTTGCCCCATGTCCTCTCGCCCAACTCCTCCGTAATTGCAAAGCCCATTTTCGCAGCCCTCTTGTCTCTTCATATCAAGAATATTATAAATATTTTCGTTAATATGATAACTTTAAAGAACTAATGGTATTTTGGTCCCACCACAAATTCCTTTATATACAAAATCACCTATGGTTTTAAAAACCAAAATCGCATACTTTAAGCACTTAAGGTCAGCTTCTTGAAAAGATTGAGGATGCTTTAATGCATCATAACCGTATATTTGTAAATAATGTATTAAAACTAAACTATTTTATAGGCACTATCTCTCATAAGTTCCGTTTAGTTTATGATGCCTAACATCATTGGATCTGAGTCAAGATGATCCAAGTCATGATTCAACTTCAATATTATAATGTTGTTTGCTTCCCAGACAATTGTGAACCATAAAAATAAATCTGTAACCATTTTTATCATCTCCTCTTAAATTTGTTGTTTAAATGTGCTCAAAGTTTCTCATTGATCTTGATTGTTTTTTACATATGGTCAATGTAGGTTTTAATATCATTCAATTTCGTTTCAAATCGTATGCTATTGAATATTTGTGATTTTGTCTTTCTCTAAATCATTCCATTACAGACAATACTGTGAAAGATGTTCTAGCTACTGAAAATCTAAACACGCTGTCTAAAGATGATTTGTCTTTGAAAGGGGATTTGGTTGCTTTAAGGACATATTAAATATTGATTCTAATAATCCTAGAAATTCAAGCATGAAATCTCGTAATAAAATAATGTTCAACCTAAGGACCGTAAATACCACAATACTCTAAGACTCATGGAAGATGTGCTCATTGCTCACTACTGCAATCCTATTATCGAATAAATTAAATCTAAAATAACTAAATCGAATTTCTATATTTATTTTATTTCCAAAAATTAAATGCTACATCATACAAAAATATAAAAACAAATAAATTAATTAATTAAAAAAAATACAAAATAAATGAATAAAACCAAAGGAATAGATAAATAAAAATAAAAAAAAACAAACAAAATAAAAATAAAATAGAATTACAAACAATAAACAAATAAATAACAAATAACGTAAAATAAAATAAAATTATGTTTTATTAATATTAAACTAATAATTATTCTTTTTATTAAAATAAATATTAAAATTTAAAATTAAGTTTATCAACTTGATCATTTGGTTTAGTCTTTTTTAAATAAAATAGAATGATTTTAATTATTTGAGTCAAAACTAGCCATTCTTTACAAACGCCTAGTAGAATTATAGTTTCTATTTAAAGATGTTATTTGATCAGTGGTTTCCATCTTATTCTAATGATGCTCTACACTTAAAGAGGTTATTTGACTGTGTTTTCCATTCATTCTAATGATGCCTCACACCTGCCTGCTCAACACGTTACCAACCTAATCTATTCTAATGTGATTTTCGTAGCACATTTAGTACATTTGTCTCACTCTTTCTAAAATAAAATAAATTACTTAAATTGTTTGAGTCAAACTAGCCATTTCAATCTAACACACTATATTTACTATTTAGTATTTACTTAGTACTATTTACAACTTCAATCAATGTTTTTCTATTTCAGATATGCTTACGTTTCATAAATTTCTGAATTTTTCTATTTCTCATGATATGCTTCCCTTTATCTACTATTTAGTGTTTATTTAGTAACATTAACAATTCCAATCAATCTATTCCATTTGTTTACACGCCAGGCCATGCCTCAACATGATTAGCGTATGAGTTGAAAAAAAACTTGAATATTCAAGATATATACACAAGTAAGATACTAAAACTAGCCTCTATAAATATGTTGTTATTTTATATTGTTATTATTTCTCTCCTCCTTATACCTACAAACCAACATCCTCTCCTAACCTATTTTCTCATTTATGCTCATTTTATCTGGAAATAATTCAACATGCCCTATTCCAAAATATATGTTCCATAGAGAAAGCCTTTAAACTACTCATTATCGTGAACGTATTTGCAAAATTGCATTTGTAAAATTAGTCAAGACTAATAAGATCTATCTTAACATCTAAACTTTAAATCAAATTCTTCAAGAAATTGCTCAAGCATTGTTTAAACGCCATTCACACAACCTCCTTTTATGCTCTTTGCACCACAAGGTGCAATTGCTAGTTTAAACATCATGTACAATACATAAAGCCTGACTCAAGATGAATAAAATCAACATCATTTCTATCTCTAAAATCGAGGGTTTCTTCATCCTCATCTTCTATTTATTATCAATAAGAAGAGTGATATTTTATTTTTAAAATGAATTTTTTTAGAAGTCCAAAATTCATCATATAAAATCCTAAAATTTAAATTTTAAAAACACTAAGGTAATAGAGCAAAAGAAAGCAACACTAGGCTAAGAAATAATGTTTCTATCTTGTTTTGCGTATCTTAAAATTTAAATATATAATTAATTAAAAATATATATATATATTAAAAAATAAATTAAATTTCCTTCTAATTTAAAAATGCTTCCGATATTAATTATGATAGAGTACACATCGTGTTTTAGGCACTTATGAATAAAATTAAAATAAATGAAGAATAAATGTATGACAATGGTTTTGATTGAAACCCGGTGAATAATCAACGTTTTTGATCACATAATATCATGGGAGTTTCAGTTATACAAACAAATGTTATTGTTTTTCATAAAATCCAATGGTCTTGACTGCTATTATAGCCAAACCCTCAATATTTCTTCAGAGCTGATTCATCAATTTATTCACATTGTTGATTTTTGCGAAAGTGAATGACCTTAAAGTGATAATGATGATGATTAACTCTTCACTAAGATCTATATGGTCTATCGACCCTTAAGAAGGTAAGATATTAGTCGTATTTGAGTGATTTTCGCATTTCCATGCTTAAAAGAAGACAAAAGCGTTCTAGATCACCATAGTGTTGTTGAGTTAAAACGCTAAATATTATTATGCAATAGAAAATATTTATGAACATTTGAAATGTTTTTTCTTCTTACCACTTATTAAGACAGAGATAATTTGGTTTTCCATGTTATAATCACAACCTTCTTGCCATTAAATAACAATGATGAAGAATGTTCCTTTTATTAATTTTTTAACATACAAATAATATTTGCAACAAAAAAATCTAAGATCCAACACCTTCTTTTCAACAAAGACACACCTATCAACATTCAATTTGTTTTCCTTAAATTTTTGATCGTAATAAAGTGGTACATCATATACATCCATACTAGTTACTTTAGCCTCGACATGTTCTACCAATTAGGAACTCGACCAAACAAATAAAAGTAGACAATTTGGTCCAAAAGGACATAACAACAACATTCTAAAACCATAGATTTGAATGCTAATGATCTCGTAGTTTCAAATGTGTATATAAGACTAGATTTATCCAAAATGCAAATTAAAGGCCTATAAACTAGACATAAACGTGGATATAGAAACCCAAAAGATAAACATATTATTTTTGAAACTATAAACCATGGTGATTAGGATGTTGGCCCTTGCCTCAACAGAGAGGTCAATTTTGAAAGTGAGGGTCATGTCATGATATCTACATTCTCTTGGTGCCTGCCTGGATGCCATCTAGTTAAAGAAATTTCCATTTTTTCTTAGTTTCCTACAACAATGAACACGAGAGAGGTTTAATACACTAGTAGAACTCCATAGCGTCTAAGTGATATTGGTGGCCACTCACGGGTCTAACTTCTGTTTCAATTGCCTATTTCTATTTTAATTTAGAAGAGCACTTATTATTTTTGGTATTGTGTAATAAACTTCCTGAGTCATTGAGGCCTCAAAGAATTTTATTTTATTTATTTAATCATATCAATTAATTAACAATTTAATTCAATTCTATTTTAATGTAGGTTATAGTCGAAATTGTTGTCTCATGATCTTTCACTGATGTATCGTATGCGCTAAAACATATAGTATGCAAATGCCAGACCCCGAGAAGTTGATGTGTTCAACCCCTAATAGAGCCCACAAAGTTTCACTTCATGTCCTAGGGTTAGGGGTTTGGATGTTTAGGGTTTCTCATTGTTTCCCGAATGATAAAAAGACTCTAACACCTATTGTAAGACAATTCTAGCATATGTAGTCATTACATCTCTTCTTAGAGATAAACTACCATTGCTTGAGCTAGTTTATTTCATTCTCATGATGCAAAAAATCTTCAATATTTGCTATTAATCAATTGGAAGTTCAATTTTTATTGTAGATATATGTTTATATGTAATTATGCATTTCATTTGTTCGTACAAATCTAGATCAATAGTGTTGAGATATTGGATTTGCCTCCATGAGTTTTCCCTAGGTTAGGAACCCGAACAACTATGAAATCCAAAAAGTATGCATTAGTAAACTCATCATATAGTTAAATATAGGATTTGAGCCAACATGATCCAATTTGAGCTATCCGTGAATGATACAGAAGATGTATTGGCATAAATGAAAACCCCTCAGCGTTTTCCTCTTCAACATGGCTAGAGGAGCCTCTTCGACTTGTGTGGCTGAATGTATAGGTATTAACAATAAAATGAAGGATTTTAGCTTAGTTGTTGGGAGACTATGTTGCCTATGCAAGAAAATCAAATGGGGAAGTAAGTAGAAAATGATGGGGTGAGGTATAGGTACAAGAACCGAGATGGTTCAAGAGTTTTCTAGTCAAGATGACTTGGCATGTGAAACCAAAGCAAATGATGGGAAAAACAAGTCAACAATAAACACATCTCCCAATTTCAAAGTTGCCTCCCACCAAGACAATTGAAATATGAAATTACAAACAACCATGACATTGCAATAAAATAAAACTATATAATGCGCCGTAACATAGTACCTCCACTTCAAAGTCAATCCTCCACGAAGAGGAATGAAGAATAAATTGACTAACAACCACCATAACTCACTCTGAAAAGGAACTGAGAACACAAGTTTGAGAGACGCAGAAACTAGGAATAAAAATAAAATACATGGAACCAAATGCATATACGTGGTAGAGGTCCGTGAGGTTGGATAGTTTATCGCCCCGCCTCTACTATTGATGCCTTGAATCTAATTTACAGCTTGAGGAGAATCAATTTATTAGCACTTCACTTACAAAAATATATACTTAATGATAACTCTATTCTACATGGTGAACACCATCTTGGATCCATGGATGATTTTGTGGCTGCCTAGGTGGAATAACACGAGAAGAGTGTCAACTGAGTACCCGATTTGTCCCCCTAGAGAGATATGGAAACAAAGAATTAGCAACAACATGAGGTGAGGAAGGGTTTATAATGAATTTCAAAACACATGTGTATGAAAAGAGACCACTTGGGTCACATTAAGGACAAACAAACCCTAACAACAAAGATGGTTGTCTAACTTATTTAGATATGCAATAAATGGTCGAAAGAAATGAAAAAAACATAATCAGATATATCTAGAAACAACTAAACAAAAGAAATGAAATAAGAGCTCAAGTATCCAATGGACAAGACAAAAATTTATGAAGAATGTTTATGTCAGGCAACACCCAGAAGGAACAAAGAATGATGTTACCAAATTCCCTCAATGGGATGGGTTCTTGGCTGTCCTCAACGATTCAGCTTCAAAGTTTTCCTCTCATTTTATGAAAACCTAAGACGTGTTGAACTCATCACTTCAATAAGCAAAAAAGAAAAGAAAGTAAATCAAAGCATGAGAATGATTTAGAGGATCAAAGTCCCACCATGATAAAATGATCAAGGTAATAAATGAACGGAAAACCCTTCTATTTAGGGGGTCAGGTCATTGAGTTATCCTTGATATCGGTGCATACAAATATTATTGACCAAGATCAAGATCTAACCGCTTGAATATTTTATTATATTTTGTTGGAGGGAAAATATAAAATTTAAATTGTAGTTAACCTTTAATAAATAATAAATAAATAAATGAATTATTTATCATTTCCCAAGGATGGGTCACAAATTAATTAACAATAATGATTTATTTTATTATTCCCAAATGATTTAGTCAGTTCTAATAAAGGAATATTAATTAAATAATGATTTAATTAATTATTCCTAGAGAATAATAAGATAAATAATTATTTATTTAATTTATTTCTCACACTAAGTTAGGATATGACCAGACTATTATTTAAACAATGGTTTAATTAATATTCCTAGAGGAAAATCAAATAAATAAGGATTTATTTAATTATTCTCACAAAGGTTTTCTTATTTAATTAAAAAATAATGTAATAAACTATGGTTTATTAAGTTATTTTGAGAGGAAAAATAATTTTACTATGGTAAAAATTGGTCTTACATGGTGTTAGTCTCCCATTGCTCTAATTGTAAATGGTTAGATGATGAAAAATTGGTTTTAATGATTGCCTCTCAACGTGCGAGAGTTATGTGAGTTAATTATATGACCGAAATATGTTGTAAGAACACAATCACTTGACACCTAAGGGGAGTCATAGGAGGGAGAGGTACATAGGTGGAGTGAAGCAGGAGAGGACAATAACCCGGGTGGGTGCGTAGACACCTTACAAATGAGATAAGTCTCCTTTAATGTTTGGGCACTCACTTTGAGGCTGTGGGAGACATACTTATGCCCGCCGAGATGACAAAGTACAAAGAATAATGGTGCGCTCAAAGAAATGAGACCGAACTATAAAGCACAAAGATACACCCATAAAAATGGACCCCAACTTAAAAATATAATGGATCCCAATATTATTGGCTGTGCCCGGGACAACAACCAGGATTGAATACAATAATATTCCAAGTACATGAGCTATAATAAATAACCAAAGAAGCCCTGATAAAACAAGAAAGGGCCCTAAAACATGAATGGATCATCTAAAGTGATACATGACAGCAGAGGTTGCACAAGCATAAACAACCCATCAAATTTGGCAGTAGCTTCATCTGAGGCTGTAGCATAAATGAGGTCGATGGGCATGTGGGGGCTACATGGTGGGCCACACCCTCATGAGGTCCGAACATCTCACACGACTCAGAATCACCTGATCAATCCGTCGGATCATCACCGAATCATCAAGTATACGAATCTTGATCCAAAAAGTCATAGATGATGAGAAAATCAAGTCAAAAATCAATATGATCCTTTTGCCTCTGTTAAGGAGCATCGAACAAAGAATGGAAGTTAGATCCAAGATAGATACCGCCTCTAGACTTGTATTCTCGAATGAATGTGCTGTGTCGATAGTTGAGGTCCGGGCCAGGGTGAGTGGGGGTAAATGAGGGTCCTCAACTAAGGCACGAGAGATAATAGTAGAGCGAATGATTGACCGACAACAGGATGTGATGATGAACAGGATACTTATAAATGGATTACTCTCTTTGTTAGAGCATGAAGAAAGGATTAACGTAGTGATCGACCGACTCCAGGGGATGGGGGGATAGTGGGACCGGAGGCCAAAATGGGCTACAATTTAGAGAGGGACAAGGCACAATGGACGGGAATACTATAATAGGAGGCAAAGGGACTCGAGACAAACTCCCCATGAATGTGGACATGACTCAACTCATGCTGGGTGATCAAGGGCGAGTCGATGATGTTGTCACATAGAATAGAATTTGGGACCATAAAACATGAGAAAAAGATGGTTACTCATGATGAAAATCTACACACGCATCGACAAGTAGAAAGGCGAAGTGGTGCCTCCAAGGCTATGGTGCAGGCAAAAATTTGATTTTGAGAGCGTGAAGGCGGACCCTTTCTTGAAAAAAGGCTTCTGATAGAAGTATCAAATCAAAAAAAAAGGGATAGCCATTTCAGAGCCTTGGAGAGCTTTCAAATGGTGTCAAGGGTTTGTCACCATCTACGCTTGGTCACAATTGGAAAAAGACAAATTAGGGTTTCTTTTTATTAGGTGATTTCCTCCAATTGATTCATTTCAAGGAGCCTGTGGTGAACGGGAGAGGAGGAGAAGGTCTAAATCTTCTGTAATGCTCTGGGATGTGACAAAACGACTGTTGGAACTAAGGGACCATGACTTTCAGTAGGTGTCTACTTCCTTTCTAAGGGTGGCTCTAATGCTTCTTGGAAATATGGTGTTACACAACATTTTGTCATATCGTCCTACAATCCTCTCCGGCACATTGGAGGACCATTTATGACTAATAAGAAGGTCATGCCTTGCAAAGACCATCATTACATCCCTTTCTCTATGAGGACAACATTCCTTCGTTGACAATTCCTTGAGTTGGCACCACATCAAAACATATTTTGGTCGGGCGCCGTAGACCCATATGCCCTCGCCAATGAGGAATATTAACACCGGCCCCATGCCCATTGGTAAGCCTGTCTCAGCTGGGCTACCCACACCAAGATATTTTGGGAATGTTCTGGGCAGAGGCGAATTTTTCCATGCTAACAACTTTCTGTAAGCAGCCACCTGGGTGGTTCGACCGAATAACCACGACCACCCTCCTCCTTTGGCCTCTTGTTTCCACCTTTCGGGGGCGTAACCTCCCAAAGGATAAGGCCTCCTTCCACCATTGTAGGGATCCAAACCTCTTCCTCTATAAATAAAGCTTATCTCCTATTGATACCTATTTAACAATGCATTAAATAAAGAGGAATTGTCGAACATTTTGTTGGTGAGATAGAGAAGAGAAAGAGACCTTTGTCGAGAGAGAGCTAGTGTTAAAGTCTCACTTTCTGTCTCAATCTTCCTCACAATCCATCGAGACGCGTTTCTCTATCAGAACCCACCGAAGGAGGTCACATGTCAAGGCTCCAGCTGTAATCTCTTCTTTCTATTTATATATACATGACTAATGTCCTGCTCCCATCTTGTGTTAATATGTTTTATTTTACGCAATATGTTTAATCTTCCTTGACTGATTAGGCTAGTTATGAATGCAATCATTGTCTAGACAACAGTTTTTCCTGATATTTGTGTAGGAATCCGAGTACCATTGTCGAAGGACCCAATGTCGAGGCAAAGATCAAGAGGTCAGCCATCACACAGTCCGACAATCGCATTGACCACGGTGTAGGACAATCTATCCCAACCCATTTCATTAGTTAACTAGGAACCTACATGTTAGCTTGTTCCTCAAGGTTAGACCTAACTATGGTCTGGGAGGGACTGCCTCTCGTCCGAGAGAGTATTTACCTAATCAATAAGTTGGCAACTCCAATTAGGGATCCGTGTGAGTTTTTCACTCGTCATTGGGAATTTGCCTTGTCGTCGCTGCTTGGCTTTCTGGCACTACGCAAAGACAAATTAGGTTTCTCTTTTACTAAGGCTATTTCCTCCAATTGGATTCATTTTCTATGGAGCTGGTGAATGTGTAGAGGAGGAGAAGGCCTTAAATCTTATGCATTGCCTCAGAGGTGGAGCACACAAACCACCATTGAATCACAATCCGTACTTTAGGCAGGTGGCTCACTGTCTGAGGCAGGCCTTAATGCTTCTTGGAAAGACAGCATACTGTACCTTAATACCTGCCCCCAGAATCCCCATCCTTACATTGAGGACCATTTCATACTGCCAATAAGAAGTGTCATGCCTTGAAAGACCACTACTGTATCCCTTCATGAGGACAACATTCCTTGAGCAGACTATTAAACACATGTTTTTGGGTTGGTTGTGTAGATCTGTGCCTTTACATTTAAATGAGGAAGATTAAACTCGTCCCACACCCATTGGAAAGTTCTTCCTGCATGGGTTAACTCTCTGCGCTGGTCGCGAACAGCTGCAACAGAGCTAAGTTTCCACGCTAACAACTTCATGGGTTAGTCATATTTGGTTCGACCGAATAACCATCACCACCTCCTTGGCTCTGTTTCACCTTGCGAAACTCTCCCAAAGGATAGTGCCTCCCTTCCCACTCATTGTAGGGATCCTCCAACCTCCTCCTCTCCCTATATATATAAATAAAACTATCCTGTTTGATACACTAGCTAAATAAATCAATAGCCGAAGAGGAATGGCCTAACACTTTATTGGTGAGATAGAGCAGAGAAAGAGACTCTTTGTCGAAGAGAGAGCTTAGGCTTGTGTCTCGCCTCGTTCCTAATTCCCCAACGATCTCTTGAGACGCTTTGATTGAACTCAAAGGAGGCTTTGAGTCAAGGCTCCGCTAGAATTCTTTCTTATTTATATATACATGACTAATGTCTGGTTCCCCATCTTGTGTTAATATGGCTTATTTTACACAATATGTTTAATATTCCTTGGAATGATTAGAGGTTAAGGAATGCAATCATTGTCTTGTATGTTGTGTTTGTCCTTTATCTTGGGTACAGAACTCACACCATTGTCGGACCAAGGAGTTGTTTAGCCAAGAATCAAAAGGCTGATCATGCCATCTCTGCGATAACTGCTGTTGGGATTGCTGCAGGAAAATCTATCCCAACCTATTTCATTCTGCTAATTAGAACCCACAAATTAGCTTGTTCCTCATACATGTAATTCCACCCTGTGGCCAGAGGACTGCTCTCATCCTTGCAGACTACATACTTGGCAGCTAATAACTGACTGGGATCGCAAAGAGTTTGTCATCTCGTTGCTCATTGGGGATTCATTATGCCGATCGTCACTTGATTTACTTTCGTATTTTTTGGCTTGCTTGACTGCTTGGCAATCCTCTTTGCTCCGCCTTCAGTTCCAAGATTAACTCTCGCTTAGTTTTCCTCTTTCCTTCCCACTTTTTCAGCCTTGGCTAAGCTGTTTTGAACATTCACGCCAATTGGTGCTTTTGTCCTTTGTTGCAGTAGCGTCAACTTTCAGGAGTTTGGTGCACCTGACACGCTCGATAGTCACGCCCAATCGTGTAGGATTTGGTTTGATTCCTTCCTCCAGTTTCGTCACAAAGCTGACTCTGGAAGTGTTTTATTGATTTGTGTCTGTCTTTGAATTTTTTGACCACCTAAGCTTCTTGTTCTTCCTGCCTTTTTTCCATTGTTCCATCAGGAAGTCTACAGCCCCAGGGTTTCCAGTGGCCTCCTTTTTCACCGAGCCTTCTTGTCAGTCAAGTCTTTATTTTTGTCGCTCGATTCCTGATCATTGTGTTATATTTCTTGATCCTTCAGCAGTTCTTCGGTTTGTTGAATGACTCATCGATTTCTGTTTGATCCTCCATCTTGTCACTTCAGCATAGACTGCCAATGAAAGCTCATGGTCATTTTGAAAGCTTTATGTTGTTTGAGATCGTGATCATTGGGTTTGAGGTGTTTATGTTTTGGGGATGATTTTAACTATTCATTTACTTATCTCTACATTCTTAATACTCACATTAAAAAGTCACTCTTGTTTTTATATTGTAATAGTGCAGGATCATGTGTCTTATTCATTCATTCAAAAATTGTATTCTTTTGTTTGCATCGGCAATGAAAGTTCTTTTGCATAACTAGATCTTAGTGAACTAGAAAGAGTTTTTCAAGCTTTCTGGGCTTGGTTGTATTAGATGAATTAGTGAACCTATTATTATTTCCTAATATTTTCTGTTTGGTGAAAAGATTCTATCCTCTAGCTAGCATTCATCACCTGAAAATGGTGTTCTTTGCATATGGCATGCATTTAGGAATTTGAGATCCCATTCTAAGATGGACTTGAAACTAAACATTAATTCAAGATCAACCTTTAAAATTAAATCACCAATATAAGGAAGCATTGGAACCTAACACAAACATTTGAGTCTAGGCTAGCACGGTTCTATGTCGTTAAACCCATAGGCCGCTGCTTGTCGCCTCCGCTTAGACAAATACTAGTATGACTAAAGCCCCCAAGATTCTGCTGTGCATATGCTAGATTCCCAGTTCACAAAACCTTTATCCATAGGAAACCGAGTTTGCCACCTTGTAACTGTGATAATCTAACACAAATATTCCTGGGGATATCACCTCAAGATTTGATGTTTGTCCTTGGTCATTTCTTTCATTGATCATCATGTGTATATGGAAGTTCAATGGAAACTTGGTAAAGGCCTTCTGTCAGATTACACCCAGGCTGCCTAATCTTAATTTCAAAAAGTGAAAAGATCATCAGCATCACCCACGTTTGTTTAATCCAAAAGTGACTAGAGTCATATTTTTCCCCAAAGTCTTCAGATTTCAAAAACATGAAACAACAAAGATGCTCAATGTCGAAATAACTGCCCACTACTCACACTAAGTAAATTTTTTTGTTTATTTGTTTTCGCATTTCAAATTCCCTGATCCTGAAGCCTTGAATTGGCTATCTGTTTCTTCCAGATCGAACATGCTGCCAAAGGGCGGAACCATCGCTTTCTTCATATCTTCTTCACCGCTCCTAGTGGTAGTCCTCTTCTGAAGTTTTCTAACCGCCAAACTGTTCAGGTATGTTTAGTTTCAGCAACTGTCTTCCCCGAGGTATCTTACCTTCCGCTACCCTATTTCTACCAAGGGCTCGCTCAACTGCCATGGCTACCCCACAAAAGTTTGATCCTAGTTTGGGAGCGAGGAATAATTTCCTCTGTTTTGGGGATCACATTTAGTTGTCGTCTACCTCCTAGTCCTCATTGGGTTTTCTCTGACACCTTACACCTCGTTAGACATAGATTCTTCCACCAAAGGAGCAAGAGGTCACATGTTTCTTATAACATCATCTTGCCTTAATATTTCCGTATGTCTCCACCAACCCTCCCAAATCACCAGCCCTTCCACCCTATCGTAGCTTGGGTCAACTACTTTGTACAGTCCATAACACCGTCCCAAGACATTGACTCCTCCATGAGTCACTTTCTTATATTCCGTAATGTCGTTCTGACACCCATCTCTATCTATTGTTATATCCCTGTCTCGCCCAAACCATCATTTGTGTGTCTTTATCTCTGCATCTTTATTGTTAAAGACGTACTTGATCGTCCTGGATCTTCTCTAGGTTGTTCTGCAGGTATATATTTGTCAACCCCACACATTAAGTTAGCCCAACTGCAGGTGTGGACTTAGTCTCACTGTTGGAGAAATTCATCCTACGTGTATTGCGCCCAAAGGCCTACTCCATTCCTATGTGGGTTATACATTCACACAGTAGCTGTCACATTGAAAGAATGCATGCCCTCTCCCTGATCCGCAGCAGAGAATTCCGTGACCCTGTGGCTCTCGTGAGCTTTAAGCTCCTCAGAATCCTTGCCATCACTATGATGTCTGCTGTGTCCCATATATACTCTAATGATCCTCATCGTTTATTTATTTGCCTCCCGCTACCAGCCCCTATTTACATTTTTCTTATCAAGGACCATTGATAAAGTAACCCTATGCTTCATAGTGATTAAATTCTTGTAAGGCACTCTTTGGTCCAACAAGGAGAAAAACCTAAGTCCTAGACAACCTTACGGGCCTATTATAGACAACCTTTAGAAAGACAAATCCTATCTAATGGAGCACAACCTTACGTCCACTGCCCAACCTTGGCCAACCAGAGTCGTTTTTATGTTCATGGTGAAAATGTATACACCACAAGGACAATCCTACATTCCGTAAGGCAAGCTTTGTACAACAATATGTTCCACTGGTCTCCGTCAGTCAACTTGCTTTGGAGCACCTGTTCATCAACCACGAGCCAACCTCTTCTGCAGGCAAACCTTATGTCTCTGTTTCAGAGATCCAGATCAACCTAATTCAGTGACACCTTTCCCAACCTCAAAGAAACACCTAACCATCCTGGCTTTCACATTTCATTTAAATCTGCTCAATCTCTACCACTTGGCCAAGCTTTCAACCTATTCAATCTGCTCACAATTGGCTCAACCCGCTTTCAACCTCTGGTGGTTACTATCCTCCTAAGTCAATTTCAGTCAGATAATAGTCTATGTTCTCCACTTTATTACAATTTTCAAAATCAACCTATTGCATAATCCACCTCAAGGCACGCTATTCTCACAGAATCCACATGTTGCTCAAATGTTGACCCCAATGGTATGCTCGTAATCAATATCCCAGTCCTCTCACAAATCCTCCCATGAGATAAGTAACTACAGCTGAGGCCCTCAGGATGAATCCTCCTGACAAACAGAATAATTTCTCTCACTTAGGGAACAAAAAAGAATAATCAGTCCTTATCAATGACTCAATGCCCACCTGAATTGTTGCTTTGATTGCTAAATCCACAGATGTGGGGCTGTGGCCAAGGTCAATCAATTTTCAAGACATATTGGCCCTAGTTCCAAATCCAAATTCTTATGATTATCTGTTTGAGGGAAAATCCATAAGACCCCAAGCACACATTACATACCATCTTTGTGTCTTCAACTTTCAAGCATTGACTATCTTATCCCACTGCCTTTTCCAATGCACTCTTACTAGTGTCAGTTGCAAAGTGGTACATAGAACCGTCGTGGCATTTTCCAAAATTTCAACTCTTAGCTATGGAATTTAATACCATTTTGCCACTGGACACTCTCATCCTTAAAAGCAAAATCAAGTCGTTTCAGACCTCTGATCATATTCAGAATGAGGTTTCAATTTTCTGCTGATCAAGTTTTATATTCCTCATCAACTTTCTAAAATGATTGTTCAATACCTCATTTTGTCAATTAAAATTGCTAAAGACATAGCTTTACGGGGCATGTGTAGAACGAAGTGAAGATGCTGCCATTTCTCGTGGCTCAAGATTCTTGATCTGTAATTCTTATCCAATACACGCGCTGCAGATATCTAATGCTCCTTGACCTCGAACTTCCAAAGCACCTATATTAATCATCCGGCTTGACATACTAATATCCAGCTTCATACCTGCATTTCCTTGTTCTTCAACCTTCGAAGCAAAATCTACCCTTCCACATATTACTCCTACCAAACTAACACACAGAAACAACGAAAGCAATGTCATCAAATTAATCCAAAGGATAAAGCTTTCAAGAGAAAATAAGGGTAAAGCAAGGCTAAAGTCATTACACTCTAACAGATCTTTCAAAAACTTCTGAAAGGATATTATTCACAAAATTGAAATTTCTTTGATTTCAGGATTTAAGAGCACTACAGAACACTCGTCTCACACTGGGCTAAAGTGAGTCTAATGGTCACACAACACCCCAAGGAACTCCAACTCCATGGAAGAATCCTTTCCTCCATCACAATGTGATTAGATGGTAGAGGAACCTAGTCCTCCGCCTCCCATTTGCCTTCTGGAAAGCCATGATGAATGTTTCAGATTGCTTCTATCTAGCTGGCCAAAGATTATACCAATTGCTGCTAGGCTCAGGAAGAGTACATGGTTTGATATGTCCTCCTTCTTCTGCTTGCAGCCGTCTTCTGACTTAGCACCAAAGATCGAGTCCCATCGTACGACCACCTTCCAAAGGTACCCATAAGTCTTGTTTACAAATCCAATGCTCCGTGTCAACACACAAAGATTGTTGAGGACGACCAGCGCCATCCTAATGTTTGCATTAGAAGTAATTCTGTAGTTTTCCATCTCAACTGCATGTTCTTCTATCTATGATTTATATTGAGTTGATCCCGCCGATTATAGCCTTACTGTTTCTTCGACTTCTGGAGAATTTCCCGTCCCACGTTCTCCACACTGGGCCATGGCCATCAACCAGGTTGGCATTGATCAATATCCACGAGCGCTATGGACCCAGGGTGCGTCTACGATGCCATGTCATATACTTGGCTGAAAGTCAGTTGTTCTCCAACTTTAAATTCATCTCAAATGCTCAGGAAGCGTTGATGGATGTAATCTGCACACCTTCAGGCCTTCACAGAGTTACCAATACTTGAAGGAAGACGATCAATGGTGAGGTGTTGAATTGAAGGATGCCAAGCTCAATTGTAACTTTTCCTCATTGCGCTGACCCACATGTTGGAAGTGCCTGGCCCACTCTCTTTCTATTTTTAAGTATTTCACACTTGGCGAGAGCAGATCTATATTGTTGAATAGTCATTCTTCACTTCTTCTTTCTTTGAGAACAAATGCCCGCACGTGATAAAATTCTCACACCCTACAGGGAGACATAGGCTGAGTCATTTCAAATATTCCTTTCCCTCATGTATATTTTCCTCTTCTCTCCACGCAACATTTTTCTGGGATGATGATCTCTGCCTGATTTCACCCATGATCATCCCTTCGCTGAGCAAGATCCATTCTCTTGAGATTCATGCCGTGTTCCATCTGCAGATTGACTATTATAAACTTATTTCAAGCTGCCTCCGCCTCTGTATTGTTTCTTTGGAAGGTCTCCTTCACACTTATTCTCAATCCCCTTGGCTCGGCGATTCGGATTCGCCTAACCTTGAAAGAGATATTTCCTCCTCCGACAGCTCAGCATCAGAAATCAGGCCTCTCAATTATCCTCCATAGACGACATACCATCTTCATTCCCTCATATTCATGTCAGTTCCTGGCCATGCCTATGTTTCTGGAGAGGTTCGCTTCAAGTTCCTCTTCTCCTCGTTTCAAAATGTGTCATTATGAGACATGGGCTGCATGTTTTTATGAGGGCACTTGAGTAATATCACACAAATGATGCCTAATGTCGACGCCTATTGAACCAGAATTGTTGGAGAACATCCATAGTTTGGGTCAATTTCTCTTCGTAATGGTTTTTCCATGATACTAGCTCCTTTCCGCGATATACGGTACGGTCTTACGAAGATATTCTGTCATTGATCCAGAAAGGTGCATGAGATTCCACTCATCCAGTGCAGAAACTCATTTCACAACATTCATCCTATGCACCTAGAAAGGCTGTCATTTGAATATGGAAGTTGAAAACTTCAAAAATTTTGTTTTATCTATCTCAGATTCTCTGATAATGGTGTTCTTAACATTTTCCCAGAGATAAGAAACAGGTACCATTCAAGCCCAAGTCGATTATCATAAGAATTAATCCAGTCTAATAAGGATAATTATCCTACTCCCTTTATTGCTGACTGGAATCATTGACAGACCAAAGTGGGAGTGAGATTTTTCCTTTAAAGTGGACGGATTTTCTAGCTACAACCACAGACACGATCTCCCACCGATCAACATAAGCCTACCTTATCTTTCCCCTGGGGTACTTTCTTTGACACAAAAGCCCTTTGGTCTCAAAAATGTCACATACATTTCACAGCAATGTCATATGATTTCCATGATATTAAACACATCTTTCAAATTTTATTAGGATGACCTTCCTGACTCATTCAACCAAGCTTAAAGACCATCCTGACTATCTCCGCGTATTCTTTCTTCGCTATTGACGTTTATAACATCCATCAATTCAAGATAAGTGTATATTCTCAGTATTGACTCCAGACTCTTAGGTTTATCATTTCCAAAGACGGAATTTACCTCGTATCCGCTCAAAGTTGAGGCTATCATTAATCTCCCTCCATCGTGTATTACATTAGCGTGACAGTTTGTAGGGGAAGCCTAACTTTTACATTGTTTTATACCTAACTATGTCAAGTGGCTAAAGGATTCATGCGATTACTAAAGTAGGGCGTCCCGTTCCCTTGGGATGAGATCGCCTGTATTCCTTTTCGATGCATTGAAGACGTTGCTTGTCAATGCTCCTTTTGCAGCCCTCCAGATTATCATCGCAAATATTCCCTCTATTTGGTCAGCCACTTTCAAAGCATGATTGCCATGGTTTTGGTGAAGACGATGATGATGGTGACAAACATGTTGGCCACTATCTCAGAATCTTTTTGATATCAACATGCCATGTACATGTCAAGAAGTTGGCGTTGGCTATCGTTCAAGATGGTGCAACTTTTCACAGCACATTCTCACAAATGCTAGCTGATCTAGTTTTGACCGCAACCCTATGACCTACATATTGTCTCGAAATTGAATGCAAGTACTCAAAGTCGATTGTCATCCTCCAAGAGTTCGATTTGGAATTTACTAATGCAACGTCAAAGAAATCATTAGTCTTTGCCGATTTAATATGTTCCCTCCTCCGACTCTGCCGGTTCCTAGAAATGCATTCTAGACGATACACTTTGTATGATCAACACCTCGATCCTTGGTATGGTGATATCATCGTATATATTCAGATTTTTTATTTTGATTCAGTTGTTGAAGGATGCTCACCGACGCATCCATCATCAATCACAACCCTATCGTATAGTCGAGATACACTCTACCACACTCCGAGTTGATTCATTCCCGCTGTGAGCCGACTTTGAGGAGGCCGAGAAAGCCTTGAATGACCGTCACAAAGGGCACTTGTGGAAGTCATGTCTCGGGTTATGTTATTGCACAAAAAATTTTTCAGTGGTATTGCCCACCATCTTCAAAAGGTTGCATTGCCGCTGTCAGTAAATGCCACGAATGCGTATCTATCTACAAGAGCGCACGTCAGCTTTCCCATATCCACCTTGTCATTACCATTGCTGGTCCCTGTTAAGGCATTTATTTTATGATGTGTAACCTCACTTAGCCTGGAGAGTGGCATGCTTATATCATCGTAGCCACTGACTACTTCACCAAATGGGTCAGAAGCAATGCCTACACTCATGGTCATGAGAAAACAAAGGCCTGCAAGCTCATTCAATCATGTAATGTTTCATTTGATCTTCGGGTTTATCAGCACGCGATCATGGTTCCCATTTTCTGCATTATATGGTGGTGGAGTTGACTTCCAAAGTTGGATCTACATCACGATGGGCCTCAATGTCGTATTTATCCTTTGTGCTTGACGGCTGCTGAAGCCGTGAATAAACATTGTCACTATGCTTCAACGCATTTACTGATGTGCACAAATAAAATTGAGATATCATGCTATGTTCGACTCTTTGGGCTTACCTATAACCTCGGCTATGATGCTGTACCTGTATCTACTCCATTTCATTTTTTACTGCTTTGAGGTTACCCTTCCGATTGAGTGTGAGATACCTTCACTCTAGTTGGCTATTGAATTTCTGCCTAATACTTCATTTAAGAAGAGCTGCCTTTCTCACTTAGAAAGGTCAGATGAAACTCACCACTTTGTCGCTCCGGTCATTGAAGCGCATAATAAGCTAAGCCCAAAGCTCATTTTGACTAACTGAGCCTCCCTCGCCTCCCGAGAGAAGGAGACCTCGTCCTCTTGTACGGTACCAAGCTCATGATGGTCTGCAGGCCTCAACCTGATGCATGCCCTACATTATTAAACGTGTTTTGTGAGGGGCCTGTGAGCTATTGATTACTAAGGTCATCCTCTCGGATCAGCCCAAATGGCTGTATCTTAAAAAATATTATGCGTATCATTCATATGCTGTTTTGTGCAAATATTGTTATTTATTTTGTACATTTTTATGTCTGTGTGCTTTAAAGTAGCATTTTCTCCGCTTTATTATCATTTCTCATCGTGGCAGATGTTCCATACCCTCTGTGCCTAAGCCAGATGGTGCTTTCTGCAACATCTAAAACTGCCTTCGTTGTCCAGATTTATGATCTCGGGTCACAGCTGTTAGATTCTTCAAGGCATATGTTCACAAATCATAAACAATGTCATCGAGTATAGTGTCGTTATTGAATTATTAACCGATGATACCTCTGGATTCGCATTGGTTAAAATATAGACTACAACTTGTCATGCTCTTTCAACTTAATGGACATTATTTAGTTAGAAACCCTCATATCTTAAGGTTGTATTTACATGTTTGTCTCATAGAAAGACATTTGATTACATCATGATATCAAAATATTCTCAGCGAATGAATGCATTAACCGATACAGTTGCCAACATTGTATTAGATAGACATTACTTGCGCAATTTGAAAAAAATCATCATCACATGACACATCCATATAGGAAATAGATGATATATATATATATCGAATGTTTGCATTAGTGTGCATCATTAAGTTCAAAATATACAAGAGCTGTTACATCCTGAGACATCTGTGTCTCCAAACATGCGGAAATGAAACCTATGTGTCTACTTCCTGCATGACACTCATGATAGCATGTCGTCTCTGCATACAAGCCGCCTAGCAAGCTATGAACTCGATTTGACACCCCGCAAAGGTGTCTCTCGATATGCACGAGGAACATCATTGAATTACGCATAACCGGATCCCCATGGGATATTCCTCCAAATGGCGTATGATTTCCTCCTCCTCGCCTCCCTCACCATGAGGTAATATCGTGTCATGAGGGATTTGCCTTTACCATCGTGGACATGCTCTGCAAGTCTCTTCCTGCCAATATCCGTAATTACATGGATTTAACAAACATGCATGCCTAAAAATTATAATACCTACAAAAATAAAAAATTATTCTTGTCAAAGTACTTCATCCCAATCCTCTCTTTCTCCGGGAGTGGGAAATCACATATCCAATGAAATATGTGCTAGAGAATAATCCTCCACGACACCCCACTGCTTGGCGTAGCCACTCAAAGAACTCCTGGTTTCAGGACATTTGTTTACTGCCCCTAACCTTGGCATCGTAGTTTCCAAAATGGGCCACATGTGGCTCCGGGTACGGTGATGTCGTGATCTATAATGTCCTGACGTCAATATTGGTAGTCGTTCCAACATGAACGATACTGTAATGGACTCAGAATCGAATCGTTTGTTGGTTTTTCTTGACTTTGCTACCGCTCGACGTTTACATGTTGATTGTCATCGCCTCACCCAATTATATAGGGTTATGTCATGTAATCTGTCAACAAAGAAGTATTTATGTCTGTAGCCTCGTGAGTGCCTTCGATCCCAGCCTCGTGTGATGGTGCGAAGAACTACCTTTAGTGACAAGTCCATATTAGTCCAGATATCCACTTTGCCTCTTCTCGATCCTTTCCTTGCCCTTGACACTCAATCACCATACTCATGTTCTCCATTTCGTGGGCCTAACAACAAAGATTGGTACTACCTCTCTCCCACGATTGTGGCCTTATTATGAAATAAATGTCCAAACTTCAATCTCAAGTTCTTGTCCATGAATACTCGAACTATTCTCATCAACGTCCTGTACACTCGACACCATTGAAATAGATCCTGCTGAGCTCTACAAATGGTGTCATGAAGAATTTTGTATATTTCCACAATCTCTCGAGAGATTCCAAGCACATTTTGTTTTCCATGGTGTCTGGGTTCTTCTTCATCAGGGTTCTCATTCTTTCCATTCAATCACCATTTTGCCGCTTTACGCTTGCAAAAACATTCATAAGGATTGTATTATTGAATTCAAAGTTTTTGTATAGTTAAAATGGGTTGGTTGTTTTCATTTACATACTTCAAATTGCACGCCGTGATTGGACGCCCGCCCGGGTTTGGTCACATGCGAGTCCGTGCCTATACTCACACAACCGCTCGCACCCTAAATTTTTCCAAATTTCTAGCAGACATAAAATTGGGGTTCCGGTAATAAAAAAGGAATTAGGATGCATGATGTTAGTTTCACTGAATCGACGGATTCAAGATTGGTCTCTGATCGCTTTCGCTATCTCCGCTGCAAAATCACAAGTAGAAAGGGTAGAATTATTATTCCACAAGAGGTAAAAGTGAAAAGTAATTTTTACCATTCTTGAATTTTATAATCCTTTTCAAAACCTTAATTAGGTTTTAAAGACATTTTTTGATTATTTGTATAGTTTTAGAAATGGTTTACATGCTGCCTCTTTAGCAAATGACAAAGTTTTAACAAACTAATAATGAAGTACCGAGTTGTATTTTATACTTTTCGGGACGGTAAAAACATGAAAAGCCATCAAGAGCTCATTCTTCACTCTTTTTCCCTTCAAAAAATGTAAATATTTCTGAGACAATTGTCGCTTTGAAGTCGTTAAATGGCTCAGTCCATATATACTCAGATAATGCCAGCTCCTCTTTTCTAGTCGGGATAGATTATTTACTTAAAATGAATACTCCTTTAGCCTTTCACGACTAAGAGGTTCTCTCGTATATTGTTTTCTACCTTTTCGGATTTGAGAGACTACTTTCACTTAAAAGGGACCTACCGGAGTTTTCTTTCGATTCTTTTCAAAGTCTATAAATATGAAAAGATGTCGAAGTTTTTCTTTTCAAATCCTCTCAATGGTAAGTCTCAAGATTCGACAATTGTGTTCACATCATCGTCTCGACGATGTCTATTCTCACAGGTGTTTGACGCGTATCACCGTTTTCACATTCCATGGATTGTACCTATATTACCTTGAGAGCCACATTTTCATTATTGGTGGTTTTCTCGTGTCTGCTAACAATTTTCATCATCATCGTAACCAGTATCTTTCTTTGGTATGTTTGACTTTAACCTGCTATATTTAAGTGCATTGAATTTGTACTTGTTCAAGCTGATGAGGAAAGACTCCACTGGTCCCATACACATCCAAAGCATGGGATATTGTGGTTTATCATGACCTATTGCATGACTCTTTTGATTGGATGGCCGCGAATTATACTTGAGTCTTTTATTTGTTGATCCTTCTTGTTGATGGTCACATTCCATACTCCTGGGATTCGTGTTTATGTACTTATTGTGAGGATGCGCCCTCATGCCAGTTCATGTATCATGGGAGGAATGGGCTTGTATTTACCTAGTGTCTGACAGTGGTGTTTGTCTTAACATCGTCTCAGAAAGGCTTCACCTCCTCTCTCTTAGACCTTCACAAACCCAGATTCCACTACACAAGATTTGTGCCATCGTCCCCGTAATCCCCATCCCGCACATTGGAGGACCATTTCGTGACTAATAATAAGTGTCATGCCTTTCCAAGACCATCATTGCATCTTGCCATGAGAACAAAATTCTTTCCCCACATAAATTCCTTGAGCTATCACTTCTAACATATGTTTTTAAGCATGCTAGACCATTATGCTCGCACCTCAATGAGGAAAAAGATATTATCGATCGGGTCCCACCCATCAGACTCGTGTCCTCATGGGCTACCCACACAAGCTATTTTTGGAATGTTTTTTAAATATAAAGGCTAAGTTTCCATGCTAAAAACTTGGTACAGTCATTCTAAATGGTTTTTAACCGAATAATCACTCTACCACCCTCCTTTGCCTCTTGTTTCCACATTTTGGGGAACCTCCCAAAGGATGAGGCCTCCTTCCACCATTTTAGGGATCCCAACCTCCCCTTTTGTCCCTCTATAAATAAATATATTCCCATTGATACACGAGTTGAAACAGTCGAATAGGCCTGGCGAATTGTCAACATCTGTTGGTGAGATGAGAGAAAGAGACCTTGTCGTGAGAGAGCTTAGGCTTGTGTCCTCATCTCTGTCCCTGCCTCGATGCAGATCCTCGAGACACCCGAACCCGCTAAAGAGCTGCTGAAGGCTCCAATTGCAATCTCTTCTCTTTATTTATACATGACTAATGTCTGGGTTCCCATCTTGTGTTAATATGGTTTATTCTACGTAATATGTTTAATATTCCTTGACCGATTAGCTTACAATGCATAAATCATTGTCTTACCGTCGTGTTTTTCCTTTAATCTTTTGTGTGAATTCGAGTACTACCGTCAATATGACCGTGACCCGTCGTGGCAAAGATCAAGAGGCCGCCATTACTACATCTCTCGCGATAATCGCGTTGGACTGCAGGACAATCTATCCCAACCTATTTCATTCATTAACTACAAACCTACACACAGTTTGTCCCCTTGTTGCCAGACCCACCCTAGGGCTAGAGTGGATCGCTCTGGCCCGTAGAGAGGATTTACCACTTATTGATGGTTCCTAGGAAGAATCAAGGTAAGAGAAGAATACAGAATGGAATATTAGAGAAGGTCTAATGATCCCTACCCACTAAGTCAAACGTGAGACTAAGTGTAAGTGGTAGCACATAAAGCATATTATTTGAAGATATATCAAACATCTATGATATGTGGCTCGCCTGATGAGGCTGGTAGGATAAACTATTCAAGGAATGGAAGGATAGATCACCATACCTAGACTTGGTGGGGTCTATTTAGACTTGTGAAAATAAAGTGAGAAGGTGGCCAGGGAAACATATCATGCTCCCAAGCATGGACACGCCCCCAACATATGTGGTAGAGGGGAGGATTCCGGGTATGCTAAGTGGAATGATGCCCTTAGCTAAAGGAGTTTGTGGGAGGCCATGGTGGTCTAAGTGCTAAAATAATGAATTCAAGCATCTTAGCCTTATTGGTACTAAACCCGCAAGAGATGTTGAGAGATATATGGGCATAAGTCCCAAGCATGTCCAAGGACATGCCAAATGATGAAAGTGGAATCCAAACACATTTATGATGTGGTTCGCCACTTGTTTATGTTATGGTTATATTCCATGGGAAGAATGGGTAGATGCAATTATAGAAAGGAATGAGGATTACTTCAATCTCATTTGGACACTACATATATGTAGGCTAAATGGACTAAATTTATGGGTTTGCATACATGTGTGTCACTATCCCAAAGAGTGGCCTGATATAATGAATTGGTGCTCACCAAAATTACTACTGTGTTATTTAAGAATAATGTCTATGGACTGGAAGGGTTAGATAAGACATGAAGGAATGAGTAAGTGGATCATCCCCTGAAGGATATGAGACTCCAGAGGTTCTTCAAATGAGAAGAATAATGGTACTAGAGTCGACACTATTAGGATGCACTAGGGAGAAAATGTATGTTCGTTTCCCGGACTCTCTCAAACAGGGTGCCCTTACCCAAACATTAAGAATGTAGCCATTACAAGATGTATGTGGATCGAATTCATGGGTTCGATTTTAGGGGCATATATCCAATTGACTACCATGGATGCAGAAGCATTTGGATTCCAAAACATACCGATCATAAAAGGTCAGGAGGAAGTACGCACGGTGCTGCATATCATCCTGAACAGGTTCATGGGTGGGTCATTGCTTCCATAATGTCTTCATCGTAATGGAAATATGGTTGGAACGGCAGAATAAATACCACGTGACGCGCTGTCACCCTATTATCATCATGAGATATGGTTCACATATACCCACTTTACCGAGGGTAGACAAAGAGCTTAATAGATGAAATATCTACCGATGTTGAGCCCAAGGTGATAGTCTCTAAGGAGGTCTAAGGAACAAAAGGAAAATCCTAGAGGGTTTTCTTCTCACAAGATCTCATGGAGATGACATATAAAGATAGACCAAGGCTCCATGTGATTTACATCGTGTGGAGGTATCACAATGGGTGTAGAAATTTCCCCTGCTTGGAAGTAGCCAAACTTTGAGTAGAGGAATGAGGATCCACTACGCCTCTCGCCTCCCGCATTCGCAGACACCTCGAGAAACTGTCAAAATTGTCGAGATTCTGGGACAAAGATGAGAGTAGTGGACGTAATATCACACACAAATCACAAGGGTGATTCGTGGCACAATGCTTTAGTTTCTTAGCTAAATCGTAAGGTAACATGGACCTCCTGGATATCCCATTCAGAAATTGTCTTGATCACAGTTTGGAGACAGAGGAAGCTCAGGAAATTTTTCAGAGCATGCCCAACAACATCGTACAAAGCACATGGAGGTGACCGCTCTGTGAGGCTTAAGATGAGCAGTGAGTTGTTTGGGTAGAATTATCCTTAGGTTCCTCTCCGCTTTGGCCCTCACTCGTATGATTTCACAACAGAGTGGCTTCCTATTGAGGTGGCTGAGGGCACCCAAAGCAAAGGAGGGGTTTAGCCAATTACCGGATTCTGGCCATGGGTATAAGGTTTAATCTCGATCAGGCTAGGTTTCCGCCGTGGGATCAATGTACCACCGGGATCCTCAAAGTGTCAAATTATAGTGTCTCAACGTAGCCATAAAATGATCGAAAAGACTTCCAAAGGGGGAGCGAGAAAATGGTGGTCCGACCGAGCGGTAATGGCCCCAAGAATGGCTCCAACCTGCTAAGATGAATGGGGAATTGTTCTCAGTTGAAAATGGGTGGAAGAGACAATTGCAGAGGGAGAATGTCATTGAAACAAGGTCTTCAAAGCATTGAGGACTACCAACACAAAGGCACAAAGGCTGGTGTAGTTGAACCAGACCGCTTGTGGGTAGTCCAAACCATTGCATCATGCAAACATTCACAAGCTAGGATCTCATGAAAGAGGGGGGGGAGACCGTGGAATGCTCAAGGGTGGTTGAATCTTTAAAGATTAATGTGAAACACTCAGAGGTGAGATCGGTCATTTATCGGCCATCGAAGATATATAACTGGGAGGTATGAGACTTTGGTTCAGAATATGTCAATCGATCAATGGTAACGATTTTTCCATTATGAGAAAGCATTCACTTGAACCATATGTGACATAAAACACTGGTATGGTGTAGCTACTACCAAAGGACGTTTTCATCCAAGGTGGTGCATCAATGAATTAATGTTCTATACAAACAATATTTCCCGAAGAGTGGTATGACAATTATGGCATAATCTTCCCAAGCACGCAGCAAGTGATGGTGGATAGGGCTGGGTTAGTGATCCGAGTTTATTCCAATGGAGGCGACATCAAACGGGTGGATGCGCCTCGTCAATGTTACACTAAGACATGCATTAATAATATCCATCATATTTTGAAGGCGAAGTTTGAAGGTAAGGGGGATGTTTTGACTTGTCAACATAAAAGATGATCAAACAATCATATGAAGGATCCAAAATGCCCGTAGTTGGATAGCAGAGCTTTATTTAGAAGGGAACGATCGGAGGAATTCAAAGATTGGACATGAAGTAGAGACTATGGCAAAGTCATCTATTATGCTGTGCATAAGGGGAGGATTTGTGGAAGAATACAATTAATTTTGTAATGCCCTTGGGGATCTGGGAATGACCTCACCCATGCTTGGAGGGATTTGTAAATGGGAATTCATGGTCGAATCGGATTTTGTGGGAAACTTTGGTTTGAGACTACGGCATGAATGAAGGTGTGGTTTGTTAGCATTGGTGCAAACTAGAAGCATCCATTTTCATGACACGCGGGTATTAACCACTGTAATTCATCATGAGAACCCTGGTATTCATGGATAATAGACTATGAGGGCTGAGGTGGCCCGACTGAAAGGTTTGGAAACCATATATCCTTGCTAAGGGAAAGGACTGCACTTGGTTGAATCAAAAAGATTTGGAGAAGCCAGCCATGATCAGTCGTTCTAGATGTCATTGTGTTTCCCACAACCGGCATATTTGGGGTACAGAGGGGACCTGAGTATAATGGCTATGTGACACTCACAAGAAAAGGCTTGCTTGTATGAAGAGGTCTGTCCCGGCTAAGGTTGATTTCCTTGTTGTCGAAGTTGTCGCGTTAGCTGTCTCTTAACGCCCTTGATTACCTTGCGTGCTGGTTTTGCTGCCTTCCTCTTTTTCTGGAATTTTGAGGATCAATCTGCGATCACGTGCATACACCCGACTCTAGGGGGACGTGCTGCTTGTGGTGAGGCTGAAGGCATGGGAGGTCATGTTACGTAGGGTCGAGCACCAGGATGTTGATATGATAGAAATGAGGTTACAACATTGGGGTAAATAGTTTGAGCTTATCACAGTTCTGCATTGGTTGAGGTAATGGGGAAAAATGGGGGCCGTGTCCCGAGTACATAAGCTAATGAGAGGGGGATAAGTGCGAGGAGCTGATCTCCGAGGAAAACCATAACACATGGAAGAATGAGTATACGGATGTGAAAGTAGACCAATGACATCATCATACGTGAGATGCCCCCGCCAGGCTGGCACCACCAGGTCTAGGAAGATCCGGTAAAATGGTATAAACATAATCACATTGTGGGTAGATCGTTTGGCTTCAACGCGATTTTTAGAGATTCTTCCTCTTTCTGAGGAAAGTGAGATGCGCATCTTTATCGAAATAATGAAAAGTTGCTATGATGTAAACCAATCCAACACAGACATGGTCAATGCACGTGGGAACTCGATATATTCCTCCTTCTAGCCACCTGGACATGAAAGAGGGACAGTTTGATAATGGGCACAACAACCCGAGACTAGACTATTAGAGGTAGGGCCAGAAACATAGGAAACAAACGCTTAGGCAAGAGTTGCAAGAGGAATGAGGTGGAGACCCGGGACAGATGATACACCTCAGGCTGCTCTCTGGTGAGCGTACGCTGAATAATCGAAGACTGATGGAGTCATCATGATAGAATTGGAAAATACCACATGTGAAAGGAGGAACGGATTATTAGGGTCTCTTCCTGATTTCCTTGAACTTAGGGATGGCAGATAAAGTTTAGTTGGCATAACAAAGCCAACTCGGATCACGGCATAGGGTCGTTAACAATCAAGGAACGGAGAGGTTTTCAAACCTACCATAAAAGGTAGAAAGGAGAATTAATGGTTCCGATAGTGGTTCCTCTATTAAAGGCCTCCGTATTTAGGGGACATACCACCAAATTTTCAAGACCAATAATTACTGACGCTCACATGGTGACATAATGAGGTAGAGGAGAATCGGGAATTTAATTATATTGAGAGCCCGATGGGCCGAATCGAGTTAGTATGGGGACTCAAACGAGTGGGACTAACTCGCATCTATCGTCACAGGTGCCCAACTTAAACTAAATGAAGCCTAAGAGTCTCTGGTAAATGCCGTGCTGGCTGTGGCATAAATGATGGTGGGCAAGACACAAATACCCAAAATAAGATAAAATAAAAACAAAGGCTCAAAGGGGCAGAGCAAATTACCTGATGAATGTTTATGTCTGCTTGTAAAACTAAACACTCTTCACTTTAGTGTGTTTGTAAAAATGCTGTGTGTTAATTTTAATGCTCTACGATTGTGTATAAAGAAGAAGAGAAAACGATGTATAACTATAAAATAAAACCTAAGCGACAAGAAATAAAAGCTAAAGATGCAAAAATTCAACTCCAAAAGGAAGGGTTCCCAAAAAATGCTCAAGAGGCGAAAATTGACTCAAAACACACAAGATGGACAAAATATCTAAGGTCTAAGGGACATGGATCTAATGACTCGTATCTCGTTGAAAAGGAGCGTGAACAAGAAGAAACCGTAGGGAAAATGCGTAAAAAAGGGAGGCGAAGTTAAGACCCTAAGGGAGAGTTAAAACAAAAATCAAGAGGGGGTTTTGGATGAATAATTAATAACCCAAAAGGATCTGAAAGAAGGGAGAGATTAGACCCTAAACAATGGCCGAAAAGCGCGCAAAACTCAGACTACCTACTCAAGATGAACCCCTCCTAAAAAAGGGGGAAGCATAATTTAAACCCTATGGGCTTGTTCCTACTTCATGGAGAAAAATATATATCCAGCCTAATACTGTGATAGTGACAATAACTCGAATAGTTCTTGCGCAAACCCCCGAAAGTTACGTAAAAATCAAAAAGTTGTAGTCCAGGAAATTTAATTGTAGGTCGCCGAAATCGTAGTTGGGCCCAAACAGGGGACTGAGCCTAAAATCAGATTTTGGGTCGAAAAGTGCGAGAAATGTGGTTTCGAGAGTCTCAGCAGGTTGTGGAAAATTTGATGTCTCTCAAGGCGATCGAGCACCCGTACCCGTTAAAACACCTAAAAACACTGTTAGAATTTTACCAGTTTAGGTAAAGAAAACACACATTATGAGACTAAAAATAGTCAAGAAAAATCTAGTTATCAAGTGCAGATGATCACGTGAATATGAATAAAACCTAATGGAGTCACAAATTGTTAGAATGAATTTCAACACAATTAAATTAAAAGATCACTTAGTTGCACATGACAAACAACCTCAACAACAAATTTGTCCGTTCTAACTTTTTTAGATATGAAATAGATGGTCGAAACAAAATGTAAAACCCGTATCTATGTAGTAAAAGCAACTAACAAGAAATGCACAAGAGTTTCTCCAACATTCAATGGAAAAGACAAGATTTACAAAGAAGGCCCATATTATGTTAACATTTGGGAAGGGAAAAAGAAATGATGTTACTAAATTTCCCTCACACAATGGGATGGGTTCATGGTCATTCTCAACGTCAAATTTCTTCAAAATTCTCTCTCAATCATGTAGAAAACCCAAGACATGCTGAACTCAATGGGAGCTCAATAAGCAAAAATGAAAATAAAAGTAATCAAAGTATGACAATGACAAGATGATCAAAGTCCAACATGATAAAAGAATCAAAGGTTGTAAATAATGAATGAAAACTTCCTATTTATAACAAAAAATTAAGTTCAGTCCTGATAATGGTGCATAATAAAAATATTATTAACCAAGATCTAGATCCATATGCTTGAATATTTTTTGTATTATATTTTGTTGGAGGGAAAAGGAATTTTAAATTGTAAAATCTCTTATTTAGAAATAATAAACAAATAAATGATTTATTTACTATTTCAAGGACTACAGGAATAATTTAATAAATAATGGTTTATTTTATTATTCCTAAATGATTTAGTCAAATTTAACAAGGAATATTAATTAAATAACATTTAATTAAGTTCTCTAGAGAATAAATTTTTAAATAAATAATGATTTATCTAATCATTTACCACTGGGATATATGATTTAAATATTATTTAAACAATGGTTTAATTAAGTATTCCCAGAGGAAAATCAATAAATAAGGATTTATTTAATTATTCCTTATAAATGTTTCTATTTGGACTGTAGTCAAATTTAATAAACTATGGTTTATTAAATTATTTATTGATAGTGAAACCACCAGGTCTGCAAAATTGGTCTAAGTATATTTCGATCCATCTGTTAGAAGTGGTTAGATTATTAATGCAATTGTGTAATCAAGCTGAAGGGAAAAAAAGTCTCCAATATGAGTGGGTCAAACAGAGTGGGAGAAAAATGAGGAGATAGCAATTCCTTAGCCAAAGTAAAAACATTTTAAGAAATGCCTCAAAGTAATGAAAAGTGAAAAAAATATAACATGTCCACCTATTATTATTATTATTATTATTATTTATTTTTATTTTTTTATTTTTTACGGTTTATTTATTCTTATTTTTTTCCCGACACACTAATTCTATTAAGAGTATGAAATATATAGTGCAATCATCAAGCTCACGCAAGCGAAGGAAAATGCCAAGGAGGCGAAGATGATAGGCTATCGGCCTTACTCCTTGGATGAGAATCTGACAAACATACGAAGATAACATGTAATGAGTAGAAGCTAGATTTAACAAGAGGTATCCACCAGTTGTGGTGGATACCGCCAAACCATTTTTCCTCTTTTCTTGCTTTCTACTTTGACCCCACTGAAGGGGATTTACCAGAGCCATAATCATTGTAGACTATTCTACCTGTGAGACAAATATCTCATCAGAGTATGAGGATGAAGACACGCAGTGAGTGTCAGAGATCGACAGGCAGAGATCCAGGATCACGAGGGAACATCCAACGCGAGACCTCAACATTCTTCCTGGTCTCTGTTCAATTCCCTCCCTCATCCGAGCTCGGAGGATCTTGCAGTCATCCATGGGGGAGGAACACAAGGATTCCAACTCTTGGATTTGGGCTTGTGTTTCAAGTTCTTTCTTGAGCCAGAACCGGGTACAAGCATTCTCGAGGTGCCTCCTCGTTTGATGACAATGGCGTAATGAATTGGTCTTTCATAGTCCAGTTTGTGTCCAAGGGAAATCCCCTGTCTGATTTCATTGATCTCATCCACAACCCTTGCCAGTTGATATCTATTTCCTGCACATAATCCTTCGTCGTAGGTAGAGTCCATTCTCCTCGAGGAATCCGTAGCGAGATAGCGACCTAAGGTGTTCCAGGAATACAGGAAAACAGAGATGCTAAAGGTGCACTAAGGTCTTGTTTGCAACCCAAATGGGAAGTTTGGTGATGACAATCAATGAGAAGGGTCAAATGAGAAACCATGGAGTGAGGAAAAGTCCACGAGCCTCTAACCAAGGGCCTCCTGCTAAGGCCTATGTAATTTTCATCTAAGTCAAAAGCCACAATGAAGAAGCCTTTCGAGCATAAGTAGATCTTGCTTTATTAGTCCAATTGGTAAGGATCCACTGTACAAATCACAGCGAGGCCAAATACCATTAAATCAGACATGGATTGTGGATTCCCAAACAGTTTGGGAAGGGGACCGTGGAATCGCAGGGATGAAAGAGTTCGATGGAAGGAATTTCTCGATTTATCCACCAAAATGTGGCTTGGAAGCCATATAGGTTGGTTTTCCCTGCCAAGAATACCGAGAATGGGCAACACCTGAGAGGGATTCTACTCCAAAGAAAGGAGGAGCAAGATGAGGTCTCGCCCAAGGACCCTCCACTGAGATGACAATGACACAGAAGCACATCCTTTTGAATGGGCAAAGAAATGAGAGGAAGGAGATCCTTTAACAAGTAATTTTGGATCTAGCACACCCTGAGAAAGAGGAAGGATCCCAATGAGTTCCTTCGTAGTTTTAGCAAAAGATCTCAACAAGATCTCTGAGTCTTTGACTATTATATCTATCATGCATGAGGAGGAAGGATTGGATCTGAAAAATTAGGTGTTTTCCCGCGTAATCAGTCGGGTCCGGGCGACAAGTCCGTGCTTCTCGCAAGTCAGGAGGCAGAGTCGAAGCCTTTCCTATGTGGATTCATGTTCGCCATGTCCTCCGTCCAAAGAATAAGCCATAGTGTGCCGTCACAGATGTATTAATATCTAGCAATGAGCCTCAAAGGAAAGCTGGGCTGTACACTTTCAAGCAACCAAAGGGTGTATGCATACAAACCCGCTGAGGAGGAGAAAAACCTACTATTGGTCTTCATCAAAAAATCCTTCCATATTATGAGGGCGGGATTCTGTGCCTTCCGTGGCTAACAGCAAGACAAGGATCCAATGGCTGGCCCGCCGCGAGCCGAGGAGAGTCCAATGCCGAGACGGACACTATCATAGCTGTGGGGAATGCAACAGCAAGTTTGACCATAAGGGAGAATAGCTAGTGCTTAGAAAAGGCAAACTCTTTAATGGCAAGAGGATCGTGGCAGATAACAATGGTCAGTAGGGCTATTCGAGACCCTGTAAGCTGAAACAAGCTCGAAAGGCGAGACCGTAACAAGCGCATGAAATTTACTCTCCGTAAGCGAGGAGGTATGTCGATGAATGGAGCCTACATACTGGCCAATCTCTGTGCCGGGAAGAAGTCTCCAGCTTTCTGGCTTCTCGCTGGGGCGGCTAACCCAAAGGCCGCAAAGGAAGCCACATTATGAACTCCACAGCTTGCGTTTCTTTCCATCGTTTGCTCCTTATTACCCGTTAGTTGGTTGTATAACGAAAAACTCACTCACCTATTCATAAAAATTTGGAAATACCACACTGGATTTCGCTTCGATTTGTTGGTCATCATATCCCAATTGGAGTAACAAGGTTTTGAACCTTCTCGAAAAAATGCTGATTTTTTTTTAAATCGTTTACATTCAATGAGTCGAGCTCATTATTTCTCAAGGATTTATCCTTATTATCAATTTTGTCCCAAAGAGTGTCTCTAAATTAGTCCAAAATTGATTTAGAGTGGTGCATGCTTCAACATGAACAACACTACAAAAATTGATAAGAAGAATAAGTTCTCATCCATGTGGTTAGTATTTGGATTTTTCAATTATGTAATCAGTTCAATCTCTCGTTGTTACAGCCATCCGATACAACCCTCACTTTGAGTTGAATTATAATATTTGGGTTCCATTGGAAATAATTATATAGTGCGAGGTTTGGAGAAGGTGGTAACTCCATTCTTTTTTGGATAGCTCCAATCCTTAGTACTTGCAAATAGATTGTTTATGCTTATTCCTATCCTTAGACTTCAGGATAATGTGAAAATTGAAGCTAAACTTAAGGCGTACATTAGATCTATTGCAGAATTTAAAGAACAAAAATGGTGACACAAAAGGAGAAACAAAATTCATAGAGAAAATAATTAATGAATTATACTCATGCACAAAAAGAGAATCTAGGAAATACAATTCAATGCACATAGTATAGATGGTTGGAACTGTTGCATATGCCAAAGAGGAGTTCATAGTGAATGAGAGAAATGTATACTAACAGAAAATTAACACACATAATTCTAACTAATTAACCATGGTCATTAGTTAACCTTCGCATAAGAAGATTAACAAAACTCATGCAATCGGTGAGTTCTTTTGATTTCCACAACAAGGTTGTCATATAAATCCATTTACTATTACAATTAAGTGTATTTTTATTTCAATATTTTAAAATATATGAATCTATTCACATAAATTTATAAATAAGTTATGGAAAACGACCAAAAGGGAAATGAATGAAAAGATGGGCAAGAGTGGTAGAACCGTAGATAATGAATATCTAAGAATGAGAGCTAAGTACTATATAATCCCTGTTGTTACCAATGGTGGGCATCTGGCTACCAATGCTATAAATTGTGAGTGACTCAATAACTTTGGAACTAGATTTGGAGGTTACACACAACAAAAATTTGACATGAATTGGGGTTCCTCTAACTTTTATAGGGGAGTTTTTTTACGATTTTGTAGAGCAGGAAAGAGTATATGCATCAAATGTGTCCTAATTCATTTGTATATTCGAATTAGCTAAGCTTACAACTTTACACAATGAATCGGGTGTATCCAACCCACTTGGAGTAGATGAAATAAGTGTGTCCATACGGTGGTGGAGACTTGAATCGTCCTGAGTTTCCTTATAATGTTCATTTTGGTTGTGTGCTTACAACAAGAGTGCATTTGAAATCATATTCACGCATTGAAAAGGGAAGGAAAGAAGAACTGGATCTAGTGCTTGCTTTTTGTTCCACTGCTAGTCCTCGTCATTTGGATGAGATGAAGATGGGGAAGAATAAGTTCTAATGGCAAGTATGTAAGCTAAGCATTAAACGATTTTTTCGTAGTGATCCTGTTGGTTTGAAATATTTTCCGGTTTCATTTCTTTGGTCTGCTCTGGTCTTGGTGTAGGTGGTATCTATAGATCTACTCCTGTGCCCTTTTGTGTTACAAATAACGATATTTGGTGGCCTCTCGAGTTATTTTCATGTACCCAAACGTCCATTGAAGGTCATGAAATATAAAGGACAGGGGTTTTCTTAATTTCTTTGCGTGTGGTACTTACCCCGCAACTATTACTTACGTATCTACCACTCAAGGGGTATGTTTGACTTGGTTATACTTCCAATGCCTATGTTTCTAATTGATATTTTCCTTTCGAGATGCATTTATGCTAATCGTTTTTCTCCTCCTCAAAGATCCTCTCGTCCATTGTTGGGCGAAATTTGAATTTTTGCGTGGGTGTGACATATATCTTTCCGATTTATTGAGGAGGAATATCTGGACACTTAGTGGTTGATGGCTCTTGTTCACAAAACCTGGCATACATCTATATGCATACACGCCCAATGATGAGCTTATTGGGTGAAACCATTCAAGCGAAAGGGAGATATTGGTGCCAGCTTCGGTCTCAAATCACTTGTATCCACCTTACCTAATGTGAACCATCTGTGGGTGTGTCAGTCAAGCTGCCCTTCTGAAAAAAATCACACAAATAAAAAACACAGCCCTTTGGATGATCTAATCTAGTCACACCACTTCCTACTTCTGATTCTCATGCATATTGGGATTCTCAGAAAGATTGAGAGACAATGTTTATATCACACACGCTCCGAAGATGTTTCAAATCAACTAAAGGCGGGTGGCTTAGAGATGTCTAAATTATGAGCTATTGCCCTAAGGTCAAGATATCAAAAAGGTGTATTGCTTCCATTTATTGAGCCGGGAGGATGCAAGATAGGATTTTGCAATATCCTTGGGTTCAAGGTCGCAAGTTTCTCGTAGGTTTGTTTCAATCCGCTCGTTGAGTTCCTAGACGCAAAATTACCGGGCGAGTTAATGGGTCTTCCGTTGGAGTTGTAAGCCCCGTTGTCGTGCGTAAATGTCAAACACATAACTTGTTTTTAATTTTGGGAGGACAATAGCTTTGGGCAAGTAGATAAACAATTGTTGGTCCACACAGATATGATGGTCTACTAGTTGAGTTGGAGGGGTGTAGGGGGGGTTCATATTCATGTTGGAAGTGGAACTGTCAGGTAGTCCTATTTCTTTATCTCCATTGCCATTCGATGTGCCATCTTTTGGGCTACTTTTCCTAAGTTGTTCGATACTGACATCTGAATCGGGACTTGTGGCTATTGGGATCCTAGCTCTTCCTTTGGGCTGCACTTCAGCAACACCACTTTGAGGAGTATGTTTATAACACTTCCTACTATCATACCCATGCTTTCCAAGATCTGTTGTGTCGTTGTCTCGTTTGGTCGGGACTTCTTTCCCATGCACCTTATTCCCGTATCTCTCCACCTCCCAATATCGAGACTACTCGTCTAGTTGAATCCCCTTCTCGTCATGTCGCAGACCGGTTTAGATATCCCCTTTCATTATTAATTCTAATGATTCACTAAGCAATAATATTCAATTCAAATTCCTCTTAGCTCCCAAACTTTGCCGGGGTCACAATTGACTTCATCTCCCGATAGAACTCGTGACCATTGGACTGATTGGGAATGAGCCTTGCTAATCAAATGCTCTTTCTTTTACCTTCTCCGAAAATTTCCGGGTCAAAGTCTTCTTTCCGAGTGCAATATGTGTCAAAAGGGACCTCCCAAATTCAAAAAAGTCACAGATCGTTTTGGGATTCCACCGCCTCTTTGCCAGGTTGATTTGCTACATACTCCATCTTAGACTGGGATTACTATGCATCTATGTCCATATTTCGCTGATGTTTCTCGCCCTTAGAGGATTTTCCAATTGGTCTATCCCCACACCTTCATAATATCCCTTAAAATTCGTGGGATGGGGATGACCTTAAAACCAAACACAAGGTTTAATTCATCAATAATCGGTCATCGATGATTCTCTTTTAGGAAATGATGGTGTGGTGGACAAAGCTTTGGGTTTTTATGGCTACCATTGGGTTGTTTCGAGACCGATGCAACCATACATCAGAGCAGGGCTTGGGGTTATGTGGATTCCTTTGTTTTGATTTGATTGCATTCAAAAACATGTGCAGCATTCGTTATCTAGCTTCATGAGGGGTTTGAGTGGCCTGGGATTTGTATATTGACAACTATGCACCACATCAGCAGGCATAATGTTTTGGAATGGTGGTGGTGAATTCTGGGTTGTTTCCATTCAAAAGGTTTCATATTAGTTGGGGACCCGAACTTCACTCTATTCCTCACAGACATGGGGCCTAAAGGCCAAAGTCAACTCATTATCATGATTTTTCATACATATTGGAGTCCAATGCATTAAATGATATTCTTCCTTTGCATATGGCTCCCACATGGCGGGCGGAATGGGAGAAATGCATAGATGGTATCTCTAAGTGGATTGACTTACTTTCATATTAACTGCATGTTTATCTCAAAAATATTGGCTGGTGTCTAACATACATTCCTTTATGGTCTCTCTCGATCACATGCCGATTAAGCTGAGTGGAGTGGGTTGGAGGTGCTCGGTCATATCCTCTTAAATTTAATCCCGATGTCCTGATGATTCATTTAACGATCTAGTTTTGAGTTTGTGGGACCCAATATACACATTTGCACTCTCACCCATATGCATAATATATGTTTAATTGGGATTGGCCAAAGAGCGTATCGGTCGCGGATTTTTGATAAAAGGAGAGAAAAACCACGTATTTAGTAAAGCTTGAAGAGGAACTTAATTCTTTTTGGTAATACTTTAGATCCACTTTATTTGAACCCATATAGGGATTAAATTTTATTTTGGAAGGACGCCAAACTTTTATTTTACTTGCTTAGAGGAGGACATTAGGTTGAAAATCTCAGCCATCCTGATCATTACAAGGACAAAAATATCAAGTTTTATCAATTTTTTTGCTTGTGCAAACACTGATTTCATTAAAAGGACATGTGACTTGAATGGGAATGTATTTAATACACAATCCTTTGGAAAGTGTCGCCTGACTATTTCTAACATTTTAAAGAATCAACATTTAGAGCCCAACGGAATTCATTAAGATGGTACCACGGTCACCTTGGAAGAAAATGAATCACTAGGCTCCTGCTATTACCTCGTGATGAATTACCAACTTGCAATAATGTGAAGGACAAAAGCCCGAGGTCTGATGGGGTGGGGAGCCATTTACTCTGGCCCATGACTGATGCTCCCAATCAGTCCAGAGGTTGTAGAGTAAATTAGGAGGAAAGGATATATTTTCGTGGGGAAAGCAATGCCACTTTTCGTATTTAATTCCGAAAATAACATGCCTTCTGATTTTGGGGACTTTAGACCCATATCCCTCTCAAGTAATTTTATTTAAAAAAATGATATCTAAAACCGTGGCTCACTCACTCCAAAACTATTTTGATGAATTTTTTTTTCTCTTGAGTACATGGATTTGTGGAGGGCTCAGATTCACATGATGCGGCTGGTATTGCACAAGAATTTCACATATTCTTCAAGACATCTGTTCAGGTATTTTCTTGTAAAGGTTGATATTATTAAAGCCTATGATTGTATAGACCACACATTGGGCTCCAAAACCATGATTCCTATCTTTAAAATGTTTTGAGAAATAGTCAAAACCAAAGATTTTCCAAAGAGGATTGTGTATTAAATATCGTTCTATTCGAAATACATGTCCTTTTAATGGTTTTGAGCCCAACGTGGAATTCATTATTAATTATTCTCTTTTGCAAAATGGGTTAAAATCATTAGATCATGGCATGCATTAGATATATGCCACCTTCTGGCATAGTGAATTGATATCCATCTCCCTTCTTCTGCCTTATACGGATCGTAACATAGTAAGTTCCCTCCTTTAATTTTTGTATTGGTTGTGACATGATCTCACAGGAGATCCAAAATGATCTTGATTTGGGCACACCTTACTAGCATTCATGACTAGACAAATTCGAGTTACCCATCTAATGTTTACGATGACATTTTGTTCTATGGTCAGTAAAAAGCACAATGTATGGGTTAATCTCATAGAATCCTTCATACCTTTGGGATGCTCTGTACTTTTGTCATGAATGAGGATAAATCAATTTTTATTTATAATGGAGGGTAAGACTTAGTGGTACAAGATATTTGTAGTATTCTTTGGGGTGTCTAAAAGTTCAATAGAGGAATGCATCACCCAAGGATTCAGTTCAACCGGCGATACAAAAAATGACTCGGGAGTGGTTGTCTTCTAAAGTGAAGTTGAAAGAGATCCAGCCAAATATTTATCTGGGTGGCATGTGTCACGATGTCGAAACTGGCCATCCAAAATCTTTCCATATGTCGGATGCACCTCTTCCTCCTTTCCAAGAGAAATCATAAAAAATATACCGTATATTATGGAAATTTCATATGGTTCGAAGCACATTGTGGGGGTCCTAAAAGAGTGATCCATATGGTAAGATGGTATCACATATATCCAAAGGTGTGCAGAAGAGGGAGGATGGGGCGTACCAGATCCGTAACATTTCAATAAGGCATCGGGTTATCAAAACCTTGGAGGGCGCATGGGATGGTGAAGGATCAGGCCTTAAAATTATCCATGAAATATTAAGGGACCAAAGCTTACTTGGATTTCATATGGGGCAAAAGAAAATCAGATGGCATAAACTAGTGCAGTATATGAGTTGAAGATCAACTAGCGAGAGAGGTTTTTGATGTGTTTCCCGCCGAGATCCAGTGGGGATCGTGTGGTACGAGGAGAACTTAGAGGTGGTTAGGGTTCCTCAAGTTGGTTGAGAACCCAATGATGAGGGTAGGTGAGCCCTTGTTATCTAGGATAGCTTAGCTATTGGGATCCAAACAAGGATGTTCTTTATGGTGCATGGGCACGAAGACTTAGTTGACCTATCTCATATCTACTTCTAGACCGACTCTCGCCACTGGGGGTGGTGGGAAATATACATCTAGTATTACCATGTGGGAAGAACATATCCTGAGTTCGTGAGTGCCACTGTAGAATTACATGTTCTTGCTAAGGGCAATTTACTCATACCACCTGATCTAGAGAGGCAAGAGACACATGTTGTTGCCGCAACAAGATCGGGGATCCCGGGGAAACCAGTATCGATCACATCACTGGGGAAATGATGTTGGTTTAGGAGTGTTTTGAGGGACCTACCATAGTAATAGATGAGTTGCTCACACAGAAAAGAAAGATGCTGCCGTGTAATAGTGAACCATAACTATGCTTTTAAGTTATGGTGTATATGTCTGCTCTTTCTTTGAGAAGATCCCACACTGTAGTCTCATGTACAAATCCAGATGGTAGGCCCATGGGAGCCTGGTGAGATGCGCCACTAGGGCAAGCTACTACGAAGAGGAGGAGGCGGGGGAGTCATATAAGTGCTTTGACCCAATTTCTTTCGCACATTGGGATCGTATGCCATTGTAATATAAAAAATTATCCATATAATGGTATGAAATTTGGAACAGGGACCTTGACTCACATTTCCTGCCACATGTATCAAATGGTAAGTGAAAGTTTCTATATATTGTGGTGCATTTTTTTTTTTATATTACTATATGTATACTTTATCTGTTATTTAGTATGCATATATAACATCGGTGAACCCGACAGTGGTATATGGGACGACCCGCACGCCAATAGCAGAGTTCAGTGGAGCGAGAGGCACATGAAGAATCACTATGAGGTCACTGGAGGGTGTCCGATGTAGGTGGAGTCGATACTAACAGAAGGTATCAAAGGGTAGATAGTATGATATTTAGACCAATATATCGAGGATGTATAGGTCACCGTCTCGAGTGGCGCAGGTCATGCTGCAGACAAGCATGGTCGGACAGGCGTCAGATCTCAGGGCTAATGGAGTCGAGCCATTGGCTCAGACCTCCATAGTGATTAGATGAAAGGCGGGTGTGCCCCTGCTTTTCATTCCTTTGTGCTATGGGCATGTCACATGTATTTAGAGTAGTGGACTCCAAACATTTTTAATTTGTTGATACATAATATGGATATGCATCTTTTATATGTTATTTATATAAGATTCACCATTTTTTTATGACTATTTTGTGTCAATGCACGAGATAAGTTCCAATCTAGAATATTGTTTGCAATTCCATCTACATAGTGATTTTGGGCTCTGTGGGTACATGAATGAATGTAATGGTTTCCAAATTCACAAAATTAAACTTCATCAGAAATATATTATGAAAGGACATGGTTATTCACATGATACACACCATTCAATTGCACATGATATGTTAGAATTCCAAAAAAAATTAAGATGGCATGATGCAATCATCAAGGGCATCGACTAACAAACCTATCACCGCATCATATTCACTCCGATTATTGAGTGCATCCAATGCATACGCCTACGGGAGAGACTAACAAATGCAAAAAGTAAAAATGGCCCAAGCCGTCGAGGTCTAGATTCAGGATGTTTACTCTGCACCATTGACAATCCACATAATGGCGTGGATGATGATCCATCCGAAAGGTGACACAAGACAACAAATGAGATGACAATGCAAGCTACCAAATGCATGATGTGGAAAACACACATATCAATGGAGATGATATGGGTAAAAATAAGTGTCAAGGTAGAGTGCATTGGGGAGGGTTAGTAAGGCTAGCCTTCAATAATCTAGAAGGTATGCTCTCTTACTCAAATCCTGCCACGATGTAAGGCCCCACTATAATGAGTCAAACTCTCCCATGAGCAAGGACATCATGAGCTTGGTCATAGACTAGGAACAAGATCGCCTTTGTGAAAGGTACGAGGTGAATTTTTGTCAGTATTGAGCTAGTACTTCTTGGCCACTTCGATGAGCCTATAACACAACACGAAAATCTTCGTAATCTCGCTGGGCTAAGATAAGTATTTGTTATAAATTTTGGGTGTCAGGAGAAGTTCGAATAACTAGGTGAAGGGAGGGCATTTCATAGTCGTATCGGAAGATTACCTCCTAAAAAAAACAAAAGTGGAAAGGAGTAAACACTACGACTGTTTTAACAAAAGTTATATAGGATGAAAAAGCAGGAAGAGCATAAGGTCTTGGTTTTTTTTCTTGTTCACCATTCGTTGAAGCATAGTTTACTGATTTTATTGACCACTTAACTTTGTGCATTCCTCGAGGAAATTAAGATTTATGAATATTGGTGCTCAAAGCCTAATAGAGAGGATATCCCACGCCATCTCATCTTCAAAAATGCTCACTATGGTTGGAGACCAATTGCTTTGGAACCCCAAATCGAGCCGGTACAACATGGTTAAAGAAAGAAAAAGAGAGCCGCGGTAGTCGCCGTGTTATTGAACGTTGGCATTGCCTCAACCCATTTGGGGAGAAATAGTCACCACTACAATGATATACTTGTGGTTCTGATGGAGTGAAGATACTCAATAGAGTATGTTGTGTATATCAGCCCTTCGACTCAAATTTTGGCCTTCCAATGCTCTAAGATCTTTCAACCTCGTTATCATGGTCAAAACTTCCATATGCCGCCTACCGTTGACCTCCTCCGCTAAAAACAATCATGTGTTTGGTTGCTCAACTCGCCATTTAAATTTGTATCTGCACACAGCTCCCCAGGTCTCACCCCTTTGATTTGATTCCCATGCGATCCGGGTGCAAAACCATGTGCCGCAAGAAAGGGGCTTGACGTTCAAAATTTTGGGCGTTCACTGAGTCAACATCAAAAACCAATTGATCGAGGAGTCCGCTTTCCCCATATGGTCCCGCGTCCGTATCCCGTCTAAAACCACCGGTTTCATTCCCGCACCACTCATTCGTCACAGGGTGGCGGTATTTCCTCGCGGACCCGCCGATTCCATACAATCGGGGTGACGCGTGTCCTGCACGATTCCCATATCGCTCATTTCGCATGCAGCATGTCGACCAAAGACACCCAATGAATTATTACCAATGGCCGATCTCCCAGGAGCCGATCCAATGACTACATCCGTGTTGCCAAGATCTTTAGTTTTGTCCGTCGCTCTGCCCACCTGGCTCATCATCCTTGATGCATCATCCAACCGTTGATCCGTTTGTAGATCGTATGGCTCGGATTTGTCACATGCCATCGACTCGGGCCTTCCTCCACGTCACCTTCCATGCTATTTGTTGTCTATCCACGCTATTGCTTCCATGTGTCCACTAGTCTTCCTCTCTCCCGTTTTCTGTTACCATATTTCATTCACACGTTATAAAGCTGCACGTTTCCCTCTCGGCCGCCGTCCACTCTCCATCTAATTTCTTCACACCTCGCATATGTTTTTACCATTTGCCGTGTCCTCACCGCTATCATCCATCAACACTTCCATGTTCATCATCCCCGTGTCCAATCTTCTCTAATATGTTTGCGGATTTTGCAGGATTTCAGCAATGGAAGGATATTGTAATTCACAGGCTTGGTTACGGGAGTATGGCGCATCCTAAGGCTATTCTATCGAGGCTACCATTATGAAGAAGGATCACGAAAGCCACCTTGATTAGACACCCATTGCAGAAGCAGGATTTAAAAATCCCTTAAACACTTCAAAGTCTTTTCGGAATGCAGATTTTGCAGATAGGGATATTAATGAAGCAATGACAGGTATCAGGGATGTTCGAGAGATTTAGCCTCCTGCTTTAAAGATCTTTGATGAGAATTCAGAAGATAAAGGGTAAAAGTACAAATGTTTATAAATCATATTCTCCAGGTTTAATCCTTGATAATATTTCTCTCAAGGAAAGTACATAATATTGCATATTTTATTTCACACATTTCATTTCTGGAGAAATCTTCACCTACAGCATTTACTCCATGGGGCAACAACAGAAGTACACCCAGCTCAACATGGTCATTCAGCATTGAGGGCGCGAAGGTTTTCCGCCATTTTGTTTAAATTAAATCATTAAATGTGTATCACCTACCTCATTCTCTAGAATTTTCTGTCTCTTCTATAAAAACCATGAAAAAACTCATTGTAAGGGTTCCAGATTTCTATCAGCAAACTGTGCAGTGAAAGGCTTTGTATACATCTTGTAAAGTTTCTGTATGAAGGCTCAGAGCCCGTAGGGTCTCAGTGAGGAGGAGTTATAACTGTAATGAGGATTCTAGTCTTTGGTATCCCACAGTATGTAATATTTTCTTATGTGTTAATATAATATCTCATTTCATTGCATTTATCTTCTTGTATCATGTTCTAGAATGCGAGTGGCTCACTGATCTTTAGTAAGGATTCATCCTAGTTGATGCCCATACTTGGATTAGTCAAGCACTTTAAATAGGCCTAGTCATGATATACTGTTCCATATTCATTTCATCCATATTTTCTGCTATATTAGTTACTTGAGGAGGGTGCTTTTAAAATTCCATTGTCATGTATGGATTCTTAGTTGGATAAGCCCATATGTGGTTTTGTTGTGTATCTGGGTATCAGCCTCATGCTAACTAGTATCTTCTTCATGTTTCTTCACTGCATCCACTTTCTGATATTTGATTTCTGTGGCATATTATTTGAATTGGCCCTCTTTGCAGTAAGCTGTCTCTTAACTGTCTGATGCTTTTGTATTGGAGTTTTGCATGTTGTTCCTACATTATTCTTATCTTTGTATCAGCTTCTGAGAGAGTTTGGTTCCATTTAAACTAATTTCCTTGTTTAACAAGAGATAGCAGGAGAGCATTTGGATTGACACCAAAGCTATATTTCATGCTCCCTTGCTATGATAAGATGTCATAGGCACTGGTCTATGGCAACTCTAGGATGTCTCTAGGAGTGACATAATTGTCGACAACATCTTTCTGGCACTGTTGCCGAGGACGAATTTGAGAATATCAGTTTCCCTGGGCCTCGACAAATCATATTCACTCTCTAATCAGGTGAGCACAGAGAGTTGAAGAGTTGTATATCTCTCACCTTGGCGACTCCACTGTTCTTTATTTGATAAATCTATTGGTAGTCTTGGCTCCTCGAAAGCCACATTTGAGGTCAGATTCCTCTAAGTTAAAGACATCCTCTGTATCTGACCCAGAGAAGATTATTCATAGAAGAAGTTGGAAAGAAAGACAATCAGCCCGTGCTGAAGTCCCTGAATATTCTGTAGAAGATCATCCATCCTCTTCTTCTCAGGAAATCCCAGTGGAAAATCCCGACTCCACTGAGGAAAATCCCGAATATTACTCAGATAGCCCACCCAGGGGAAGTGCTAGAACCAAATATAACCCTCATCCTACCCCTGAGGATGAAGAAGTTAAAGAAGTCACAGAAGTAGCTGCTGTTAACCGTGAACTATTCCCATCTACACCTCAGGCTTCTGTGCAATTTATTCCCATTGTTATACATACTCCTCTCCCACCTCCTCCACTTCCTCCATTTGTAAATCAAACTGTTGCACAGCTGCCACCTCCTCCAATGGCTAATGTTCCTGCTTTCCTATTGAAAAAATACGCTCCACTGGCCTTACCACAAGTGCTAAATGATATGCCACAGGATTATTTGAAGATTTTGCCTAGATTTAATGGGGAAAATGATATTGATGCTCAGAAACATATTGAGACTTTCTACTCCTTTGCAAAGAACTTTAATGTTGAAAATTTAGACGTGGTCTTAATATTATTTGTTCAATCTTTGGATGGTGAAGCCAGAAAATGGTTCAAGACCTTGGGAAACCGTTCAGTGATCACCTGGGATGACATGGAGAATACTTTTCTCAGGAAATGGGGAGAAAAGAAAGATCATGGACAGTGTCTCACTGAGTTCAATACACTCAAGAAGAGACATAATGAAGGGGTGTCGAAGTTTATTAAGAGATTTAATAAGTTATATCTAAATCTCCCTGCAGATATGAAGCCTCATCAGAACGCTGCAAAATGTGTTTTCATAGCAGCCTTTGATTCAGATTTTGGCTTCTCTTTGAGGGAAATAAAACCTGCCACTCTGGATGATGCTCAGTCATATGCTCTTGAATTAGAAGAAAAATTTTCCTCCACTGGAAAATTAAAAGGAAAAGTTGAACAGGAAACTAGGAGGAGAGGCAAAGAAGAGGTTTCCACCTCTAATCAAGATAAGGATGCAGATAAGATGGATGAAATAAGTAAGATGGTTAAGAAGATGGTCAAGCTTGAGTTGGAGGCTAAAAATGCAGCTCCCAAGAATTTTTATAATGCTCCAAACAGAGGGTACAATCCTCAATATAGAAAGCCACCTCTGTAGATATTGCCAAGAGAAGCAAAAGAGCAACCAGATCAGGACCACACCCACTGTACCTGGAAGGTCCAGCATATGACTCCACTGAAGATGCTGCTTATGAACTAGAAGATTCAAATTTTTCTTTCTCAAACAATGATGAAATTGAATGCCCATTGCAAGAAGAAGAAGAAGAAGCAGAGATTGATCATTATTGTAAACAATTTGCTGATTTCATGCAAGCACATTTCAATAGAAAATATGATCTCAGATCTTCAAGGAAGAGGACCCAAACTCAAGATCAAGAAGAGGAGCCACCTCAGAAGGAGGTACCTACTCAGAAGGAATCAGCAACAAAGAGAAACATAGAAAAAGGTAAGAGTCCTCTGAACAAGCCTTCACAGTCTAATGACCAAGTCCCTTGTTCTTCAAAAGTAGCCAGTCCTCCTAATGATGAATCTGTGTCAAAAGAAATTAAATTTTCAGCTAAAAATAAAGAGTCAAAAGAAGTTGTGATAGAAAAGCCTCCTCTTGCTTTTAGTTTGCAAAAAGAACTTGAGAAAATTAAAATTCCAGTCCCCTTGACCGAGCTGCTAAAACAACCTGCATATCAGTCTCAAGTTACTTCTTTTATGCTCCCTCCTAAAATATCAATTGTGCCTGATAGTTTAAACCTTCAAGAAGAAAGACCCATGGTATTCTTTGGCCCACATGTTGAGGAAGTAGATCCTTCTACTCCTCCTTTTTATGTGTCTCTAGTTATTCATGACCTGTTGTTACACAATTGTATGTTAGATTTTGGGGCTTCCCATAATCTTATGCCTCTATCTGTCATGGAACAACTAGGACTGAAAATCACACGCCCATATAAAGACCTTTATTCATTTGATTCCAAAAGAGTCAAATGCTTGGGGATGATTAAAGATTTAGTGGTCAATTTGGCCCAAATTCCAGCAAAGAGTGTGATCATGGACATTGTGGTGGCTGATATCCCAGCCCGCTTTGGCATGTTGCTGTCAAGGTCCTAGGGTACAAAAATTGGTGGGTCAATTAAGCTGGATTTAACATATGCTACCATCCCAGTTTTTGGTGGACAGGAGAGGAGGTTATACATAGAGACTAAATTTGTCAAGGTAGTTACTAAGGCTGATAACTCTGAAAATTCACCAGTCTATAGTAAAGAAGGAGATTTTTCATGCTTTATGCTAGAAGAAGATCAAAATTATGAGCATGAATCCTCCTTCAAAATTAAGGATGAGCAGCCTTCAGAAAATTATGAAGCTGGAATCTGGACTTTACATTTTGATGGGGCAAATTCAAGAGAAGGCAATGGAGCTGGGGTGTTATTAATCTCTCCTACAGGCAAATGGGTCCCACTGTCCTTTAAATTGGAATATGAGGCTACCAATAATGTAGCTGAATATGAAGCACTTTTGTTGGGATTACAGACAACCAAGAATATGGGCATACAAAGTTTAAAAGTCATGGGAGACTCTTAGCTGGTGGTAAGGCAGGTCAGAAATCAATGTCAAACTAAGCATCCACGGCTGAGAGCCTACAGAAATGAAGTATGGGACATGGTGGAAAATTTCTTCTCGGCTTTTAATATACAGTTCATGCCCCGGGAGCAGAACAGAATGGCAGATTCTCTTGTTGTGGCTGCTAGCACATTTCGTCCTCCACAGAATCCTCTTTTGAGGTATGAAATTGAAGTACGATACAGACCATCAATCCCAGATAATGTTAAACATTGGAAGGTATTTGAAGATGATGAACAGATGAAGAGATTCTTGGAGACAGTGGGAGAATTCTCCAATATGGAGATTGATGATAATGAAGAAGAGGAAGCTGAAAATGTTGTAGAAAACAAATGGGAAGAAAAAATAGCAGACAATAAAGTGCTGCAGCTAAAAGGAAATATCATACCTAGAGGACTGGTGCTTCTAGAAAGATTGTTTGATAAAGATGATGTTCCATTACAGCACAGTAAAACAGTAGAAGAAGAACAAGTGGAAGATTTAAATATGGGTACTTATGCTGATCCCAAAATTGTCAAATTATCCAAAAAGGTCCCAAAAGAATATAAAGAGAAATATCTGAAATTATTTCAGTTATATAAGGATGTATTTGCATGGTCTTATCAAGACCTTAAAACTTTTGATGTTGATATAATGTAGCATAAAATTCCTTTGAGAGAAGATGCAAAGCCTTATAAGCAGAAGCTCAGGCAGATAAATCCTCTACTGCTTCCCTCTAATGAAAAAGAAATCAAGAAGCTGCTGAAGGCCAAAATAATTGTGCCACTGAGATACTCAGAATGGGTAGCAAACCTTGTTCCTGTTCGAAAGAAAAATGGAGAAATAAGGTTGTGTGTAGATTTCAGAAACTTAAATAGAGCATCTTTAAAAGATAATTATCCATTGCCTAAGATGGATCACATTCTGCAGAAAGTGGTCGGAGCCTCCAGAATGTCAATGATGGATGGGTTTTCTGGTTATAATCAGGTAGTTGTGTTCCCAGAGGATCAGAAGAAAACTACATTTACAACACCATGGGGAACATTTATGTATGCCAGGATGCCATTTGGATTAATTAATGCAGGAGCTACTTTTCAGAGGGCAATGGACATAGCTTTTGTTGGAGAGCAGGACAAGTTTCTGGTGGTATATCTGGATGATATCACAGTATTTTCAAAGGATGATACTGAACACATTCAACACTTGCAAAGAACCTTTGAAAAATGCAGAAGGTATGGTCTTTCCCTCAATCCTCAAAAATCTTTATTTGCATTAGATGAGGGAAAACTCTTAGGGCACATTGTAACTAAAGATGGTGTGAAAATAGACCCTAAGAGAGTTGAAGTTATAAACAATATTCCTTTACCTAGGAATAAGAAGGAAGTGCAGGTGTTTCTAGGCCGAATAAATTTCCTGAGAAGATTTATTCCTAACTATGCTGAGATAGTTAGACATATAACTGATATTCTTAAAAAGAACAATGAGGTGAAATGGTCCCAAGAATCTAGAGATGCATTCACAAGGATAAAATAGGCATTTGCTGAAGCCCCTGTGCTAGCTGGGCCTGATTATACAAAGCCATTTATGATCTTTTCATTTGCCTCACCTCATACAATAGCTGGAGTTTTATTGCAGAAAAATAAAGATGGATATGAACAGCCAATAGCCTTTTTCAGTCAGGTATTACATGACGCAGAATTGAAGTATAATATACTAGAGAAGCAGGCATATGCCCTGGTGAAGTCCCTCAAAGCCTTTAGAACATATGTTTTGCAGTCCCACATTACTGCATATGTTCCTACAGCAGCTGTCAAAGATATCCTCGTTCAAGGAGATAGTGAAGGCAAAAGAGGAAGATGGATTGCAAAAATACAGGAATATGATTTAGACATAAGGCCCACTAAGCTAGTTAAAGGCCAGGGGCTAGCCAAAATTTTGTCTGAATCAAATCATCAGGCTGTAGGTATAAACTTGTCCATGATAGAAAATGAAGAGCCTGAGAAAGGAGAAGAGCAGCATGGACTAGAGATGGCCACTCAAAAGATACACATAAAATATCTCACTAGTCCTTGGTACAAAGAAATAATTGAATATCTCTTAACACTCAGCTGTCCTCCGGGTTGTGATAAGGTAAAATACAGAGCTGTAAGGATGAAATCGCAGAAATACATAGTTGCTAATGGACAGCTATACTGGAGAGATCCTTCAGGTATATTACTATTATGCCTTACAGAAAATGAAGTGGAGAATATAATGACAGAATTCCATGAAGGAATCTGTGGAGGACATTACAGCTGGAGGGCTACAGCTCATAAAATCCTGAAGGTTGGTTTCTACTGGCCAAAATTATTTACAGATGTTTTTGTTTGGGTCAGAGCATGTGATAAGTGCCAAAGATTTGCAGAAAGACAGAAGTTAGCAGCTCTACCCTTGATTCATGTTCATGTAAATGAACCATTTCAGAAATGGGGATTAGATTTTATAGGGGAAATACATCCCCCATCAAGTGGCCAACATAAATGGATATTGACTGCAACAGATTACTTTACAAAGTGGGTGGAAGCCATACCTGCGAGAAATGCTACAGATGATGTAATCATCAAATTCATGGAAGAGAACATCATATCCAGGTTTGGCTGTCCAGCTAGTATTGTAACTGATAATGCACAGGCCTTCAAGTCCAATAAATTTGTAAATTTCTGCCAGCAGTATAATATTGCATTAAATCACTCCACAACTTACTATCCACAGGGGAATGGCTTGGAAATATCTTCCAACAAAACTCTGGTGAGGGCCTTGAAGAAGACAATTAATGAGAATCAAAATAATTGGGATTCCCAATTGAAATTTTCTCTGTGGGCGAATAGAGTAACTAGCAAGAGAGCAACTGGGAAATCTCCTTATGAACTGGTATATGGGCGAGCAGCTATGTTTCCTGTGCAATTGGCTTTTCCAGTGGCACGTTTCATGCAGGAAAGTCAGGAATAACCAGATGATATGGTCAGAAGAATTAACCAACTGGTAGAATTGGAGGAAACACGGAGCCAAGTGAATCAGAGATTAGCGGAGTATCAGGAGAAAATGAAAAACATCTTTGATCAGCATGAAAAAGACAGGAAATTTCAAATTGGTGATCTGGTTCTCAGATGGGATATCCGAAGGGCTGAAAAGGGAAAACATGCTAAATTTGATCCACTTTGGTTTGGCCCATTTAAGATTATGGAGCTAAAAGGTAATAATACATTTATTTTAGAAAATTTGCAGGGTGACTTGTTAGATGCCCCTGTGAACGACCAATTCCTAAAGCCCTACTTTCAATTTTGATTCGGGAAGAGTATGCCTGTTGTATTATATTGTATATAGACTTTGTTTCAGTTTTTATTTTAATAAGGGATGTGTGCTAATGAGTTTTGAAGAAAAAGCAAAAGGGCTGAAGAGCGGAATCTACATAGAAGATGATCAAGGGTCTGCAAGTTCTCGACATGTCCAAGAATGAACATGCCGTCCCCAGATGGAGCCGATGTTGTGCATATCAGCCCTTCGACCTAAATTTTTGGCCTAATGCTCCCCCATGATCTTTCAAACCTGTTATCATGGCCGAAAACTTCCATATGCTGCCTACCGTTGACCTCTCCGCCTAAAAACACCGTGCATAAAGGTCTAAACCCGCCATTTAAATTTGTATCGGGCCTAGCCCCTGAGGTCTCAGCCCCTTTTGATTTGATTCCCATGTGATCCGGGTGCAAAACCGTGTGCCAGCAAGAAAGGGGCTTGACGTTCAAAATTTCGGGCGCGTTTGGAGCCGTCGGATCAAAAACCAATCGACGGAGCGGAGTCTGTTTTCCTTGGTGGTCCCCGCGTCCGTATCCCGTCGCAGAAAACCACTGGTTTCATTCCGCACCACCTATCTGAGGCTGGCGGTATTTCCCGCGGACCCAACGATTCCATACGCTGGGTGACGCGTGTCCCGGTGTACGATTCCCATACCGCTCATTTCACGCGTTAAAGGTCAGACCAAAGACACGCAGCGGAATTTGTCACCACCGTCCGATCCTGTGAGCCCGATCCAACGGCTATTAATATTCAGAGTTGCGCACCTTTTAGTTTTGTCTGTATCGCCTCTGGCCCACCGCTTCATCGCTCTTTGATGCATCATCAACCGTTGATCTGTTTGTAGATCGTATGGCCCGGATTTGTCAGCATGCCATCGACTCAGTTCTCCCTCCCCGTCACCCCTTCCATGCCATTTGTTGTACGTCCATCCACGTCATCGCTTCACGTGTCCATCATCTCTCCCTCCATTGTTCATATCTATTTCATTCATACGTTATATGTTAATGTTTCCCTCTGGTCAGCCTGTCCGCCATACCTCCACTGTAATTTCTCCGCCACCCCGCATGTTTTTACCATTTGGTCGTGTCCTCACCGCCATCATCATCAACACTTCCATGTTCATCATCCTCGTGTCCAATTTTCTCTAATATGTTTGCAGATTTTGCAGGATTTCAGCAATGGAAGGATATTGTAATTCACAGGCTTGGTTACGGGAGTATGGCGCATCCAAAGGCTATTCTACTGAGGCTACCATTATGAAGAAGGATCCCGAAAGCCACCTTGATTAGACACCCATTGCAGAAGCAGGATTTAAAAACCCCTTAAACACTTCAGAGTCTTTTCGAAATGCAGATTTTGCAGATAGGGATATTAATGAAGCAATGACAGGTATCAGGGATGTTCGAGAGATTTAGCCTCCGACTTTAAAGATCTTTGATGAGAATTCAGAAGATAAAGGGTAAAAGTACAAATGTTTATAAATCATATTCTCCAGGTTTAATCCTTGATAAGATTTCTCTCAAGGAAAGTACAGAATATTGCATATTTTATTTCACACATTTAATTTCTGGAGAAATCTTCACCTACAGCATTTACTCCATGGGGCAACAACAGAAGTACACTCAGCTCAGCATGGTCATTCAACATTGAGGGTGCGAAGGTTTTCCGCCATTTTGTTTAAATTAAATCATTAAATGTGTATCACCTACCTCATTCTCTAGAATTTTCTGTCTCTTCTATAAAAACCATGAAAAAACTCATTGTAAGGGTTCCAGATTTCTATCAGCAAACTGTGCAGTGAAAGGCTTTGTATACATCTTGTAAAGTTTCTGTATGAAGGCTCAGAGCCCGTAGGGTCTCAGTGAGGAGGAGTTATAACTATAATGAGGATTCTGGTCTTTGGTATCCCACAGTATGTAATCTTTTCTTATGTGTTAATATAATATCTCATTTCATGCTATTTATCTTCTTGTATCATGTTCTAGAATGCGAGTGGCTCACTGGTCTTAAGCAAGGATTCATCCTAGTTGGTGCCCATACTTGGATTAGTCAAGCACTTTAAATAGGCCTAGTCATGATATATTGTTCCATGTTCATTTCATCCATATTTTCTGCTATATTGGTTACTTGAGGAGGGTGCTTTTAAAACGCCATTTTCATGTATGGATTCTTAGTTGGATAAGCCCATATGTGGTTTTGTTGTGTATCTGGGTATCAGCCTCATGCTAACTAGTATCTTCTTCATGTTTCTTCACCGCATCCACTTTCTGATATTTGATTTCTGTGGCATATTATTTGAACTGGCCCTCTTTGCAGTAAGTTGTCTCTTAACTGTCTGATGCTTTTGTATTGGATTTTTTGCATGTTGTTCCTACATTATTCTTATCTTTGTATCAGCTTCTGAGAGAGTTTGGTTCCATTTAAACTAATTTCCTTGTTTTGTAAGAGATAGTAAGAGAGCTTTTGGATTGACAACCCAAGCTACATTATGAGCTCCTTGCTATGTTAAGATGTCCTAGGCACTAGTCTATAGCAACTCTAGGCTGTCTCTAGGGTAGACAAGAATTGCTGACAACGCAGCCCTTGAGGTTGGTGCCTCAGAATTGACAAGGTTGGAGCCTTGGAAGTCCAAGTCAGTGCTTGGAAAATATAGGTTGGAGCCAGGGAGATTGAAGATTGGTGTCTTCATCTAGGGTTGGAGCCCTACATATATTTTACTTGATTTATTGTAAAGAAGAAATTAATAAAAGCATTTATTCTTATTGTTCATTTTGTGTTCTAAATATAGGTGATCTAACTGGTAAAATTAACAATTGAAAATAAATATTGATTCAGCCCCCTCTCAGTATTTCCAACAGGAATTTCCTAATTAATATGCACTCAATTTCCCTAAGGATTGCGTAAGCAAGGCTAGGCATCTAGAGGCAAGAAATTGGTTAAGTATTGGACCAAAATTGCTTGGATTAGAGAGACAATTAGAGATAGAGCAAAGAGCTCACAAGCCTAAGAGAAGCATTGTATTGTTTCATATTCTTGACTTAATGAAATGTACAGATAACGGAATTTTTAACTGAGGCATTCCCCAAATACAGCTTTGTGTTATGTGACGAAATTCTTTCTCTTTATTGTTCATGAGATTTTGTGATCGTAATTGGTTTCCGCAATTTGTAGAATAGATTCAAGTACTTTGTTTTAGCATATTACAAGATCAGTTGAATCCGTGTGGATTTTCTATAGGAACACCTTCTTTCTTCATGGGCGTTGCCTTTGTAAATGTATTTTTATTTTATGCTTGCCTCAATGGATTTATTGATAGTATGTAGGTCCACAATAGATATATGTGTGGGATCATTTACTGGTTCTAGATAAAATAATGTTTATCAAAGTTGAAACCAAAAACTCTGCTCAAACTCCATTGCAAAAAATCTCTCAATTGCGAATAGACATATGAATTATCTACTTTTTGAGAATTTCTATCTGGTTTTCAAACCGTTGCTAATAGATCTTTTCCCTTCCCTATCTTTGAGGAAGAAGGCTTGGAAGTATGTTTGACTCCTTAGGGTGGGTTGTTGGTCCATCCAAAATCATAAATACAAAAGAAGATAAAAATTAGACAAAAATATAAAAAAAGTTAGTTAACCTTATAATTGTCTACAATATAATAACCTTGTTTAGGTAATAAACCTTAAGTGAATTAAGATGAATTTTTATTTGGAAAACAAAACATATAAATTTTCTATGAACTTCATTATTTTGGATATATAGGGAAAACTATATGTACATCATCTTTGTGCAATCTAGTTTGTATTAGCAGATGCTTATTACATGTTGATGAAGTGGTGCAAGGCCTTAGCACGCTAAGAAGAGGGTTACGAGAGGACCTTCTACATGCCATAGTTACGAGCAGACCTTCTACAAGCCACAATTAGCACATTGGGAGCACGGTTACGAGGACCTTCACCAGTTGCAGTTACAAATATTGGCAGAGGAAGGGTTAAAAATGGTATGTGTTTTCTCTTTAGAAAAATAAAAAATCAAATTCTACAAAAATATTATTCTTATTATGTATAGAACAAGAGTATTTTCCGAACAATAATTTGAACTTGCATTGAAAAATTGCCTTTGGTAGTTCTTCAGGCTCATTTTTTCCACTCACATGGTTTGTTTTCTCTCCGACAACAGAGCAACTCATTCTCCAACAACAAAGCGACTCATTCTCCGATAGTTCTTCAGGCTCTTTATTTCCACTCAGAGGGTTTGTTTGCTCTCCAACAATAGAGCTTGATTCTAGCAGTTATTGCCTAAAAAACTCGCTATGCCATTGGTTATGGTGTTGCTTACCTTGTCCTTGACGACGTAGATGAAAGTAAGGAAATTGCAACGAGATGGTGAGAACTATATATAGAACATGCAACAGCCTTAAGACTTATTACCATCTCCATATTCTTGCCACGAAAAGCACACACGTGTCACAAACATCTACATGTCAAACTTCAAACGCAATGCAAAACAATTATAATACATGCGTTACGAAATATCAAACATTAAATGTTAGTAAAATATAATGCTAGCATTATTATAGTGAGAAAGAATGTAAATTAAATACATGCTCTATCTTAATATCAATGTGGTCTCTTACCTAGGGAAGAAGCCGGTGAAAATAAACTTTGATTATTTCAATAAATTATCCTAAAATAACTTGGTTAAAAATAAAAATTCTTTTAAACTTTGACATAAAACAATAAAAAAGTCATCAATTTTTGTGCCCCTTAATACCAAAGCCTCAACCAATTACTATAGTCGTTGCAGCCCTTAGGACTAATAATTTCAAAGAACTTACCCAACAATATAAAGAAACCATTATAAAGTAATGGGGAAGTAATAATTGCGTAACATTATTAATCAAAAAAACATTAATCGCCGAGAACCTAAAAATAATGAATACACAGTCATTATTATAGAATAGTAGCGTGGGTTCACATTGAAACATATATCATAAAAAGATAAACAAGGTGGGTAAGAGTTAGATATTTCCTTCACAATATTATCATGGGATGAAGATAAAATCACAAGCAAGCTTACCTTATTTACTAGTCTTTGCGTAAATGGTTTGCCTTTTCAATATTCGACATGAAAACCAAAGTATTAACCTAAAGTTTTAGTGTCATACTATATCATATATCAAAAAAAAAAAAAAAATATATATATATATATATATATATATATATATATATATATATATATCAAATAAAATTTTGAAAATATTATTAAACTATCGAATATTTATTTTATTTTTATTTTTAATTAATTAAAATATTTAAAGTTGTATTTGAGTTAAGAGTTGAGTCAAGAGGCTTCTAACTTAGGAAAATAATATTTATAACAAAATATATTTAGGTGGCTTAATCTTAAGTTTCATGTTACTATTTATTCTAAATATCAAATGTTTAACATAACTCGTACTTGTTACATAATGCATTGTGGTGTTTAGATGTAATTAATATGGTCACTTATATTGTGGATAAATTGTTTCACTTTCAATTTTCACTTGTAACTAATATATAAGATCTATAAGAATATTTTTTCAAACTATTTTAAGAGTTAGTCCTTTGAAAATGTTTTCTTTATAGCCTAAACCTACAAAAGAAATAAGAACACTTGACTCACATAATGGCACAAATATCCATCATATTAAGGCTGAACAATAGTATACAAAAAGAGGAAAAGCAACATTCCTGCAGTTATGTAGTTATGTAATTTATTGTATCCATTGTTCTAGAAAACATAGTGTGTAGATTATCACTTTTTTCTTTCTTTTTGGTGTAAATAGTTGAAAATTTTTCTTCTCTTGATTCTTCTATGATTCGATATGTTTAAGTCTTCACTAGTTATTTTTCTTCTTAACTATGTTTTTACATATTCTAGAGTTCTAGAATTGTATGATAACAGTCCAAAAATCCACATAACAAGGAACATGTAATCAATGATACTAAAAATAAGTTCATACATACCTAAAATATACTAATAGAAACCCTACGATGCAGTCATGTGATCTAGGAGGTTCAAAAAGGCTCAAAATTGGAATTCCTCAAATCTCAACAAAACCAGCACCAAGACATATATCTCACTAAGACAATTCCAATGGTTTGAACGACACCTCAATTCGAGTTTGTATGATAAATTTATGCTCATTTGAAGTTTTGCGTAAAAAGGGAAAAATTTACCACGGATAGTGCGACGTGGTACACCTAGGAGGTGTAATGTGTTACCCTAAAGAGGTTCCATGTGTCACCCACCAGATGCTCCATGTGGCATGATGTGGCCTCCTACTGGGTGTATGATGTGGCAGGACAAGGGTGACTAGAACACATGTGGGCCAATGGGAAGGCACCACGTGGCACCCAGTTGGAAGCCATGTAGGCCTAGTCAATCCACAAATTGGTGGAGTTCCAAACAACGTGGAAAAGTTGGTGATGGAACCAAATACGACAATTCGATGGTTTGACTGAATGATAGTGGTGGTTTAATATATTGACACACACACTCACACACACATGTATATAGTCCACAGGGTCTTGGATGGACAACGATCATGTGTGTTGTTAAGGCACTCCTAGATGTTAAATCACAAGTTCAATTCCCTGCCCTATTCAAGTGTTATTCTTGGACATGACCATGATGTAGCCTCACCAATGGTGAACTTAATAAAAGTATATGTGTGTGTGTGTGTGTGTGTGTTGGGGTGGGGGGGGAGGAGGGGGTGGTTTCAGTGGGGTTCATACAAACCATATTTCAATATAAAAACATAACCAATCACCCAAATGGGAACCTCGCAAAAATTTTTAACCCCGAGCCACCCACGACATAATATAATCACTTACCAAAAACCGTCCACGAGACTTTATAAAGTCCACCAACCCAAAATTACCTAAACCAAGCCATACCATTCGGATAGGAGATGAGGCTAACATAGAGGGTCGGGAGGAACTCGCTGCTGGAACCATGCTAGTAGAACATGTTTTTTGAGGAAGATTCGTGGTATATGTTTGAGATTAAACAAGATGATGAGCTTAGTGAAAAGTAAGCACCTTCATTAAGTGGGGCCCGCAGGCTATTTTTAGGTGTATGTCTATTTTTAGACATGGTGAGCATATTCTATAAGTTGCAGGATGCTATTTGTAGATGGTTGGTCAAATGTGGAAAATATATGAAATTATATTTTTAGAATATTAGGCGAAGTCTATTTATAGATTGTTGATCTAAAAATAGGTGCATGACGATTATTATTAACCCTTAATAATAATCCGACAATAAACATCAACTTATTCTCTTGGAGCACTTTATTTCAGTGAACAGATTTGGAAAATCAGTGGGTTGAAGGAATTACTTGTAATTCCTAGGCTTTATTCATACCATGTGCATGGAGGACTCAGTTAGAACTGAAGTGGCAAAGTTATGATAGAGTTGGAAGAGTAGTTACAGGAGTTGTTATTTAGTTTAACTCAGTTGAGCTAGTTGTATCTAGTCTAACTGAAAGATACACTAATGAAAGTTAAGTCAATTAATTATTTAATTAATTTACAACTAATAAATCACTAACAAATGAACAGATACAACAGTTAATTACAGTGCATATCAGTTCCAGTGGAGACCCAATGGAGAGATAGGTGAAAGGGTGAGAAGGACTATCCGTTGTGACTATAGTGATGCATTCAATGCATCTAACACACATTGGAGTTGCCAATGAGGATTGCATAGTCAAGGCAAGGCCAATTCAAATTCATTCTGGGGTTTCTTCAGCAGGGATTGCGCAGTGGAGGCAAGCTGTCAGGAGGAAAGAAATTGGTGCATAGAGATGCAAATTTCTACATGACAGTGTGTAATGATTGTTGATTGTACTGAGAGCTTGATCCACTAAGCTTTGTATGAGATTATTACATGATTCCATTGATATACACAATATATGATAGTTGGGGTTTTTAGCTTTAAGCTTTCCCATTAAATAACTGTGTTATGTGTGATTGAATTTATTCACATGTGTTTGCAATTGAGTTTTAAATTTCCACAAGTTTAACAGTGGAAAGATTCTATATTTAGAAAGAAGATAAATATTGTTAGATCAGGAGGATCCGGTAATACATCATTATTAATAAATTTCTACATGGTATCAGAGTAGTATTGATCACTGGAGATTGAAATTGTGAATAAGTGTTGAGTTTTATGCTGGTGGACAATTCGAATTTGTTGCAGAAATTTCTTGGTGCGACAGTTGAGTATTCATTGAAATGTCTTTCAATGGGTTGCGATTGGAGTATGCCCCTAAGGGTACCTCGAATTACATAGCCTGGAAGGATAGGATGGAGGTGGTTCTTGAAGATAATGGACTAAAGGAGTTCATTGATAGCGATGTTCCTAAGCCTTCTTCTAGCGATGTTGCAGGACTTGACACATGGCAAAAGAAGGTAGCAAAGACAAGAAGGATTCTATTGGAAGGTGTTAAGGACCATATTGTGTCAAGCCTTCATGGGAAATCCACTCCATTTGCAATGTGGAAGGCTTTGACATATCTTTTCTAAAGCAGCAGTGACTAGAGGAATTTGGCGTTGAAAGATAAGCTCATAAAAATAAAATGGAGAAGGGCGATAATATTCCAAAATATCTCACGAAGTTTGTCCATTATAGGGATGAACTGGGAAGTGTGGGGATTACAGTTGATGATGATTACTTGGTGAGCTTGTCTCTCCTTGGGCTTCCGAAGAGTTTTCATAGCTACGAAGACTCTGTCAATGGACAAGAGAAACTGTCGGGTTGGGAGCGACTTTGGTTGGATCTTGTGCAGGAGGAGATAAGGCAAAGTGCCAGGGATGGCTCTTCATCAAAGAATGATGATGAAGAGAATTGCACTTTGGCTACCAAAGAAAGGAAAGTGAAGGGGAATAAATCCCATCCAAAATCCGAAGCTAAAGGAAATAAGCTGGATTTGTCCAAAGTGAAGTAGTTTCACTGTCACGAACATGGGCATCTCGCCACTAACTCCCACAAAAAAAGAAGAACAAGAAGGTTGTTGGAGTTGCAGTTGGAGAGGACTTAGCCTCACAATTTGAAATTGATTTCTCTTTGATCACATGCTTGGTTTCATGTGTAATGGGATCGGTGTGGTATCTTCATAGTGGTGGATCTTTCCATATGACGGGAGACAAGGAGTTGTTTAGTGACTTGGAGGAGAAGGATCTCCAAATGCATATAGAGATGGGTGACGATGGTAGATATAGTGATACCGACATTGGAACCATTACCTTTGAGAGGGATTCAGGTAAACCATTTCTTTTGAAATATGTTATGCATGTTCTAGGTCTGAAGAAGAACTTGGTCTCAGTCGCAATTTTGGAAGACAGAGGTTATGATGTTGTTTTCAGTGAGGGAAAAGCTTTCCTGCGACATAAAACAATAGGTCAAACCAATAGGATAGGGATTTGATTTAAGAATATCTACAAGCTAGAGATAGATGGTTGTGTTTCAATGATGGGCAAATCAGAAGAAGTGGTGAGCCGGGATGAGGGAAAATTATGGCACAGGAGATTGGGCCATCTTCACCATGGTGCCTTGAATATTTTGCAGCAGATTTATACTGGACTTCCCAAGGGTACTCTTGCGCAGTCAGATCAGCGCAAGGGATGTACTATGGGTAAGTTTGTGAAGACCACCTTTCATGAGAAGGAGAACCATGCTTCGGTGATCCTGGAAAGAATTCACACAGACATGTGTGGACCTTTCTCAGCTGCTTCAACAACAAAACACATGTATTATGTTATCTTGGTTGATGACTATTCTCATAGATGCTGGATCTTCTTCATGCAAAAGAAGAGTGAAACATTCTCAAAGTTATGTTAGTTTAAAGCATTGGTGGAGAAGGAGTCAAGGAAGCAAGTGAAGGCCCTATGGAGCGATGATGGTGGTGAATATATCTCGAATGAATTCAAATACTTCTGTAGAAAAGAAGGAATTCAAAGATAACTCATAGCGCCTCATAAACCACAACATAATGGGGTCGCAGAGAGGAAGAACAGAATGATTATGGGTGTTGCATGAGATATTTTGCATGACCAAGGCCTACCGATGCACTTGTGAGTGGAAGCATGCAACACTGCGGTTTATGTGCAAAACTGTTTTCCTCATAGTGTACTTGGCATGAGTACACCTGAAGAAGCTTTTACTGTTAAGAAGCCTGGTATTTCTCATTTGAATATTTTTGGCTCATATATTTACATTCATGTGACAAAGGACACCAGGAAGAAGTTGGAGTCGACTACAGAAGTTGGGATATTTGTGGGGTACACAGAAACACCCCAAAATTATCGTGTGTATTTACCAAACAGTCGAATGACTGTGTTGTGAAGGGATATAAAATTCAATGAGGTGAAAGCCATGAAGTTGTCGCTTGAGAGGGAGCTACACTTGCATGCAGAGGAGGATCTACTTACTCCCAAAGTTGAGCCTCTAGATGTGGATCAGCCACAAGTGGAGATTCATGGAGTGAAGGAGTCCACTCATGCAGAACCAAACATCAGAACAGACAGAAAGCGTACCACAGAAGCTGAGAGACTGAAGCTTGATGCAGCAGAGAATGTAGGAGTCCCTACATCACAGCGCAGACGGAGACAATCACCTGACTGATTTACTAGATACCTGGCTCTTATGAGCAAGTGTGTCGTGACAGAGCCATCTTCTTTTGAAGAAGTAGCGCAAGAGCCCACATGGGTAGATGCCATGGTGGAGGAGTATGACTCCATTTTCAGAAACATCTCTTGGGAGATTGTTCCAAGGTCGATGGGTAAATCAGTGGTATATTCAAAATAGATCTACAAGGTAAAGCAAGCTGCTGATGGGAGCTGTTATCACTAAAAAAAATAAAAATCAAAACATGGCATGTCAACTCTGTTTCGATCATGATCTAAATAGTTTTGAAAATAATTTTAGCATGGTTAAGGGTATGTCATAGTTTTAGAGGTTTAGTGTTCACCATCAAAATTCAAAAAAGGTCATTTTAGGTCCATTCCATAGTAAAAAAGTTCACATTTTTCATTTAAGGGTCATCTAAGTAAGTTTTGGGTCGATTTTCTGCAATTAGCCACAAATCCACAGTTTCGTAGTGTCGTTAGTTCAAAAAGTTAGTTTTGCGCTACGAAAGCGCTGCTACTTTCGTAGCGCAAAGTGTGAAAATTACACTGTGAGCGCTACGAAAGCGTGGTTTCTTAGATTTCGTGTCAAATAAGCCGGGATTTGTTAGTTTCAGTTGGCGAATGATATGATAGGGGTATGGTGAGTTAGTTAGTTACCAAATTCGATGTACTTACTTGTCCCTCAGTCATCATAGTCATGATAGGATGTCAATTAAACATCATTTGGTCATGAGTGACATCTCTAATTCGATTTTTTTTTGCCTAATTGAGTCATATTTGTTTCATTTACCTTCACATATGTTCTCCAAGCTCTGAAGCAGTAAGGATAAGCTTGTGGTTGTTCTTTCAAAGAAAAATCACACCATTATCAAGCAAGGTTGTTCACCATTATCAAGCGAGGTTGTTTTACAGGTTTCAGAGAAGCTAACAAGTTTTCTTTACAAGAAACATGGCAAAGGAGAAGAAGGTCCATAGAGGGGGACATTGTCTAAGATACGAGCCTAAGAATGTAAATGTTTTTATGGAGGATCAAATGGTAATGGAGGCTTTTAGCAAAGCTAGTTGTCTCAAATTTTGTGAAAAGCTGTAGGTTTTCCACACTCAGGTGTCCAAAGAGTTCTCTCAACATTTCAGTGGAACCAATACCAAATTTGGAATGATAAATATGTCAGTGACACCTGAGATCATAGCTATTGTGACAGAGATACCAAGGGGACAACAATCTTGGTTTAAAGGTTTTAGGTTTGACATGGAGCCATGCAAGGAGTTTATGAAACCTGAATTTGTAGACATGGACTGAACAATGCAATACCCAGGAGCTGCATCAAGGATAACAATGCAAAGCTACTATTCAACATCCAAAGATATTTCACATGTGAAGGCAGGTACCATAAAGTCTGCACTTATCATTTTAAACTGCTATTGCATTTCATAGGAATGATATCATTATATTTACCGTTTTACTTGCATAGAAGCTTTGCCAAAATGGTTGACAAAGTCTAATCTAAATCTGATGGCTTTGAAACATCTTTGTTTCATCATAATTTGATTAAGTTACTAGTTTTAAATGAGCTTCAGAAAATAAATAGAGATTGGTCTTCCTTTTTATTTATGAGTGGAGTTGAAATGGAAGCCCTAACCCCAGCTAGAAACCCTAAGATCAAGGGAAATCCTTCACCACCAGTAGCAGAATCCATTCAGCTAGTGGTTACCAAAGAAAAGAGGTTTGTGAAGTTGAAACCAAGGAAACAGGTTGAAGATAGAACTGAGAAATCATCAGTGCTTGTTTCAAAAACCCAATCACCTGCAAAAAATAAAGTAGGAAAGGTCAAAGAAACAAAACAAAAACAAGTGGCCAGTAAGCAGGAGAGCTAGATAAAGACAAGAAGTCAAGTATCAGCATCAAAGGGAAAAGCAGGGGTTTCAGTCACAGAGTACATCCCAATGATGAAAGGAAACTTGGATGATATAATGCATGCAATTGCTATAGAAGAACCACCCATTGTGCAGGCATATTTCATTGAAGTTAATGAACCCAAATAGAGAAAAATGAAATCAGCAAAGAAATTGGAATTTGAAGGTGAGAATGCAGCTTTTGTTTTTCAAGCTAGGAAACCTTTAACCAGGCATGAAAAGAAACTCCAAGAAGGTAGTAAATATATCCACATAACCATTGAAGCCACCAAATTCCCTGAAGAGGTGGTTGATCTCTCATCACCTATAGTGGAGCATGAAGCCAGCAAGATTGAGAAGGGAAAGGAACACATGTCAGAGTGTCAAATGTTGGAAGAAAGGTTTAAGCTAGCAAATCAAGAGATGGAAATGATGAGAAAGAGGGCAAGAAAACACATCATTGAAAAGACAGAATTCAAGAGGATGAAGGTTGTTTGGTAAGGTCAAATAATTGCTAGGTCAGAGATCCCAAGCAGTGCACAACAGTTCTTTACATGGATAGTTCCTGCCATTAAAGAAGAAAAATTTGTTAGAGTTATCAACACCCATTTGAGAGCCAATAATAGAAACCTAAGAGGCCAAGTGGAAGATTTGGATCTACAATTAAAATGGTCTCAAGATGAACTAAAAGGCAGAGGTACAAAATGACAAATTCAAAGCAAAATCAAAATGGAAAAATGTGGATTATATTTTGTAAAGGTTGTGTTTTTAGTTCATATAGCTGATGGTTTTGATGAGGCAAGTGATTTTCTTAAGTTATAGCATATTTTTGTTTCAAGTTTTGAAGAAAAACGGGAAAAAACTTCTTACACAGCAGTTTCGTAGCGCCTGTAGTGAAAAAAGGGTGAAATGTGCTACGAAACTGCTGTAGCAGCTTTTTCACCCTTTTCCGTATCAAATTTTGGAGGGAAAATCATGCATTTTGACTTGAAATTTCTAAGGAAACTATGTCAAGTTATTATCAAAGAAACCCTAAAGGAAAGGAAGATAAATTTTGAAGGAAAATGGGTAAAAATACTATGCTACGAAAAGCATTACGAAACTGTGTTGCTTTTGTAGCGCAAGTCTGTTTTCACTGTTTTGAGAAGTTCGAAGTGGTTTTACACAGTTGACATGAAGGGATGACTTGGGACATATGTCAATCATGTTCCTGACCTCAATTATCTTCGAAGTTATGGGTTAGAAGTGGTCAGAACATCTCAAGAAACTAAAATAATCCTAAGCCTAAAAATAGGGGAGCAATTTCCTAAATTGCAAGAGATCAACATCATCAGCATCATGGTCATAATAGGTTGGAGCTCATCATCAGGATTTGACTCAATGGAAAGATAGGTGGAAAATGATGTAATTAAGTTTAGATAAAGATGTTTTGTGTGGAATCAAAAGAGTTATAATTCTATTTGTAATAGGACTCTATATCAGTTTTACAGCTATGTTTTTAATAAATATCATGTTTCATGGTTAGTGTAGCTGTCAAAGCATAGGAATTTGACGTATCTAGTTGTGGATAAGCTTATCTTATGATGTAAATGATCTATAAAATATCAAGGATTCGAAATAGAAAGGGTTGGACATTTGTTAGCAAAAAGACTCTGTTTTATGTAAGTGATTGTTTTCAGCCTAATACAGAATTTCTACTTTGACAACTCAAGATTCATTAGGAGTTCTTGTATGTTCTTGTTTTGATGGCATATTTTCAATATTCTATTGCAGTGATGTTTTCTTATGTTACTCAGAATTCATCAATGATGCTCTGACTTCATTCATAGACAAACTAACTGTGTGTTTCACTGTTCTACATGTTTATTCCTTGACTTGAACTCTGATATGCCTTGACTTCCATGCTAGGTAGATTATTTTGGTTTTGCTAAAACAATTATGACTCCATAAGCACAATGTATACTTGCTAATGTGATTTACAACTAGTTTATATCATTTATTTATTTTTATCCCATATAGAGTTAGCCATCTACATATTTATCAAAAATCATAAACCCTTGAGAGATCCCTCTCAGGTTGAGGAGGCTAAGCCTCAACCAAAAGATTGGTTTGAAATAGTTGCACAAGATTGGTTTGATGAGCAACCTATCAGGTCTAATTTTGTGATAACAAGAGCGTCGAGAAGTATAATGCAAGATTTGTTGCCCGAGGCTTCTCACAGATCGAGGGGATTGATTATGAAGAAACCTTTGCACCTGTCACACGGTATTTTTCCATAAGGACCATCCTTGCTCTCTCAGCATAGATGGGTTGGCACATATACCAGATGGAAGTGAAGACTGTGTTCCTTAATGGGATCATTGAGGAAGAGGTGTACATTGAGCAACCTGAAGGATTTGAGATCTTTAGCAGCGAGTCACATGTGTGCAGACTCAAAAGAGCATTGTATGGGCTGAAGAAAGCACCACATGCTTGGTACACACAGATCGATAGTTATTTCACTAGACTTAGCTTCACTAAGAGTGAGGCAGATGCAAACCTGTACCAAATTGTGGTGGAGGGTAAGCTTTTAATCATTGTTCTTTATGTTGATGATTTAATACTAATGGGTGATGAGTAGTTGATACACTCATGCAAGGTAGATCTTGCAAAGGAGTTCGAGATGAAGGATTTGGGCCTCCTTCATTATTTCCTTGGATTAGTAATATGGTAGCAAGAAGGTGAATTGTTTGTGTCTCAAGGCAAGTATGCTCGGGAGATACTTGGTAAGTTTCACATGGAGGACTGCAATCTCATAGATACTCCTCTTCTAAGAAATTGGAGGAAAGAGGATGCTACATTGGCAGAGGTAGTGGATGCCACTATTTATCGAAAGTTGGTGGGTTCGCTCATGTATTTAGTTAATACAAGACCGGACATATGCTATGCGGTGAACCAACTTTCACAAGCGATGGTTAAGCCTACCAAGCTCTTTTGGAAGGTAGACAAGCATGTCCTGAGGTATCTCAGGGGCACATCTGAGTATGGTTTATGGTACAGACAGATGGATGAGGTGAAGTTGCATGGCTTCACAGATGCGATTGGCAAAGTACCAACGAATGAAAGAGCACACGTAAGGGAGTTTGCATTCCATCTATAGTGCTGGGTACAAAGAAACAAAGATCCATGGCACCTGGGCCCGTATAGCAGAATACATGGCAGCAAGTCAAGTTGCATGTGAGGCTATATGGGTGAGGAAGATTCTGGTTGGTTTTTTCGGTTCACATTTAGATCCCACGGTGATACATTGTGATAATCATAGTTGCATTAAAATCTCAGTTAATCCCGTGTTTCATGATAGATCTAAACATATTGATATCCGGTATCATCATATCAGAGATTGTGTGCAGCGGAAGATCATGTTGCTTCAGTACATTCCTACGGAGGATCAGGATGCAGATATTCTGACAAAGGCGCTCACCAGGAGCAAATTCAAATACCATAGAGGTAGGATCGGGGTGAAGGATAATCCCTATCTTGTTGAGAGGGAGTGTTGAGATTCAACAAGATGATGAGCTTAGTGAAAAGTAAGCACCTTCACTAAGTGGGGCCCGCAGGCTATTTTTAGGTGTATGTCTATTTTTAGACATGGTGAGCATATTTTATAAGTTGCAGGATGCTATTTGTAGATGGTTGGTCAAATGTGGAAAATAGATGAAATTCTATTTTTAGAATATTGGGCGAAGTCTATTTATAGATCGTTGATCTAAAAATAGGTGCATGTTGAACAATAAACATCAACTTATTCTCTTGGAGCACTTTATTTCAGTGAACAAATTTGGCAAATCAGTGAGCACATGCATTTGAAAAAGTAAATTAATATGTGATCCACCTACCTCCACATTATACCACTATACCAAAAACACATTGCCAACCATTTACAATGAATAGTTGGTAACTACTCCACATTATACCACTATACCAAGAATTAATCGTGGGTAACTATTAGAATTAATCGTGGGTAACCATGACTCCCTTTTTTAAACCATATCAAAATTTACTATAAAGAAACCCCATTTTCTTATTCCAAGAATATTTATTCAAATTATTTTTAACATGTCATAATTGTGTTTTTAGCACGTGGTATGACCCTAGGTTCAAAACATTTGATCAAACCATTTTAAACGTTATATAAACAAGATTGTGTCATTTGTGGAAGTTTTGTGAGATCGCAATAACAACTATACCTAACCAACTTTAACAATTTGACAATTTCTTATGAGCATGAAAAATAATAACTTCTTTGAATTATTAATAATAGGGAATTAATAATTCATCAAGATTCCTTGTTATATGAAATAATCAAGGAACTAAATTTAATCTAGATTCCTAGCTATATGAAAAAAATCATTGGAAAGATCAATTGACCATAAATAATATCTCGTATAATATTAATTGCTAACATATAGTTATTCATCTTTTAAGTGAAACCCGAGCCAAAATTGAAGACTGCAACTTTCAATAATAATTAGATTTTCCAGGGATCAATAGCAGAAAATCATATCTCCCTATTCAAGGGCTGGTAGATAGCAAGATCTTTTCATCTTTCTTTTAGACGCATTTACTGATTAACTAATAGTTGAAAAGACTTATTGCATCGACCCACCATAAGATGAAATGCCATTCTATTTTGACACACTCATTTAACTTTTTATAAACTATGTAACGTACAAGGCTACCTTTCAATGTCATAATAAAATTGTATTAGATGGTTAATCATTGTAAGGAATTTGATAGTAAAAAAGTAATCCGCCATTATGTCTTGCTTAAAACATTGAAATGGCATGTTCCTATTCACAAATAAAGCTTCAAAATTTGTAATTTACCTTAAAATATATTATCTCCCTTTTTTCTCTACAACATTTTATACTATGACAATGACATGATATGTTATTGTGCACAAACAAAGCTTCAAAATTTGTATGTTAACCTAAAATGTATTATGTCCTTATTCCCTTTGTAGATTTTTTTACTATGACATGCACATCTTAATCATAAATTCATTATCATTAGAATATCAGCTTCATGTGGCTAATATGAGTTGCTATTTAAGGCATAGCTCATCAATACCAAAGGCATAGTTGTATTCAAATCCAACAATATGGTTGAAGGTCATTATAACTTTTCCTACACTCATTTGTTAAAATAGATTTTGAAAATTATATTATATTTTCAAATAATAAGTGTTTTATTTATATTAGATTTCATTGGTTTAAAGTGATACTTTGTGTGCATTTTAATGAATGGTTGTTAAATATTTGATTTTTATATTCTTAAAAAATATCATATTGATTTTTGGACTTTAGTTAATACATGATTTGGATATATAATTGTATTGAATTTATTTGGAGGAGGTTTTCTTATATTATAAAGATTTATTGTGTGAGTCATCTTCATTATCTTCTTAGGGGTTGTTATTCACTTTCACATCTTGTGTACATTGTGTGTACTTTGGTATATTATGTTATTTTAAGGATTTAATATTTAATATTTTGTATTATAGTATATGGCCTTCAATTTGACTTCTTCAAATGAGTCATCTTACCATTTTCACTATAATTTTTTTAGACGAAATTTCGTGGGGAAAAAAATGTTGGAAAAATTTTTCATTGATCGAAAATGGTGAATGTGCCAACATTTGTTTAGTGATTTTCATGTAGAAATAAATTTACTTTTGGTGCAAGAACTTCCTGTTTGGTATCCCTTGTCTCACCATTTCTTTTGATAGGTGGCACGCCCTGTGGGTCCTCTTGGTTGGAGAGATATTATTTTTTGAAGGTTGATGCCCCAAAGATGGGTTTAGCCTAGCACCTTATCCCCAAACGTTTACGACCTTGTCACTCCATTGCTTCCCTAAAACAAGGTCTAGCAATCCTTTAACAATATCAGCCTCAAATCATGTATTTTGAATGATACAAAAATTAAATTTTGAAAGGCCTAATAGTATTCTCTTAAGGTCGGCTCCGGCAAAAGGTGGTGCATGTTCATGGATCAGGTTGGCCCCATTAGTCCTCTTATTCATCTCTATATATTACCTCACTATTGGATCATTCAAACACCACCAAATTGACATCTCTAAGGCAAGAAAATATATGGAGGAATCCGAAGTAGGCACACAGGAGAAGCAACGAGCTGACTAGGAATCAAGATGAAGTGGCAATTTTGTTAGATAATTGGGCTAATCAAAAAGGTGTCAAGCGAACCCACTAGACACATCATCCCACACAGCTCATCTAGGAGGAAAATAAGGGCGTGCAGATTATATCACCAAGATAAAGGCATCGGGGGCCAAACGCAAGCACAAAAAAAAAAATTTGTGCAGTCGTGTGACCAAGGGCATAGAAGTTTAATGTGTGGCCTTTAAGCCCTCTAGGTTATAATAAATAAAGGTTCCTAAGAGCTATTGGGCGATGGCTTTACGATTAATTTATGTATGTTTATGACCAAGGGTCTTCAGGATATATGCAAAGCACCAGGGCCATATAATTTTAAAAGGGCATATGTGTCAGCAGTTATTTAGGAGCTTAGTGCCTCTGATCATGAAAACTAGTCGGCAACCATAAATGAGAATTGAAGACAGTGGTAATTGTTGTGAGCCCTGGATTAAAATAAAGAGGACCATAATTTACAAGATTATTTAATGAAGCTTGGCTGAAAACAAGAAGAAGTCATCGTTGGCCTTTCTTAGACATTACGAAGTTTTAAATGGAAAAGATAGTCGAGTGTACAACATTTGACCACCAATCATGAACATCATGCTAATGAACATCTGGTACACAGAAGGATTGATAATAGGCATGGAGAGCTTAGCTGTAATGTGCAGTTTAACTCAGATCTTAATTCTCATTTTAATGAATACTCAAGTTCCCATTCCCATAATCTCTAAAAGGAAAATACCATTTAACGGAGGTTATAATGAAGGTTTTTAGTGTTATAAAATTTCCAAAAATTGTCAGAAAAACCTCCGCTAAAACATTTCTTTGTCGTAGATATTTTTTTAGTAGAGTTGATAACGAAATTTCATCACAACTAATAAAATCTAGGCAGCTGGAGGTTTTAGCAAATGTTTTTTTTTGCAACGCGCTTAATGGAAAAATAACACCAATGCGCTAAAATTATGAAGAGCACAAGTGTTGTAAATTTAAATAAAATAACTTTGGAATTGAATGCAAACAACATCGGTGACTGAAAAGGATACCACCACAGTTCTTATGTCTTAAACAAACACCCCGAGCCATACATTTCAAGAATGAAATCGGGGTAGGAAAAAAAAGATTGCAAACCCGGTGATTTTATTTAAATTTACACCACCATTTCTTATGAGTTGCACAAAGCACTGGTTCAATATTAATATAAAAGTATCGATGTTTTTAATTGGATTAATGCACTGGGGTTGCAAAAAATATTTTGGAGCACTAGGTAATGGTTCCATGAAAGCACGGGTGCTTTAAGAATTACAATGCATCGGAGGGTTAAATGCAAGCATTACTGATTCTTGAAGAGTATAACGCCTCAGTGCTCAATTTTTTTTGAACACCTCGATGCTATAATTTTCTGGAAAAGGCATCGATCCATGCAGAAAAAATTCTTGCTCCACTATTGTTTTTACGCAAAACAATGCACTAGTGCATAATTATTTCACAAACACAATCGGATAACATTTTTTATTATTATAAATATTGTTGCTGAGAAATTTGTATTTGGATCACTATGCATTAATATACAATTTCCTAGTATCCAATTTCTCATTTTTAAAAACATCAACCTGTGATAGTGCAATTATTGTGATTTTAAAAATCTGTTATTCATAAAAAAATCGACATATATCTTATAACAATATTCATATAAATTAAATTTTGACTAGTGGATTTGTATACATGATATTTTCATTAATTTGTTATATCATCAAATTTTGCATCTCTTTATTATAGTATTCAGTCATCCATATATTTAATGACTGGTGTAGCATTTCACAACGACATTGGACAATGAAATAGCATAAATTAAAATGTATTTTATTATATATGAATAAGAGGCTCTTTTTCATACAAAATGGGATAGTTATTGGTAACCCCTTACCTTTCAATTCGAACACTATGTCCACTACATTAAAAAAAACTATGTAATTTTCATAGACAATTATTTTAAAAATACAACTTGCACTAATATCCAAATAGATCATCTTTCTTCGATGGAACTGTTTTCAGTGCTCGAGCTACCTCCATGACTTGGGTTATTAGATGAATTTTTTATTGATTGCATCGATTGTTCCCATCTTCTTCATGTTCATCTACAAACATAAAAATAAAGTGTAATGAGTGTATCCACACTAGTGAGAATAATGAAAATTGAAATAAATAATATACATAAATGTGAATTGAATAGCAATGTACCATAGCAAGAAGTGAGTCATGAATTGTACACATGGTTTCAAAACCAAGTTTAATGCCTTGTTGCAAAAAATCTTCTATTGACATAGTTCCATACTTTGATTCTTAGACAACGTTTCCTACACTCATTTGTTAATATATATTTTGAAAATTATATTATATTTTCGAATAATAAGCGTTTTATTTATATTAGATTTCATTGGTTTAAAGTGATACTTTGTGTGCATTTTAATGGATGGTTGCTAAATATTTGATTTTTATATTCTTAAAAAATATCATATTGATTTTTGGACTCTAAATAATACATGATTTGGATATATGATTTGGTTTATGACCTTGTCACCCCATTGCTTCCCTAAAAGAAGGTCTAGCAATCCTTTATCAATATCAGCCTCAAATCATGTATTTTGAATTATACAAAAATTAAATTTTTAAAGGCCTAAGCGTATTCTCTTAAAGTCAGCTCAGGAAAAATATGGTGAATGTTCATGCATCATGTTGGCCCCATTAGGCCTCATATTCATCTCTATATATTACCTCAATATTGGATCTTTCAAACACCACCAAATTGACATCTCTAAGGCAAGCAGATCTATGGAGGAATCTGAAGTAGGCACACAGGAGAAGCAATGAGCTGACTAGGCATCAAGATGAACTGGAAATTGTGTTAGAGAATTGGGCCAATCAAAAAGGTGTCGAGCAAACCCACTAGACACATCATCCCACATAGCTCATCCAGGAGGAAAATAAGGGCGTGTAGATTATATCACCAGGATAAAGGCATTGGATGCCAAACGTAAGCACAAAAAAAAGGTTATGTGCAGTTGTGTGACCAAGGGCACAAAATTTTAATGTGTGGCCTTTAATCCCTCTGGCTATAGTAAAGAAAGGTTCCTAGGAGATATTGAGCGATGGTTTTACGATGAATTTACGTATTTTTATGACCAAGGGTCTTAAGGATATATGCAAATCACCAGGGCTATATAATTGAAAAAGGGCATATGTGTCAACAGTTGTTTATGAGCTTAGTGCCTCTGATCATGAAAACTAGTCGGCAACCATAAATAAGAATTGAAGTCAGTGGTAATTTTTGTGAGCCCTGGATTAAGACAATGAGGACCATAATTTACAAGATGATTTAATGCAGTTTTCTTGAAAACAAGAACAAGTAATCGTTGGTCTTTCTTAGAAGTTATGAAGTTTTAAATGGAAAAGATAGTTGAGTGTAGAAGATTTGACCACCAACCATGAACGTCATGCTAATGAATGTTAGGTCCCTATATTACTAGTATAGTCCCTTATTGTTGTTAGTGTAACCCCCTTATTTTTATTATTGTACACTTGTAACCCCCATATTGTTGTTATTGTGCCCTTAAATTATTATTTTTAGGTCGGCTAGGATTACATTGTGGCCCCATTAGGATTACATTGTGGCCCCATGGACTCCTATATATAGAAAAGAGGTTTTGTAATTTATATCATCCAAGAATTGTTCATTCATGTAATGTATTGGAGATTGCCTCGAAGTGGCTTATTTCTTAGGCGTTGATATCTCTTTTCTTCTATTTTTGGAGCTAGTTTCACAACATTTGGTATCGGAGCTTTGGATTCTAGGGTTTTACTGCCCAAACAGGTCATCGTGGCATTTTCGCTATAAATTTTTTTCTACGAAGGTTCAGAATATGAAATTTTGAGAGTGCAAAGCCAAAATTCTGAGGAGCATCTTTGAAAAATTTCAGAGCTTGGTTCGCAATATGTTCGGAGATATGATCTGTGGAAGTTAGGGCTTTTTTCAGGCTCCCGAATTTAACCTAAACAAGTCATCACAAAATTTGCACTATAAATTTTGTTCTATGAAGTTTCAGAAGCTCAAAGTTTTAGAGAGTGAAGCCGAAATCCTAAGGAACATCGTCGCAAAATTTCAGAGCTTGGTTCGCAATATTTTCGGAGATATGATCTGTGGAAGTTAGGTCTTTTTCAGGCTCCCGAATTTCATATCAAAGAGGTTATCATGGGAAAATATCCATAACTCTCTCTCTCTCTGAGAATTGGATTGGAATGTTGTAAAAATTTGCTGCAAGTACACATACTATAGTTTCTTGTCTATAAATTTCATAGCCAAAGGAGAAAATAGTGACACGTGGCAAGTCATACAAGTTTGCTATACTGAACCAGTCCATAATTGGGTCAGTGTGGGAGATTGGACATAAATTTGCCTTGAATAATCAAAATCAGGTCAGACCTGTGGCATTCGAAAGAAGATTCAAAGGGTTACTTTAGGGCCAAATTTCAGATATTGAAGATCCGAAATCACAGAGATAATTCAGTTTCAATATCAAGCTCCTGAAAATCAAGAAAAAGGTGTGTATTTTTTTCAAATTGCATAATTCTTGTTTGAAAAATCAGTTCTATTTGATTCCAAAGGCCTATTGAGCATAGCTATCAGTATTGGGTTCTAAAATTCCTTCTAAAAATAATTCAACACCCATTAAGCCTTCAAAAGGCTCTACTATGACTCATAAAGACGAAGAAATGCAACATGAGATATCAAAATTCCATGAGAAAGTGCACCAAATTTCGCTATCGCAAAGAGCAACAAAAAATGAAATGGAAGTTTTGAAGAAAGACATGGAAACTAAGATGGATGGTTTGAATAAAGGCATGGAAGCTAAGATGAATGGTTCGGAAGCTAAGATGGATGGCATGGAAGTTGGCATGGAAGCTAAGATGCATGACATGGAAGCTAAGATCGATGAAAAATTGGAAAACATGAAGAATGATCTAAAAGTAGACATGGAAGGTTTGACAAAGTTGATACAACAAATGTTTCCTAATGGTGAAAATATAGTAGAGGAAACTCATGATGAGAACAAAATAAACGTTAATCGTGATTTCATAAACTCTAATGTTGGCCAGAAGAACCACCATATTCCAAAGATGGATATGAGGAAGTTTGATGGCAAGGATCTCGTAAGATGGATACTACAGATGGAGCAATATTTTGATCTAAATAATGTGAAAAAAACACAAAATGTATGCATTGCAACTTTACATCTAGAACAAAATACATTTGTGTGGTATCGATGGCGTTTCTCCCATAAAAAATTTGTCACTTGGTCAATTTTTACGGAGGAAATGATAGCACATTATGAGGATACAAAGAGCAACACCTTCTTTAGCCAATTGATAAATCTCAAACAAAAGGGTTTAGTGGGGGAGCACATTGAGGACTCCCAAAAATTGAATATAAGGGTAACTGATATTCCAGAGGAACACAGGATTGTTCTCTTCATAGGTACTTTAAAGGATAGCATCCAACATGAAGTTCGCATTTTGGAACCTGATTCATTAGAGAAGGCATTCAGGTTGGCAAGAAAAATTGAATGTAAAATTATGGCGACGAGGAATCTTACCTCTCACTTCTATAAAGAGGAAAGTGTTGCTACTCCTATATTTCAAAAACCTACAAGGTTGACACCACAACAATTGGAAGAAAAAAGAGCAAAAGGGATTTGCTACAGTTGTGATAGCAAATACACTAAAGGTCATAAGTGTGCTGAGAAGAAATTATTTTACATAGATTGTGAAGAGGAAGAAGAAAATGAACAAGAAGAGGATATACACCATGAACCAACCCTAGAAGAGGAAGAAATGAGTCTGACCATATCGTGTAATGCATTGGCAGGAATTACCACTCCTCAAACTCTCAAGATAGAAGGACATATCAAGAAGAAAAAGGAAATAGTGTTGATTGATTCAGGTAGTACCCATAATTTTATTCATTGTAAGGTAGCCAAGGAATTGAATTGTTTCCTATACCCAGCACCACCATGTCAAGTGATGGTTGCAAATGGAGGAACTATAAATTGCTCTGGAAAATGCCATAATATCAAGCTATCTATGGGGGAATATGTACAGTGAATAGTCCAATGCTTTCCATCCCAATGGAAGGTGCTGATGTCGTACTAGGAGTACAATGGTTATTGTGAGTGACAGAGATCCCATTTTTACTAGAAATTTTTGGATAGAGTTATTTTCTTGTTTGGGTACTCAATTAGCTCATAGCTCATCTTATCATCCTCAATCCGATGGTCAAACTGAGATAGTAAATAAATTTTTGGAAGGATATCTTCGTTGTTTTGTATCTGATAAACAAACACAATGGGTTAAGTGGTTACCTCTTGCTGAATGGTGGTATAACACTTCCTTCCATACTGCAGCAAAAATGACCCCATTTATGGCACTTTATGGATATCATCCACCATCCATCACATCATCTTTAAGAGAAAATTTGAAGGTTCAAGCAGTGGAATATCACATCGAGCATCAACAAAAAATTCTCCAACTCTTAAAGGACAACCTGAATTTGGCACAAAATCGAATGGAACAACAAGTAGATCAACATCGCAGCGAGAGAATTTTTGATGTAGGAGACTGGGTATTTTTATGGCTACAACGATACAAAAAAATGTCCCTCAAACAAGCTAAGAAGGATAATAAATTATCGCCAAAGTACTATGGTCCTTACAAGGTGTTGCAAAAGATTGGTACTATGGCATACAAATTGGAGCTTCCTGCTTCTTCACGAGTGCATCCAATTTTCCATGTTTCATGCTTAAAGAAGGTTATAAGTGAAAATCTTCCAGTTCAAACAATATTTCCAGAACTTGATGAGGAAGGAAAAATCATATTGGAACCTGAAGCGGTCACGGAAACAAGAACTCGACAACTACGGAATCGATCAATTTCAGAGTATCTCATCAAGTGGAAGAACTTACCCAATGAAGATTCTACATGGGAGGATGAGAATTTTATACAGAAGCACCTAGAGCTACTCAAGCATTGAGGACAACACTTTTTTGAAGGAGAGGGGCATGTTATGTCCCTATATTACTAGTATAGTCCCTTATTGTTGTTAGTGTAACCCCCTTATTGTTATTATTGTACCCTTGTAACCCTCATATTGTTATTATTGTGCCCTTAAATTATTATTGTTAGGCCGGCTAGGATTACATTGTGGCCCCACTAGGATTACATTGTGGTCCCATGGAATCCTATATATAGAAAGGAGGTTTTGTAATTTGTATCATCCAAGAATTGTTCATTCATGTAATGTATTGGAGGTTTCCACCTTGAAGTGTCTTATTTCTAAGGCGTTGATATCTCTTGTCTTCTATTTTTAGAGTTGGTTTCACAACAATGAACATCTGGTACATAGAAGGATTGTTAATTGGCATGGAGAGCTTAGTTGTAATGTGAAATTTGACTCAAATCTTAATTATCAGTGTAATGAATACTCAAGTTCCCATTCCCATAATAACTACAAGGAAAATATATTTTAACAGAGGTTATAATGATGGTTTTTAGTGTTATAAAATTGCCAAAAATTGTCAGCAAAACCTCTGCTAAAACATTTTTTTGTCGTATCAGTTGTTTTAGTAGAGCTGATAATGAAACTTAATCACAACTAAGAAAATCTAAGTAGCTGTAGGTTTTAGCGGATGCTTCTTTTGCGATGTGCTTAATTGAAAAGTAGCATCAATGCGCTAACATTATGAAGAGCACAAGTGTTTTAAATTTAAATAAAATAACTTTGGAATTGAATGCAAACAACATCCGTGACTGAAAAGAATACCACCGCAGTGCTTATGTCTTAAACAAACACCCTGAGTCATGAATTGTGCACATGGTTTCAAAACCAAGTCTAATGCCTTGTTGCAAAAACTCTTCTATTGACATAGTTCCATACTTTGATTCTTGCAAGTTTTATACCCCATAATAAATCATAAATTTAATATAAATATTTTTTTTTGTTCTATTAATTATAAAATGAGAGAAGTAAAACAACATATATACGTACAAATTCCACAAATAATTTTTGATATGCCAACATATACTCATGACCCTTATTTAACCCAATATCAAACAATTCTTCCAATGACTCTTCTCTATATGTTAGCACCTATTTGAAGACATTCAAGGATGGTTATTGTAAAACAACTTAAAATATACAAAAATGAAATCTTAAGTTGTTATAATGAAATATTAACAATTACTCACAAACATTTATATCAACCCTTATCTTCCTTGTCGTCCAATTTTTTGTGTTGAATGGTTTCCATTTTGTTTTCATTTCTGCAAGAAAAGACTTGAAAAATAATAGTTAATGCTAAATTATTTTTTTATATGTACCTAATAGAAAATTTCTATGGTTACATACATTTGAAACATGTTGTTGTTGAGATGGCTCAACCTATGATGCAATTATGTCCATTTCTTTAACCATCTCCTTGTACACTTTTTTGAACATTCCTTCTAGCATGTTTCTAATATCATCTTATTGGTCCTTTGAGATTTTCGTAATATTCCTAAAAAGGTAATAAACCATTTTTTATATTGATATATGAAAACTAAATATAAAGAAATTGATATTAATAAATGAATTCTTTGTAGTAATATATACATATAATTCTAGAAAAGAATTTTAATTAGGGATATTACTTTTTTATTTTATTTTTTGTATGTTTTTGTTATTGCAATTCTGACATGTCTCATTGATCATTGCTCTAGAAACACTTCCTGTAGTTTTAATATAACTTGTTTCTTGGAATAATTGGATTTATTTCTATATTGTAAGTGGAAATTACATCTATGCATTCATTCCACTATATCCCTCATACTTTTGTAAAACAAATCCCCCTTTTATTAACCTTCAACACCATTGTTGATGAGCTAATGAAAAATCCATCATCATTTACATGTTCTATAATTTGTCTCTTCTTAGAATGACATTCTTTTCCTTCATTGTTGGTCCTTGTAGAACATTAAACATATGTGAATTAATATATTTTTTGAAACATGTTACCTAATATGCTTAAGTGTATTATTAATGAACATTCAAAAGAAAAAAAATCATATTGAATTCTTTTTTTTTTTCATTCACTTGATTCATCCTTCTTCAAATTTTCCATGAGGCTTTTACACTCTTCCACACTTAGATCGGAAATAATGTTATTGATCTTCCTCATTTTGTGTCTCTACATGACACACACTAACCAATACATATTAGTTAAAGTTACATATAGTTCAAATATATTAATTTTGTAAAGAATTTAAAAATAACTTACCTTTTCTACTTTTTTGGATGTGCTATCATTGTGTCGATAAGTATTTTTTCTACTTTACCACTTCTCAGACATTAGTTTATCAATATAAAACCTGTATCATTCAATACAGAAGCCATTAAATATATTTTATAAATAAATCACATAATTTTCTGCCAAAAAACACTCTGGAAGTTGATGCATTTATGTGAAAAAATGCACTCATGTGTTTAATATAGTAAATGCATCACGTGTTTATTATTGAGCATCGAAAACAAAAATTAATTAAAAAATGAAAACAATTTTTTTTTTTTTTTACTTAAACAAAAATTATTTAAAAAGACAAAAACAAAAACAAAAATGTAAAAACAAAAACAAAAATTTAACACAAAATTTTTGAATTAATGGTCCTATTTTCATAGGAAACTCGGTGTTTTATATAAAATAGGATGCACCGATAAATAGAAGTATTTTTTAAAAAGAAACAAACATGGTTGATCAGGCTTAGATCCCATTCAACAACTGGTCCCCATGTTGTACATGTGAAATTTCTTATATATAGTAATACACAAACCTATTAAATAAAAAATGCCTAAAATAAAAATACCTAATTGTGAAGTGGTAGAGGGAGTTAAACCCTAAGGTGAAATTTTGCAGACACATAAGCAAGAAGAAGCAAGGGTTTAAGGTAAGTATTGGTTTTCTTGTTTTTTTCTAAATTTTAATTAAATATAAATAGGAACAAAGATTGTAAAACATTTTATTACTAAAATGAATAGAAAATTTTTTACTATGCAGGGTTTTATATTTTCTGAATTTTAATTAAATCTAACAGAAATTGTAAAATAAAAATTAGTAAAATCAACAGTAAAATTTGAATTTTTTACTATGCAGGGTTTTCATTGAATCACCATACCTTTCAAATTATGATCTTCTGAATAGTTGAGCTTTTGTTTCAAAGTATTGTGTTGCTCCATAATGCTCCAAGTATGTCTTTCTTGCAAATATCTCTTTTAATTATTTCTAACAAATATTGTAAACAAGTTTATTAGTAAAATCAACAACAAAATTTTAAAATTTTACTATGCAAGGTTTTGAGTGAATCACCGCACCTTTCCACTTCTAATCTTCTGAATAGTTATGTTGTTCCAAATTATTTTGATGCTCTACAGTGCTCCCAATATGTCTCTCTTGAAAATCTCTCCCTTGAAATTTTGGGAATATAATGAAATAGTGAATAACTTTTTACTATTTAATTATTTTTTTCGAACATTAGTGTGTTTCATAGTAAAACGCACCAATGCATTTACGAGTAACATGCACCGATTAAGATAGCTTATCAATGCACTAAATCTTTCTAACGCAAAGATGTGATAGAATTATTTTTTAAATTTTTTGAAATCCCAAAAACCGATGTAAGTTATGATTTTAACGCACTAGTGTGGTTATTAGTGAAACACATTGGTGTGAGTAGTTTTAGAAGAGCATCGATATGATACAATTTCATTTTTATTTTTGAAATCCCAGGAAAACTTATCGATGTAGTAAATTTTTCTAACACATCGATGTTGTTATGATTTAAATGCATCGATGTGTTTAATTTTACAAGAGCACTGATATGCTTCAAACATTATCTGAATTTTTATTTTCACATAAAATGGCAAATTCATCTCAAATTATACTTCAGGTTGTATCCACATGGGTTATAGTACTTCATAGTATACATTTTTCTTATAATATTTTCTTTTAATGGTAATATTTATTTGGTATAATGTAATTTCAACAAACCAATTGCATTGTTCTTACTAATATCATTGATGTACTAATGTTTAATATTTTTTGAAATTATGATTCTAGTGATGATCAGAGCGACCCACCTACTATCTTCCAGAGCACCCCACTATAATGTCAAATCAAGAGAAGGTTGCACTAAGAGAAAAACTTAGAGAGGAAGCATACAAAGAATGGTTGAATCAACCACATATTCATTTCCCACTACATCCAAATTCACCAATTAGAAATGACTACTACAATAGTAGTTCTTCATCACAATTGTGTAATGGAGGCAATCAAATAGAGGTTGTTATGGACGATTACTTACGATATATGACTACCATGGAGGAAATGTTGTTAGATGCATTCCAAAATGATGAGCTAGGAGATGATGCTAATATTACTGATGTCTTATTAGAAAGCCTAAAATCTGCTTCCACCACCCCTCTCTTTGGACCTAGTGGATAGTCAAAGTATACATAGTCAAGGACAATGATATTACTATACAACTTGAAAGAAAAGTTTAGCATGTCAAATGCATGTTTCTTTGAAATATTGAGGTAATTGACCATGATCAAGTCCCTTATATTTTGAGAAATATTGTCACACAATAAACATTAAAAATGGTCAATTTTATGAACATTAAATATTGACATCATACATTTATATTTCCCACCAACTGCAGGTTATTCAAAGACAAGGTTCTTCTAAGTTATAATGTCTTGCCTGGTAGTTGAGAAGATGCAAAGAAGATGTTGAAAATGTTGGGTATTGAGTATATATCATATCATGAATTTCTGAATGATTGTATTTTATATAGAGGAGAATATGTAGAAAAAGAGATATGTTTGAACCGTGGACATGACAGGTACCATAAAAAAAAGTGTAAATCACATGATCCTCCTCATAAGATATTTAGGCACATGCTTATAATCTCAAGGATTCAAAGGCTATTTCTTTGTAAAGAATTAGCTATGTTGCATGAATGGCATGTCTCACACAAAATTGAGTTGAGAGTTATTTGAATCCTAACAGATTCAATAGCCATGAAGCATATAGAGGATACATGGCCTGAAAAATTAAAGGATGAAGTACGAAGTCTATGACTCAACATATCCATGGATGGAATCAACCCATATTCCCTCCAAAACACAAATAATCTTGTTTAGCCTGAAGTAGAGATAAATAACAATATCCCCCCATGGTTTTCCATGAAGAATGAACACCTTATGTTGGATCACATAGTCCCTCGTATAAGACAAGTGAAGAATATGGATATCTACTTACAATTATTACTAGATGAATTGAAGGAATTATGGAAATGGATACACGCATACAATATATCAATACCCGTCGCAACAGAGAGGAGTTTTACATTGTAAGACATATGTTCTTACACCATACATGATTATCAAGGCTCATGAACTTGATCTGGTAAATTACATGTTTATTGATTTATTTATATAACTAAAAATATTGATTCACATATTAATTTAATTTTTTGCAATTCTTCTAATGTTCATAATCGCTAATGTGCCCTGTATTATAAAATAATTTTGCAAGTCTTGTAACAAAATGGTATCATGGATGTAAATGTTTTATATCTTCTCTGAAGGCTAGGTGGTCCAACCACCTATGAAATCCAGTGCATGACTACTCCAAGGTATTCCTCCCAGAAGAACACCCTTACAGAAGAGAAACAATTTCTTTCAATGGTAAACAAAAGAGAACCCAAAGGCCAGTAATAATGACACCATCTTAATGTCTTAGAGAATATGAGAGAGAGAAGGAGAAGGAAATTATAAAAAAAATTGATTAAAATGAGGAGCCTATGTTCTATGATCCAAAATTATTCGACATATATGTTGATAAATTTCTCTTTGGGATGAAAATGAAAATTTTCTTTTAGGAGCTTCCATATTGTGACCATCTTAAGATTTACCACTTACTAGATCCCACGCATATATTAAAAATTGTTTCATCTTCTTTATGGATGCACATATCATCTAAATAAAATTACACATTGGTTGTTAGGAGAGATATTATTTCTTCAAAACTAAAAATAATAATTTCCCAAGATAAGAAAGTACAGGATTGGTTGGTCCCTATTGGTCTTTCAAAGAAGGTGATGTCCCATGGATTTTAAAGAAAGACGATATTTCTTTGGTAAAGGAAGTTATAACGGGTGTGATGGTTCCTTCTTTATATGGGTGTTCACTAAAGTGTTGCGTCATAGTGGAAGACCATTTGTTAGGGTTGAAATTGCATGACCATTTGAACCTTCTAAGAGTACTATGTCAAAAACATGATTTTATTATTTTTTATTATTTTTATGCAATGAGGTAAAATGAAATTAATTTTGTTATGTGTTTAATTTGCAATGTCATTATCATATTCTCATGTGTGTGTGTTTGAACAATGACTGATCTAGGTGGATATTGGTTACCACCCACCTATTCCACCTAGACATCCAATTAATTTCATCAGTTTCCTTGCATTTACTATTTTTAGCAGTTTTCTGAGTCCTAAACTTTTGGAGCAGTTTTGACCCCCCTAAACAACGTTTTTTTAAGGAATGCAACAGGCTCGTAGCCATAGGAAAGGCCCCAGTGAAAATATTGTAGTACTCAAATAGATATTCCCAATGGGGCGTTGTACATTCCAAACGGAGATAATATGACCAAGTTACGACCCCAGGAAGTTCGCTCCCCAACTAACCCCAATAGGGCCCACAAACGCTTATTGTTCGATCTCCTAGGATTAGGGGTTTAGTTGTTTAGCGTTTTATCTTGTTTTTCATTAATGAAAAGGCCCTTAAGCCTCATTGTAACACAATTTAGAGGCATGCAAATGCCACATCTCTTCTCATAGATAAGCTACCATTGCTTGAGCGATTTTATTTCCATTATGTTTGTAAGCATATTTCAGTTTTTTGATATTAATGAAATGAAGTTGTATTTTTGTTGGATCTCTATATTTATGGTTATATATGTATTATGTTGCGTTCATGTTGAAGTTCATATCAATGACTTCCCCTAAGACTTATGACGCACCATATCTAAATTTTCGGCATTTCTACGTTGGATCACATCAAAGGAGATTCATATGGCTAGCATCCCACAGTGGCATCAAGAGATAGTTGAGATTTTTTGTATTTTTGAGAAGGAACTGCTAATGAGTTTCATGGACTTGCAAGTTCATCTTCTAATTCACCTCGTAGACAAGGCTGAATTAGTTGGGGTGGTTTCTTGTCATTGGATGTTCTTTCAGGAGAGAGTGAAGAAATTGAAAAGTTTTCTTCGACAAAGGGAAAAACTCAACAAGTATATAGCAGAGGGGTACATATCATGCAAGTCTTTATATTATGCGAGTGAGTAAAAATAACACACTAGGTGTAGTGAGTTGGGACGATGAAAGGGATGAAGACAAGAGAGGAGGGAAGCTTCTCCAAATGAATGGAAAAAGGTGTATGATAAAGAGTAAGTGACTTACCATTTGTCAAATTTCTAAATAGTAAATATTCACAGCAAACTTCATAATTCATATTTTGATCTCATAGGTACTATATTTGTTGGTTTTATTTCATCAGTGAATTCCGAAATTGAAGCCATCAACAAATTCATTCTTTACAATTCATAAATGACACAGATGTGGGTTACATTCTACAAACATAAGAGGAGAAAATGGGATAGTGATAGGAAAGAATTTAGATGGTTGAATGGTATAAGTGTGCCTTATCTTGATCATTTAAAAGGAAATATGCCAATTACATGCCCTATACATTTTTAACTTCATAATGCACCTTTGAATTGTAATATCTATATTTTATATTTAAATTATGTTCAGGGTATTTGACACATTACACATTTTTTTTCACTTTTTTATAGGTGCATGTGTTCCCAACTATGTGGGAATATGGACATCATTTTTGCACGAAGGATGTCGATGATGGATGCATGACCCAAGGATGTGGAGTGGAAGTTGAGTTGGACTAATATAGTTTTTCTAGCCACTGCAATCAAATCCTAATAAAAGGGGTGTTAGGTTATGTCAGAAAGATACAAGACATCATTGAAGTGGAATTTTGTTAATTCTTATGTGTTATTTTTAGGTGTAAATGGTGGGACACCTTTTATTGGAATAATGTAAAAGAATATCATGATAGTGGAATGATATATATAAACACTAGAAACATGTGGCATGAAGCTAGGGAGCCTTATGTTTTCCCCAAACACTGAAACCAAGTGTTTTTTTACCCAAATATGTTGGATAGGGATTGTTGGTTCATGTTAAGACATGACTCTAGATAAAAACATATTTTTTATAGTAATGGTGTTATCATACCAAGAAAGGAAGATAATCAGGGTGATGAAAACAAAGAGTGATATGTACTTTTGTTATTTCATCATTTATACTATTGTTTTATATTTTAGTTTTCTTTATTTCTCTAATTATATTGTTTTTTATTTGTCTTTTTTGAATTTTATATAATTGGTAAGATTCACACACATTTTTACACGTTTTTGTTTTCTAATGGAAACATTCTTACACTTAAAACTAAGTATTTTCAATTATGTAATTTATAATTTAAAAATTAAAGTGTTTTCGATTGTGTAATTATAGTTTAATTCAATTTACAACTAATACTTCTCCTATAGGCTTTGGATATACATCAAGATAAATCAGAAGTTTGTAATTCTAAGCATGAGTGATCAATTTTGTACTCTTTTGTTGTACTTTTGTGACCACAAACATATATTTCTAATATAAAACATTTTCTATTCTAGGTAATTTAAAAGTCCATTTTTAATTCTAAACGTGAGCACTCCATTAAGAATTCTTATTTATAGTTATATTTTTTAAATTTATAAATATAAATATACTCATTATCTCCTTTCTCAAATGACATTGTGAGTATCAATCTAAAATAACTCACAAAGTGATAGAAAATCGAGAAGAAAATCATATCTATGTTATATATTTTTACTAAAAGGCTTACTATAACCATCATCAAATTTTTTCAAAATAGAAAAATAACCCCCCTTATTTTCACTAGGCAGCATATCTCCATTTATATAAATGTTTAAAAAATGGTGTTCAATATCTATGATAATAAGGATTCAAGGTGAAAATCCTTATCAAATAGCAAAACGAGAAGAGTATCCTAATTAAAAATGAGAAAATGGGGAATTTGGAAACAACATTGACGATTTATTCTAGAAAGGTTGACAAGAGCACTCTATGATTTTGATAAAATAAGTCAATTCTTCCCTACTTGGCATAAAATGGTTGAGATGAAGGAATTAAAGAGAAGGAATGTATAATTAGATGTTAGATACTTATTGGTTCATTAATCATTTTAGATGTTTTTTCTTCAGGTTTATATCAAAATCAATATAAATCATGTAGTGATAAATCTATGACTTTAACAATTAAAAATTTGTGCATTAATATGTAAGATTAAATTCTTGACATGAGAGGTTAATTCATGTTTACTATATTTAAATTTCAGTTCTTGCAACATTATGTAAACTAAAAAGAGGTCTTATGTGCATGTATAAAATTTTGATTACATCTTTTTATGGACCATATATAAGAGAAACAAATGGGCTTACATTGATTCCTAGGTTGTAATTGTTTCTTCATGGATAATGTAAGAGTTTTGAATTTTCTTTTCAATGGTAATTATAAATAAAAGTTGAATTAATAAATATTTGTGGCTAAGAATTAAATGATAAATAATGTCATGGTGACTAAGAGGCATATATTTGACTTTATAATAGAATTGGTGATGCATTTTTGTTTCATATTTAGATTATGTAAAATAAATATCTATTTTTATCTGTTTATAAGTAAATTATTTAAAGTAGACATGTATTTATCATTGTAAACATGATGTATAAGCTAGTAGAAATGTGAAAACATGAATTTTAGTGACTATCTGGTGATAAATATGTGGGTAAAATAATATTATTGACTTCTTCATTAAGAAATAATCAAATATATTATTTGTGAAAAAGTTAAATCTAATATATTATGATTTTCATCTTATTTAACTCATATTTGTTATTAAGAAACATAAGTTTAAATGAGTACAATAACAAATAAAGAACGAAATTAGCACCAAAATGTTATATCTTTATTACTAGAAAAAATTTCACTTCTTTCTCTAAGGGGGAGCTTCCAATAAAGCAAATCCCCAGCTACAAGTAACCTCACAAGCCTTTTTTTACATTTCTTCCTCGTCTTCAAAGAGAGAAATTTCTAATTGAAATAGGTAAGAGTTGTTATAAATAATAAATTTAAATTTCTTGAAACTCCCATAACTTTAGCAATAAATTAAATTTTATTAAAATAGAACCTTTTAAGTTATATTAAATGTAAATTATTTATAAAAAATTCTGACTTAAGTTTTTAAATTTAAAAATAGATTGAATTTTATAAACCAGTATAGAACCATCTTAACAATGGATCTACCAACGACTGAGAGGGATCAGATCTCATTATATGAAAATCTCTTTTTAGAATTCAAAACTTGAAAAAATATGTACATGTCAAAAGATTCAATCTCTTTTAGAGCTTCATAAATCTATGATTAAGATGGATCTATAGTGGTTTTCTATCTCTATATATAAACCATGTGTAATTTCTCATTGTTTAAATTGTATTTTTGAATAATTTATTATCAATAATATTTTATATTAAAAATTTAATGAGTTACACATTTTCATCTTATTAAGAACTAACTAAATTATTTTACCTTTAATTGTTTTTCATGAGTATTGAAATATTTTACTAATTAGGCTAGAATGAATATGTATGAAATATATAAGAAATAGAACATATTTACAATTATAGTTTCAACCATATTAAACTTTGTAATTGATAAAAATATATTTGCATTTTTTTTTAAAGTAAGTCGTTTTTCATGTAATTTCATATATACAATTTTGACATAATTTCATCAATACATAATCTATAATAAATATAATTTCATAAAAATAAACATCATTATGATGATAACCATATAACAAACATAAATATCATCTAAAATAGATATTCAAATTCGCTAACATCATCTAATTATATACATCTCTAACACATATTAACGTCATTAGCTAGCACACAAATCTAATAATCACAGTGCATCATCATCATAATCACATCTAACAAAACAAAAGCATTGTAATCTAACATAATCACCACACACATCCTAAAATATACATATACATATACATATACATATACATATACATATACATATACATATACATATACATATACATATACATATACATATACATATACATATATATATATATATATATATATATATATATATATATATACACAAACAAGTAAAATAACTACATGATCAAGTGAAATATTTGATACAACAATAGTAGTGGCAATCTAGTCTAATGTAGCAAAATATGATACAACAATAGTAGTAGTATTCTGGTCTGTAGTAGAAATTGATGGATGGTAAACTTCCTCAACAGTCGAACTATAAGGTGGAGGAGAAGGTGGTTGGTCTACTCTCTAAGGATCATAAACATGAGGTAGTGGGTGATCATGAGGTGAATGATGAGGAGGTGGAGTACTACTAGAAGGATCACCTGCACCCTGGTCATGTTCTGATGGGGCAATACATTTGGGTGAAGACTATGTATCTGAAGGATCACCACCCTAATCACTGGAAGAACCATCACCCTAATCATCATGATCTGATGGGTCAGTATTGAGTGAAGACAAATATGTATCTACTGCATGCCCATCCCTCCTCACTTCCAGTAGCCTGGTAGCTCTAATGATATAACGCATAATACTCATCATATTGAACGGATAGTCCCTAAACAACTCGAAGACCCTAGGATATACCCTTATGTCTCGAGTCATTATAGGGCAGACTCCATCCTAAATCTGACACCAACCCAACATGCTCACTCCCATCTTCATCTAAGGATGTGCCTCTCCCTTCGTGGCCTCAGTCATATCCGCATCTCTATCCGGTGGGGGAGGAGGCATGTCCCCAATGAAATTTTCTGTGTATACAAAATATATAGTACACAAAAAAAAATTAGAAAATTTCATTAAAAATTTTAATAAAATAATTTAAATAGTGTGCTATAATCAATTTTATTCTATTTGATTAAGACAATAAAATGAAACTATATTAATTTAAAGAAAACATTAATATTACATGTATCATATTTAGCCTCATCCAGCGTGAAGATTATGTTGCGACACTGTCACCAATCCATCCCCGCATAAGGAAATGACACAAAGAAAAAAAAGTGGTCATCCTCACTCCCCAGTAGGCCCAATGACTCAGTTAAAATCCTGGTCAGATACTTTGGCATGCCCCTCTTGGGAATCATCTCGCCCCACATGCACATTTGCACCTCAGTCATCGGCCTTGGATGGTGATGGTCAAAAGTAGCCCCCATCTCAAGAAACCACTCAAAAAATAAAAAATAAATCTCTAATGCAAAATGGAACTTCTCCCTCCCATGTATCATAACATTACACCTATCTAAAGCAAAACAAAATTGTCGCAAAAAAAATGGAAGACCAAATTATATATTGTGGCCTATGCACCAAATAATCAACATAAAAAAAAAATAGGGAAACTAATTCGTTGCCCATCACTAGCATAGTGTGCAATGGTACTAACTAATAGCAAGAGGAACCTAAACTCATCTATGCCAAAACAAGTGATCCGTAGTTGTCCACCACGCACCTGAAAAAAAATTGCATGCATTACATGATCCCTAACTTATCTCTGAGAGTATACAAGCTTAATCGTTGATGTAACACCATGGGGAACATCAGGGAACTGGGGAAAATCCTCCCATATCCTGGATATGCTAGTGATAAAATATATTCCCTTCTTAGTGGGTCAATACCACGTGTTAGGACCGACACGGAAATCCTATTGGTGGGAATCCCACCAACAGATTATTTGTGCCAACAACACAGAGTTCTTGTTCAAGGATGTAACCTACTCATAGTACTTAAGGAGGCCTACATTAATCAAGAGGACTTGGGTCACTATGGTAATAGGGTGAGGGTATAAATACCACTCCCCCTCTCGCACCTCTCACGGTTGGACCACATTGTATTGGTCCACCATTTTCTCCTTCTCTTGTTGATCCTTCCTCTGTTGACATCTCTATTGCATGATTGAAATATACAATACATAAGACTCATACATAAAAAATCAAAAAAACAAATATTAAACAAAAAATGTGTTTATAAATATGGAATATAACTTTCAATTAAAAAAAAAACATCCATGGAGCGCCCAAAAATCCGTAATGCACCAGACACGGTGTACCACAAACCCAATAAAGCACTAAAAACCTTGCCTAAAGCTACTTCACACACCTCTTAAACATTGGTTATATTTATTTATCAATGCAGTGTATCGACATACAATTCACACCATTGTGTATGCATAATGTTTTTTCACTAAAATTGAACATTTAGGCTAATGAACACACCAAGCTATATTTTTTTAATATTTATGCATGTGGTGCATTTGGTAAAAAAAAACACATCATGAAGTAAATTTTACCAAATTCACCGTGTAAAAATTATAACTTTCATGGTGCATATCAATTTACTAAGTGCATCAAAAATTGTGGTGCATTAACAGAACACACTGATTTGTGGTGCACCCTATAAATTTACAGGGTGCACTACCATCAGTGCGAGCTAAACTAGACAAACGCACCGCACAGGAAAAAAATAAATAAATAATGGATTTTTTAATCTGATTTTCAATTCTAATCCACTGAAAAATTAATTTAAACATAAACATGTACATTACCTAGAAATTTTCTTGTTGAGGAGGCATGGATACCACATAAATGAAAAAAACAAATTTGAGCATCATTTGAGGAAATTAGAAAACAACACACTAAGTAATGGATGGAAGGATGGAAAGCAAGGGAAGCACCAACAGTAGGGCGCTTGAAAAAGTCAAGAGTAGCATCGATGCTTGAGATCTCTACAACACTGCAAATGGTAAAAATGATTTTTTATGGTTGGTAGATCTTTTTATTTAACCCTTCTCTAGCACACTAGGGTAACCACACTAGTGTGTGCACATTTCTAAGTGTGCCATTATTTTTTTAAATTAAAACCCTATCGTGGTGCACCTTGAACACTGTTACCGATGAAATAGGTAACCGCACTGGTACCTACTTTTTGACGTAGCAATAAAAACACTCAATTTTGAAAAGTGGTGATGCAGAATCAAACTCTTTTTTTTTAGCATGTTTTTGGCACTTTAATTTTTATTTTATTTTTCTATGATGCTTTTTATGTCGATTTTGAACAGTGGTGGCGTATCATCACCAACGTTTTTTTAGAGGATTGATTTTGACACTATAAATTTTCTAATGTCTTCTTATTTCGTGAGATGTTTATTTTTTAGTGTTTTTATGTACTTGTGTTTTAAAAAGAAAAAAATACAAATTTGTAATGATATTTTCACTTTTTCACATAGATAAAAAATGAAAAAAGGGTCAATATTATAAAATTTATATTTTCCACAAGTTTTTGTATTGCTAATTAATTTTTCAATGCACATCAAATAATTGTTGCTAAAAAACCAATATTTTGAACGATATGACAAAAAAATACAAATAGAATGCAAAAAATACACTTTTAGTGACTTTTTGTTAAAAAAAACATGTTAAATAAACTAATTTTGGGAAAATATTAACAAAAAAACTTAAGAAAATAGCATTTTTATTGAATTTTATGTCAAAAAATAATAGTAATCACATGTTTTTTGCAAAAAATAAGGATTCTTCTCATAAAATATCAAAGTCTAAACATTACAAGTAAAATTGATTAATAGATCTCAAAAATGAGCTTTGTTTGCAAGCATAAGTTAAAGATCCTCAACAATATCAACTAATACATGTTCAACATCATCTAGAACATCATTGATGGCTTCTTCTGCAACATTTTCTACCTCATTTTGGTCATTGTCATCTTCTAATGGATCTTTCATGTCTGCAAATCTTCTAAAGCATCCCTTTCCAATCATTCCATATAATGGTGGTTGAGGTTCCTTTCCTTTTTTTACCACACGTGATTCATTAAAATCCCCTTTCCTCAAACCAACTTCTTGCTTCACATCTGGAAGGAATTCAAAAGCGTTAATTTTTTGTTGAATAAATTTGCATTGCACTGTGTATTTCTCAATGGCAATGCAATTTCTTCCTTTTGGTAGGCAACATGCTAGTGTTGTACCTAATCATCAAGTACAAAAGAAATAAGTAAGAAAATTAGTATAAAGACATAAAAAGTAAAAAATAAAATATTTAAATTTGAATTTGTATAATAAAACTTACATGAACCTGAAAATAGATCCAAAACCCAATCTCCTTCATTTGACAGCGTCGCCCGGCTTGCCTCCGACCCCCAGCTCGGTGGAGAACAATTTCAAGAATCGCCCTCTGCTTAGCCAGAGGCCAGAGGTAGGCTAGACAGCACTCGATGGCGCCACCCGGCTGGCCTCTGCCCAACTAGGGGCTATTCTTGGAATCGCCCTCCACCCAGCCAGGGGTGATTCTTGAAATTTCCCTCCACCCAGCTGGGAACAATTCTCGGAATCTCCCTTCGCCTAGCCGGGGGTGATTCTTGGAATCACCCTCCACCCAGCCAGGGGCCAAAGGTAGGCATGACAGCGCTGTCGAGGGCTTCCCAGCCTGCCTTCGACCCTCGGCTGAGCGGAGGCAGGCTGGAAAACCCTCGATGGTGCCACCTGGCTGGCCTTTGGCCCTCGGGTAACCTGAGGGAGATTCTCGGAATCACCCTCTGCTTGGCTGCGGGTTGAAGGTCGGCTGCATGGCACCATCGAGGGCTACCGAGCCTACCCCTAGCCCCCGACTAGGTGAAGGGAAATTCCAAGAATCGCCCTCCACCTAGCTGCGGGATGGAGGCAAGCTGGGCAGCCCTCAACGATGCCACCTTGCCTGCGTCCGGCCCCCAGCTGGGTGGGGGGCGATTTCGAGAATCACCCCCGGCTGGGTGGAGGGCGATTCCGAAAATCACCCATGATTGGTCGGAAGGAAATTCTGAGAATCACCCCCGGCTGGGCAGAGGGAAATTCCGAGAATCACCCCCGGCTAGGTGGAGGGCGATTCCGAGAATCACCCTCGGCTGGGCGGAGGTCGATTCCAAGAATCACCCCTGGTTGGGCGGAGGGAAATTCCAAGAATCACCCTCCGCCCAGCTGGGCGCGATTCTCGAAATTTCCCTCTGCCTAGCCCGGGGTTGGAGGCAGGCCGGGCAGTGTAGGGTGATTCCGAGAATCACCCCTGGTTGGCCAAAGGGTGATTCCGAGAATCACCCCAGACTAGGTGGAGGCTGATTCTAAGAATCACCCCCAGCTAGGTGGAAGTCAATTCTGAGAATCACACCCGGCTGGGTGGAGGGAAATTCTGAGAATCACCCCCAACTGGGTGGAGGGTGATTCCGAGAATCACCCCCGATTGGGCGGAGGGTGATTCCGAGAATCACTTCTGGCTGGGCGGAGGGTGATTCTGAGAATCACCCCCAATTGGGCGGATGGAGATTCCGAGAATCATCCCTAGCTGGGCAGAGGGTGATTCCAAGAATCACCCCGGTTGGGCAAAGGTCAATTTTGAGAATTGCCCCCAACTGGGCGTAGGGCGATTCCGAGAATCGCCCCGGGCTGGGTAGAGGTCGATTCTGAGAATCCCCCCCGATTGGGCCGAGGGTGATTCCGAGAACCCCCCCAGCTGGGCGTAGGGCGATTCCGAGAATCACCCCCGGCTGGGCAGCAGTCGATTCCGGGAATCACCCCCAGCTGGGCAGAGGTTGATTCCAAGAATCGCCCCCGGCTGGGCAGAGGTCAACTCTGAGAATTGCCCCTTGTTGGGCAGAGGTCGACTCCTAGAATCACACTCGGCTGGGCAGAGGGTGATTTCGAGAATCGCCCCCAACTAGGCCGAGGGTGATTCCGAGAATCTCCCCCAGCTGTGTAGAGGTCGATTCAGAGAATCGCCCCCGGCTGGGCGGAGGGCGATTTCGAGAATCACCCCCGATTGGGCGGAAGGGTGATTCCGAGAATCACCCCAAATTGAGTAGAGGGCGATTCCAAGAATCACCCCTAGCAGGGCGGAGGGAAATTCCCAGAATCACCCTCAGCTAGGCAGAGGGCGATTCCAAGAATCACCCTCCTCCCAGTCGGGGGTGATTCTCGAAATCGCCCACCGCCGAGCCGAGGGTGATTCCTGGACCGTCGTCCAGCAACAACCGATACCTTTGAACGTCCACCTGAAGCCTTTTCTCTTCGGAATCGCCCTCAACCCAGCCGGGGGCGATTCTTGAAATAAACCTCCACCCAGTCGGGGGTGATTCTCAGATTCACCCTCTGCTCAGCCGAGGGTGATTCTCGGAATCGCCCTCCGCCCAGCCAGGGGTGGGAGGCAAACCAAGTGGCATCGTCGAGGGCTGCCCAGCCTACCTCCGACCCGCAACTAGGTGGAGGGCGATTCTCAGAATCACCCTTCACCCAATTGAGGGCCGGAGGCAAGCTAGGAAGCCCTCAATGGTGCCACCCAGCCGGCCTCCGGCCTCTAGCTAGGCAGAGGGTGATTCTGAGAAACTCCCTCCACCCATTCGGGGGCCGGAGGCAGGCTAGACAACCCTCGATAGCGTCGCTCGGCCTGCCTCTGGCCCCCGTCTGGGTAGAGGGCGATTCCGAGAATCACCCCTGGCTGGGCGGAGGGCGATTCCGAGAATCACCCCTAGTTGGGTGGAGGGCGATTCCGAGAATCACCCCTAGCTGGGCGGAGGGCGATTCTGAGAATCACCCCCGGCTAGGCGGATGGCGATTCCGACTTCGCTCAGCTGGGGGTGATTCTCGGAATCGCCCTTCACCTAGCCGGGGGCCAGAAGTCGGTCGGGCGACGCCGTCGAGGGTTGCCCATCCTACTTCCGGCCCCTGGCGTGCGGCAAATTAATTTTTATTTTATTTTATTTTTTTCAAACACAAACTATTTAAAAAAAAATTATTTTTTTTAAACAAAAACTATTATAATAAAAAAAATGTATTATTTAATATAAAAAAAATTATTCGATTAAATTTTTAAAATATAAAAAAATAAATAAAAACAAATTAAAAAATATGTTTTAAAAAATAAACAAACAAATATAAGAAAAGAAATTTTTTTTTTTAATTTTAATTTTTTTTAAATTAAAACAATTATTATTTAAAATATAAAAAAAAACAATAAAAAAAAATTAAAATATAAACAAACATATATAAGAAGATTTTAGTTTTTAATTTTTATTTTCTTAAAACTAAAACAATTATAATTTAAAATATATAAAAACAATTAAAAAAATTAAAAAATATGTTTTTATATATAAACAAACAAATATATGAATAATAAATTTTTCATTTACTTGTTCATTTTTAAAAATTGTTTAAGTCATATAATTTCTCCATAATTTCATGGTTCAAGTATCTTGAAAACATAAGATTTAAAAACTTGATATTTACAACTTTTCATTAAGGTTTTTATGCGCCACGAAATTTTATCTTTAAAGTTATTGTTGAAAATAATTACAATTTTAGAGTTGTTTAGAGTCAAGATATTTTATGTTTAACAACATGGATAACAATTGTTCAAAATGATAAGCCCTTCAGACATGATTTTGTTTATATTTATCATCATCTATCAAAAAATTTAGAATTTTACGATTTTTCAATGTCCTAATATGTTGTCTTTAATTCCATTGTTACAATGTGTCAAAAGTGTGACACAATGTTTTTTTTTTTGTTATTCTAGCATCAACTCGTTTTGTTTTGAGGGTGTTTTTTCAATCATTTTTTTAAGAAACAATTTTGTTTTTAGCATATTTTATAAAAAGGTGAAATTTGACCTTGAGAAAAAAAGAAATGCATTCTGGAATACATACTTTTTTCTTTTGCGGCATTTTTTCATGTTTTTTTTTAGTCTTTTGGGGCTAGAGTTCCCGTTTTGAGGTAATAGTTCTCGTTTCATCAGTAACATTTTTCTTGTTGTTTAGGCACTGGTGCATCATTTTAGTATAGGACCAAAACAGTGAAAATAAATTTTACGACTGAAATTTTTAAAATTTAATCTTTGTCTAATGTTATCGAGTAGTATATGCACCGGTGCACCTTATATAGGTACTGCATTGTTATTTTTTATTTGTATAAAAAATAAACTTGCAATGGTGCACCACTTTCCGTTAAGCATTGGTGCTCTATAGTGGTCACGCACCAGGGCATTCGTGTATTTGTTTAGCATTGGGGCATGATGATGTTATAGCATCGGACTAGGAAAAATGAATTTTACGACCGAATTTTTTTAAATCCAACCCTTTCCATTGATATCGAGTATTATATGCACTAGTTTGCATTATGTACTTAGCACACCATTACATTTTTATTTTTTATAAAAAAAAAAATTTCACAGTGCACCATGTTCTATTAAGAACCGATGTGTATGATTATATAATGCACTGATGCATTTGGGTATTATAGACACACCGTTAAAAAACATTCGCTAAAACATTTTCCCACCCATCTCTGCTAGTGACCTCCACTACCAACGGATTTTTGGGATATTTTTATAGGGGCTTCCGAAAAAACCTTCACTATAGGGTATTTTCCTAGTAGTGAATAAATACAGTTGCAGTGGTTGAATGATAATGTTTGCCACATGCTTTTTTATTGAGAATTAATTCTCAACATGGAAAAACACTTTGATGATCAATCACAAAATTGATGCAAATATAGAGGTAATTATTCAAATGTGCTAGTAGGATGGAGACAATACATTTTCCAGAGTTTGAGTGAATGAGTCTGATATCGATATTTTCTAATTAAAGACTAGTGTGCCAAAATACACATTGAATGTGATGGTTGATGAGCTGACAAGGCATGTTGTGCATTGTGTCTCCAATTAAAAAAAAGGTGGAGAAAACATTGTCTCATGGAAAAAAGAAAAAATGTGAGATGTGTGAAGGGTATGAGGGGTTGTAAGTGACCAAGAGTGAGAAAAAATTTTATGGTGGTTGAGAAGTGATAACCATGCAGAGAAATTGAAGGTCCTAGACTAGAGTTGTTTAAATAGTGAAGTATGCATTGCAAGGAAGGACTATAGAGAAAAGGAGTAGGTGTTGTGTTTAACAAATGACCAGGTTTATATTTTTGTGCATTTGTATAAGCCTCTATTTTTAGTTTGAAAATTGTATTAAAATTAAACCATCGGCTAGAGCATGTGGTGGCATGCATTCATAAGAAGCTGGTTCCTCTTGGAAATTTGTGGCTTGTTATCTTAAGGGGGTTGTGGCCTCTGTTAAGTCTTGATTTTATCTTTTTTTCACACCTTTCCCAAGCCTTACCTCCCCTATTTCTGCACTCCTTCCGCCCTTAAATTAATATCTTAAGTGTCATTTTTCCTTAAAATTGAAGTATCTATTGATATGGTTGTATCTTTATTTAATTACCACTCTAAATGATCTAGAACTCGTGTGCAGATTTTCTTTAATTCGAAGCAGCTCAAAAAAATCTTTAAGATTGCTCGTGTAGCCAAATTTCCTACAGAAGCTCCAGATTTCCTATAGAAGATCTGAATTTCCTGCAGCAGCTCTAGATTTCTTGCAAAAGCCTCGATTTCCTGTAGCGACATCAGCGGTTGACTATGTTGTACTTATTTCCAAATCCAGCAAGAACATGGGTTTTGTGGGGATTTCATAGCACATGAAGGCTATCCTGTTGGCTGCTTCGAACCTCATTTTGAAACAACCCGAACCTACAGATTTCTTCTCATGGCCACATGAGGAGGCAGCTTTAGCTATGTAACAGAAATCATCTAATCCATGCTTTCAGTCATGGATTAGACTCAGAAGAAGATAATTTTGATAATCTAGACCTGTATTGTTGGATGATATCTTAGATTAGTCATGTTCCTTATTCGAGCCAAATATGGGCTTTAGAGATTGTATAAAAGTATATGTATATCATATTGTAAAGGGTTGTTGGGTTGCGATTTCGGCTGATAATAAATATATCAGATTGTACTTGGCTGTATATTTTCATATTAATACAATATCTTATGTTCGATGTACTTTTTTGAGCAACCACTTCGAGTTTTGAAGGGGTTGTGAGTGAGGGAGGGCCCCCTTCTCTAAAAACTCCTGCAGCGGAGTGTGTGTGTGTTTAATTATTTTTTATGCAGCAATAATTATTTTTCACATCTAATGAATTCTTTCTAAATTTTCAGCAGCAGATTGTTAATTGATTAAATGAGTAAGTTTCTTATGTTAATGTGTTAATTTCATTTTATCAAAGCTTAGATTTACGATTCTCTAAGTTGGTTTTTTTATTGTTGTAATTTGATCTTTTATCTTTTCATGGTCAATATCATCAATACCAAGAGTTGTAGAGGGATTTTATAGTCCACTCCATAGTCAAGAAAGAGGCATTAGTTTATGTGTGTATGAATAGCTAGTTTATGAACACTTGCAGTAATAAGCTGGCATATATTTTGCACAGTATCTCACAAGATTACCTACCCTAGGTTGACAATTTATGATTGGAAAATTATAAATGTATAAGTAACCCGAGCTGAAATGGGTAATTTATTTGAAAATTTTTAAACTGATATTCTTAGCATTTTGTCTTCAGAATTGGATGTTTTTCAGGCTAAGAATAAATAGGAAAAACAAGATGAACTTGATAAATCCTTGGTTGTGTTCTGCTCCAAATGCAGAAAGAAACATGCTCTAAGGGAATGCCCTGCTCATGGTATAAAGGTATGTCGAATTTGTGAAGTTGATAATTCCACTGATCATTGTCCTTCTCTGCCTAAAATCAAAGCAGCATATATAGCAAATCAAGGATTTTTCAATGCACTTTATGCAATGGCACCTCAAAAACCATGGCAGCCACGTCCTACAGGTATGTCACAATCGTGTTTTCAATTTCCTTATGCTCAAAATAAAATGTGGAATATTCCAATGTCCTGGCAGCCTTGACCCCCCCAACAACCTTGGCAGGGGAACTATTATTACCCTGTTGCACAAAGTTTCCCAACTCAAAAATTTTATCCTCCACAACCCACACCACAACAAATGGTACAACTACAATAACAGCTTCAATTGACTGCCCCACCAAATCAACCTCACCCCACACAGCTACCTGCTCAGCAAGTGTCTAACTACAACAATAAAACCATCCAATCTGCTCACAATATTGGATTGGTCACTTATCCCACTTTTCCAACCTACTGTATTGCACAACATCCACTCCAGGAAATTTTTTCTCCTGTATTGTTGCATGAAATTTATGTTCCTACACATGAGGAATTCTCGATGTCGCTACAGGAATTCTCTATGCCATTGCAGGAAATTAAACTTAGATCAGGAAAACTAGTTACTCAACCTAAAAGAATTGAATAGATTGTAGAGGAAGATAACCTAGAAATACCTGAAGATGAAACCACACCTGGACCAACAAAATCATCTAGGTCACAAGAATCTTCCTCATCCCATACGATCCAGCCTCATTTTCTAGAGAGGTTTGAAATGGAAATAAAAACAAAACATCCCAAGTCTGATCTTGTGTATGAACTTAGAAATATGTGCATTAAGATCCCATTGCTGCAAACAATCAAGGATATCCCAATATATGCCAAAACAGTGAAGGAACTATGTACCAAGAAACGAGGGAGACAAAAGAAATAATTCTCTACAATTCAAGTAGGTGGAAATCTTGCAAGTTTAATTTCCACCAGATTTGTTACTGAAAAATATGCAGTTTACGGAATCCCTGTGATTACCATTTTTATCAATGGGTATCCCATAAAGAACACTTTGATTGATTTAGGTGCAGTCATTAATGTGATGACTATGGAGACTTTATAAAATCCTTTGACTTATTACCCACTCCTATCATGTTAGAATTAGAAGATAGGTCTAAGGTTAAGCTAGAGGGGGTGTTAGAGGAAATTCTCATCTCAAGAGATTATTGGGAGTACCCTGTAGAATTTTATGTTCTTCAAAGTAAAACCAACTTGGGAGGGCACCCATTGATCTTGGGGAGGTTGGGTTAGCCATGGTTGAATCCTGCATAGGGTGTAGATCTAGAAACGTAACCATCACTCATGGGGCTGAAACAAAACACATAAATTTGTATCCCCCCGCAAAACCCCACTTGATATCGAAGAATACACATTGGGTTGAAGAAGAATAGCATGATTCTGAGTGTACCCAACCAATTTTAGCAGTAGCCCAAGCCATCAGTCTTAAGGAAAATTCTGAGGAAAATTTGATAAATTGTTGTATTTCTAATCCTGATTTTCCGCAGCATTTAGAAAAATAGTCTAGTCATAATTTAGATATCATTACTGATCTGGAGGATTTTTATGAACATAGTATAGCTTCTAAATTAAATTCAGCCCTCTTATCTTCATTTCTTGCATATTCAATGACTCAATGGGGGAGTAAGGTAGTGGAAATTTTTCCTAAAATATCTTTAAACATTAATTTTTCCTTAACTCCTAACCAAGAAAAACAATTAATTCAAACATTGAAAAAAAATTCAGATACATTTGCATGGGAATATATAGATATGAGGGGAATTCACCCAGACACATGCATTCATCATATTTATTTAGAAGAAAATTCTAGGCCTGTGAGATAGCCACAAATGAGGATGAACCCCACTTTAAGGGAAATTGTAAAAGATGAATTGCAGAAATTTTTAAATGTAGGATTCATCTATCCTATCTCAGATAGCCAGTGGGTATCCCCACTATTTATTGTCCCCGAAAAGAATGGTAAATGGAGAGTGTGTGTATATTATAGGAAACTAAGCAAAGATACATTAAAAGACCATTTCCCTTTACCATTTATAGACCAAGTATTGGACACTCTAGTAGGGAAAAAATAATTTTCCTTCCTAGATGGGTTCAACGGACACAATCGGTTTAGGATAGCTCCAAAGGATCAGGATAAGACAACATTTACATGTCCCTAGGGCACCTATGCATATAAAGTATTACCATTTGGTCTATGCAACGCACCAGCCACATTTCAAAAGACGGTCCACGGTATTTTTTCTGATCTTTTGCATGATTGCGTGGAAGTTTATATGAATGATTTTATAGTCCTGGGTGATACTTTTGGTGAGGCTTTACATAATATTGAAAAAAATTTGCAGAGATGTAGAGAAACTAATCTTTCTTTAAGCAATGAAATTTTTTTTATGATTATGACTGAAGGTATTGTTTTGGGTCATCATGTTTCTGCTACAGGAATTAAGGTTGATCCAACAAAAATTGAAGTTACTATAAAGCTGCCCCTACCAATCAATCAAAAGGGAGTGCAAATTTTTCTTGGACATGCAGCCTACTATAGAAGGTTTGTTGAAAATTTTACAAAGGTAGCCTCTCCATTATTCAAATTATTGACCAAAGAATTTGAATTTCATTGGAATGATGAGTGTCAAGATGCATTTGATAAACTCAAGGAAATTATTTCTTTAGCACCTACCTTGAGAGGCCCAGATTGAAATTCTCCCTTTCATATTTCCATTGATGCATCTGATTGAGCCATAGGAGCAGTATTGGATCAAAAAGAGGATCCAATAACCCATTATATTTATTTTGTTAATAAAAACTTAACTTGTGTAGAACTGAATTATACAGTAACTGAAAAAGAATTCCTTGATGTGATTTATGTTATTAACAAGTTTAGACACTACATCATGGGTTATGAATTTTTTGTGCACACGGATCATTCTGCTATTCATTATCTCATGAATAAATTAGTCGCTAATGGTGGAATTACTAGGTGGTTGTTGCTGCTGCAGGAATTTGACGTCACGGTATGGATAGGCCGGGAAAAGAAAATCATGTAGTTGATTTCTTGTTTAGGCTTAACCATGCGAGTGAGGATGTTCCTGTTAATGATAAATTTCCGAATAAAAAAAAAAATTCCATCTTCGTTAAAGAGCCTTGGTTTGCATACATGGCTAGTTATCATGTTACGGGAAAGTTGTCTCCTTAATTTTCATCTAATAAGAAAAAATATAATTATTAGAAAAAGTGTTGATTACTCTTGGATTAGGGGATATCTCTTTTTCACTTGACCTGACTTGATTATTCGCATGTGTGTCAGGGGAAATAAGATCTATGACATCTTGAGAGCCTATCATGATTAACCTTGTGGAGGACACTTTGCAAACAAGCGGACATCTTATAAGATCCTTCGCTCGGGTTATTATTGGCCTAATCTTTTCAAATATGCAAAGGAGTATGGTCAGAAGTGTGATAACTGCCAGAGAATGGGGCGGCCTGTACAATCAGACGAGATGTCTTTGTAGACACAGGGTCTCATAGAACCCTTCGAGAGGTGAGCTCTTGATTTTTTAGGTCCCATCAATCCTATGTCCAAAGGTAAGAAGTATATCTTGGTTTGTATTGATTATGTTACAAAGTGGGTGGAGGAAAGAGCACTACCTAGAGCAATAGAAAAGCAGTGGAATATTTTCTTTTATCTGATATTTTTGTGAGATTTGGAGTACCTAGAGAAATAGTTATTGACCAAGGTTCTTAGTTTGTGTCTAATCTTATCCATGGAATTGTGAAAAAATATGAGATTACCCACCAAAAGTCCACCCCTTATCATCCACAGGCCAATGGGAAAGTGGAATCAACCAATAAGGTGTTGGAGACAATCCTTACCAAAATAGTGAAATTACACAAAAAGGATTGGCCTAAACGACTTCCTGAGGCATTATGGGCTTACAGGATCACATGGAGGAGTACCACTGGCTTTTCTCTGTATGAATTAGTGTATGGAAAAAAATGCTTTTTGCCCATTGACTTTCAGATCATAAATTTCAAGATGGCATCAGATTTGGGTATATACCTTGATGAATCACAATAGTAGAGAATCATGCAGCTCAATGAGATGGATGAGATCAAACAGGATGATTTTCAACATACTAAATTGATCCAACAACAAAAGGATAAATGGAATGAAAGATATATAAAAAATAAGAAATTCAAAGAAGGAGACTGGACATTATTGTATGATTCAAAATTAAAGAACTTTAAAGGTAAATTCAATACACATTGGCTAGGCCCCTATGAGATCGAGAAAGAATTTTACAATGGATTTGTTTGGCTTAAAACTATTGATGATGGGAATTTTACCTTCTTGGTGAATGGGCACAGACTCAAGCTATATTAAAAATCCCAATCAAAGGAGGAATTTGTAGAAGAAATTGTGAAGAAGAAAGAGCTGGAGATGGTAAGGGAGGGGATTATTCCTTCCACTATCTCTTCCTGACTTTCCTGATGATACAATTAGCTTACTCTATTCCACCTCATGCTCAGTAAACCATGAGAGGAATGTCTATTGGGTATAGGCTTATTCCTTTTTCCGGTCGCAATGGACTAATTACGGAAAAGGAGCCACCTTGGAGTCTTCTTTTTATGTATTTCAGACTCTCTAAAATTGAAATTTGGTGAGCATGGATTTCCACTGGGCTCATTAAAGACACAGGTGAGTAGATCCTTTGGGATCCCCTCAATCAAAAAAAAAAATCAGTTAATCTATGGATTGCTCGTATTGGAGTAATGTGGGATTTCTTAAGGTCCCCCTTCCAACAATATTGGCCCATCGACATCAGCATCTTATCTAGGTGCAGGATTAGAGCCTTGTGATGCCTTGAAGCCTGTGTGTCCTAATGAGAGGCTACCTCGCCAATAGCAATGGAGAAACATTATGGATCCTTTACTACTAGATCCTACAGGGGATTCGACAACAGCTCATAAATTCACGCTTGATAGGGTGCATCATGGTACCTTGGTCCTCACTCTCATTAATGGTGATAGGCCTCGCATTGGTTAATAGTTGACCCAATGGCTAGTAATCCAATGAGATCATTTCACATTCGAAATAAACACCTTCATTCATGCGCAATGGATTGTACATAAATAATGGAGAGATTGGTTTCCTGCAAAAGGTTCGATAGACACAGTTTCAATTCCTACTGAAGGTTCAACAATTACTTCAATTCCTGTAGACACAGTCTCAATTCCTGCAGAAGTTTCGATAGACGCAATTTCAATTCTTGCATAATTTTTGATAGACACAGTCTTAATTCTTGCAGAAGCTTCAACATACACAGCTTCAATTCCTGTAGAAGGTTCAACAGTCACATTTTAATTCTTACAGAACATTTGATAGGCATAATTCCATTTCCTGCAGCAACGCCTTGGTTTCCTGAAAGACAAAAAGTATAGACAGAACATTATTTTAAATCATTTGATATAGTACTAAGACTAATTATTGATCTAAGTCATGAATTATTTCATAAAGTGTCTGATGTAATGTTAATGTAATGTTAGTAAGTTATCATTGCAAGGAAAATCAATGTCATCAAGGACTGGACCATTAGAGGTAAGCTCGGTAAGGTACAGCCAGTGATAATATGCTTGAGGTAAGGTATAATGACACTTTAATTTTAAATAATTTGCATGACTTAGGCTATGATAACCCTTGCGGAAAAACATGATTGTAAGTCATTGTGGTGTAAATCCCACCACCTGTCATCATGATTCTGACATCATAGTGGTAGTACTTTCGATGTTTATCCTGAAGGTCGGATCATGATGGCAATCATGATCACGACCTGCCTTTCGAAAAACACCGTGCTTTTCGATATTTCCCATTTAATCCCTTTCTTTGTTAAGAAATCCATTTCAAAAGTCTCAATCTATATTCCTGTAAATTGTGTACATTGTTTTCTCTCGTCTACATTCCTATGAGCCACATTCACTTTATCCCTTCCCTCCTCATCTTCTCTGTCCATTTCCTCCTTCACCGTGTCCAAACCACGACCCCTTATTCAATTTGAGCCATAGAGCCTCGTGCTAATGGAATCTAACCCTTGCATCAAAGCGAGGATAGAAAAACCAGGATGGTTGCCCTTATTTCAGAAGTTCAGTGGCCATAACTTCGAAGTGATGAAGTTATTTTCCTTGAACCTAAATGGTGATAAAGCGCAGGTCAGAAATGTTCAATTTCGATCAACAGAGGACCTGGTGGCGCAGGCATGTGGAATTCCACAATATGGGGAGAAATGGTTTAAGAATCGATGCTTAAACAAGGGAATGTGTGCATCTTTGCTTCGCAAGTATCATTCAAACCTTGATTGGGGCAAGGGGATTCCACAAGAGTATTTGAGAAGTAAGTACCATCACCTACTATTCTTCCTGTAGAAGTATATAATGAGTGAAGGTCACTTTGGCCTGGAATTTCTATTTAACATTTGGCTTCTTGGACAGTTTCGAGAACAACCCCTAAATTTTCCATACTATTTGAAGATGTCTTTGGCCAAAATGTCCATGGTTGCAAAATAAATATTCGTCCATATAGAGGAAAACCTCTATCACCATGGGCTAGTGAAAATCATCCTAATGGAGGTCCTGCAGAAAAAGAAAAATACATGGGAGGACTTTCTGGCCAAGAACCATTTTCTGGAAGATGGAGACTCTGAATCCCCAGTGCTCGAGGATGAAAAACTAGAAAAGAAGCCTAAGAATAAGTCATGGACTCATGGACCACAAGTAAAAGAGGATGACGGGGATGAAGAAGTAATGCTAACTATGGAAACCACTACAAAAGGTTCCTAAAAAAAGGGACCTTCTACCCTCACTAAAATATTTTCGAAGAGACAGGTCGCTAAGCTGGCTATTAAGGATACCATACAAGAGGGAACACCACCCAAAAGATCTGATAAAACTAAAGGAGAGCCCCATGGTCTGGCCAAGGGAAAGGATAAGGTGGAACCAGCCACATTCATTGACAAGGACACTATGTCCTTTTTTGGAGGAAATTAGAAATGAAACCATGGAAGAGCAGCAAGGGCAAGAGACCTTAGTGTGCCCCAATCTTCCCAAGGACATCATGAAGTGGAAGTTACTCCCTAGAGGAAACGGTCTCGACAGGTGCTGAAAGAGACCATTAAAGAGTTCACTATTTTAGAGCAGGCCTTAAGGAAGGAAAACACAACCTTGAAGGAGAACAAACTTAGAATGCAGAAAGAGCATGAGGAGTGTCATGAGAAAGAAGCCCGCATTATGAAAAATAAGTAGGCTCATATAGACCATTTGAATAAGAAGAACTAAATGTACATGGGTCAGATTTAGGTGGAGTGTAGTTAGGCCTAGTTGGATCATCTGGTCGCAGTAGCTGTGGCCCAGGTGAACAGCTGACTCTCTGTTTTGAAGGCTGCTACATTTTTTCTTGCATAGGGACATGCAAGATTTTTGGTGTGGGGGAGATGTTAAGTCCCATTTTTTTCTATTTTAAACACCTTTCCCAACCCTTACCTCCCCTATTCTTTCACTGCTTCCACCCTTAATTATGCCTAGTTCGACTATATTGTTTATTTTTGGCTAAAACGGTACTATAAGCTTAAGGTATTTCAAATTAATATAATAAGTGTCATTTTTCCTTAAACTTGAAGTATTCTTTGTTCTAGTTGTATCTTTATTGAATTACCACTCCAAATGATCTAGAAATTGTGTGCATATTTTCTTTGATTTGAAGAAGCTCAGGAAAATCTTGAAGACGGCTCGTGCGACCACATTTCCTATAAAAGCTCTGGATTTCCTGCAGAAGATCCAGATTTCCTGCAGCAGCTCCAGATTTCTGACATAAGGCTTGACTTTCTACAGTCATTGATTTTCTACAGTGACATCAACAGTTTACTATGTTTTACTTGTTTCCAGATCCAGTAAGAACATGGGTTTTGTGGGGAATTCATTGCGCATGAAGGCTATCCTATTGGCTACTTCGAACCTCCTTTTGAAACAACCTGAACCTACATATTTCTTCTCATGACCACATGAGGAGGCAGCTTCAGCTATGTAACCAAAATCATCTAATCCATGCTTTCAGTCATGGATTAGACTCAACAAAAGCTAATTTTGATACTATATACCTTTATTGTTGGATGATAGCTTAGATTAGTCATTTTCCTTATTCGAGCCAAATATGGGCTTTGGAGACTGTATAAAAGCAGATGTATTTCATATTGTAAAGGGTTGTTGGGTTGGGATTTCGGCTGATAAGAAATATATCAGATTTTACTTAGTTGTATATTTTCGTATTAATACAATATCTTATGTTCTGTCTACTTTGATGAGTAACCCCTTCTATTTTTGAAGGGGTTGTGAGTGAGGGAGGGCCCCTTTGCTCACAACTCCTGCAGCACATTGTGTGTGTGTTTAATTCTTTTTTATGTAGCAATAATTCTTTTACATAGCTAATCCATTCTTTCTAAAGTTTCAGAAACACTCTGTTAATTGATTAAATGATTAAGTTTCATGTTAATGTGTTAGTTTCATTTGATCAAAGCTTGGATTTATGATTGTCTAAGTTGGTTTGTTGATTGTTGTTATTTGATATTTTATCTTTTCATGGTCAATATCATCAATACCAAGAGTTATAGAGGGATGTTTTAGTCCACTCCATAGCCTTTGTTGCTAATTATTAATGCAGGAAAGAGGAATTTTTTTTTGTGTGTGTGAATAGTTAATTTATGAACACTTGCAGTAATAAGCCTGCATATATTTTGCATAGTATCTCACAAGCTTACCTACCCTGGGTTGAACACTGGAAAATTATAAGAGTATAAGTAACCCGAGCTGAAATGGGTAATTTATTTGAAAATTTTAAAACTGATATTATTAGCACTTTGTATTCACAATTGGATGTTTTTCAAGCTAAGAAGAAACAGGAAAAACAAAATGAACTTGAGAAAGCCTTGGTTTTGTTCTGCTCCAAATGCAGAAAGAAACAAGCTCTAAGGGAATGCCCTATTGACAGTATAAAGGTATGTCAAATTTTTGAAGCTGAGAATTCCACTGCTCAATGTCCTTCTCTGCCTAAAATCAAAGCAGCATATATAGCAAATCAAGGAGTTGTCAATGCACTTTATGCAATGGCACCTCAAAAACCATGGCAACCACATCCTGCAGGTATGTCACAATTTCATTTTCAATTTCCTTATGCTCAAAATAAGATGTGGAGTATTCCAATGCCCTGGAAGCCTTGGCCCACTCAACAACCTTGCTAGGGGAATATTCTTACCCTGCTGCACAAATTTTCCCAACTCAAAACTTTTATCCTCCACAGCCCACACCACAAAAAATGGTATGAACACAACAATAGCTTGAAATGACTACCCCATGAAACCAACCTCGTCCCACATAGCTACTTGCTCAGCCAGTGTCTAACCCCAATAATAAAACCATCCAATCCGCTCACAATATTGGATTGGTCACTTATCCCAATTTTCCTACCTATTGTATTGCACTGCAGCCGCTGCAGGAAATTTCTGTTCCTGTGCTGCAGGAAATTTTTGATCCTATGTTGTAGGAATTCTCTGTTTCACTGCAAGAATTCCATGTGTTGCTATAGGCAATTAAGCTTAGATTGGGAAAATTGGTTACTCGGCCCAAAAAAATTGAAGAGAATGTAGAGGAAGATAGCCTAGAAATACCTGAAGATGAAACCACACCTGAACTAGCAAAATCATCTAGGCCACAAGAATCTTCCTCATCCCATACGATCTAGCCTTGTTTTCCACAGAGGTTGGAAATGGAGATAAAAATAAAATAGCCCGAGTTCGATCTTTTGTATGAAATGAGAAACATGTGCATTAAGATCCCATTGCTACAAGCAATCAAGGATATCCCAATATATGCCAAAACAGTGAAGGAACTATGTATCAAGAAACTAGGAAGACAAAATAAAGAACCCTCCACAATTAAAGTAGGTGTAAAGCTTGCAAGTTTAATTTCCACTGGATTTGTTACTGAAAAATATGCAGATTAGGGAATCCCCATGGTTACCACCTTTATCAATGGGTATCCCATAAAGAACACTTTGATTGATTTAGGTGTAGCCATTAATGTGATGACTATGGATACTTTATATCATATAGGATCCTTTGACTTATTATCCACTCCTACCATGTTATAATTATTAGATATGTCTAAGGTAAGCCGGAGGGGGCATTCGAGGACATTGTCATCTCATTAGATTCTTGGGAGTATCGTGCAAAATTTTATGTTCTTCAACCTAAAACCAACCTAGGAGGGCACCCATTGATATTGGGGAGGTCGTGGTTAGCCACGGCTGATTCCTAAAGAGGGTGTAGATCTGGAAACATGAGCATCACTCATGGGGCTGAAACAAAGCACATCAATTTGTATCCCCCCGCTAAACCCCTCTTGAGATAGGAGAATACACGTTGGGTTGAAGAAGAAGAGCATGATTCTGAGTGTATCCAGCCAATTTTAACATTAGCCCAAGCCATGAGTCTTAAGTAAAATTCTAAGGAAAATCTCATAAATTGTTGTATTTCTGATCCTAATTTTCCGCATCATTTAGAAAAACAGTCTAGTCATAATTTAGATATCATTACTGATCAGCGGGATTTTTATGAACATAATACAACTTCTAAATTACATTCAACCCTCTTATCTGCATGTCTTGCATATTCAATGACTGAATTTGGGAGTAAGGTAGTGGAAATTTTTCCTAAAAAATCTTTAAACATTAATTATGCCTTAACTCCTGAACAAGAAAAACAATTAATTCAAACATTGAAAAACAATTTCAGATATATGTGCATGGGAATATACAGATATGAGGGGCATTCACCCACACACATGCATTCATCATATTTATTTAGAATAAAATTCTAGGCCTGTGAGACAGCCACAGAGGAGGATGAACCCCGCTTTAAGGGAAATTGTAAAAGATGAATTGTAGAAATTTTTAAATTTAGGATTCATCTATCCTATCTCAGATATCCAGTGGGTATCCCCACTAGTTATTGTCCCCAAAAATAATGGTAAATGACGAATGTTTGTATATTACAGGGAACTAAAAAAAGCTACATTAAAAGACCATTTCCCTTTATCGTTTATAGACCAGGTATTGGACACTTTAGCAGGGAAAATTTACTTTTCCTTCCTAGATGGGTTCAGCGGATACAATCAGATTAGGATAGCTCTAGAGGATCAGAAGAAGACAACATTTAAATTTCCTTGTGGTACCTATGCATATAAAGTATTACTATTTGGTCTATGCAACACACTAGCCACATTTCAACGAGCGGTCCTTGGTAGTTTTTCTAATCTTTTGCATTATTGTGTGGAAGTTTATATGGATGATTTTACAGTCATGGGTGATGCTTTTGATGATGCTTTACATAATCTTGAAAAAAAATTGTAAAGATGTAGAGAAACTAATCTTTCATTAAGTAATGAATTTTTTTTTATGATTTTGACTGAAGGTATTGTTTTGGGTCATCATATTTCTGCTGCAGGAATTAAGGTTGATCCAGAAAAAATTGAAGTTATTGTAAAGCTACCCCAACCAATCAATCAAAAGGGAGTGTGATTTTTTCTTAGACATGCAGGCTACTATAGAAGGTTTGTTGAAAATTTGACAAAGGTAGCCTCTCCATTGTTCAAATTATTGACTAAAGAATCTGAATTTAATTGGAATGATGAGTGTCAAGCTTCATTTGATAAAATCAAGGAAAATTTTTCTTCGACACCTACCTTGAGAGGCCAAGATTAGAATTTTACCTTTCATATTTTTGTTGGGTGCAGGAAGTACACTTAAGCAAACTCCTCAACACTTACTTTGTCAACTCGGGGGATCCGTAAACTTAGAGATGAAGCACAGGAAATGCCAAAGATGGTATGAATCTTCCTAATATAAATCCCTAATTTCTTTAAAGGAAAGATTGCAGAATTAAATTAAAAAGAGAAAAAGACAACTTGAACCATCAAAATAATCTAGGACTGGAACAAGAAAGAATTCTTTTTCAAGAGGGAATTAAAGATAAAAGGGAATCACTCCAGCTAATTATTGTTTAACTATTGAGTGTTTTTTCTTCTTTAGCAAAGACACTAGCAGTCTCATCAGATGGGCCCTTAAACCTGCTCCTTTAAAGATTTCCTTCTTGCACTAATCTGTCCTGCACTATCGCAGTTTTCTCGCACTAGTGCGGGAACAGAGATTTATGTAGAAGGTATAAATGGTGTCTTTACTAAAGGCTTTTTACTTCATCCAAGGGCTTGAACTTTTCCAGGTTCAAAGCACTCAGATCCCATGGCAAGAAACTAGTTCCTGCACTAGATCAGAGCTTCCTGCACTTAGCATTTAATTCTTAAAATGAGTGCTTAATTATTGCAAGTGATATTGTACTGTTAAATCAAATTGCACACATAAAAAGTGAATGTTTCTGATCTTAACAGAGTGCAGGAATAAAGAAACAATCAATATACATTTATCCTGTCATAAGCATTTAATGAAAGAAATAAGATTGTGGGAAATAGACTAAGAAGGCTTCCTGCATCACACCAACGTGCACTGGTGCAGGTTCATTTCTCCTTCTTGGACCAGGCGGGGAAAACCAATCAAACAGAATTGTAGAAAAGGAGATATCACACCAACGTGCACTGGTCCAGGGTTATTTCTCCTACTTGGACCAGGTGAAGGAAAACCAATTTGAAATCAAGTGCAAGAAAGGAAATTGCAGGAAAAGGAAATTTATCTAATTCACACAACATATCCGCTTTCACTCAAACAAGAATTCATATGCTTAAAATTAAATCACACTTGAAAATGTAAACACAAATTATAGGAAAATGGGAAATGGGGTAAACGTGCTGGGTTGGCTGGGCCCTAGCCAACCAGTGTGTTTCCCTTTTAAATAAAAACACTACTCAACACCTTAATCAATTCATTAGCTCAAATACAGAAACGCAATTTGTGAAACATGAGGCGGAGCTCCCTTTTATTAATTCATTGAGGCAAGTACATATATTAATACATCGTCTAGCCCAGATTCGGGCGATAAAAAAATGCAACAACCTGTTACCGCCTCTCTAGCTTTGTCTCTATTCTATTCTGCTATAAAAGCCTCCCCTTTAGTCCTATTTACATTCTACATTATATAGATCTTTGGCCAAAGGAAAAAATAGATCATTCAACCGATTACATAACCAAGCACAGAATTTAGCTTTTCGGCCTTCAAAATTAGATAGTTTAGCAAAACTAGTTGTAGCCAATCTCCAGCTTTTGTCCTTCATAGATTCTGTCTCGGCTACCTTTGGATCGATCTTGCTGTTGTGGCTGAAGCTGCTCAAAACGAGGCAGTGATCAAGGAGGTTCAGATCTCCTACAAGGATTTGTTGTGCTTGCAATGATGCAAGATCCGATCCTACACTAGGATCAATGGTCACGGTAAGTACTCTAACTACCAAATAAACATTGGAGATATCGATAAGTTACAAATAGTGATTAAAAGTAATAAATAATATAATAAATAAATAATTAATGCTAAGTTGAATTAAAAATATGAAAAATAAATTTTATACGAAATATGTCACCGTGCTTGGACTGGTGCAACATGAGGGTGCATAAAAGAGGTAAAACAATGGTAAATGGTTATGATTTAGGAAGGGGAAAATGACAAAAAGAGAGAAAATTATGGGGCTAACATCCTCCCATCCCTAAGATGTTGTGTGTCCTCACACAACTCTTTACCTTTGCAAAAAACCTTCAAAAATTTAAGCATTCCAACTCAATCCTGCTCTAACATACTGACATCAAACTGCAATGTTTCAGACTTCTTCTTTCTGATGTTCTTTAGTTTCTTTGTCACCTTTTTCAGTCACTTGAAACATTGCGCAACTTGGTACTTCCAAACTCTAACTTCTCCTTTCTTTTTTTGGATCTCCGCAGTTAATTCTTCTTTACTCCATTCTTTATCCTCATGCACTTTAGTTATGAGTTGTTCTAAGTTCTACACTTGAAGCTCTAGTTCAACTATCGAAGCAGCAGGAGTTACCAAATCTTCTTCTTATTCTATCTTGACAATGGTTGTGTCTTCCTCAGGGACCTCAGTATCCCTCATGGTTTAAGCAAACACTTCTTCCTCTTCTTCTTCTTCTTCTTTTGGTTCTTCTTCTTCTTCTTCTTCTTCTTCCTGCACTAGTGCAGAAGGGGATTCAATGTCCTGTGGGGACTTGTAATATTCCAAAATTTTCACCTCCAAGCTAAATTGAATATTAGAGTTATTTTATCACTAGGTAGGTGAATAAATGGGTAGGGAGGCCCATTAACCTCTTTAAAAGGATCAATAACACTCCTAGTGTGAAAGGAGCAAGAATAAGTAGCTTGTTTGAGCACCCTTGGGTGTGAACAGAGATGGGGACATGTTGATTCAGTCAACTTTGACCAAGTCAACAAAGCTGTCTAGATACATTGAACAATCTTGTTGGACAGTGCAGTTTTGGTGGAGGAAAACTTGCATGAGCTTGGTGGCACATGTGGATGGGACCCCATGAGGAGAGGTTCACTTGCTATATATGAAGAGGATGGAGGCCTTTGTTAGGGATGATTTTTTATTTCATTCTCTTGATCTTGTCTGTTTAGACTTGGCTTCCCCTTGTTGTTTAGCAAGGCAGCACTAGGTGTTCCTAAGCGGGAATTCCACCTCTTCCCTTGAGAGGCCTCTTGGGAGAGCTTTTCTTGTATTGCTCCACATCCAGGCTCAAGGCCAAGCATCATTCTTCAGTCCCAGCATTATTTTTGCAGCAGAATATTACTGAGTTGCAGGGTGTTGCAGTGGAGGATTCTTACACCACTTTTGGGTATGTTTCTCAGTAGAGGATGCCTTCCTTCTACTGAGAAATCAGCTAGGAATATTTCTGAGTGCATTTCAGATCTTGGCAGTAGGCCAAATTGGTTCTCATCTCCTACAGCACAGTCCCTTGAAGGAACTGCGTCATTTTATGCAGATTTGTTGCAGCAGGGTTAAGACCCTTATTTTTGAGCTAGTTTCCTAGGGAAAGGGCCAACCCTTCTCCCGGAAAGCTAGAAGAAGGGATCCTCATCCCTATTTTGTATTATTCAGCTATATTTCTGTAATTTTGTAGCAAGACTTCATTTTCTGAGTTGAATATTCAGATCTACTCTTTCTTGTACATGTGTTTCATGAAACCCTTGCCGGGTTAGCTTTATAATGTAATAAGGAGGTCAGATCTCTGTTTTCTTGGCTTATTGTCTCATAAAGTTCTAGATCCATTTTATTTTAATATTTACTACATAAACCCTCATAAAATAACGTTGTACATGCCTAAATATTTTTCTACATAACTCAAGTCATGGGATTTGGTTATTTTTAAGATGTCAGGTAGAAGGGAGGTTTGTTTAACATATCAAAAGGGATTTATTTATGATCCCCTTTTGTATGTGATAGCCTAACAGCATATTCTAAGGGAACCCAACATTATTTTTCCCAACAAAATTGCAAATCTTCAGAAATAACAGTTCTAGGGTCTAATTTCTGCATTTTCCCCACTTGGGAAGGTGTATACATTCTTCTTTTGCATCTGTTTCACTCATTTGAGGGCTATGTGTTTTTTAACACATGATATGATTCTATCTGTTGGATCTCCACATCAGGAATATCTTAAGATATTCCTGACAATGTAGAATTTCCCTATTTTGGGATATTACAGTGGTATCAAAGCTTCAATATTGGCTCAGCCTATGGAACTCAGCCATGCAGCTATCCAGAGAAGGAGAGATGAAAAGAAATAATACTCCATCATATGGAGGAAAGAGGGAAGATAAGCTTACAAAGATACTTCCAAAATCTGTGCAGTGCATCAATGAAAATCTTAAGCAGATGAGAGGAGAGATGGAATCTCCTGATGAGTTTGGATCTAGATCCAGATCTAGATTGGTACATGATAGGTGTGAGAATGCAGCTACACCCTATTGTTACACCATTTTTTGGTCATCTAACCTACTATCATTAGATGGACCCAAGTACACCATGTAAGACCAATTTTACCCTAAGTAAAATTGCTTTCACTATGTAAAAAAATAACTTAATAAAACACATTTATCAGGTTGTTTATGGTCTAAACAGGAAACCCCAAAAGGAAATATTAAACAAACCTATATTTGTTTGATTTTCCTCAAGGAATAATTAATTAAACAATAATTTAATTATTATTCCTGGTCATGTTTAACCCAAAAAAAAGAAATTAATTAGATAAATCTTTATTTATCTTATTATTTTCTAGGAATAATTATTTAAATCTTATTTAAATAATATTCCTTGTTAAATATGACTAAGTCACCCATAAATAATTAAATAAATCATTATTTATTTGATTATCTTTCAACCACTTCCTTAAAATGATAAATAAATCATTTATTTATTTATTATTCACAAATAAAGGGATTTGACCCAAGTCAAATACTTTTTCCTCCAACAAATATAATAAAATATTCCATAAAAGGTGGATCTAGATTTGGTTAATGTTATTTTAATCATGCACCAAGATCTAGAATGACCCAATATTTTGTTATAAATAGGAGGGTTTTTCCTACCATTCTTCACCTTTTTTTGCCTATTAGATCACTCTGGATCTAAACTCTTTGTCTGACTTTGAGCCATTATCATTTTCGTATTTTCCATTATTTACTGTGTGAGCTCCCTTTGAGTTCTATCTTTGTCCGGGTTTTCTACACCAACAAGAGAGAGAAATGCTAGATCTGAAGTGCTGAGGACTTCCAAGAACCCATCCCATTGAGGAGAATTGGAAACACCTTCTTGTTTTCCTCCCAGGTGCCCTTAATACAAAAAAAAAAAAAAAAAATCTTTCAAAAATTTTTCTTGTCTTGTCTCTTGGATGTATGGAGCAAAACCTCATGTTTACTGCTTAATGTCTCTATATGCATAGATATGGTTTTTTGCAGCACTTGTCTTGATCAACTAACTGCAGATCTGAAGATATTGGCAGCCATATTTGATGTTAGGGCTATAAGTTATGTGTAGCTAAAGTGGTCTTTTTTCGTACACTTCGACAAAAGATTCATACTAACAACTGGCGACTCCACACGGGTTTTCAATTACGACCGCTGTCGTTTTTCATATTCCTGCATATCCAGCTACTTCAGACCCTAGGGTTTCTTTTCAGCTTTTTTTTTTTCCTATTTTCATGTTGTTTTTCACCTATAAAACCCTAAAACATTAAAATTTCTAACTTCCGCGTGTTTCTGGCCATATTGTGCAGGTGACAGACATCAGCTGCAACTGAGACGACAACTTTTCTGAAAATCTGCCGCCGAGACACCCGGAGCTTCAGGTCGCACTTTTCAGCCCATAAACTGCGACCTGGACCTCCAGGTCACACTTTTCAGCCCATTATCTGCGACCTGCATAGAAAACAGGTCAGAACCTGCGACCTGCCAATTTTTCTGCTATTTTTCTGCAATTTTTCTGGGTTTTTCTGAAGCTTCTGTCAGGGTTTTCCAGCCTCTATCTCAGCCTGTTTCGACCTGTTTCTGATCTTTTTTACTCGTCTAAGTGGGAACATAGCCCCCTAGGGCTCCAGTACCCTCCACTTTTGGTGGAAGATTTTTTATCTGTTTCAGGTGTCTGTTTTTTCAGAGTTTCAGCTCCCCCTTTTCCAGATCTGATACCTCCTTTTCAGATCTCTTTTAATCAGCTCTTCTCCCTTTCAAATCACCTCCTGAAGATTTTTTTGGATCTACCTTTAGGGCCTCCTCCTTGCCCCATCTGCTTTTTGTTGATTTCCTCCTTTTTTCCAGCCACCTTGCCTCTGCCTCTTGGATGTGTTCTGCCCCTCTTTCTAGCAGATTTCTCCTTTAGAGCCCTGTCCCTTTCGACCCTAGATCTATTGGCCTCTTTTAGTGTGTTTTGTCCCTTTCGACCCTAGATCTATTGGCCTCTTTTAGTGTGTTTTGACTAGATTTTTTCCCTCTGTTAGACTAGTTTTGAGAGCCCCTCCTTTTTGGGTTAGATCGATGCATTGATTAGCTGTTAATTTTATGTTATTTCAGCATTATATACTGTTCTCTGCAGCATTATTTTCAGTTACGCTACACACTTTTTCTCTTGTTCTCAAAATGAAAAGGGTTTAAAAATTAAAATTAACACATGCCACACACTCACCCTAAGCGAAGAAGAGCCTGGTTTACACCGCCAGGAAAAGACTTTAAAATCAATTGACACTGAACCTATCTGCCCTTGTTTCGACATTGTAATCTCTTGATTCTGCACCTCCCTGCCTTTGTTGATCATTCTTCTTCCCCCTGTGTCGTGTTTGTGTTGTCACCATTGTGCCCCCAAGGTGCACATCCCGGAGACTTCTTGGCCTTCACCCTCAGTTTCCAGTCGGTCAACCTGCTCCCTCCTGTCGTCGATGAGTTAGTCCTCCTCCGAGTCCGCACTTCGACTCCTCTTCTAATTCATCGGGTTCTCCTTTGGCTTCTGGTTCTCCCCCTGTCACCTTCACCATGTCTGGTCCAGGGCCTAACGCTAGCGGTAATCCTGGCCCTAATGACGGGACTACTACTAGCGGAACCGCCACAGGAACTACCTCGGCTGCACCTTTGCTCCCTTACATGGCAGGCCTCAGCCTTCCCGATATCAATCAGTTGATCAATGACCCTATACGCCACGATGTTGGTTGGCCTGCTATGCCAACCAAGCTCCCCTCCGACATCCCTAAGTTCGAAGGCCTTGCTGGAGAATATCCAACCAACCATGTCCGATCTTTCCACATGTGGTGTTCCTCCAATTCCATTATCGATGATTCCATCCGTCTTCGGTTGTTCCAACGCACGCTTACCGACGAAGCTTCTAAATGGTATGTTGACCAGGCCACCTCTTCCCATACCACCTTTGCAACCATTTCCCAAGCCTTTTTATCTTATTTCCAACTCCCTCTCCGATACGATACTGGTACAGAGCTTTTGACTTCTTTCAAGCAAACCTCTTCAACCTATCTTTCCACTCATGTCCCTTTCCACTCATGTCCGGGAATGGCCGGAAAGGAGCTTATGTCGAGCCCCTCCCTTCGAAGATCGGGTTTATATGGACTGGTTCCTTCGCACCCTTCCAGCTCCCATCGGCAAAGATGTTGCCTCTCACTTTCCTCAAACCGAAGAAGCCGCACTCCAAATAGCCTTGAAATATGACCTGATCTACGCTCAATCTGGTTATGTTTATACCGTTCTTCCTGACCTCCGCAGGCCCGGTGGCGCTAATGCCCCGGGGGCATCTCATTCCACCGACGGTATCATTGGAGCCCTTTCCCATCCGTATGCTCAACCTCCTGTGGGCTATGGTCTCCCTCAGGGAGGGGCCCTTTTTGTAGCACTTTTCCCCTCCGGTGCGTGTCGAGGATGCGCGTGCCTCTTTTGCCCAACCTCCTGCTTACCTCAATGTTGCCCAACCTAACCATTATCCTTATCCGCAGCCTGGTGCGCCAGCTCCTCCAGCATATGCGCTTCCACCTCCCTTGCCTCCTCCACCCACGCAACAACACCTACAGCCCCCTCCAGGGCAAGTATTTGCATAGCAGGGCGCGACTAATCCCCCTTCTTCTCAAAGAAGACGGAGAGGCAATCCAAATAAATCTGCCCCTGGTACTCGTGGAACCAATCCCCAAGGTACTGACCCTAACACTGCAAACCAGCAACAGGGCACTCAGCCCAATCCGGACAGGCCTATTCGCACAAATAAACCTTGTTCGTGTTGCAGTGTTTATGGTCATTACACTCACGATTGGCCCCTCCTACCACAGATGCGGCAGATGTGGGATGTCAACCATTGCCGGGGACAACATGCCTCCTCATGCTCCCTAATGTGGCCACTGTCAACATTGTCATTTACCGATCCTTTCTGACGGATTAGTGACCCTGCCGACACGACGGACAGGTGCTTGTCTTCTTCACTCGCTACACCTCCTTAGCTTTAACTCCTCATGGTGGTCTGATCCATCCCCAACCCAAATACGACCAATACCTTCAAACTAGGTCTGCTTGATGCCCAAGCCTCCCGCTCGGTCTTGCCTCCAAGGTCCCCTTCTTCGAGTTCTACGAGCCTCTTTCGACATCGTGGTCCCTTACATATCCCTCAACCCAAAGTTGAGAGTTCTTATAAAATTCCTAAAGGACATTACGCCAAAATATTACTCTGGTCGGTACATCATTGTTGCCTTGTGTAGATGATTTGAAAGTAACGCAGTCTCCTGCTGCCATTTCCACACTGGAACTCCTCCAGTCGTGCCCTTCCCAAAAGAAGGCTCTATTATCTGCCGTGGGCGCTGTAGATCCTGCTGATGACCAAATGATTATTTTTGACGCCACTCAATCGGACCATCCTCCCCTCCCTCCTTCCATCGCCTTCCAAATCCCGGTCAAAATCCGGAATGCCAACGTTTCTCGGTGTATAATTGATGAGGGGGCATCCACCTGTGTGATGTCCGCTTCAGTTTGGAAGCAACTCGGATCTCCTGAGTTGGCCCCTTCCACGATCACCCTTCGAGCGTGGGATGGCCACGCCTCCCAGCCCATTGGCCTCTTCTGTAATTGTCCTATCACTCTTGCGGGCAAGACTGTTTGCGTTGACGTCGAAGTCATCGACGCCCCTCTAGATTACAACATTCTCTTGGGGCGAAGCTACACCTATGCCATGTATGCTGTCCCTTCCGCGGTTTTTCGCAAGTTGTCTTTTTCTCACAATGGAAAGATAGTCACCATCGACCAGTTGACTTATCATGAGCCAAAGTCTCAGCCCTCCCTTGAGACGACCATCTCTTCTGTAGCCAATAAGAAAACCATCGATTCCTTGACCAGTGTCTCTCCCGGCGTCTACAAAGACTCCTCTTTGCTTGGAACTTTCCCTGGTCTCCCTCCTCCTCCTACGTCTGATCCCATCTTATCGAATGTTTGCATGAAGCAATCGTCTCTGGCCGCCCTTAAGCGACCCGCTTCGGCTAGTCAGCAACCTCCGACTCAACCTCGCCCACTGCAACCCGCTCCTAGCCATTCATCTCAGCCAGCCAGACCTCCTCCTTCTGGCCCTTCTCCTACAGCTGGTATCCCTGAACCCCTCTATCCTCCTGGGTCGGTTCCCCCAGGCCTCAACCATCTCGGAGCCGTCCCTCCTGGTCATTATCTCGCTGGTCAGATACCTTTCCTGGCTCCCCCTCCCGGAGTCTATACGGTCCCTGTCATGGCCACCCTCTCTCTCCCTAACCTAACCCTGGGCATACCCGTCTGGTACCTTGACCCTCCAGCCGCTACCCCACCTGGTCACCCCAAACCCTATCTTTCTTTGACACCGGTTCAACCGGTCCCCCTCGCTTCCTCCGTTCCACCATGCCCTCCGCACCTCCCCAGGACCCTGCCCCTGTGGTGACAGCTCCAGGAAAGAAAGGCAAAGCTTGCAAGGGGGCAGCCAAAGACAAGGCCACCCCGACTGACCTGACTCCTCCTCCGCCCGCAAAGCCTTGTGCCTTGTGTGATGTCCTCGGCCACGCCACCCATACTTGTCCTGAATTGCCCCGTATCCAACCCATGGTTAAAGTCGCGTTCCCTGAGTCTACGGTCCCTGACCCCTCTATTCCATCCTCGTCCGTACCCAAGAACGCAAAGATTATTCGCACCAACAAACCCTGCGCTTTATGCGGTATCCATGGCCATTACTCCCACCATTGTCCTCACCTGACGCATTACCGCGCCTCTTTAGAAGTAGTCCGCGAGTATGAGGTTGAACAAAATCAGTCCACCTCTCCCATACTTGCGCAGTATGCTTCAGGTCAGCTTGAGGATCCCCCCGCTCCCATTGACATCCCCCCCCTGATGTCCAGATGACGGAGTCTACTCCCACCATTCTTTACCTATCATCCTCTGTGAGACCCTTGGAGAACATTCCCTTTGAATCCTCCCCTGTTGTTTCGCTTGACCCCCCTTTAGCAACCACCCTGGGCTCAACATCATTTGACCATTTGTTTCTCTGTTCTTCTGTCACTCCCCATGATGATCCGTATGTGAGCCTTTCTTCCTCTATGGATGATTTAGGTAGCTTTGCCACGTCATGTGGTTTCCCTTCCACTCGTCATCCCCTCTTTTCCCGTCCGGATGCCTCCTTGGGAACCTTTTCCACCCTTGACCTCATCCTTCCCGCCCATACACGGGATAACACCACCCGTACCTCTGTTGACCTCCGCAGCCCGAGTCCCAGCCACCCCTCCTATAGCCCTCATATACCACCATCTAGTTTGTATATGCATCCTAGCCATCTTTCCCATCACACTCCTTCCAGCAGTTGCCGCTCGATGTCTACTATACACTCACGCTGCCGTCATTGTTCCTCCTCCCCCCATTTTTTGTCTTGTCACACTATTCCGCAGGACCTCCCGTCCCTACCCTATATCGGTTACGCCGATGGTGCAAGTCGTTACTCCCGGAATCTAGCCTTGGCAGGTTGGGCCATTTTTACCCCCTTGCATGCCCTTGTTCTCTCAAACGGGGTCTGCATTGGTACTGCCACCAATAATCAGGCCGAATATGATGCAGTGCGTGGTCTCTTAGCCGATGCCCTCTCTCATCGCATCCTCCATATGCATGTTCGTTTAGATTTCTTACTTCTTGTCATGCAACTAAATGGTGTCTATCATGTGCGTAATCCTGTGCTGTTTAGACGATATTTACGAGTGAAACTCTTGCTACGTGAATTTGAAACCATAACTTTCAACCATGTACCTCGAGAACAGAATCACTATGTAGATAGTATTGCAAACCTTGTTCTAGATTGGCATTTATCACACGCATTTGATACAAGACAATAACATTCATAATCATTAAAAAAGATGCATATCCATAATATGTGTCGCAAAACATCTGTTTAGAGTCCATCTACTCTGATACATATGACATGCCCATAGCATGTTACAAAAAACTCAAAACTGGGGACACCATCTGGCCCTACATACACACTAGCGAGCACCACCTGTCCCACACCTAATCACTATCTGGCGGATCCCGAGCCAATGGCTCTGCCCCTGCAGCCTGAAGATCATGTATCCCCTGACCGGCCATCGCCATGCGCCACATGACACCTCGCTATTCCGAGGGTAGACCAATACATGGCTCTATGTACTGGTCATCTAAGTCTTGCCACCCGCGCTCTGACACCCCGGTCAGCAACCTCTTGCATCTATGGCGGATGTCCTCTAGAAGGGCGGCCGCATCCTCATTATGCGCTGCTCTTGACCCACTCGGACCTGCAGCTCCAGATGCTACCAGTCGTCCCATATATCCGGCCGGTTTTACCGGAGCTATATCTGCATACCAAAAGTACATGAATCAGTACCCTATCTACGATTCACTAACTTTAACATGCCCAAAAAAGAGTAGTTACTTGTCACTTACCATCGGGTCCCCATACTCGACCAGGCGGAAGTGGTAGGTCCGGATCCCCACAATAACTCATTCCACTATAGGGATAATCGTCTATGTATAATGGCATCTGATCCCAATGGGCAAATAACTCAGGTCGAAACACTCGTCTGATCGCCCCTCCTCCTCCTCTGCACAGTAGCCGCCCCCACCGGCGCATCCTAGGCTCTCTCGGGCCCCCATCTGGGAGCTGTATACGAGGTCGTAAGGTCGGGATCTTCTCAAAGAAGAAGGTGCACAATAAAGTCCCATACGAGCAATCGTGGTTCACTTGCCGCTTGCAGAGTGACAACTGTCGTTTTAACGACACCAACATCATTTGGGCCCACCCATAGTAGGTCCCACTCAACACACTCTCCACAATCATCATCTTCCCCCCTGTGATGTGATGGAGCCTGGTTTCCCAGGATCCTTAGCACCGCTGTGGCCACCACACGGGTCTCTAACCTCTCTAGGTCCCCGATCGGTATCCGAGTCCCTTTGATTTGGAGACCTGGTCAGCAATGTCGCTCCACAAACTCCATGATATGCCGCCCCCGCGGTAACACTGGCTGCGTGTTTCCCACCATCCCAAGTGGTGGGAGACTCATCAGGAAATACAGATCCTGGACTGTCAATTCGATCCTGTGCCCCTGCACTATAAAGACCTCATGATCTGGATCCCAATAACTGACAATCCGGGCCAACAAGGGCTCCCCAGCTCTCATCAGAGGGTTCTCCAAAAACTTCAGAACCCCAAACCTGGCTAGTACACGACGGACACCCTGATCCGCCTGGATCTCTGACCGCAATGTACCCAGGTCTCTCTCTCTCTAGTTGACCCGTATATTTGCCATATCTGCACAAAAACATCATCTTTGTCAGCATACAGATAGGAAACACTGCAACCATCCACAAAAACCAAAATCTCAGCCCTAACACAGCACTAAAAGCCCCTCCATCTTCAGGTCACACTTTTCTGCGAAATCCTGGGACAGGTCACACTTTTTTGCTCAAAACCTGCTTCCCAGGTCGCAGATTTTGGCCCAAAAAGTGCGACCCGGCCGTAGAGATCAAAGAGGGTCTGTTCCTGAGATTTTGGGCCCTAAATTGAACTTTCAATCCATCAAAATGAAAGAGTAAGGTTAGACCTCTTACCTACAACTGACGGATCCCAATTCCAACGGTCGGTTTGTCCGCTACGCTCGCCGCAAGATTTCGGGCCTTCTCTCCTCTCTACATTCACCACAGCAACACTAGCAAATGAGTGGATTTGGAGGGAAAACTTCCTTATTAAAAGAGGACCCTTGTTTCTTTTTTCACCTGCTGCGACCATATCGTAGCTCCGTTTGACAAACCGTCTGCACCGTTGGAAAGCTCTCACCGAGCCCTCAAATGGGTATCTGTTAGTTTTTTGTGATTTGATACTTCACTAGGACACATTTTGTCCAAGATGTGTCACTTCAACTCCCCCCAAAATCGAATTTCTTCACTTACAACACTTGTACTTGGGGCACCACTTTGCCTCCATACTTGTCTTTGTTTGTGTCTATTTTCGTCATGAGATACCATCTTGTACTCATGTGTGGTAGCACCATCGAGTCGCCCTTGTTTAGAGCATCCAAGTTGAGTCATCATCGCATTCATGGCGTCTATCCCGAGTCCCATTGTACCCCGCTATAGTCCTCCATCCTTCCTTGCTTGGTATCTCTCTTGAGTCGCACATTATGGCTTTTAGTCCCATTGTCCCCTATCCCTTATGATATTGTGTCAGTCGCTGTCATGTCATTCATGTCCTTTATGCTCTAGCAAGGGAAGTCGTCCATTCGCTACTCACTCCCCTCCATTCCATCTTCATCATTGGTATTAGTTTGTCCGTCGCTCTACTATTTTCTCTCGTGCCTTAGTTGAGGATCTCTCATTGCCTCACCTATGGTGGACCTCCTTCTGTCGACATCAGCTCCTTCATTCCAGAAGACAGGTCTAGAGAGCGGTGTACCTTGGTTCCAGCTTCCACTCTTGTTCGGTGCCTCGGATCAGGCAAAGGGATCTCTCATTTCCCTTTGACTTGATTGTTTCTCCACTCCAGCTCCTTTCAGCATGATCTAGATCCGTATGCTTGATGGTCCAGTGATGCAGCAGTAGCTATTGGTGATGCTCGGGTGTGTGTGATATTTTTCAGCCCTCATGAGCGGGTGGCCCTGTAGGTAGCCCCCACATGCTCGGATGACCTCTTCATTGCACCCTTCGATGCAGCTCCATATATTTGATGATGTCGGCCTTAGCCGCTTGCAGCACCTCTTTGATTTGCATGTATCAGTCAGATTTTGTGAGCCCTTCCCCGCTTGTAGGGGGCATTTGGGTTGTATTTGTATCTCATGTACTCAGATATTATTGTATAAGTCCTGGCTGTTATCCCAGGCACAACATGTATATGGGATCCCTCATTGTATTTTTATCTGGCTCATGTTTATGCCAGCTGTAATTTATGGTTTGGTCCCTTGTTTACTGGACACACTATTCTTTTGTACTTTGTCTCGGTGGGCATAGGTATGCCTCCCCCACCGCCTTTAGCACAAGTACCCTCTCATAAAAAGAGACTTGTTGCACCTACAAGTCTCGTCTCCTCCGGGTCTAGTTCTTCAGCACATTAGTCTACCTTACATTTCTCTCTCTGACTTCCCTTTTTGATGTCTGGTGATTGAGTTCTTACAACGTACTTCGGTCATACGATTTTCTCCTAACACTCGCACGCTGGGGGGCATTCTGTTACACCATTTTTTGGTCGTCTAACCTACTATCATTATATGGACCCAAGTACACCATGTAAGACCAATTTTACCCTAAGTAAAATTGCTTTCATTATGTAAAATAACTTAATAAAACACATTTATTAGGTTGTTTATGGTCTAAACAGGAAACCCCAAAGGGAAATATTAAACAAATCTATATTTGTTTGATTTCCCTCATGGAATAATAAATTAAACAATAATTTAATTATTATTCCTGGTCATGTTTAACCTAAAACAAAGAAATTAATTAGATAAATCCTTATTTATCTTATTATTTTCTAGGAATAACTATTTAAATCTTATTTAAATAATATTCCTTGTTAAATATGACTAAATCACCTATAAAATAATTAAATAAATCATTATTTATTTTATTATCTTTCAACCATTTCCTTAAAATGATAAATAAATCATTTATTTATTTATTATTCACAAATAAATGGATTTGACCCAAGTCAAATACTTTTTCCTCCAACAAATATAATAAAATATTCCATAAAAGGTAAGATCTAGATTTAGTTAAGGTTATTTTAATCATGCACCAAGATCTAGAAGGACCCAATATTTTGTTATAAATAGGAGGGTTTTTCCTACCATTCTTCACCTTTTGTTGCCTATTAGATCTCTCGATCTATACACTTAGTCACATTCTTCATTATTTGCTTTGTGAGCTCCCTTTGAGTTCTATGTTTGTCTGGGTTTTCTACACCAACAAGAGAGAGAAATGCTAGATCTGAAGCGCTGAGGACTTTCAAGAACCCATCCCATCGAGGATAATTGGACACACCTTTCTTGTTTTCCTCTCAGGTGCCCTTAATATAAAAACTTCTTTCAAAAATATTGTTCTTATTCTGTCTATGGATGTATGGAGAAAACTCTTAATTTTACTGCTTAATGTCTTTCTATGCATAGATCTGGTTTTTTGCAGCACTTGTCTTGATCAACTAACTGCAGATCTGAAGATATTGGCAGCCATATTTGATGTTAGGGCTATAAGTTATGTGTAGCTAAAGTGGTATTTTTTCGTACACTTGGACAAAAGATTCATACTAACAACATTCACCAGGATAAAACATGCTTTTGCTGAAGCTCCTGTACTAGCTGGGCCAGATTATACTAAATCATTTATGATCTTTTCTTTTGCATCACCTCACACGGTAGCTGGAGTGTTATTACAGAAAAATGAAGAAGGATATGAGCAACCTATTTCCTTTTTCAATCAGGTTCTCCATGATGCAAAACTGAAATATAACATATTAGAGAAGCAGGCATATGCCCTAGTAAAATCCCTCAAAGCTTTTCGCATATATATTTTGCAGTCTCACATCACTGCATTCGTATCTACTGTAGCTGTAAAGGATATCCTTGTCCAGGGAGATAGTGAAGGGAAAAGGGGAAGGTGGATTGCTAAAATACAGGAGTATGATCTAGATATCCGCCCTACCAAGCTGATCAAAGGACAGGGGCTTGCAAAAATTCTATCTGAATCAAACTATCAAGCTCTAGGCATAAATTTTTCTATGATTTCAAGTGAAGAGTCTAAGAGTGAAAAGGAGCAGCCAGGATTAGAGAAGGATATTCAGAAAGCACACATAAAATATCTCACCAGTCCATGGTACAAAGAAATAGTTGAATATCTTTTGACACTCAGCTGTCCTCCAAGTTGTGATAAAGAAAAATATAGAGCTTTAAGATTGAAATCACAGAAATACATAGTTTCTAATGGCCAACTATATTGGAAAGATCCTTCGGGCATCCTATTATTGTGCCTCACAGAGGATGAAACAGAGAGTATAATGGTCGAATTTCATGAGGGAATCTGCAGAGGGCATTATAGCTGGAGGGATACAACTCATAAAATCCTGAAGGCCGGTTTCTACTGGCCAAAATTATTTGGAGATGTTTTTACTTGGGTCAGAGCATGTGATAAGTGTCAGAAATTTGCTGAGAGATAGAAGTTGGCAGCTCTGCCCCTGATTCCAGTTCATGTGAATGAGCCATTTCAACAATGGAGAATATATTTTATTGGAGAAATACATCCCCCATCAAGTGGACAACATAAATGGATATTGAAAGCCACAGATTACTTTACAAAATGGGTGGAAGCCATACCTGCAAGGAATGCTACTGACACTGTCATCATAAAGTTTATGGAAGAAAACATCATATCCAGGTTTGGCTGCCCTGCTAGAATAGTGACTGATAATGCATAGGCCTTCAAATCTGCAAAATTTGTATATTTCTGCCAGTAGTATAATATTGCACTAAATCATTCCACAGCCTACTATCCATAGGGAAATGGCTTGGAAGAATCCTCTAACAAAACTCTAGTGAGGGCCTTGAAGAAAACTATAAATGAGAATCAGAAAAATTGGGATTCCCAATTGAAATTTCCTCTATGGGCTAATAGAATCACTAGTAAGAGAGAAACTAGGAAATCTCCATATGAATTGGTATATGGACGAGCGGCAATGTTTCCCGTGCAGCTGGATTTACCAGTGGCACGTTTCATGCAAGAAAGTAAGGAGGAATCTGATGATATGATCAAGAGAATCAATCAATTGGTGGAATTATAGGAAACACGAGACCAAGTGAATAAGAGATTAACAGAATATCAAGAGAAAATGAAACATATATTTGATCAGCATGAAAAAGACATGAAATTGCAGATTGGAGTTCTAGCGCTCAGGTGGGACATTCGAAGGGCTGAAAAAGGAAAGCATGGTAAATTCGACCCTCTATGGTTTGGCCCATTCAAAATTGCAGAGCAGAGGGAAAATAAAAATTTCGTGTTGGAGAATGTACAGGGAGAGCTGCTTGATGCCCCTGTGAATGGTCAGTTCCTTAAGCCCTATTTTAAGTTCTAATGCAGGCAAATATAACCTGGTGTACCATATTGTATACTAGTTTCTGTTTTATGTTTTGTTTCAATAATATTGGAGATGGAATAAATCATAAAGTGAAAAGTAAGAGGGGCCGAAGAACAGAGTTTACATAGATTATGATCAGGAGGTCTGCGCAGTTCTCGACACGTCCAGGGATGAACGTACCGTCCCCAGATGGAGCCAATGTTGATCATAATCAGTTCCTTGTTGAGGTTCGACCAACAATCTTGCTTAAACCCCCCTCGATCCTTTCTCTTTGACTCGAGAATCCATTCTAAAGCATATCGTTGATTTCCTTTGCCCACAAAATTATATTCTGTAAAGCTAAAAACCCACTTTTGAAAATATTTTAGGCCTGGCCCCTTCAGCCCTAACCCCTTCGCCATTTCCTACACATGACTGTGAGACGGAACCTAATGCTAAACCTTGAGGGCACTATCAAATATGCATGTCGGGCGAAATATTAGTCATTGATTTGTACAAGATTGAACAGTTTCTGCTGATCAACGTCGTGCTCATAGCCCATCCGCCAGCCGTTAGATCAAACCATAAATCGACGTACCCCATCTTTCCCGCCCTGGTGGTCCCCGCGCCTGCACCCATTGCAAAAACCAGCTTGTTTTTTCCGCACCACTTATCCAGGGAAGGCGGTATTACTCATTGGGCCAGCGATTCCATACGTTGCGTGACAAGTGTCCCAGAGTACGGCCTCAATGCCGCCCGCCCCCGCGCGTTAATGTTCGACTGAAGTCACGCAGCGGAATCCAGCATCGCCGTCAGATCTGGGGGCCTACGTCCAACGGTGGTCGCTTTTCAAAGTTGCACAGATATTAATCTAGGCGTACAATGTCCCGGGCCTGCCACTTCATCGCTCTCCAACGATTTTTGGACCGTTCATCTCGTCCTGTGATCGTATGGCTCAGATCATTTGTATGACCAGCTGTTGACCAAGTTTCCCCCACGTCACTTACCCCACGTGTTCATCGCATTTTCCTCCACCATGCATACATTCCGTCCATAGGTTATATTGTAATGTTTCACGTTAAAAGCCTCCGCCAACATGCATCATTCCACCGATCCGCCATGTCTGCAGCATCATTTCCATTTTACCCCGCTCCATTTCACCACTTTGGCAAGTCTGCACCACCATGTCCATGGATCCCATCACGTCATCGTCCCTGTGTCCGGTTTTCTTTAACATGTTTGTGGGTTTTGCAGGTTGTAGCGACGAGAAATCGCCATTAATCTCTGCCTCCTCCTCTTCCTCTATTTGTACACCAGATTGTTGCATAACCCCCACCTCCTCCAATGGCTAATGTTCCAGCTGTTTTTTAAAACAAATATGCTCCCCTGGCATTACATCAAGTGCTGAATGATATGCCACAAGATTATTTGAAGATCTTGCCCAGATTCACTGGGGAAAATGAAATTGATGCCCAGAAACATCTTGAAACTTTTTTCTCTTTCGCAGAGAACTTTAATGTAGAACATTTGGATGTAGTCCTAAGACTGTTTGTTCAATCTCTGGACGGTGAAGCCAGAAAATGGTTCAAAACATTAGGAAACCTTTCCATAGCCACTTGGGACGATATGGAAAATTCCTTTCTCAGGAATGGGGAGAAAATAAAGATCATGGACAGTGTCTTACTGAGTTCAATACACTCAAGAAGAAACATAATGAAGGGGTGTCAGAGTTTATCAAGAGATTTAATAAGTTATATCTAAACCTCCCTGCAGATATGAAGCCTCATCAGAATGTTGCCAAAGTTGTTTTCATAGCAGCCTTTGACTCAGAGTTTGGTTTCTCTCTCAGGGAAAGGAAGCCTGCCGCCCTAGATGATGCTCAGTCGGACGCTCTTGAGTTGGAAGAAAATTTTGCGTCCACTGGAAAATTAAAAGGGAAAGCTGAACAAGATGCCAGAAGAAGAGGCAAAGAGGAGGTCTCTACCTCTAATCAGGACAAGGATTCAGATAGAATTGAAGAAATGAACAAAATGATTAAGAGTCTTTATAATAAACTGGTCAAGCTTGAATTGGAGACCAAGAACTCAACTTCCAAGAACTTCCAAAATGCTCCAAACAGGGGTTACAATCCTTAGTATAGAAAGCTACCCCTGCAAATATTGCCAAGGGAAGCAAAGGAGCAGCATGATCAGGTACCACACCCATTATACCTGGAAGGCCTAGTAGATGACTCCACTGAAGATGCTGCCTATGAACTGCAAGATGCAAATCTTGCTTTCTCAAACAATGATGAAGTTGAATGTCCATTGCACGAAGAAGAAGAAGAAGCTAAAGACATAGAAGATGCAGAAATTGATAATTATTGCAAACAGTTTAATGATTTCATACAAGCACATTTCAATAGAAGATATGATCTCAGATCTTCCAGGAAGAGAACTCGAGCTGAAGAACAAGAATAAGAGCCTCTCTAGAAGGAAGCACCTGCTCAAAAGGAATCAACAGTGCAGGAAGTTACAGATAAAGGTAAGAGTGCTCTGAACAAACCTTTGCAGTCTAATGATCAAATTCCTTCTTCTTCAAAAGTAGTCACTCCTCCTAATGCTGAGTCTGTATCAAAAGAAGTTAAACCTTCAGCTGAAAAAAAGAGTCAAAAGAAGTTGTAATAGAAAAGTCCCCTCCTGCTTTGAATCTGCAAAAGGAACTTGAGAAAGTCAAAATCCCAGTTCCCCTGACTGAACTGTTTAAACAACCTATATATCTATCTCAAGTTACTTCTTTATTGTTCCCTCCTGAAGCACCAGTCATTCCAGATAGTCTCAACCTCCAAGAAGAAAGACGCATGGTAGTTTTTGGCCCACATGTCGAGGAGATAGACCCCTCTACTCCTCCTTTCTATGTGTCTCTAGTGGTTCATGACCTGTTGTTACACAATTGTATGTTAGATTCTGGAGCTTCCCATAATCTTATGCCTCTGTCAGTCATGGAACAGCCAGGACTACAAATCACACGCCCATACAAAGACCTCTATTAATTTGATTCCAAAAGAGTTAAATGCTTGAGGATGATTAAAGATTTAGTGGTCAACTTGGCCCAAATCCCAACAAAAAGTGTGGTAATGGACATCGTGGTAGCTGATATCCTAGCTCGCTTTGGCATGCTGTTTTCAAGGTCCTGGGGAACGAAAATTGGTGGGTCACTCAAATTAGATTTAACATATGCCATCATCCCAGTTTTTGGTGGCCAGGAGAGGAGGTTATACAGAGAGACTAGATTTGTCAAGATGGTTACTAAGGCTGATAGCTCTGGAAATTCTCCGATCTATAGCAAAGAAGGAGATTTTTCATGTTTAATGCTTGAGGAAGATCAAGATTTTTCTCACGAACCATCCTTCTGTGAAATCAAGACTGAGAAGCCTTTAGAAGACCATGAAGCAGGAGTATGGACTCTACATTTTGACGGAGAAAATTCAAAAGAAGGTAATGGGGCTGGAGTATTATTAATCTCTCCTACAGGAAAATGGATCCCACTGTATTTTAAATTGGAATACGAAGCTACTAATATTGTAGCTAAGTATGAAGCACTTCTGTTGGGATTATAGACAGCCAGGAGCATGGGCATACAATTTTTAAAGGTCCTGGGAGACTCTGAGCTGGTGGTCAAATAGGTCAAGAATCAATGTCCAACCAAACATCCTCGGTTGATGTCTTACAGGAATGAAGTTTGGGACATGGTGGAGAACTTCTTCTTAGCATTTAATATTTAGTTCATGCCCCGGGAGCATAATAGAATGGCAGATTCGCTTGCTGTGGCTGCTAGTACCTTCTGTCCTCCCCAGAACTCTCTCTTGAGGTATGAAATTGAAGTACGTTATAGGCCATCAATCCCAGATAATATCAAGCACTGGCAGGTATTTGAAGATGATGAACAGATGAAGAGATTCTTGGAAACAGTGGGAGAATTCTCCAATATGGAGATTGATGATTGTGAAGAAGATGAGGCTGAGAATACTTCAGAAAATAAATGGGAGGAGAAAGTGGCAGGAAGCAAAGTGTTGCAGTTAAAGGGAAATGTCATTCCTAAAGGTCTGGTGCCTCTAGAAAGATTCTTTGACAAGAATAATGTCCCATTGCAGCCTAGTAAAGTGGTAGAAGAAAATTAGGTAGAAGATCTAAATCTGGGTACTAATGTTGAGCCCAAAATTGTCAAATTATCTAAGAAGGTCCCAAAAGAATACAAGAAGAAATACCTGAAATTATTTCAGTCATACATGGATGTGTTTGAATGGTCCTATCAGGACCTTAAAACTTTTGATATTAGTATAATGCATCATAAAATTCCTCTGAAGGGAGATGTAAAACCTTATCAGCAGAAGATTAGACAAATAAATCCACTCCTGCTGCCCTCTATCGAGAAAGAAATCAAAAAGCTGCTCAAGGCCAAAATAATTGTACCATTGAGGTACTCAGAATGGGTGGCAAACCTGGTCCCTGTCCGAAAGAAAAATGGAGAGATAAGGCTATGTGTGGATTTAGAAATTTAAACAGAGCATCTTTAAAAGATAATTATCCATTGCCCAAGATGGACCACATCCTGCAGAAAGTGGTTGGAGCTTCTAGAATGTCAATGATGGATGGTTTTTTTGGTTATAATCAGGTGGCTGTACTTCCAGAGGATCAGAACAAAACTGCATTCACAACACCATGGGGAACATTTATGTATGCCAGGATGCCTTTTGGGCTGATTAAAGCAGGGGCTACGTTTCAGAGGGCCATGGACATTGCTTTTGTTGGGGAGTTGGATAAACTTTTAGTAGTCTACCTTGATGATATTACCGTGTTTTCAAAAGATGATGCTGAACACATTGAGCACTTACAAAGAACTTTTGAAAAATGCAGAAGGTATGGTCTTTCTCTTAATCCACAAAAGTCTTTATTTGCATTAGAGGAAGGCAAACTTTTGGGGCACACTGTAACTAAAGAAGGGGTGAAAATAGACCCTAAAAGAGTGGAAGTTATAAATGGTGTTAGCCCCCCTATTGAATTCTTGACAAGCAAGCTGGGGGCTAGATTTTTCTGGAGCCTCCAAGGAATGCCTTTCCCCTAAAAATCCATCCTCCTTGGAGTCTCTTTGTGCTGCGCCCAATTCTAATCCTCTCTGATGATCCATTCTTCAAAAGGGCATATTTTACCCCTCATATCCCTGCAAATACCACAATTCTCCTTTTCTCCCTCCCCCCCAAGTTTCCCCCCTTCCTTATCCTCAAATTCCTCGAAACCTCCTTGAAATCCTTTCCCTGCCCCTATTTTGGCCTTTCCTACCCTTCTTTGCCCTATCGTTACCCCTGGCTGGCCCCAAATTGCATTGAAAATGAGTAAAAATACATACATTTCACATATGAGGCCTTAGCCCATTCCCCATTAGCCTCCGCACCTTTTTCCATAAGACCCGACGCCGTGACCAAGGATTTTTCCTTGCGGTGGTTTTTCTCTGTCCGTAGAGTCAAAACCATGGAACCCCCGCAGTTGAATCCTCGGGATGTGGGAAAACCCGATCGAATGGTTGTTATTCACTACGGGGGGTCGCTCCAAAATTCCCGTGCCCGTACACCTTGGCCCCCCGCAGTTCATCCCCACCGTCCATTTAAATCTGCAGATCAACGGTCCATAGCTAGAGCGCTTCAGGCGCATTTTCCACCGTTGATCTGTTCTAGATCTAACGGCGCGGAACACGCCTGACATGGTGGTCCCACTCCCCACTTTCACTGTTCACAAACCGCCGGTTTATTCTGCACCACCCTCGCGCGCTTGGTGGTTTTTCCCCAGAGGCCAGCAATTCCACTCACCTTTCGCCACCTGTCCTCCTGTACGATTTTGAAACCACCGTTCCCGCCCATTAACTCCATCCCCCGCGCATTATCCTTCGGACACAGACGCCCAGCGAAATCGTTGTAGACCGTCCGATCTGGGATGGGCCATCCAACGACCATCGCCCGCTCAAGATGCACGAAGTCTAATGAAGTTTCATGCGCGATAGCTCACGCCATGGCCCGCCATTCGTCATCCTCCGCCGTTGATCTCGACCACAATCAACGGTCTAGATTCGTCTGCCTGCCGTTGACCATTCCACCGTCGCCCCGACCTCCACATCATCCGTCCACGTGTCTTCACCGTACGCCATGTCACCCCACGTGCACCCTCCGTACATGCGCCCATTCCATTACATATAATCGGTTCGTTTCGTGTTTTTTAATGTGTTTTCGTTTGTTTTCCATGTATATTCGCTCTGCAGACCGTCAACTCCTGCCAGAGCGATTCTCACCGTTTCCTCTGCAAGTTTCACCTCCATCACTCCTGCATGGCCATCTCCTCCATCCGTCCACATCATCCATTTCCCATCCATTGTTTTCTTCACAGATATTGTGTTGTTGCAGGGTTGTCAATAGTAAATGACTGCCATGATGCGCGATCTCTTTCACAGTGACAGAGGGATCAATGAAGACTAGGTGCAAAGGTTATATTCAGAGCTTAATGTTACAGGAAGCGTCTGGAGGGTTGCTTGCACCATTAATTCATCAAAGGACAGATTTTAAAACTCTACCAACCCTCCGCCACCATTGAAGCTCGAAATTCACATACAAGGTCAGCAGAGAGCTCGAGGCAGGAAATGGAAGACTCATAAGCTTCTGCAGAGATTTTTAGAAGGCAAAAGTACAATTTGGAAGACCCCGTGGATATTTTGGACGGTCCTATGCACAGAGAGATAATATTATCAGGTTTTCCATATCAGCAGAGTATTCTCCCATGAAAGGACACGGTACACATCATTTTTCAGTCTACATTGTGCCTCGAATGAAGATCTACGCCCTTTCAAAAGTCCTACATCATCAAGAAGCATTTGTTACACAGTATGGATACCCTAGCAGCATTATTTCACCAGTTTGTCCAGTCAACAAAGAATGACAGTAGTTCTGCATCCAGAGTACCAGAAGTAATTGCACAGATTTAAAGCAGAATGGGTTGCGGCCTTCCCCCTCTTCTGAGCGTTAATTATTCATTTAATTCTTCACCTACCATCTTCTGCTCTGTTTTTTCCTATAAGAATCCAAAAGAACACATTGTAAAGGTTGTTGTTGTTCTCTTGCTCGGCTGTTGCTGTTAGAGGGAGCCAGTTTGACTGTTAGAACAGTCTTGGGAGGGAGTTATAGAGTAGTTTGTATGTAATAGGTTGGGAGGAGAAAGTTTGGATTGTATTAACCATTGAGCTTATTGTACATGACTAGTTTTGCACCAATTAATCAAAGAATATTTCACAGGATCCTGGTCTTTTACTATTGGTGATGTTTTTCCTAACTCTGTTTATTACATTTTCATACTGTTTCATGTTCTTCTGGTAGGAAACAGAAGTATAGCATAGGATTCACCCTTGTTAGCTGCCCTATGTTCCTGCTCTCCCTACCTTTGATGTTTTATGCTTTATGTGTATCTAAGAGTGAATTCATGTGGTTTAACCAGCGCAGTGGATGTTATTGCCTACTAGCTGATGTATGAACTTATGGGTTTGCTGCTTGGATGTTTCTTTGTCAAATCTATCTCTGTTTTTTCCCTTGGAGTTGCTAAAGCAGACCTGGAGTTAAATGACCCCTGGTCCGATCTATAAGCAGCCCCTTTGTCCCTCTTTGAGAGCTGACTTTGAGTATGTCCAATCAGGTCTGGAGTTAAATGACCTCTGACCTGATCTATAGATAGAAATTTGGTTGTCTTTCCTTCTGTCACCTTCTTTCCTTAATGTTCCATCCCATCATCTATCTAAAAGATCCTTTAGTATAGATGACTTGCCCTTTGGAAGCCTTGACTAGTTGTTGCATGTAATTACCTTTCATGACTCCATAGCCCAATGGATGGCACTTTCTTGGCCTATCCCCTTTGCTGAAATATCCTGCTGCCTTGTTCCTTTCTCCCATTACCTTCTCAGTTTATGATCTCCTAACCAACCCAACAACCAACCAACCAAATCATTTGAGACCCCCTTTGTGCTTCATACCTAGCCTAACATCTCATTTTGAGCTCTCAAAGATACATCATTCTTTTCTTTATTGGAGAGATCCCTCTTCGGGTCCAGGAGGGCTAGATCCTAGGGCCCAAAAGTGGTATTGATGTTGTCTCATCTTTTGGTCTTGCCAATCTGGCCAAAACATGGGAACCCCAACAAATGGTATTTCTCTCCCCAGGAATAAGAAAGAAGTGCAGGTGTTTCTAGGCCAAATTAATTTTATGAGAAGGTTTATTCCTAACTATGCTGAGATAGTTAGGCATATAACTGATATGCTGAAAAAGAATAATGAGGTAAAATGGTCTCAGGAATCTAGAGAGGCATTCACTAGGATAAAACATGCTTTTGCTGAAGCTCCTGTACTAGCTGGGCCAGATTATACTAAATCATTTATGATCTTTTCTTTTGCATCACCTCACACAGTAGCTGGAGTGTTATTACAGAAAAATGAAGAAGGATATGAGCAGCCTATTGCCTTTTTCAGTCAGGTTCTCCATGATGCAGAACTGAAATATAACAGATTAGAGAAGCAGGCATATGCCCTAGTAAAATCCCTCAAATATTTTCGCATATATATTTTGCAGTCTCACATCACTGCATTCGTACCTACTGCAGCTGTAAAGGATATCCTTGTCCAGGGAGACAGTGAAGGGAAAAGGGGAAGGTGGATTGCTAAAATACAAGAGTATGATCTAGATATCCGCCCTACCAAGCTGATCAAAGGACAGGGGCTTGCAAAAATTCTATCTGAATCAAACTATCAAGCTCTGGGCATAAATTTGTCTATGATTTCAGGTGAAGAGTTTGAGAGTGAAAAGGAGCAGCCAGGATTGGAGAAGGTTACTCAGAAAGCACACATAAAATATCTCACCAGTCCATGGTACAAAGAAATAGTTGAATATATTTTGACACTCAGCTGCCCTCCAAGTTGTGATAAAGCAAAATATAGAGCTTTAAGATTGAAATCGCAGAAATACATAGTTGCTAATGGCCAACTATATTGGAGAGATCCTTCGGGAATCCTGTTATTGTGCCTCACAGAGGATGAAACAGAGAGTATAATGGTCGAATTTCATGAGGGAATCTATGGAGGGAATTATAGCTGGAGGGCTACAGCTCATAAAATCCTAAAGGCCGGTTTCTACTGGCCAAAATTATTTGGAGATGTTTTTACTTGGGTCAGAGCATGTGATAAGTGTCAGAAATTTGCTGAGAGACAGAAGTTGGCAGCTCTACCCCTGATTCCAATTCATGTGAATGAGCCATTTCAACAATGGGGAATAGATTTTATTGGAGAAATACATCCCCCATCAAGTGGACAACATAAATGGATATTGACAGCCACAAATTACTTTACAAAATGGGTGGAAGCCATACCTGCAAGGAATGCTGCTAACACTGTCATCATAAAGTTCATGGAAGAAAACATCATATCCAGGTTTGGCTGCCCTGCTAGAATAGTGACTGATAATGCACAGGCCTTCAAATCTGCAAAAATTGTAAATTTCTGCCAGCAGTATAATATTGCACTAAATCATTCCACAACCTACTATCCACAGGGAAATGGCTTGGCAGAATCCTCTAACAAAACTCTAGTCAGGGCCTTGAAGAAAACTATAAATGAGAATCAGAAAAATTGGGATTCCCAATTGAAATTTGCTCTATAGGCTAATAGAATCACTAGCAAGAGAGAAACTGGGAAATATCCATATGAATTGGTATATGGACGAGCGGCAGTGTTTCCCGTGCAGCTGGCTTTACCAGTGGCACGTTTCATGCAAGAAAGTCAGGAGGAATCTGATGATATGATCAGGAGAATCAATCAATTGGTGGAATTAGAGGAAACACGAGACCAAGTGAATCAGAGATTAACAGAATATCAAGAGAAAATGAAACATATATTTGATCAGCATGCAAAAGACATGAAATTACAGATTCGAGATCTAGTGCTCAGGTGGGACATTCGAAGGGCTGAAAAAGGAAAGCATGGTACATTCGACCCTCTATGGTTTGGCCCATTCAAAATTGCAGAGCAGAGGGCCAATAACACTTTCGTGCTGGAGAATGTACAGGGAGAGCTGCTTGATTCCCCTATGAATGGTCAGTTCCTTAAGCCCTATTTTCAGTTCTAATGCAGGAAAAGATAACCTGGTGTACCATATTGTATACTAGTTTTTGTTTTATGTTTTGTTTCAATAATATTGGAGATGGAATAAATCATAAAGTGAAAAGTAAGAGGGGCTGAAGAATAGAGTTTACATAGATTATGATCAGGAGGTCTGCGCAGTTCTCGACACGTCCAGGGATGAACGTGCCATCCCCAGATGGAGCCAATGTTGATCATAATCAATTCCTTGTTGAGGTTCGACCAGCAATATTGCTTAAACCCCCCTCGATCCTTTCTCTTTGACTCGAGAATCCATTCTAAAGCCTATCGTTGATTTCCTTTGCCCCCAAAATTATATTTTGTAAAGCTAAAAACCCACTTTTGAAAATATTTTAGGACTGGCCCCTTCGGCCCTAACCCCTTCGCCATTTCCTACACATGACTGTGAGCCGGAACCTAATGCTAAACCTTGAGGGCGCTATCAAATATGCGTGTCGGGCGAAATATTAGTCGTTGATCTATACAAGATCGAACAATTTCCGCTGATCAACGCCGTGCTCATAGCCCATCCGCTAGCCATTAGATCAAACCATAAATCGACGTACCCCATCTCTCCCGCCTTGGTGATCCCCGCGCCTACACCCATTGCAAAAACCAGCCTGTTTTTTCCGCACCACTTATCCAGGGCAGGCGGTATTCCTCATTGGGCCAGCGATTCCATACGTTGCGTGACAAGTGTCCCAGAGTATGGCCTCAATGCCGCCAGCCACCGCGCATTAATGTTCGACTGAAGTCACGCAGCGGAATCCAGCATCGTCGTCAAATCCGGGGGCCTACATTCAACAGTGGTCGCTTTTCAAAGTTGCATGGATATTAATCTAGGCGTACAATGTCCCGGGCCCGCCACTTCATCGATCTCCAACGCTTTTTGGATTGTTCATCTCGTCCTGTGATCGTATGGCCCAGATCATTTGTATGACCAGCTGTTGACCAAGTTTCCCCCACGTCACTTACCCCACGTGTTCATCGCATTTTCCTCCACCATGCATACATTCCGTCCATAGGTTATATTGTAATGTTTCACGTTAAAAGCCTCCGCCAACCTGCATCATTCCACCGATCCGCCATGTCTGCAGCATCATTTCCATTTTACCCCGCTCCATTTCACCACTTCGACAAGTCTGCACCACCATGTCCATGGATCCCGTCGCGTCATCGTCCCTGTGTTCGGTTTTCTTTAACATGTTTGTGGGTTTTGCAGGTTGCAGCGACGAGAAATCACCATTAATATCTGCCTCCTCCTCTTCCTCCATTTGTACACCAGATTGTTGCACAACCCCCACCTCCTCCAATGGCTAATGTTCCAGATTTTTTGTTAAACAAATATGCTACCTTGGCATTACCTCAAGTGCTGAATGATATGCCACAGGATTATTTGAAGATCTTGCCCAGATTCACTGGGGAAAATGAAATTGATGCCTAGAAACATCTTGAAACTTTTTTCTCTTTCGCAGAGAACTTTAATGTAGAACATTTGGATGTAGTCCTAAGATTGTTTGTTCAATCTTTGGACGGTGAAGCCAAAAAATGGTTCAAAACATTAGGAAACCGTTCCATAGCCACTTGGGACGATATGGAAAATGCCTTTCTCAGGAAATGGGGAGAAAAGAAAGATCATGGAAAGTGTCTTACTGAGTTCAATACATTCAAGAAGAAACATAATGAAGGGGTGTTAGAGTTTATCAAGAGATTTAATAAGTTATATCTAAACCTCCCTGCAGATATGAAGCCTCATCAGAATGCTACCAAAGTTGTTTTCATAGCAGCCTTTGACTCGGAGTTTGGTTTCTCTCTCAGGGAAAGGAAGCCTGCCACCCTAGATGATGCTCAGTCGGACGCTCTTGAGTTGGAAGCAAATTTTGCGTCCACTGGAAAATTAAAAAGGAAAGCTGAACAAGATGCCAGGAAAAGAGGCAAAGAGGAGGTCTCTACCTCTAATCAGGACAAGGATTCAGATAGAATTGAAGAAATGAACAAAATGATTAAGAGTCTTTCTAATAAACTGGTCAAGATTTAATTGGAGACCAAGAACTCAGCTTCCAAGAACTTCCAAAATGCTCCAAACAGGGGTTACAATCCTTAGTATAGAAAGCTACCCCTTCAAATATTTCCAAGGGAAGCAAAGAAGCAGCATGATCAGGTACCACACCCATTATACCTGGAAGGCCTAATAGATGACTCCACTGAAGATGTTGCCTATGAACTGCAAGATGCAAATCTTGCTTTCTCAAACAATGATGAAGTTGAATGTCCATTGCACGAAGAAGAAGAAGAAGCTAAAGACATAGAAGATGCAGAAATTGATAATTATTGCAAACAGTTTAATGATTTCATACAAGCACATTTCAATAGAAGATACGATCTCAGATCTTCCAGGAAGAGAACTAGAACTCAAGAACAAGAAGAAGAGCCTCTCCAGAAGGAAGCACCTGCTAAAAAAGAATCAAAAGTGCAGAAAGTTACAGATAAAGGTAAGACTCCTCTGAACAAACCTTTGCAGTCTAATGGTCAAATTCCTTCTTCTTCAAAAGTAGTCACTCCTCCTAATGCTGAGTCTGTATCAAAAGAAGTTAAACCTTCAGCTGAAAAAAAAGAGTCAAAACAAGTTGTAATAGAAAATTCCCCTCCTGCTTTCAATTTGCAAAAGGAACTTGAGAAAGTCAAAATCCCAGTTCCCCTGACTGAACTGTTGAAACAACCTATATATCAATCTCAAGTTACTTCTTTATTGTTCCCTCCTGAAGCACCAGTCATTCCAGATAGTCTCAACCTCCAAGAAGAAAGACCCATGGTAGTTTTTAGCCCACACGTCGAGGAGATAGACCCCTATACTCCTCCTTTCTATGTGTCTCTAGTGGTTCATGACCTGTTGTTACACAATTGTATGTTAGATGCTGGAGCTTCCCATAATCTTATGCCTCTGTCAGTCATGGAACAGGTAGGACTACAAATCACACGTCCATACAAAGACCTCTATTCATTTGATTCCAAAAGAGTTAAATGCTTGGGGATGATTAAAGATTTAGTGGTCAACTTGGCCCAAATCCCAGCAAAAAGTGTATTAATGGACATCGTGGTAGCTGATAGCCTAGCTCGCTTTGGCATGCTGTTGTCAAGGTCCTTGGGAATGAAAATTGGTGGGTCACTCAAATTATATTTAACATATGCCACCATCCCAGTTTTTGGTGGCCAGGAGAGGATGTTATACAGAGAGACTAGATTTGTCAAGATGGTTACTAAGGCTAATAGCTCTGGAAATTCTCCAGTCTATAGCAAAAAGGATATTTTTCATGTTTTATGCTTGAGGAAGATCAATATTTTGCTCACGAACCATCCTTCTGTGAAATCAAGAATGAGAAGCCTTTAGAAGACCATGAAGCAGGAGTATGGAATCTACATTTTGATGGAGCAAATTCAAAAGAAGGTAATGCGGCTGGAGTACTATTAATCTCTCCTACAAGAAAATGGATCCCACTGTCTTTTAAATTGGAATACGAAGCTACTAATAATGTAGCTGAGTATGAAGCACTTCTGTTGGTGTTAAACCATTTTTTGGTCATCTAACCTATTATCATTAGATGGACCCAAGTACACCATGTAAGACCAATTTTACCCTAAGTAAAATTGCTTTCACTATGTAAAATAACTTAATAAACCACATTTATTAGGTTGTTTATGGTCTAAACAGGAAACCCCCAAAGGAAATATTAAACAAACCTATTTTGTTTAATTTTCCTCATGGAATAATTAATTAAACCATAATTTAATTATTATTCCTAGTCATGTTTAACCTAAAAACAAAGAAATTAATTAGATAAACCTTTATTTATCTTATTATTTTCTAGGAATAATTATTTAAATCTTATTTAGATAATATTCCTTGTTAAATATGACCAAATCACCCACAAATAATTAAATAAATCATTATTTATTTAATTATCCTTCAACTACTTCCTTAAAAAGATAAATAAATCATTTATTTATTTATTATTAACAAATAAAGGGATTTGACCCAAGTCAAATACTTTTTCCCTCCAACAAATATAATAAAATATTCCATAAAAGGTGGATCTAGATTTGGTTAACATTATTTTAATCGTGCACCAAGATCTAGAATGACCGAATATTTTGTTATAAATAGGAGGGTTTTTCCTACCATTCTTCACCTTTTGTTGCCTATTAGATCACTCTGGATCTATACACTTGGTCACATTTTTCTACATTATTTTGCTGTGTGAGCTCCCTTTGAGTTCTATCTTTGTCTGGGTTTTCTACACCAACAAGAGAGAGAGATTCTAGATATGAAGTGCTGGGGATTTCCAAGAACCCATCCCATTGAGGAGAATTGGATACGCCTTCTTGTTTTCCTCCCAGGTGCCCTTAATACAAAAATTCTTTCAAAAAATTGTTCTTGTCTTGTCTATTGGTATATGGAGCAAACCCTTCTTTTTACTGCTTAATGTCTTTCTATGCATAGATCTGGTTTTTTGCAGCTCTTTTCTTGATCAACTAACCGCAGATCTGAAGATATTGGCAGCCACTTTTTTTGTTAGGGATATTAGTTATGCGTAGCTAAAGTGGTCCTTTTTCATACACTTCGACAAAGGATTCATACTAACAAATGGCGACTCCACACGGGTTTTAAATTACGACCGCTGTCGTTTTTCATATTCCTGCATATCCAGCTACTTCAGACCCTAGGGTTTCTTTTCAGCTATTTATTTTTCCTATTTTTATGTTGTTTTTCTCACATAAAACCCCAAAACATTAAAATTTCTAACTTCCGTGTGTTTCTGGCCGTATTGCGCAGGTAAGCGACACCAGCCGCCACTGAGACGGCAAATTTTCTGAAAATCTACCGCCGAGACAATCGAACGGGAGGTCGCACTTTTCAAATTTTTCGTTTTAATTCGCACCGAAAACAAAGCGAACCTGCGACCTGCCAATTTTTCAGTGGTTTTTCTGCAATTTTTCTGGGTTTTGCTGAAGCTTCTGTCAAGGTTTTCCAGCCTCTGTCTCAGCCCGCTTTGACCTAGTTCTGATCTGTTTTTACTCATCTAAGTGGGAACCTAGCCCCCTAGGGCTTCAGTACCCTCCACTTTTTGTGGAAGAGTTTTAGCTGTTTTAGCCGTCTGTTTTTCAGAGTTTCAGCCTTCCCTTTTTTAGATCTGAAACCTCCTCCTCAGATCCCTTTAAATTAGCCTTTCTTCCTTTCAAATCACCTCTTGTCATTTTGTTTGGACCTCTTTTTAGGACCTCCTCCCTGTCCTTTCCGCTTTTTGCTGATTTCCTCCCTTTTTCCAGCCACCTTGCCTCTGTCTCTTGGCTGTGATCTGCACCTCTTTTCAGCAGCTTTATCCTTTAGATCCCTATCCCTTTTGACCCTAGATCTATTGGCCTCTTTTTAAGTGTGTTTTGACTAGATTTTTTCCCTTTTTTAGATTATTTTTGAGCGACCCGCCTTCTTGGGTTGAATCGATGCAATAGTAGCTATTCTTTTTCTGTTATTTCAGCATTATATACTGTTCTCTGCAGATTTATTTTCAGTTACGCAGCACACTTTTTTCTTGCTCTCAAAACAAAAAGGGTTTAAAAATTAAAATTAATGCACGCCACACACTCACCCTAAGCGAAAAAGAGCTTGGTTCACACCGCCAAGCAAAGACTTTAAAATCAATTGACACTGCACCTATCTGCCCTTGTTTCGACATTGTAATCACTTGATTTTGCACCTCCTTGCCCTTGTGGTCGTTCTTCTTCCCCTTGTGCCGTGTTTGTGTTGTCGTCATTGCGCCCCCAAGGCGCACTTCCCGGAGACTTCTTGGCCTTCACCCTCAGTTTCCGGTCGATCTACTTGCTCCGTCCCGCCGTCGTCGAGCCAGTCCTCCTCCGAGTCCACACTCCGACTCCTCTTATGATTCATTGGGTTCTCCTTCTCCTTCTGGTTCTCCCCCTGTCACATTCACTATGTCTGGTCTAGGGCCTAACGCTAGCGGTGCTCCCGGCCCTAATTCCGGAACTACTACTAGCGGAACCACCACAGGAACTACCTCGGCCATACCCTTGTTGTCGTACATCGCGGGCCTCAACCTCCCCGATTTCAATCAGTTGATCAATGATCCTATCCGCCATGATGTTGGTTGGCCTGCTATGCCAACCAAGCTCCCCTCTGACATCCCTAAGTTCGAAGGCCTTGCTGGAGAAGATCCAACCAATCAGTGTCCGATCTTTCCACATGTGGTGTTCCTCCACCTCCATTACCGATGACTCCATCCGGTCTTCGATTTTTCAACGCACGCCATCGCGAAGCTTCTAAATGGTATGTTGACCAAGCCACCTTCCCATACCACCTTTTCGACCCTTGCCCAAGCCTTTTTTATCTTATTTTGGCCCCTCTCTCTCGATACGCATATCGGCATGGACTTGACTTCCTCTTCAAGCACGGGTTCGACCCGCCTTCCGCCCATCCTATATGCGACGAAGACGAGCTGTGTCAAGCCCCTTCGAAGATCTAAGCGACATGGACCTGTTCCCTTCCACACCCTCTGCCTTACTCCAAGAAGATGTCGGTGATTCCTTTCCTCAAGAAGCCGCCCCCTCCAAATAGCCTTGAAATGACCCATCTACGCCAATCCAAGTTATGTTTATACCGTTCTTCCTGACCTCCCCAGGCCCGGTGGAACTAACGCCCCGGGGGCATCTCATTCCACCGACGGTATCGTTGGAGCCCTTTCCCATCTGTACGCTCAACCTCCTATGGGCTATGGTCTCCCTCAGGGAGGGGCCAACACCTCTAGCACTCTTCCCCCTCCCGGTAGCATGTATCCAGGATACGACATGCCTCCTCCTTTTTCCCAACCTCCTGCTTACCTCAATTTTGCCCAACCTAACCATTACCTTTATCCGCAGCCTGGTGCGCCAGCTCCTCCAGCATATGCGCTCCCATATCCCTTGCCTCCTCCAAACCCGCAACAACACTTACAGCCCCCTCCAGGGCAAGTATTTGCACAGCAGGGCGCGACTAATCCCCCTTCTTCTCAACGATGACGGAGAGGCAATCCAAACAAATCTGCCCCTAGTACCCGTGGACCCAATCCAGGTGTTGACCCTAACACTGCCAACCAGCAACAGGGCACTCAGCCCAAGCCGAACAGGCCGCTTCGCACAAATAAGCCTTGTTCGTGTTGCGATGTTTATGGTCATTACACCCATGATTGTCCCCTCTTACCACAGATGCGACAGATGTGGGAGTCTCAAGCCACATTGCGCGGACAACACGCCTCCCCTCATGCTCCTCCTAATGTGGCCACTACCCAACCAGCTGTGTTTACTGATCCTTTCCCTCAGCAAGGATTCATGGCTACCCAACCGCCTGACAGCCAGGTCGCCACTCCACCTTCCCTTTCTGGTTCCTCCGATTACCAGATCCTTATGATGCACTCTGATCCTTCCCCAACTGTCGACCTTCACCTTCAAACTCGGTCTCGCCAGCACCCCAAGCCTCCTGCTCAGTCTGCCCCTGAGTCCCCTTCTTTCGGTTCTACAGAGCCTCTTTTGACACCCATTGGTCCCTTACATATCCCTCAACCCAAAGTTGAGGTCCATCCAAAGATTCCTAAAGGACCGTTACGTCGAAATGATGCTTCTGGTCGAGCTGCTCATTCGTATAGCATAGTAGAGGATTTGGCGCAATATCCCACTGCCATTTCCACATTGGAACTCCTCCAGTCGTGAAGGCTCTTCTATCTGCCGTGGGTGCTGTAGATCCTGCCGATGGCCAAATGATTGTTTTCGACACCCATCAATCAGAACATCCTCCTCTTCCTGCTTCCATTGCCTTCCAAATCCCAGTCAAAATCCGGAATGCCAACATTTCTCGGTGTATAATTGATGAGGGGGCATCCACCTGTGTGATGTCTGCTTCAGTTTGGAAGCAACTCAGATCTCCTGAGTTGGCCCCTTCCACGATCACCCTTCGAGCGTGGGACGGCCACGCCTCCTAGCCCATTGGCCTTTTCCGTAATTGTCCTATCACCCTTGCAGGCAAGACTGTTTGTGCTGACGTTGAAGTCATCGACGCCCCTCTAGACTACAACATTATATTGGGACGAAGCTACACCTATGCCATGTCTGCTGTCCCATCCGCGGTTTTTCACAAGATGTCTTTTCCTCACAATGGAAAGATAGTCATCATTGACAGTGTCTTACCATGAGCCGCCGTATCTGACCTCCCTACAGAGATCACCATCTCTTCTGTAGCCAATAAGAAAACCATCGATTCCTTGACCAGTGTCTCCCCCGACGTCTACAAAGATTCCTCCCTGCTTGGAACTTTTCCTGGTCTCCCCCCTCCTCATATTTCTGATCCCAGCTTGTCGAATGTTTGCATGATGCAATCGTCTTGGGCTGCCCTTAAGCAGCCTGCTTCGGGTAGTCAACAACCTCAGACTTAACCTCGCCCACCGCAACCTGCTCCTAGCCCTTTATCTCCACCAGCTGGACCTCCTCCTTCTGGCCCTGCTCCTACAACTGGTATCCCTGAACCTCTTTATCCCCCTGGCACGGTTCCCCCAAGCCTTAACCATCTCGGCACCGTCCCTCCTGGTCAGATACCTTTCCTGGCTCCCCCTCCCAGAGTCTATTATGTCCCCGTCATGGCCACCCTCTCTCTCCCTAACCTGACCTTGGGTATCCCCGTTTGGTACCTCGACCCTCTGGCCGCTACCCCTCCTGGTCATCCCAAACCCTACATGGCTTTGACCTCGGTTCAACCGGTCCCCCTTGCTTCCTCCATTGCCACCATGCCCCTAGCACCTCTGCAGGACCCTCCTCCTGTCATGACGGCTCCCGGGAAGAAAGGTAAAGCTCGCAAGGGGGCACCCAAAGACAAGACCACCCCGACTGACCCGGCCCCTCCTCCACCTGCAAAGCCCTGCGCCTTGTGTGATGTTGTCGGTCATGCCACTCATTCTTGTCCTGAATTGCCCCGTATCCAACCCATGGTTAAGTGTTCTGAGTCCCTGCGGTCCTGACCTCAGCTGTTACTATTCGTCCGTAACAAGAACCCCAAGACTCTCAGCACCAACAAACCACCGTAGCACAATGTGCGGTGTCCATGGCCATTACTCCCACCATTGTCATCACCTGACACATTACCGTGCCTCTTTAGAGGTAGTTCGAGAGTATGAGGTTGAAAAAAATCAATCCGCCTCTCCCATACTTGCGCAGTATGCTTCGGGCCAGCCTGAGGATCCCCCCGCTCCCATCGACATTCCCCCCCCTGATGTTCAGATGATAGAGTCCACTACGACCATTCTTTATCTATCCTCCTTTGCGAGACCCTTGCAGCCTAGTCCCCCTGCACCCTCCCCTGTTGTTTCGCCTGACCCCCTCTTTTCTACCCATACACGAGATCACTCCACCCGTATCTCTGTTGCCCTCTGCAGCCCGAGTCCCCGCCATACCTCCTATAGCCCTCATATACCACCCTCTAGTTTGTATATGAGCCATAGCCATCCTTCTCATTGCACTCCCTCCCGTAGTTGCCGCTCGATGTCTTCTGTTCACTCACGCTGCCGTCATTGTATCTCCTCCCCCCATTTGTTGTCTTGTGACACCATTCTGCAGGACCTCCCGTCCTCACCCTTTATCGGTTACGCCGATGGTGCAAGTCGTTACTCCCGGAATCTAGCCTCAGCAGATTGGGCCATTTTCACCCCCTTGCATGCCCTTGTCCTCTCTAACGGGGTCTGCATTGGTACTGCCACCAACAATTAGGCTGAATATGATGCAGTGCGTGGTCTCTTAGCCGATGCCCTCTTTCATCGCATACTCCATCTGCATGTTCGTTTGGATTCCCTCCTTCTTGTCATGCAACTAAATGGTGTTTATCGTGTGCATAACCCTGTGCTGTTTAGACGATATTTACGAGTGAAACTCTTGATACGTGAATTTGAAACCATAACTTTCAACAATGTACCTCGAGAAGAAAATCACTATGTAGATAGTATTGAAAACCATGTTCTAGATTGGCATTTGTCACACGCATTTCATACAAGACAATAACATTCATAATCATTAAAAATGATGCATATCCATAATATGTGTCGCAAAACATGTGTTTAGAGTCCATCTACTCTGATACATATGACATGTCCACAGCATGTTACAAAAAACTCAAAACTGGGGGCACCACCTGCCCCTACATACATACTAGGGGGCACCACATGCCCCACGCCTACTCACTATCTGGCGGATCCCAAGCCAATGGCTTTGCCCCTGCAGCCCGTAGATCACGTATGCCTTGACCGGCCATCGCCATGCGCCGCATGACACCTCGCCATTCTGAGGGAAGACCAATGCATGCCTCCATGTACTGGTCGTCTAAGTCTTGCCACCCGCACTCTGAAACTCCGGTCAGCAACGTCTCGCACCTACGACGGATGTCCTCCAGAAGGGCGGCCGCATCCTCATTACGCGCTGCTCTCGACCCACTCGGCCCTGCAGCTCCAGAGGCTACCGGGCATCCCATATATCCGGCCGGTTTTACTGGAGCTATATCTGCATACCAAAAGTACATGAATCAGTACCATATCTACTATTCAATAAATTTAACATGCCCACACAAGAATAGTTACTTATCACTTACCATCGAGCCCCCATACTCGACCAGGCGGAAGTGGTAGGTCCGGATCCCCACAATAACTCATCCCACTATAGGGATAGTCGTCTATGTATAACGGCATTTAAGTCCCAGTAGACCGAGAACTCGAGTGGCTGCTGCTTCGTAGCCCCTCCCTCCTCTCTGCATAGTAGCCTTGCCGGCGCATCCTGAGCTCTCTCGGGCCCCCATCTGGGAGCTGTATACAAGGCCGCAAGGTCGGGATCTTCTCAAAGAAGAAGGCGCACAATAAAGTCCCATACGAGCAATCGTGGTTCACTTTCTGCTTGTAGAGCGACAACTGTCGCTTTAGTGATACCAGCATCATTTGGGCCCACCCATAGTAGGTCCCACTCAACACACTCTCCACAATCATCATCTGCCCCCCAGTGATGTGATGGAGTGCCTGGTTGCCCAGGATACGCAGCACTGCTGCGGCCATTGCCCGGGTCTCTAATCTCTCTAGGTCCTCGATTGGTATCCGAGTCCCCTTGACTTGGAGACCCGGTCGACAATGTCGCTCCACAAACTCCATGATATGCCGCCCCCGCGGTAATACTGGCTGCGTGTTTCCCACCATCCCCAGTGGCGGGAGACCCGTCAGGAAATACACATCCTGGACTGTCAGTTCAATCCTGTGCCCCTGCACTACAAAGACCTCATGCTCTGGATCCCAGTAACTGATAATCCGGGCCAACAAAGGCTCTCCCGCTCTCATCAAAGGGTTCTCCAAAAACTTTAGAACCCCAAACCTGGCCAACACACAACGGACACCCTGATCTACCTGGATCTCTGCCTGTAATGTACCCAGGTCTCTCTCTCTCTAGTTAACCCATATATCTGCCATATCTACACAAAAACATCATCTTTTTCAGCATACAGATAGGGAATACCATAACCAAACACAAAAACCCAATTGTCAGCCATAAAACAACATTAAAACCCCCTCATCTTCCAGGTCGCACTTTTCTGCCCAATTCTGGGACAGGTCGCAGTTTTTGCCCTGAAACCTGCTTCCCAGGTCGCACTTTTTGGCCCAAAAAGTGCGACCCAGCTGTAGAGATGAAGGAGGGTCTGTTACTGAGATTTTGGGCCCTAAACTGAACTTTCAATCCATCAAAATGAAAGAGTAAGGTTAGGCCTCTTACCTGCAACTGACGGATCTCGATTCCAACGGTCGGTTTGTCCACTACGCTTGCCGCAAGATTTAGGGCCTTCTCTCCTCTCTACATTCACCACAGCAACACTAGCAAATGAGTGAATTTGGAGGGAAAACTGCCTTATTAAAAGAGAACCCTTGTTTCTTCTTTCGCCTACTGCGACCATACCGTAGCCCCGTTTGACAAACCGTCTGCACCGTTGGAAATCTCTCACCGAGCCCTCAAATTGGTATCTGTTAGTTTTTGATGATTTGATACTTCAACAGGACAGATTTTTTCCAAGAAGGGTCACTTCACCTCTCCTTAAAATCACATTTCTTCACTTACGACACTTGTACTTGGGGCACCATTTTTCCTCCTTACTTGTCTTTGTTTGTGTCGATTTTCGTCATGAGTTACCATCTTGTACTCATGTTTTCATGGTCCCCCATTGGGCCTTTACTGTATGGAAGCACCATCGAGTCACCCTTGTTTAGAGCATCCAAGTTGAGTCATCATCGCATTCATGGAGTCTATCCTGAGTCCCTTTGTATCTCGCTATAGCCCTCCATCCTCCATTGCTTAGTCTCTCTCTTGTGTCGTACATTATGGCCTTCAGTCCCACTGTCTCCTATCCCTTATGATATTGCGTCAGTCGCTGCCATGTCATTCATGCCCTTTATGCTCTAACAAGGGAAGTCGTCCATTCGCTACTCAGTCCCTTCCATTTCACCATCATCATTAGTGTCAGTCTGTCCGTCGCTCTATTATTTTCTCTCGTGCCTTAGTTGAGGGTCTCTCATTGCCTCACCTATGGCAGACCTCCTTCTGTCGACATCAGCTCATTCATTCCAGAAGCTAGGTCTAGAGGGCGGTGTACCTTGGTTCCAGCTTCCACTCTTGTTCGGTGCCTCGGATCAGGCAAAGGAATCTTTCATTACCATTTGACTTGATTGTTTCTCCACTCCAGCTCCTTTCAGCATGATCGAGATCCGTATGATTGATGGTTCAGTGATACAGTAACAGCTATTGATGATTCCCAGGTGTGTGTGAGATGTCTCAACCCTCATGAGGGGGTGGCCCTGCAGGTAGCCCCCCACATGCCCGGATGACCTCCTCCTTGCAGCCTTCGATGCAGCTCGAGATATTTGATGATGTTTGCCTTAGCCACTTGCAGCGCCTCTTTGATTTGCATGTATCAGTCAGATTTTGTGAGCCCTTGCCATTTACAGGGGGCATTTGGGTTGTATTTGTATCTCATGTACTCAGATATTATTGTATAAGTCCTGGCTGTTATCCTAGGCACACCATGTATGTGGGATTCCTAATTGTATTATTATCTGGCTCATGTTTATGCCGGTTGTACTTTATGGTTCGGTCCCTTGTTTACTAGACACACTATTCTTTTGTACTTTGTCTCGGCGGGCATAGGTATGCCTCCCCCGCCGCCTTTAGCACAGGTACCCTCTCATAAAAAGAGACTTGTTGCACCTGCGAGTCTCGTCTCCTCAGGGTCTAGTTCTTCCGCACACTCGTCTACCTTACATTTCTCTCTCTGACTTCCCTCTTGATGTCTGGTGATTGAGTTCTTACAACGTACTTCGGTCATACGATTTGCTCCTAACACTCGCACGCTGGGGGGCAATATGTTACACCATTTTTGGTCATCTAACCTATTATCATTAGATGGACCCAAGTACACCATGTAAGACCAATTTTACCCTAAGTAAAATTGCCTTCACTATGTTAAATAACTTAATAAACCACATTTATTAGGTTGTTTATGGTCTAAACAGGAAACCCCAAAAGGAGATATTAAACAAACCTATATTTGTTTGATTTTCCTCATGGAATAATTAATTAAACCATAATTTAATTATTATTCCCAGTCATGTTTAACCCAGAAACAAAGAAATTAATTAGATAAACCTTATTTATCTTATTATTTTCTAGGAATAATTATTTAAATCTTATTTAGATAATATTCCTTGTTAAATATGACCAAATCACCCACAAATAATTAAATAAATCATTATTTATTTAATTATCCTTCAACCAATTCCTTAAAAAGATAAATAAATCATTTATTTATTTATTATTAACAAATAAAGGGATTTGACCCAAGTCAAATACTTTTTCCCTCCAACAAATATAATAAATATTCCATAAAAGGTGGATCTAGATTTGGTTAACATTATTTTAATCATGCACCAAGATCTAGAATGACCCAATATTTTGTTATAAATAGGAGGGTTTTTCCTACCATTCTTCACCTTTTGTTGCCTATTAGATCACTCTGGATCTATACACTTGGTCACATTTTTCTACTATTGGCTGTGTGAGCTCCCTTTGAGTTCTATTCTTTGTGTGGGATTTCTACACCAACAAGAGAGAGAGATTTTAGATCTGAAGTGCTGAGGACTTCCAAGAACCCATCCGATTGAGGAGATTTGGATATGCCTTCTTGTATTCCTCCCAGGTGCCCTTAATACAAAAAATTCTTTCAAAAATTGTTCTTGTCTTGTCTATTGGTATATGGAGCAAACCCTTGTTTTTACTGCTTAATGTCTTTCTATGCATAGATCTGGTTTTTTGCAGCTCTTTTCTTGATCAACTAACCAAGATTTCACAGCCACTTTTGTTGTTAGGGCTATTAGTTATGTGTAGCTAAAGTGGTCCTTTTTCGTACACTTCGACAAAGGATTCATACTAACAGTTGGGATTACAGACAACCAGGAGCATGGGCATACAGTGTTTAAAGGTCCTGGGAGACTCTGAGCTGGTGGTTAAACAGGTCAGGAATCAATGTCAAACCAAACATCCTCGGTTGAGGTCTTACAGGAATGAAGTTTGGGACATGGTGGAGAACTTCTTCTCAACATTTAATATTCATTTCATGCCCTGGGAGCAGAATAGAATGGCAGATTCGCTTGCTGTGGCTGCTAGTACCTTCCGTCCTCCCCAGAACCCTCTCTTGAGATATGAAATTGAAGTACGTTATAGGCCATCAATCCCAGATAATATCAAGCACTGGAAGGTATTTGAAGATGATGAACAGATGAAGAGATTCTTGGAAACAGTGGGAGAATTCTCCAATATGGAGATTGATGATTGTGAAGAAGATGAGGCTGAGAATACTTCAGAAAATAAATGGGAGGAGAAACTGGCAGGAAGAAAAGTGCTGCAGTTAAAGGGAAATGTCATTCCTAAAGGTCTGGTGCCTCTAGAAAGATTATTTGACAAGAATGATGTCCCATTGCAGCCTAGTAAAGTGGTAGAAGAAAATCAGGTAGAAGATCTAAATCTGGGTACTAATGTCGAGCCCAAAATTGTCAAATTATCTAAGAAGGTCCCAAAAGAATACAAGCAGAAATACCTGAAATTATTTCAGTCATACAGGGATGTGTTTGCATGGTCCTATCAGGACCTTAAAAATTTTGATATTAGTATAATGCAGCATAAAATTCCTCTGAGGGGAGATGTAAAACCTTATAAGCAGAAGCTTAGACAAATAAATCCACTCCTGCTGCCCTCTATTGAGAAAGAAATCAAAAAGCTGCTCAAGGCCAAAATAATTGTACCATTGAGGTACTCAGAATGGGTGGCAGATCTGGTCCCTGTCCGAAAGAAAAATGGAGAGATAAGGCTATGTGTGGATTTCAGAAATTTAAACAGAGCATCTTTAAAAGATAATTATCCATTGCCCAAGATGGACCACATCCTGCAGAAAGTGGTTGGAGCTTCTAGAATGTCAATGATGGATGGTTTTTCTGGTTATAATCAGGTGGCTGTACTTCTAGAGGATCAGAATAAAACTACATTCACAACACCATGGGGAACATTTATGTATGCCAGGATGCCTTTTGGGCTGATTAAAGCAGGGGCCACGTTTCAGAGGGCCATGGACATTGCTTTTGTTGGGGAGTTGGATAAATTTTTAGTAGTCTACCTTGATGATATTACCGTGTTTTCAAAAGATGATGCTGAACACATTGAGCACTTACAAAGAAATTTTGAAAAATGTAGAAGGTATGGTATTTCTCTTAATCCACAAAAGTCTTTATTTGCATTAGAGGAAGGAAAACTTTTGGGACACATTGTAACTAAAGAAGGGGTGAAAATAGACCCTAAAAGAGTGGAAGTTATAAATGGTATTTATCTCCCCAGGAATAAGAAAGAAGTGCAGGTGTTTCTAGGCCGAATTAATTTTCTGAGAAGGTTTATTCCCAACTATGCTGAGATAGTTAGGCATATAACTGATATGCTGAAAAAGAATAATGAGGTAAAATAGTCTCAGGAATTTAGAGAGGCATTCACCAGGATAAAACATGCTTTTGCTGAAGCTCCTGTACTAGCTGGGCCAGATTATACTAAATCATTTATGATCTTTTCTTTTGCATCACCTCACACAGTAGCTGGAGTGTTATTACAGAAAAGTGAAGAAGGATATGAGCAGCCTATTGCCTTTTTCAATCAGGTTCTCCATGATGCAGAACTGAAATATAACATATTAGAGAAGCAGGCATATGCTCTAGTAAAATCCCTCAAATCTTTTCGCATATATATTTTGCAGTCTCACATCACTACATTCGTACCTACTGCAGCTGTAAAGGATATCCTTGTCCAGGGAGACAGTGAAGGGAAAAGGGGAAGGTGGATTGCTAAAATATAGGAGTATGATCTAGATATTCGCCCTACCAAGTTGATCAAAGGATAGGGGCTTGCAAAAATTCTATCTGAATCAAACTCTCAAGCTCTGGGCATAAATTTGTCTATGATTTCAAGTGAAGAGTCTGACAGTGAAAAGGAGCAGCCAGGATTGGAGAAGGCTACTCAGAAATCACACATAAAATATCTCACCAGTCCATGGTACAAAGAAATAGTTAAATATCTTTTGACACTTAGCTGTCCTCCAAGTTGTGATAAAGAAAAATATAGAGCTTTAAGATTGAAATCACATAAATACATAGTTGCTAATGGCCAACTATATTGGAGAGATCCTTCGGGCATCCTGTTATTGTGCCTCACAGAGGATGAAACAGAGAGTATAATGGTCGAATTTCATGAGGGAATCTGCGGAGGGCATTATAGCTGGAGGGCTACAGCTCATAAAATCCTGAAGGCCGGTTTCTACTGGCCAAAATTATTTGGAGATATTTTTACTTGGGTCAGAGCATGTGATAAGTGTCAGAAATTTGCTGAGAGACAGAGGTTGGTAGCTCTGCCCCTGATTCCAGTTCATGTGAATGAGCCATTTCAACAATGGGGAATAGATTTTATTGGAGAAATACATCCCCCATCAAGTGGACAACATAAATGGATATTGACAGCCACAGATTACTTTACGAAATGGGTGGAAGCCATACCTGTAAGGAATGCTACAGACACTGTCATCATAAAGTTCATGGAAGAAAACATCATATCCAGGTTTGGCTGCCCTGCTAGAATAGTGACTGATAATGCACAGGCCTTCAAATCTGCAAAATTTGTAAATTTCTGCCAGCAGTATAATATTGCACTAAATCATTCTACAGCCTACTATCCACAGGGAAATGGCTTGGCAGAATCCTCTAACAAAACTCTAGTGAGGGCCTTGAAGAAAACTATAAATAAGAATCAGAAAAATTGAGATTCCCAATTGAAATTTGCTATATGGGCTAATAGAATCACTAGCAAGAGAGCAACTGGGAAATCTCCATATGAATTGGTATATGGTTGAGTGGCAGTGTTTCCCGTGCAGCTGGCTTTACTAGTGGCACGTTTCATGTAAGAAAGTCAGGAGGAACCTGATGATATGATCAGGAGAATCAATTAATTGGTGGAATTAGAGGAAACACGAGACCAAGTGAATCAGAGATTAACAAAATATCAAGAGAAAATGAAACATATATTTGATCAGCATGCAAAAGACAGGAAATTGCAAATTGGAGATCTCATGCTCAGGTGGGACATTCGAAGGGCTGAAAAAGGAAAGCATGGTAAATTTGACCCTCTATGGTTTGGCCCATTCAAAATTGCAGAGCAGAGGGCCAATAAAAATTTCGTGCTGGAGAATGTACAGGGAGAGCTGCTTGATGCCCCTGTGAATGGTCAATTCCTTAAGCCCTATTTTTAGTTCTAATGCAGGCAAAGATAACCTGGTGTACCATATTGTATACTAGTTTCTGTTTTATGTTTTGTTTCAATAATATTGGCGATGGAATAAATCATAAAGTGAAAAGTAAGAGGGGCTGAACAACATAGTTTACATAGATTATGATCAGGAGGTCAGCGCAGTTCTCGACACGTCCAGGGATAAACATGCCGTCCCCAGATGGAGCCAATGTTGATCATAATCAGTTCCTTGTTGAGGTTCGACCAACAATCTTGCTTAAACCCCCCTCGATCCTTTCTCTTTGACTCGAGAATCCATTCTAAAGCATATCGTTGATTTCCTTTGCCCACAAAATTATATTCTGTAAAGCTAAAAACCCACTTTTGAAAATATTTTAGGCCTGGCCCCTTCAGCCCTAACCCCTTCGCCATTTCCTACACATGACTGTGAGACGGAACCTAATGCTAAACCTTGAGGGCACTATCAAATATGCATGTCGGGCGAAATATTAGTCATTGATTTGTACAAGATTGAACAGTTTCTGCTGATCAACGTCGTGCTCATAGCCCATCCGCCAGCCGTTAGATCAAACCATAAATCGACGTACCCCATCTTTCCCGCCCTGGTGGTCCCCGCGCCTGCACCCATTGCAAAAACCAGCTTGTTTTTTCCGCACCACTTATCCAGGGAAGGCGGTATTACTCATTGGGCCAGCGATTCCATACGTTGCGTGACAAGTGTCCCAGAGTACGGCCTCAATGCCGCCCGCCCCCGCGCGTTAATGTTCGACTGAAGTCACGCAGCGGAATCCAGCATCGCCGTCAGATCTGGGGGCCTACGTCCAACGGTGGTCGCTTTTCAAAGTTGCACAGATATTAATCTAGGCGTACAATGTCCCGGGCCTGCCACTTCATCGCTCTCCAACGATTTTTGGACCGTTCATCTCGTCCTGTGATCGTATGGCTCAGATCATTTGTATGACCGGCTGTTGACCAAGTTTCCCCCACATCACTTACCCCACGTGTTCATCGCATTTTCCTCCTACATGCATACATTTTTGTCCATAGGTTATATTGTAATGTTTCACATTAAAAGCCTCCGCCAACCTGCATCATTCCACCGATCCGCCATGTCTGCAGCATCATTTCCATTTTACCCCGCTCCATTTCACCACTTCGACAAGTCTGCACCACCATGTCCATGGATCCCGTCACGTCATCATCCCTGTGTCTGGTTTTCTTTAACATGTTCGTGGGTTTTGCAGGTTGCAGCGACGAGAAATCGCCATTAATCTCTGCCTCCATTACAGAAGTCGAAGATGCATCTAAGGATCGGCTTGTGGAGGAAGAATTTATGAAGGAAAGCCCTGGGTAGTTGCTGTGACATGACTCTCATTAAAACAACAAGGTTCAAAATCTATCAGACCCTCCGGAGCCATTCAAAACAAAGATTTTGCAGATGGGGATATTAATGATGCAGATAAAGAATATCAGTGGAAGATGGAGAAATTCAACAATCAGCATTCAATGTTTCAAGCCCCAATTTAAAGATTAGAAGGCCGAGGGTACCCAGCACAGAAAACAATACCCTCCAGGTTTTATTTCGGCCGAATTTTCTTCAGGAAAGGACAGAATGTTCAAGTGGATGTATCTCTATACTGGGTTCCTGAAGAGATTTTCTACTCAGTGCATTTATTTCTGCAAGCGGATTGTCAAGTACATTCAGCATTTCATAGCCATCAAATAGTATGGGCGTGAATGTTTCCACCATTTTGCTTTAATGAAACAATTAATTGTTTTCACCAACTTCTTTTATTAGTTTCTTTTCTTCTTCTCCTATAAAAACCGAGAAGAAAGACATTGTAGGGGTTCCAAATTTTTATCAGAGAATTGTGCAGTGAAAGGCATTTTTTGTATACATCTTGTGAAATCTCTTGTATGACGGCTCAGAGCCCGTAGGGTCTCAGTGAGGAGGAGTTCTATCTGTATTAGAGGATTCTAGTCTTTGGTATCCCACAGTATGTAACTTCCTTTTATGTGTTTAATACAACATTTCATTTCATCCATCTTCTGGTATCTTGTACTGGAATGCGAGTGGCTCACTGATTTTAGGTAAGGATTTATCCTAGTTGATACCCATACTTGGATCAGTCAAGTGCTTTAAATATGGCTCATGCATGATATACTTTTTCATGTTCATTTCATCCATCTCTCTGCTATGTTAGTTGCTTTGGGAGGGTGCTTTTTAAAACGCCATTGTCATGTATGGATTCTTAGATTGATAAGCCCATATATGGTTCTGTTGTGTACCTGGGTATCAGACCAAAGATAACAAATATCTTCTTATACTTCTTTCACTGCATACACCTTCTGATATTTGATTTCTGTGGCATATTACTTGAATTGGCCCTCTTTACAGTAAATTGTCTCTTAACTGTTTGATGCTTTTGTGTCGGAGCTTTGCATTTTGTCTATGCAACATTACTTTCCTTGTGGCAGTTTTTGTAAGTTCTGGTCCCATTTAAATCAATTCCCTTGCTTACAAGAGATAGCAGGAGAGTCTTTGGATTGACACCCAAGTTTTATTATATGCTCCTTGCTATGATAAGATGTCCTAGGCACTGGTCTATGGCAACTCTAGGTTGTCTCTAGGAGCGACAACATCTGTCGACAACATGTTTCTGGCGCCATTGCCAGGGAACAAATTTAAGAAAATCAATTTCCCTGGGCCTCGAAAAACCATATTCACTCTCTAATCAGGTGAGCACAGAGAGTTGAAGAGTTGCATATCTCTCACCTTGACGACTCCACTGTTGTTTATTTGATAAATTTATTTGTAGTCCTGGCTCCCCGTAAGCCACACCTGAGGTCAGATACATCACAGTCGAAGACACCTTCAGTGTCTGACCCTGAGAAGATTATACATAGAATAAGTTGGAAAGAAAAGAAATCAGTCCGTGCTGAAATCCCTGACTTTTCTGTAGAAGATTATCTATCTTCTTCCTCTCAAGAAATTCTAGTAGAAAATCTCGACTCCACTGTGGGAGACATAGAATATTACTCAGATAGCCCACCCAGGGGAGGTGCTAGAATTAAAGCTCATCTTCACCCTACTCCTGAGGTCGAAGAGGTTAAAGAAGTCACCAAAGTAGCTGCTGTTAACTGTGAACTGTTCTCATCTACGCCTCAGGCTGCTGTACAATATATTCCTATTGTTGTTCATACTCCACTTCCACCTCCTCCTCTTCCTCCATTTGTACACCAGATTGTTGCACAACCCCCACCTCCTCCAATGGCTAATGTTCCAGCCTTTTTGACAAACAAATATACTCCCCTGGCATTACCTTAAGTGTTAAATGATATGCCCCAGGATTATTTAAAGATATTGCCCAGATTCACTAGGGAAAATTAAATTGATGCTCAGAAACATCTTGAGACTTTTTTCTCTTTCGCCGAGAACTTTAATGTAGAACATTTGGATGTAGTCTTAAGATTGTTTGTTCAATCTCTGGACGGTGAAGCCAGAAATTGGTTCAAAACATTAGGAAACCATTCCATAACCACTTGGGACGATATGGAAAATACCTTTCTCAGGAAATGGGGAGAAAAGAAAGATCATGGATAGTGTCTTGATGAGTTCAATACACTCAAGAAGAAACATAATGAAGGGGTTTCAGAGTTTATCAAGAGATTTAATAAGTTATATCTAAACCTCCCTGCAGATATGAAGCCTCATCAGAATGCTGCCAAATTTGTTTTCATAGCAGCCTTTGACTTGGAGTTTGGTTTCTCTCTCAGGGAAAGGAAGCCTGCCGCCCTAGATGATGCTCAGTCAGACGCTCTTGAGTTGGAAGCAAATTTTGCGTCCACTGTAAAATTAAAAGGGAAAGCTGAACAAGATGCCAGAAGAAGAGGCAAAGAGGAGGTCTCTATCTCTAATCAGGACAAGGATTCAGATAGAATTGAAGAAATGAACAAAATGATTAAGAGTCTTTATAATAAACTGGTAAAGCTTGAATTGGAGACCAAGAACTCAGCTTCCAAGAACTTCCAAAATGCTCCAAACAGGGGTTACAATCCTCAGTATAGAAAGCTACCCCTGCAAATATTGCCAAGGGAAGCAAAGGAGCAGCATGATGAGGTACCACACCCATTATACCTAGAAGGCCCAGTAGATGACTCCACTGAAGATGCTACCTATGAACTGCAAGATGCAAATATTGCTTTCTCAAACAATGATGAAGTTGAATGTCCATTGCACGAAGAAGAAGAAGAAGCTAAAGACATAGAAGATGCAGAAATTGATAATTATTGCAAACAGTTTAATGATTTCATGCAAGCACATTTCAATAGAAGATACGATCGCAGATCTTCCAAGAAGAGAACTCGAACTCAAGAACAAGAATAAGAGCCTCTCTAGAAGGAAGCACCTGCTCAAAAGGAATCAACAGTGTAGAAAGTTACAGATAAAGGTAAGAGTCCTCTGAACAAACCTTTGCAGTCTAATGATCAAATTCCTTCTTCTTCAAAAATAGTCACTCCTCCTAATGCTGAGTCTGTATCAAAAGAAGTTAAACCTTCGGCTGAAAAAAAAGAGTCAAAAGAAGTTGTAATAGAAAAGTCCCCTCCTGATTTCAATCTGCAAAAAGAACTTGAGAAAGTCAAAATCCCAGTTCCCCTGACTGAACTGTTGAAAAAACCTATATATCAATCTCAAGTTACTTCTTTATTGTTCCCTCCTGAAGCACCAGTCATTCCAGATAGTCTCAACCTCCAAGAAGAAAGACCCATGGTAGTTTTTGGCCCACATGTCGAGGAGATAGACCCCTCTACTCCTCCTTTCTATGTGTCTCTAGTGGTTCATGACCTGTTGTTACACAATTGTATGTTAGATTCTGGAGCTTCCCATAATCTTATGCCTCTGTCAGTCACGGAACAGCTAGGACTACAAATCACACGCCCATACAAAGACCTCTATTCATTTGATTCCAAAAGAGTTAAATGCTTGGGGATGATTAAATATTTAGAGGTCAACTTGGCCCAAATCCCAGCAAAAAGTGTAGTAATGGACATCGTGGTAGCTGATATCCCAGCTCGCTTTGGCATGCTGTTGTCAAGGTCCTGGGGAACGAAAATTGGTGGGTCACTCAAATTAGATTTAACATATGCCACCATCCCAGTTTTTGGTGGCCAGGAGAGGAGGTTATATAGAGAGACTAGATTTGTCAAGATGGTTACTAAGGCTGATAGCTCTGGAAATTCTCCAGTCTATAGCAAAGAAGGATATTTTTCATGTTTTATGCTTGATGAAGATCAAGATTTTGCTCACGAACCATCCTTCTGTCAAATCAAGACTGAGAAGCCTTTAGAAGACCATGAAGCAGGAGTATGGACTCTACATTTGAAGGAGAAAATTCAAAAGAAGGTAATGGGGCTGGAGTATTATTAATCTCTCCTACAGGAAAATGGATCCCACTGTATTTTAAATTGGAATACGAAGCTACTAATAATGTAGCTGAGTATGAAGCACTTCTCTTGGGATTACAGACAGCCAGGAGCATGGGCATACAATGTTTAAAGGTCCTGGGAGACTCTGAGCTGGTGGTAAAACAGGTCAGGAATCAATGTCAAACCAAACATCCTCGGTTGAGGTCTTACAGGAATGAAGTTTGGGACATGGTGGAGAACTTCTTCTCAGCATTTAATATTCAGTTCATGCCCCGGGAGCAAAATAGAATGGTAGATTCACTTGCTATGGCTGCTAGTACCTTCCGTCCTCCCCAGAACTCTCTCTTGAGGTATGAAATTGAAGTACATTATAGGCCATCAATCCCAGATAATATCAAGCACTGGCAGGTATTTGAAGATGATGAACAGATGAAGAGATTCTTGGAAACAGTGGGAGAATTCTCCAATATGGAGATTGATGATTGTGAAGAAGATGAGGCTGAGAATACTTCAGAAAATAAATGGGAGGAGAAAGTGGCAGGAAGCAAAGTGCTGCAGTTAAAGGGAAATTTCATTCCTAAAGGTCTGGTGCCTCTAGAAAGATTATTTGACAAGAATGATGTCCCATTGCAGCCTAGTAAAGTGGTAGAAGAAAATCAGGTAGAAGATCTAAATCCGGGTACTAATGTTGAGCCCAAAATTGTCAAATTATCTAAGAAGGTCCCAAAATAATACGAGCAGAAATACCTGAAATTATTTCAGTCATACAGGGATGTGTTTGCATGGTCCTATTAGGACCTTAAAACTTTTGATATTAGTATAATGCAGCATAAAATTCCTCTGAGGGGAGATGTAAAACCTTATAAGCTGAAGCTTAGACAAATAAATCCACTCCTGCTGCCCTCTATCGAGAAAGAAATCAAAAAGCTGCTCAAGGCCAAAATAATTGTATCATTGAGGTACTCAGAATGGGTGGCAAACCTGGTCCCTGTCCGAAAGAAAAATGGAGAGATAAGGCTATGTGTGGATTTCAGAAATTTAAACAGAGCATCTTTAAAAGATAATTATCCATTGCCCAAGATGGACCACATCCTGCAGAAAGTGGTTGGAGCTTCTAGAATGTCAATGATGGATGGTTTTTCTGGTTATAATCAGGTGGCTGTACTTCCAGAGGATCAGAACAAAACTGCAGTCACAACACCATGGGGAACATTTATGTATGCTAGGATGCCTTTTGGGCTGATTAACGCAGGGGCCACGTTTCAGAGGGCCATGGAAATTACTTTTGTTGGGGAGTTGGATAAATTTTTAGTAGTCTACCTTGATGATATTACCATGTTTTCAATATATGATGCTGAACACATTGAGCACTTACAAAGAAATTTTGAAAAATGCAGAAGGTATGGTCTTTCTCTTAATCCACAAAAGTCTTTATTTGCATTAGAGGAAGGAAAACTTTTGGGACACATTGTAACTAAAGAAGGGGTGAAAATAGACCCTAAAAGAGTGGAAGTTATAAATGGTATTTCTCTCCCCAGGAATAAGAAAGAAGTGCAGGTGTTTCTAGGCCGAATTAATTTTCTGAGAAGGTTTATTCCTAACTATGCTGAGATAGTTAGGCATATAACTGATATGCTGAAAAATAATAATGAGGTAAAATGGTCTCAGGAATCTAGAGAGCCATTCACCGGGATAAAACATGCTTTTGCTGAAGCTCCTGTACTAGCTGGGCCAGATTATACTAAATCATTTATGATCTTTTCTTTTGCATCACCTCACACTATAGCTGGAGTGTTATTACAGAAAAATGAAGAAGGATATGAGCAGCCTATTGCCTTTTTCAGTCAGGTTCTCCATGATGCAGAACTGAAATATAACAAATTAGAGAAGCAGGCATATGCCCTAGTAAAATCCCTCAAAGCTTTTCGCATATATATTTTGCAGTCTCACATCACTGCATTCGTACCTACTGCAGCTGTAAAGGATATCCTTGTCCAGGGAGACAGTGAAGGGAAAAGGGGAAGGTGGATTGCTAAAATACAAGAGTATGATCTAGATATCCGCCCTACCAAGCTGATCAAAGGACAGGGGCTTGCAAAAATTCTATCTGAATCAAACTATCAAGCTCTGGGAATAAATTTGTCTATGATTTCAAGTGAAGAGTCTGAGAGTGAAAAGGAGTAGCCAGGATTGGAGAAGGCTACTCAGAAAGCACACATAAAATATCTCACCAGTCCATGGTACAAAGAAATAGTTGAATATCTTTTGACACTCAGCTGTCCTCCAAGTTGTGATAAAGCAAAATATAGAGCTTTAAGATTGAAATCACATAAATACATAGTTGCTAATGGCCAACTATATTGGAGAGATCCTTCAGGAATCCTGTTATTGTGCCTCATAGAGGATGAAACAGAGAGTATAATGGTCGAATTTCATGAGGGAATCTATGGAGGGCATTATAGCTGGAGGGTTACAGCTCATAAAATCCTGAAGGCTGGTTTCTACTGGCCAAAATTATTTGGAGATGTTTTTACTTGGGTCAGAGCATGTGATAAGTGTCAGAAATTTGCTGAGAGACAGAAGTTGGCAGCTCTGCCCCTGATTCCAATTCATGTGAATGAACCATTTCAGCAGTGGGGAATAGATTTTATAGGCGAAATACATCCCCCATCAAGTGGACAACATAAATGGATATTGACAGCCACAGATTACTTTACAAAATGGGTGGAAGCCATACCTGCAAGGAATGCTACTGACACTGTCATCATAAAGTTCATGGAAGAAAACATCATATCCAAATTTGGCGGCCCTGCTAGAATAGTGACTCATAAAGCACAGGCCTTCAAATCTGCAAAATTTGTAAATTTTTTCCAGCAGTATAATATTACAGTAAATCATTCCACAACCTACTATCCACAGGGAAATGGCTTGGCAGAATCCTCTAACAAAACTCTAGTGAGGGCCTTGAAGAAAACTATAAATGAGAATCAGAAAAATTGGGATTTCCAATTGAAATTTGCTCTATGGGCTAATAGAATCACTAGCAAGAGAGCAACTGGGAAATCTCCATATGAATTGGTATATGGACGAGCGGAAGTGTTTCCCGTGCAGCTGGATTTACCAGTGGCACGTTTCAAGCAAGAAATTCAGGAGGAATCTGATGATATGATCAGGAGAATCAATTAATTGGCGGAATTAGAGGAAACACGAGACCAAGTGAATAAGAGATTAACAGAATATCAAGAGAAAATGAAACATATATTTGATCAGCATGCAAAAGACATGAAATTGCAGATTGGAGATCTAGTGCTCAGGTGGGACATTCGAAGGGCTGAAAAAGGAAAGCATGGTAAATTCGACCCTCTATGGTTTGGCCCATTCAAAATTGCAGAGCAGAGGGCCAATAACACTTTCGTGCTGGAGAATGTATAGGGAGGGCTGCTTGATTCCCCTGTGAATGGTCAGTTCCTTAAGCCCTATTTTCAGTTCTAATGCAGGCAAAGATAACCTGGTGTACCATATTGTATACTAGTTTCTGTTTTATGTTTTGTTTCAATAATATTGGCGATGGAATAAATCATAAAGTGAAAAGTAAGAGGGGATGAAGAACAGAGTTTATATAGATTATGATCAGGAGGTCTGCGTAGTTCTCGACACGTCCAGGGATGAACGTTCCGTCCCTAGATGGATCCAATGTTGATCATAATCAGTTCCTTGTTGAGGTTTGACCAACAATCTTGCTTAAACCCCCCTTGATCCTTTCTCTTTGACTCGAGAATCCATTCTAAAGCCTATCGTTGATTTCCTTTGCCCCCAAAATTATATTCTGTAAAGCTAAAACCCACTTATGAAAATATTTTAGGCCTGGACCCTTTGGCCCTAACCCCTTCGCCATTTCCTACACATGACTATGAGCCGGAACCTAATGCTAAACCTTGAGGGCGCTATCAAATATGCGTGTCGGGTGAAATATTAGTCGTTGATTTGTACAAGATCGAATAGTTTCCGCTGATCAACGCCATGCTCATAGCCCATCCGCCAGCCGTTAGATCAAACCATAAATCGACGTACCCCATCTTTCCCGCCCTGGTGGTCCCCGTGCTTGCACCCATTGTAAAAACCAGGCTGTTTTTTCCGCACCACTTATCCAGGGCAGGCGGTATTCCTCATTGGGCCAGCGATTCCATACGTTGTGTGACAAGTGTCCCAGAGTACGGCCTCAATGCCGCCCGCCCTCGCGCGTTAATGTTCGACTGAAGTCACGCAGCGGAATCCAGCATCGCCGTCAAATCTGGGGGCCTACATCCAACGGTGGTCGCTTTTCAAAGTTGCACGAATATTAATCTAGGCGTACAATTTCCCGGGCCCGCCACTTCATCGCTTTTCAACGCTTTTTGGACCGTTCATCTCGTCCTGTGATCGTATGGCCCAGATCATTTCTATGACCGGCTGTTGACCAAGTTTCCCCCACGTCACTTACCCCACGTGTTCGTCACATTTTCCTCCACCATGCATACATTCCGTCCATAGGTTATATTGTAATGTTTCACGTTAAAAGCCTCCGCCAACCTGCATCATTCCACTGATCTGCCATGTCTGCAGCATCATTTCCATTTTACCCCGCTCCATTTCACCACTTCGACAAGTCTGCACCACCATGTCCATGGATCCCGTCACGTCATCGTCCCTGTGTCCGGTTTTCTTTAACATGTTTGTGGGTTTTGCAGGTTGCAACGACGAGAAATCGCCATTAATATCTGCCTCCTCCTCTTCCTCCATTTGTACACCATATTTTTGCACAACCCCCACCTCCTCCATTGGCTAATGTTCCAGCGTTTTTTTTAAAACAAATATGCTCCCCTGGCATTACCTCAAGTGCTGAATGATATGCCACAGGATTATTTGAAGATCTTGCCCAGATTCACTGGGGAAAATGAAATTGATGCCCAGAAACATCTTGAAACTTTTTGCTCTTTCACAGAGAACTTTAATGTAGAACATTTGGATGTAGTCCTAGGATTTTTTGTTCAATCTCTGGACGGTGAAGCCAGAAAATGGTTCAAAACATTAGGAAACCATTCCATATCCACTTGGGACGATATGGAAAAGACCTTTCTCAGGAAATGGGGAGAAAAGAAAGATCATGGACAGTGTCTTACTGAGTTCAATACACTCAAGAAGAAACATAATGAATGGGTGTCAGAGTTTATCAAGAGATTTAATAAGTTATATCTAAACCTCCCTGCAGATATGAAGCCTCATCAGAATGCTGCCAAAGTTGTTTTCATAGCAGCCTTTGACTCGGAGTTTGGTTTCTCTCTCAGGGAAAGGAAGCCTGCCGCCCTAGATGATGCTCAGTCAGACGCTCTTGAGTTGGAAGCAAATTTTGCGTCCAATGGAAAATTAAAAGGGAAAGTTGAACAAGATGCCAGAAGAAGAGGAAAAGAGGAGGTCTCTACCTCTAATCAGGACAAGGATTCAGATAGAATTGAAGAAATGAACAAAATGATTAAGAGTCTTTATAATAAACTGGTCAAGCTTGAATTGGAGAGCAAGAACTCAGCTTCCAAGAACTTCCAAAATGCTCCAAACAGGGGTTAGATTCCTCAGTATAGAAAGCTACCCCTGCAAATATTTCCAAGGGAAGCAAAGGAGCAACATGATGAGGTACCACACCCATTATACCTGGAAGGCCCAGTAGATGACTCCACTGAAGATGCTGCCTATGAACTGCAAGATGAAAATATTGCTTTCTAAAACAATGATGAAGTTGAATGTCCATTGCACGAAGAAGAAGAAGAAGCTAAAGACATAGAAGATGTAGAAATTGATAATTATTGCAAACAGTTTAATGATTTCATACAAGCACATTTCAATAGAAGATACGATCTCAGATCTTCCAGGAAGAGAACTCGAGCTCAAGAACAAGAATAAGAGCCTCTCTAGAAGGAAGCACCTGCTCAAAAGGAATCAACAGTGCAGGAAGTTACAGATAAAGGTAAGAGTGCTCTGAACAAACCTTTGCAGTCTAATGATCAAATTCCTTCTTCTTCAAAAGTAGTCACTCCTCCTAATGCTGAGTCTGTATCAAAAGAAGTTAAACCTTCAGCTGAAAAAAAGAGTCAAAAGAAGTTGTAATAGAAAAGTCCCCTCCCGCTTTCAATCTGCAAAAGGAACTTTAGAAATTCAAAATCCCAGTTCCCCTGACTGAACTGTTGAAACAACCTATATATCAATCTCAAGTTACTTCTTTATTGTTCCCTCCTGAAGCACCAGTCATTCCATATTGTCTCAACCTCCAAGAAGAAAGACCCATGGTAGTTTTTGGCCCACATGTCGAGGAGATAGACCCCTCTACTCCTCCTTTCTATGTGTCTCTAGTGGTTCATGACCTGTTGTTACACAATTGTATGTTAGATTCTGGAGCTTCCCATAATCTTATGCCTCTGTCAGTCATGGAACAGCGAGGACTACAAATCACACGCCCATACAAAGACCTCTATTCATTTGATTCCAAAAGAGTTAAATGCTTGGGGATGATTAAAGATTTAGTGGTCAACTTGGCCCAAATCCCAACAAAAGTGTAGTAATGGACATCTTGGTAGCTCATATCCTAGCTCGCTTTGGCATGCTGTTGTCAAGGTCCTGGGGAACGAAAATTGGTGGGTCACACAAATTAGATTTAACATATGCCACCATCCCATTTTTTGGTGGCCAGGAGAGGAGGTTATACAGAGAGACTAGATTTGTCAAGATGGTTACTAAGGCTGATAGCTCTGGAAATTCTCCAGTCTATAGCAAAGAAGGAGATTTTTCATGTTTTATGCTTGAGGAAGATCAAGATTTTGCTCACAAACCATCCTTCTGTCAAATCAAGACTGAGAAGCCTTTAGAAGACCATGAAGCAGGAGTATGAACTCTACATTTTGACGGAGCAAATTCAAAAGAAGGTAATGGGGCTGGAGTATTATTAATCTCTCCTACAGGAAAATGGATCCCACTGTATTTTAAATTGGAATACGAAGCTAGTAATAATGTAGCTGAGTATGAAGCACTTCTCTTGGGTTTACAGACAGCCAGGAGCATGGGCATACAGTGTTTAAAGGTCCTGGGAGACTCTGAGCTGGTAGTCAAACAGGTCAGGAATCAATGTCAAACCAAACATCCTCGGTAGAGGTCTTACAGGAATGAAGTTTGGGACATGGTGGAGAACTTCTTCTCAGCATTTAATATTCAGTTCATGCCCCGGGAGCAGAATAGAATGGGAGATTCGCTTGCTGTGGCTGCTAGTACCTTCCGTCCTCCCCAGAACTCTCTCTTGAGGTATGAAATTGAAGTACGTTATAGGCCATCAATCCCAAATAATATCAAGCACTGGCAGGTATTTGAAGATGATGAACAGATGAAGAGATTCTTGGAAACAATGGGAGAATTATCCATTATGGAGATTGATGATTATGAAGAAGAAGAGGCCGAGAATACTTCAGAAAATAAATGGGAGGAGAAAGTGGCAAGAAGAAAAGTGCTGCAGTTAAAGGGAAATGTCATTCCTAAAGGTCTGGTGCCTCTAGAAAGATTATTTGACAAGAATGATGTCCCATTGCAGCCTAGTAAAGTGGTAGAAGAAAATCAGGTAGAAGATCTAAATCTGGGTATTAATGTTGAGCGCAAAATTGTCAAATTATCTAAGAAGGTCCCAAAAGAATACAAGCAGAAATACCTAAAATTATTTCAGTCATACAGGGATGTGTTTGCATGGTCCTATCAGGACCTTAAAACTTTTGATATTAGTATAATGCAGCATAAAATTCCTCTGAGGGGAGATGTAAAACCTTATAAGCAGAAGATTAGACAAATAAATCCACTCCTGCTGCCCTCTATCGAGAAAGAAATCAAAACGCTGCTCAAGGCAAAAATAATTGTACCATTGAGGTACTCAGAATGGGTGGCAAACCTGGTCCCTGTCCGAAAGAAAAATGGAGAGATAAGGCTATGTGTGGATTTCAGAAATTTAAACAGAGCATCTTTAAAAGATAATTATCCATTCCCCAAGATGGACCACATCCTGCGGAAAGTGGTTGGAGCTTCTAGAATGTCAATGATGGATGGTTTTTCTGGTAATAATCAGGTGGCTGTACTTCCAGAGGATCAGAAGAAAACTGCATTCACAACACCATGGGGAACATTTATGTATGCCAGGATGCCTTTTGGGCTGATTAAAGCAGGGGCCACGTTTCAGAGGGCCATGGACATTGCTTTTGTTGGGGAGTTGGATAAATTTTTAGTAGTCTACCTTGATGATATTACCGTGTTTTAAAAAGATGATGCTGAACACATTGAGCACTTACAAAGAACTTTTGAAAAATGCAGAAGGTATGGTCTTTCTCTTAATCCACAAAAGTCTTTATTTGCATTAGAGGAAGGCAAACTTTTGGGGCACATTGTAACTAAAGAAGGGGTGAAAATAGACCCTAAAAGAGTGGAAGTTATAAATGGTATTGATCTCCCCAGGAATAAGAAAGAAGTGCAGGTGTTTCTAGGCCGAATTAATTTTCTAAGAAGGTTTATTCCTAACTATGCTGAGATAGTTAGGCATATAACTGATATGCTGAAAAAGAATAATGAGGTAAAATGGTCTCAGGAATCTAGAGAGGCATTCACCAGGATAAAACATGCTTTTGCTGAAGCTCCTATACTAGCTGGGCCAGATTATACTAAATCATTTATGATCTTTTCTTTTGCATCACCTCACACAGTAGATGGAGTGTTATTACAGAAAAATGAAGAAGGATATAAGCAGCCTATTGCCTTTTTCAATCAGGTTCTCCATGATGCAGAACTGAAATATAACATATTAGAGAAGCAGGCATATGCCATAGTAAAATCCCTCAAAGCTTTTCGCATATATATTTTGCAGTCTCACATCACTGCATTCGTACCTACTACAGCTGTAAAGGATATCCTTGTCTAGGGAGACAGTGAAGGGAAAAGGGGAAGGTGGATTGCTAAAATACAGGAGTATGATCTAGATATCTGCCCTACCAAGCGGATCAAAGGACAAGGGCTTGCAAAAATTCTATCTGAATCAAACTATCAAGCTCTGGGCATAAATTTGTCGATGATTTCAAGTGAAGAGTCTGAGAGTGAAAAGGAGCAGCCAGGATTGGAGAAGGCTACTCAGAAAGCACATAAAATATCTCTCCAGTCCATGGTACAAAGAAATAGTTAAATATCTTTTGACACTCAGTTGTCCTCCAAGTTGTGATAAATAAAAATATAGAGCTTTAGGATTGAAATCACAGAAATACATAGTTGCTAATGGCCAACTATATTGGAGAGATCCTCCAGGCATCCTGTTATTGTGCCTCACAGAGGATGAAACAGAGAGTATAATGGTCGAATTTCATGAGGGAATTTGCGGAGGGCATTATAGCTGGAGGGCTACAGCTCATAAAATCCTGAAGGCTGGTTTCTACTGGCCAAAATTATTTGGAGATGTTTTTACTTGGGTCAGAGCATGTGATAAGTGTCAGAAATTTGCTGAGAGATAGAAGTTGGCAGCTCTGCCGCTGATTCCAGTTCATGTGAATGAGCCATTTCAACAATGGGGAATAGATTTTATTGGAGAAATACATCCCCCATCAAGTGGACAACATAAATGGATATTGACAGCCACATATTACTTTACAAAATGGGTGGAAGCCATACCTGCAAGGAATGCTACTGACACTGTCATCATAAAGTTCATGGAAGAAAACATCATATCCAGGTTTGGCTGCCCTGCTAGAATAGTGACTGATAATGCACAGGCCTTCAAATCTGAAAAATTTGTAAATTTCTGCCAGTAGTATAATATTGCACTAAATCATTCCATAGCCTACTATCCATAGGGAAATGGCTTGGCAGAATCCTCTAACAAAACTCTAGTGAGGGCCTTGAAGAAAACTATAAATGAGAATCAGAAAAATTGGGATTCCCAATTGAAATTTTCTCTATGGGCTAATAGAATCACTAGCAAGAGAGCAACTGGGAAATCTCCATATGAATTGGTATATGGACGAGCGGTAGTGTTTCTCGTGCAGCTCGCTTTAGTAGTGGCACGTTTCATGCAAGAAAGTCAGGAGGAACCTGATGATATGATCAGGAGAATCAATCAATTGGTGGAATTAGAGGAAACACGAGACCAAGTGAATCAGAGATTAACAGAATATCAAGAGAAAATGAAACATATATTTTATCAGCATGCAAAAGATAGGAAATTGTAGATTAGAGATCTAGTGCTCAGCTGGGACATCCGAAGGGTTGAAAAAGGAAAGCATGGTAAATTCGACTCTCTATGGTTTGGCCCATTCAAACTTGCAGAGCAGAGGGCCAATAACACTTTCGTGCTGGAGAATGTACAGGGAGAGCTGCTTGATGCCCCTATGAATGGTCAGTTCCTTAAGCCCTATTTTCAGTTCTAATGTAGGAAAAGATAACCTGGTGTACCATATTGTATACTAGTTTCTGTTTTATGTTTTGTTTCAATAATATTGGCGATGGAAAAAATCATAAAGTGAAAAGTAAGAGGGGTTGAAGAATAGAGTTTACATAGATTATGATCAGGAGGTCTGCACAGTTCTCGACACGTCCAGGGATGAACGTGCCGTCCCCAGATGGAGCCAATGTTGATCATAATCAGTTCCTTGTTGAGGTTCGACTAGCAATCTTGCTTAAACCCCCCTCGATCCTTTCTCTTTGACTCGAGAATCCATTCTAAAGCCTATCGTTGATTTCCTTTGCCCCAAAAATTATATTATGTAAAGCTAAAAACCCACTTTTGAAAATATTTTAGGCCTGGCCCCTTCGGCCCTAACCCCTTCTCCATTTCCTATACATGACTGTGAGCCGGAACCTAATGCTAAACCTTGAGGGCGCTATCAAATATGCGTGTCGGGCGAAATATTAGTCGTTGATCTATACAAGATCGAATAGGTTCCGCTGATCAACGCCGTGCTCATAGCCCATCCGCCAATCTTTAGATAAAACCATAAATCGACGTACCCCATCTTTCCCGCCCTGGTGGTCCCCGCGTCTACACCCATTACAAAAACCGACCTCTTTTTTCCGCACCACTTATCCAGGGCAGGCGGTATTCCTCATTGGGCCAACGATTCCATACGTTGCGCGACAAGTGTCACAGAGTACGGCCTCAATGTCGCCTGCCCCCGCGCGTTAATGTTCGACTGAAGTCACGCAGCGGAATCCAGCATCGCCGTCAGGTTTGGGGGCCTATATCCAACGATGGTCGCTTTTCAAAGTTGCACGGATATTAATCTAGGCGTACAATGTCCCGGGCCCTTCACTTTATCGCTCTCCAATGATTTTTGGACCGTTCATCTGGTCCTGTGATCGTATGGCCCAGATCATTTGTATGACCGGCTGTTGACCAAGTTTCCCCCACGTCACTTACCCCACATGTTCATCGCATTTTCCTCCACCATGCATACATTCCATCCATAGGTTATATTGTAATGTTTCACGTTAAAAGTCTCCGCCAACTTGCATCATTCCACTGATCCGCCATGTCTGCAGCATCATTTCCATTTTACCCCGCTCCATTTCACCACTTCGACAAGTCTACACCACCATGTCCGTGGATCCCATCGCGTCATTGTCCCTGTGTCCGGTTTTCTTTAACATGTTTGTGGGTTTTGCAGGATGTAGCGACGAGAAATCGCCATTAATATCTGCCTCCATTACAGAAGTCGAAGATGCATCTAAGGATCGGGTTGCAGAGGAAGAATTTATGAAGGAAAGCCCTGGGTAGTTGCCGTGACATGACTCTCATTAAAACAGCAAGGTTCAAAATCTATCAGACCCTCCGGAGACATTCAAAACAAATATTTTGCAGATGGGGATATTAATGATGCAGATAAAGAATATCAATGGAAGATGGAGAAATTCAACAATCAACATTCAATGTTTCAAGCCCCAATTTAAAGATTAGAAGGTCGAGGGTACCCACCACAGAAAACAATACCCTCCAGGTTTTATTTCGGCCGAATTTTCTTCAGGAAAGGACAGAATGTTCAAGTGGATGTATCTCTATACTAGGTTCCTGAAGAGATTTTCTACTCAGTGCATTTATTTCTACAAGCGGATTGTCAAGGACATTCAGCATTTCATAGCCATCAAATAGTATGGGCGCGAATGTTTCCGCCATTTTTCTTTAATGAAACAATTAATTGTTTTCACCAGCTTCTTTTATTAGTTTCTTTTCTTCTTCTCCTATAAAAACCGAGAAGAAAGACATTGTAGGGGTTACAGATTTTTATCAGAGAATTGTGCAGTGAAAGGCATTTTTTGTATACATCTTGTGAAAGCTCTTGTATGACGGCATAGAGCCTGTATGGTCTCAGTGAGGAGGAGTTCTATCTGTATTAGAGGATTCTGGACTTTGGTATCCCACAGTATGTAACTTCCTTTTATGTGTTTAATACAACATTTCATTTCATCCATCTTCTGGTATCTTGTACTGGAATGCGAGTGGCTCACTGATTTTAGGTAAGGATTTATCCTAGTTGATACCCATAATTGGATCAGTCAAGTGCTTTAAATATGGCTCAGGCATGATATACTGTTTCATGTTCATTTCATCCATCTTTCTGCTATGTTAGTTGCTTTGGGAGGGTGCTTTTTAAAACTCCATTGTCATGTATGGATTCATAGATTGATAAGCCCATATATGGTTCTGTTGTGTACCTGGGTATCAGAATAAAGATAAATAATATCTTCTTATACTTCTTTCACCGCATACACCTTCTGATATTTTATTTCTGTGGCATATTACTTGAATTGGCCCTCTTTATAGTAAATTGTCTCTTAACTGTCTAATGCTTTTGTGTCAGAGCTTTGCATTTTGTCTCTGCAACATTACTTTCCCTGTGGCAGTTTCTGTAAGTTCTGGTCCCATTTAAATCAATTCCCTTGTTTACAAGAGATAGCAGGAGAGCCTTTGGATTGACACCCAAGTTTTATTATATGCTCCTTGTTATGATAAGATGTCCTAGGCACTGGTCTATGGCAACTCTAGGCTGTCTCTAGGAGCGACAACATCTTTCTGGCGCCGTTGCCGGGGAAAAAATTTAAGAAAATCAGTTTCCCTGGGCCTCGACAAACTATATTCACTCTCTAATCAGGTGAGCACAGAGAGTTGAAGAGTTGCATATCTCTCACCTTGGCGACTCCACTGTTGTTTATTTGATAAATTTATTTGTAGTCCTGGCTCCCCGTAAGCCACATCTGAGGTCAGATACATCACAGTCAAAGACACCTTCAGTGTATAACCCTGAGAAGATTATACATAGAAGAAGTTGGAAAGAAAAGAAATCAGTCCGTGTTGAAATCCCTGACTTTTCCGTAGAAGATTATATATCTTCTTCCTCTCAAGAAGTTCTAGTAGAAAATCTCGACTCCACTATGGGAGACACAAAATATTACTCAGATAGCCCACCCAGGGGAGGTGCTAGAATTAAAGCTCATCTTCACCCTACTCCTGAGGTTGAAGAGGTTAAAGAAGTCACCGAAGTAGCTGTTGTTAACCGTGAACTATTCTCATCTACGCCTCAGGCTGTTGTACAATATATTCCTATTGTTGTTCATACTCCACTTCCATCTCCTCCTCTTCCTCCATTTGTACACCAGATTGTTGCACAACACCCACCTCCTCCAATGGCTAATGTTCCAGCTTTTTTTTAAAACAAATATTCTCCCCTGGAATTACCTCAAGTGCTGAATGATATGCCATAGGATTATTTGAAGATCTTGCCCAAATTCACTGGGGAAAATGAAATTGATGCCCAGAAACATCTTGAAACTTTTTGCTCTTTCGCAGAGAAATTTAATGTAGAACAGTTGGATGTAGTCCTAAGATTGTTTGTTCAATCTCTGGACGGTGAAGCCAGAAAATGGTTCAAAACATTAGGAAACCGTTCCATAGCCACTTGGGACGATATGGAAAATACCTTTCTCAGGAAATGGGGAGAAAATAAAGATCATGGACAGTGTCTTACTAAGTTCAATACACTCAAGAAGAAACATAATGAAGGGGTGTCAGAGTTTATCAAGAGATTTAATAAGTTATATCTAAACCTCCCTGCAGATATGAAGCCTCATCAGAATGCTGCCAAAGTTGTTTTCATAGCAGCCTTTGACTCGGAGTTTTGTTTCTCTCTCAGGGAAAGAAAGCCTGCCCCCCTAGATGATGCTTATTCGGACGCTCTTGAGTTGGAAGCAAATTTTTCTTCCACTGGAAAATTAAAATGGAAATCTGAACAAGATGCCAGAAGAAGAGGCAAAGAGGAGGTCTCTACCTCTAATCAGGACAAGGATTTAGATAGAATCGAAGAAATGAACAAAATGATTAAGAGTCTTTATAATAAACTGGTCAAGCTTGAATTGGATACCAAGAACTCAGCTTCCAAGAACTTCCAAAATGCTCCAAACAGGGGTTACAATCCTCAGTATAGAAAGCTACCCCTGCAAATATTGCCAAGGGAAGCAAAGGAGCAGCATGATGAGGTACCACACCCATTATACCTGGAAGGCCCAGTAGATGACTCCACTGAAGATGCTGCCTATGAACTGCAAGATGCAAATCTTGCTTTCTCAAACAATGATGAAGTTGAATGTCCATTGCATGAAGAAGAAGAAGAAGCTAAAGACATAGAAGATGCAGAAATTGATAATTATTGCAAACAGTTTAATGATTTCATGCAAGCACATTTCAATAGAAGATACGATCTCAGATCTTCCAGGAAGAGAAATCGAACTCAAGAACAAGAAGAAGAGCCTCTCTAGAAGGAAGCACCTGCTCAAAAGGAATCAACAGTGCAGAAAGTTACAGATAAAGGTAAGAGTCCTTTGAACAAACCTTTGCAGTCTAATGATAAAATTCCTTCTTCTTCCAAAGTAGTCACTCCTCCTAATGCTGAGTCTGTATCAAAAGAAGTTAAAGCTTCAGCTGAAAAAAAAGATTCAAAAGAAGTTGTAATAGAAAAGTCCCGTCCTGCTTTCAATCTGCAAAAGGAACTTGAGAAAGTCAAAATCCCAGTTCCCCTGACTGAACTGTTGAAACAACCTATATATCAATCTCAAGTTACTTCTTTATTGTTCCCTCCTGAAGCACCAGTCATGCCAGATAGTATCAACCTCTAAGAAGAAAGACCCATGGTAGATTTTGGCCCACATGTCGAGGAGATAGACCCCTCTACTCCTCCTTTCTATGTGTCTCTAGTGGTTCATGACCTATTGTTACACAATTGTATGTTAGATTTTGGAGCTTCCCATAATCTTATGCCTCTGTCAGTCATGGAACAGCTAGGACTACAAATCACATGCCCATACAAAGACCTCTATTCATTTGATTCCAAAAGAGTTAAATTCTTGGGGATGATTAAAGATTTAGTGGTCAACTTGGCCCAAATCCCAGCAGAAAGTGTAGTAATGGACATCGTGGTAGCTGATATCCTAGCTCGCTTTGGCATGTTGTTGTCAAGGTCCTAGGGAACGAAAATTGCTGGGTCACTTAAATTAGATTTAACATATGCCACCATCCCAGTTTTTGGTGGCCAGGAGAGGAGGTTATACAGAGAGACTAGATTTGTCAAGATGGCTACTAAGGCTGATAGCTCTGGAAATTCTCCAGTCTATAGCGAAGAAGGAGATTTTTCATGTTTTATGCTTGAGGAAGATCAAGATTTTGCTCACGAACCATCCTTATGTCAAATCAAGACTGAGAAGCCTTTAGAAGACCATGAAGCAGGAGTATGGACTCTACATTTTGACGGAGAAAATTCAAAAGAAGGTAATGGGGCTGGAGTATTATTAATCTCTCCTACAGGAAAATGGATCCCACTGTCTTTTAAATTGGAATACGAATCTACTAATAATGTAGCTGAGTATGAAGCACTTCTGTTGGGATTACAGACAGCCAGGAGCATGGGCATACAGTGTTTAATGGTCCTGGGAGACTCTGAGCTGGTGGTAAAACAGGTCAGGAATCGATGTCAAACCAAACATCCTCGGTTGAGGTCTTACAGGAATGAAGTTTGGGACATGGTGGAGAACTTCTTCTCAACATTTAATATTCAGTTCATGCCCCGGGAGCAGAATAGAATGGGAGATTCGCTTGCTGTGGCTGCTAGTACCTTCCGTCCTCCCCAGAACTCTCTCTTGAGGTATGAAATTGAAGTACGTTATAGGCCATCAATCCCAGATAATATCAAGCACTGGAAAGTATTTGAAGATGATGAAAAGATGAAGAGATTCTTGGAAACAGTGGGAGAATTCTCCAATATGGAGATTGATGATTGTGAAGAAGATGAGGCTGAGAATACTTCAGAAAATAAATGGGAGGGGAAAATGGTAGGAAGAAAAGTGCTACAGTTAAAGGGAAATGTCATTCCTAAAGGTCTGGTGCCTCTAGAAATATTATTAAACAAGAATGATGTCCCATTGCAGCCTAGTAAAGTGGTAGAAGAAAATCAGGTAGAAGTTCTAAATCTGGGTACTAATGTTGAGCCCAAAATTGTCAAATTATCTAAGAAGGTCCCAAAAGAATACAAGCAAAAATACCTGAAATTATTTCAGTCATACAGGGATGTGTTTGCATGGTCCTATCAAGACCTTAAAACTTTTGATATTAGTATAATGCAGCATAAAATTCCTCTGAGGGGAGATGTAAAACCTTATAAGCAGAAGCTTAGACAAATAAATCCACTCCTGCTGCCCTCTATTGAGAAAGAAATCAAAAAGCTGCTCAAGGCCAAAATAATTGTACCATTGAGGTACTCAGAATGGGTGGCAGATCTGGTCCCTGTCCGAAAGAAAAATGGAGAGATAAGGCTATGTGTGGATTTCAGAAATTTAAACAGAGCATCTTTAAAAGATAATTATCCATTGCCCAAGATGGACCACATCCTGCAGAAAGTGGTTGGAGCTTCTAGAATGTCAATGATGGATGGTTTTTCTGGTTATAATCAGGTGGCTGTACTTCTAGAGGATCAGAATAAAACTACATTCACAACACCATGGGGAACATTTATGTATGCCAGGATGCCTTTTGGGCTGATTAAAGCAGGGGCCACGTTTCAGAGGGCCATGGACATTGCTTTTGTTGGGGAGTTGGATAAATTTTTAGTAGTCTACCTTGATGATATTACCGTGTTTTCAAAAGATGATGCTGAACACATTGAGCACTTACAAAGAAATTTTGAAAAATGTAGAAGGTATGGTATTTCTCTTAATCCACAAAAGTCTTTATTTGCATTAGAGGAAGGAAAACTTTTGGGACACATTGTAACTAAAGAAGGGGTGAAAATAGACCCTAAAAGAGTGGAAGTTATAAATGGTATTTATCTCCCCAGGAATAAGAAAGAAGTGCAGGTGTTTCTAGGCCGAATTAATTTTCTGAGAAGGTTTATTCCCAACTATGCTGAGATAGTTAGGCATATAACTGATATGCTGAAAAAGAATAATGAGGTAAAATAGTCTCAGGAATTTAGAGAGGCATTCACCAGGATAAAACATGCTTTTGCTGAAGCTCCTGTACTAGCTGGGCCAGATTATACTAAATCATTTATGATCTTTTCTTTTGCATCACCTCACACAGTAGCTGGAGTGTTATTACAGAAAAGTGAAGAAGGATATGAGCAGCCTATTGCCTTTTTCAATCAGGTTCTCCATGATGCAGAACTGAAATATAACATATTAGAGAAGCAGGCATATGCTCTAGTAAAATCCCTCAAATCTTTTCGCATATATATTTTGCAGTCTCACATCACTACATTCGTACCTACTGCAGCTGTAAAGGATATCCTTGTCCAGGGAGACAGTGAAGGGAAAAGGGGAAGGTGGATTGCTAAAATATAGGAGTATGATCTAGATATTCGCCCTACCAAGTTGATCAAAGGATAGGGGCTTGCAAAAATTCTATCTGAATCAAACTCTCAAGCTCTGGGCATAAATTTGTCTATGATTTCAAGTGAAGAGTCTGACAGTGAAAAGGAGCAGCCAGGATTGGAGAAGGCTACTCAGAAATCACACATAAAATATCTCACCAGTCCATGGTACAAAGAAATAGTTAAATATCTTTTGACACTTAGCTGTCCTCCAAGTTGTGATAAAGAAAAATATAGAGCTTTAAGATTGAAATCACATAAATACATAGTTGCTAATGGCCAACTATATTGGAGAGATCCTTCGGGCATCCTGTTATTGTGCCTCACAGAGGATGAAACAGAGAGTATAATGGTCGAATTTCATGAGGGAATCTGCGGAGGGCATTATAGCTGGAGGGCTACAGCTCATAAAATCCTGAAGGCCGGTTTCTACTGGCCAAAATTATTTGGAGATATTTTTACTTGGGTCAGAGCATGTGATAAGTGTCAGAAATTTGCTGAGAGACAGAGGTTGGTAGCTCTGCCCCTGATTCCAGTTCATGTGAATGAGCCATTTCAACAATGGGGAATAGATTTTATTGGAGAAATACATCCCCCATCAAGTGGACAACATAAATGGATATTGACAGCCACAGATTACTTTACGAAATGGGTGGAAGCCATACCTGTAAGGAATGCTACAGACACTGTCATCATAAAGTTCATGGAAGAAAACATCATATCCAGGTTTGGCTGCCCTGCTAGAATAGTGACTGATAATGCACAGGCCTTCAAATCTGCAAAATTTGTAAATTTCTGCCAGCAGTATAATATTGCACTAAATCATTCTACAGCCTACTATCCACAGGGAAATGGCTTGGCAGAATCCTCTAACAAAACTCTAGTGAGGGCCTTGAAGAAAACTATAAATAAGAATCAGAAAAATTGAGATTCCCAATTGAAATTTGCTATATGGGCTAATAGAATCACTAGCAAGAGAGCAACTGGGAAATCTCCATATGAATTGGTATATGGTTGAGTGGCAGTGTTTCCCGTGCAGCTGGCTTTACTAGTGGCACGTTTCATGTAAGAAAGTCAGGAGGAACCTGATGATATGATCAGGAGAATCAATTAATTGGTGGAATTAGAGGAAACACGAGACCAAGTGAATCAGAGATTAACAAAATATCAAGAGAAAATGAAACATATATTTGATCAGCATGCAAAAGACAGGAAATTGCAAATTGGAGATCTCATGCTCAGGTGGGACATTCGAAGGGCTGAAAAAGGAAAGCATGGTAAATTTGACCCTCTATGGTTTGGCCCATTCAAAATTGCAGAGCAGAGGGCCAATAAAAATTTCGTGCTGGAGAATGTACAGGGAGAGCTGCTTGATGCCCCTGTGAATGGTCAATTCCTTAAGCCCTATTTTTAGTTCTAATGCAGGCAAAGATAACCTGGTGTACCATATTGTATACTAGTTTCTGTTTTACGTTTTGTTTCAATAATATTGGCGATGGAAAAAATCATAAAGTGAAAAGTAAGAGGGGCTGAAGAACAGAGTTTACATAGATTATGATCAGGAGGTCTATGCATTTCTCGACATGTCCAGGGATGAACGTGCCGTCCCCAGATGGAGCCAATTTTGATCATAATCAGTTCCTTGTTGAGGTTCGACCAGCAATCTTGCTTAAACCCCCCTCGATCCTTTCTCTTTGACTCGAGAATCCATTCTAAAGCCTATCGTTGATTTCCTTTTCCCCCAAAATTATATTATGTAAAGCTAAAAACCCACTTTTGAAAATATTTTAGGCCTGGCCCCTTCGGCCCTAACCCCTTCACCATTTCCTACACATGACTGTGAGCCGGAACCTAATGCTAAACCTTGAGGGCGCTATCAAATATGCGTGTCAGGCGAAATATTAGTCGTTGATCTGTACAATATCGAACAGTTTCCGCTAATCAACGCCGTGCTTATAGCCCATCCGCCAGCCGTTAGATCAAACCATAAATCGACGTACCCCATCTTTCCCGCCCTGGTGGTCCCCGCGCCTGCACCCATTGCAAAAACAAGCCTGTTTTTTCCGCACCACTTATCCAGGGCAGGCGGTATTCCTCATTGGGCCAGCGATTCCATACGTTGCGTGACAAGTGTCCCAGAGTACGGCCTCAATGCCGCCCGCCCCCGCGCGTTAATATTCGACTGAAGTCACGCAGCGGAATCCAGAATCGTCGTCAGATCTGGGGGCCTACATCCAACGGTGGTCGCTTTTCAAAGTTGCATGGATATTAATCTAGGCGTACAATGTCCCGGGCCCGCCACTTCATCGCTCTCCAATGATTTTTGGACCATTCATCTGGTCCTGTGATCGTATGGCCCAGATCATTTTTATGACCAGCTGTTGACCAAGTTTCCTCCACATCACTTACCCCACGTGTTCATCGCATTTTCCTCCACCATGCATACATTCTGTCCATAGGTTATATTGTAATGTTTCACGTTAAAAGCCTCCGCCAACCTGCATCATTCCACCGATCTGCCATGTCTGCAGCATCATTTCGATTTTACCCCGCTCCATTTCACCACTTCGACAAGTCTGCACCACCATGTGCATGGATCCTGTCGCATCATCGTCCCTGTGTCCGGTTTTCTTTAACATGTTTGTGGGTTTTGCAGGTTGCAGCGACGAGAAATCACCATTAATCTCTGCCTCCATTACAAAAGTCGAAGATGCATCTAAGGATTGGGTTGCAGAGGAAGAATTTATGAAGGAAAGCCCTGGGTAGTTGCCGTGACATGACTCTCATTAAAACAACAAGGTTCAAAATCTATCAGACCCTCTGGAGCCATTCAAAACAAATATTTTGCAGATGGGGATATTAATGATGCAGATAAAGAATATCAGTGGAAGATGGAGAAATTCAACAATCATCATTCATTGTTTCAAGCCCCAATTTAAATATTAGAAGGCCGAGGGTACCCAGCACAAAAAACAATACCCTCCAGGTTTTATTGCGACTGAATTTTCTTTAGGAAAGGACAGAATGTTCAAGTGGATGTATCTCTATACTGGGTTCCTGAAGAGATTTTCTACTCAGTGCATTTATTTCAGCAAGCGGATTGTCAAGTACATTCAGCATTTCATAGCCATCAAATAGTATGGGCGCGAATGTTTCCACCATTTTGCTTTAATGAAACAATTAATTGTTTTCACCAACTTCTTTTATTAGTTTCTTTTCTTCTTCTCCTATAAAAACTGAGAAGAAAGACATTGTAGGGGTTACAGATTTTTATCAGAGAATTGTGCAGTGAAAGGCATTTTTTGTATACATCTTGTGAAAGCTCTTGTATGATGGTTCAGAGCTTATAGGGTCTCAATGAGGAGGAGTTCTATCTGTATTAGAGGATTCTGGTCTTTGGTATCCCACAGTATGTAACTTCCTTTTATGTGTTTAATACAACATTTCATTTCATCCATCTTCTTGTATCATGTACTGGAATGCGAGTGGCTCACTGATTTTAGGTAAGGATTTATCCTAGTTGATACCCATACTTGGATCATTCAAGTGCTTTAAATATGGCTCAGGCATGATATACTGTTCCATGTTCATTTCATCCATCTTTCTGCTATATTAGTTGCTTTGGGAGGGTGCTTTTAAAACGCCATTGTCATGTATGGATTCTTAGATTGATAAGCCCATATATGGTTCTGTTGTGTATCTGGGCATTAGACCAAAGATAACTAATATCTTCTTATATTTCTTTCACCGCATACACCTTCTGATATTTGATTTCTGTGGCATATTAATTGAATCAGTCCTCTTTACAGTAAATTGTCTCTTAACTGTCTGATGCTTTTATATTAGAGTTTTGCATCTTGTCTCTGCAACATTACTTTCCCTGTGGCAGTTTTTGTAAGTTCTGGTCCCATTTAAATCAATTTCCTTGTTTACAAGAGATAGCAGGAGAGCTTTTGGATTGACACCCAAGTTTTATTATATGCTCCTTGCTATGATAAGATGTCCTAGGCACTGGTCTATGGCAACTCTAGGCTGTCTCTAGGAGCGACAACATCTGTCGACAACATCTTTCTGGCGTCGTTGCCGGGGATCGAAGCTAAGAAAATCATTACCCCTGGGCCTCGACAAATCATATTCACTCTCTAATCAAGTGAGCACAGAGAGTTGAAGAGTTGCATATCTCTCACCTTGGCGACTCCACTGTTGTTTATTTGATAAATCTATTTGTAGTCCTGGCTCCCCGTAAGCCACACCTGAGGTCAGATACATCACAGTCAAAGACACCTTCAGTGTCTGACCCTGAGAAGATTATACATAAAAGAAGTTGGAAAGAAAAGAAATCAGTGCATGCTGAAATCCCTGAGTTTTCCGTAGAAGATTACCCATCTTCTTCTTCTCAAGAAGTTCTAGTAGAAAATCTCGACTCCACTGTGGGAGACACAGACTATTACTCAGATAGCCCACCCAGGAGAAGTGCTAGAATTAAAGCTAATCTTCACCCTACTCCTGAGGTCGAAGAGGTTAAAGAAGTCACCGAAGTAGCTGCTATTAACCGTGAGCTATTCCCATCTACACCTCAGGTTACTATACAATATATCCCTATTGTTATCCATACCCCACTGCCACCTCCTCCTCTTCCTCCATTTGTACACCAGATTGCTGCACAACCGCCATCTCCTCCAATGGCTAATGTTCCAGCTTTCTTACTGAATAAATATGCTCCCCTAGCATTGCCTCAAGTGTTAAATGATATGTCACAGAATTATTTGAAGATCTTGCCCAGATTCACTGGGGAAAATGAGATTGATGCTCAGAAACATCTTGAGACTTTTTTCTCTTTTGCAGAGAACTTTAATGTAGAACATTTGGATGTAGTCTTAAGACTATTTGTGCAATCTCTGGACGGTGAAGCTAGAAAATGGTTCAAAACATTAGGAAACCTTTCCGTAGCCACCTGGGACGATATGGAAAATACCTTTCTCAGGAAATGGGGAGAAAAGAAAGATCATGGACAGTGTCTTACTGAGTTCAATACACTCAAGAAGAAACATAATGAAGGGGTGTCAGAGTTTATCAAGATATTTAATAAGTTATATCTAAACCTCCCTGCAGATATGAAGCCTCATCAGAATGCTGCCAAATTTTTTTTCATAGCAGCCTTTGACTCGGAGTTTGGTTTCTCTCTCAGGGAAAGGAAGCCTGCCACCCTAGATGATGCTCAGTCGGACGCTCTTGAGTTGGAAGCAAATTTTGCGTCCACTGGAAAATTAAAAGGGAAAGCTGAACAAGATGCCAGAAGAAGAGGAAAAGAGGAGGTCTCTACCTCTAATCAGGACAAGGATTCAGATAGAATTGAAGAAATGAACAAAATGATTAAGAGTCTTTATAATAAACTAGTCAAGCTTGAATTGGAGACCAAGAACTCAGCTTCCAAGAACTTCCATAATGCTCCAAACAGGGGTTACAATCCTCAGTATAGAAAGCTACCCCTGAAAATATTGCCAAGGGAAGCAAAGGGGATGCATGATCAGGTACCACACCCATTATACCTGGAAGGCCCAGTAGATGACTCCACTGAAGATGCTGCCTATGAACTGCAAGATGAAAATCTTGCTTTCTCAAACAATGATGAAGTTGAATGTCCATTGCACGAAGAAGAAGAAGAAGCTAAAGACATAGAAGATGCAGAAATTGATAATTATTGCAAACAGTTTAATGATTTCATGCAAGCACATTTCAATAGAAGATATGATCTCAGATCTTCCAGGAAGAGAACTCGAACTCAAGAACAAGAAGAAGAGCCTCTCTAGAAGGAAGCACCTGCTAAAAAAGGAATCAACAGTGCAGAAAGTTACAGACAAAGGTAAGAGTCCTTTGAACAAACCTTTGTAGTCTAATGATCAAATTCCTTCTTCTTCAAAAGTAGTCACTCCTCCTAATGCTGAGTCTGTATCAAAAGAAGTTAAACCTTCGGATGAAAAAAGAGAGTCAAAATAAGTTGTAATAGAAAAGTCCCCTCCTGATTTCAATCTGCAAAAGGAACTTGATAAAGTCAAAATCCCAGTTCCCCTGACTGAACTGTTGAAACAACCTATATATCAATCTCAAGTTACTTCTTTATTGTTCCCTCCTAGAGCACCAGTCATTCCAGATAGTCTCAACCTCCAAGAAGAAATACCCATGGTAGTTTTTGGCCCACATGTCGAGGAGATAGACCCCTCTACTCCCCCTTTCTATGTGTCTCTAGTGGTTCATGACCTGTTGTTACACAATTGTATGTTAGATTCTGGAGCTTCCCATAATCTTATGCCTCTGTCAGTCATGGAACAGCTAGGACTACAAATCACACGCCCATACAAAGACCTCTATTCATTTGATTCCAAAAGAGTTAAATGCTTGGGGATGATTAAAGATTTAGTGGTCAAATTGGCCCAAATCCCAGCAAAAAGTGTAGTAATGGACATCGTGGTAGCTGATATCCCAGCTCGCTTTGGCATGTTGTTGTCAAGGTCCTGGGGAACGAAAATTGGTGGGTCACTCAAATTAGATTTAACATATGCCACCATCCCAGTTTTTGGTGGCCAGGAGAGGAGGTTATATAGAGAGACTAGATTTGTCAAGATGGTTACTAAGGTTGATAGCTCTGGAAATTCTCCAGTCTATACCAAGAAGGAGATTTTTCATGTTTTATGCTTGAGGAAGATCAAGATTTTGCTCACGAACCATCCTTCTGTCAAATCAAGACTGAGAAGCCTTTAGAAGACCATGAAGTAGGAGTATGGAATCTACATTTTGACGTAGAAAATTCAAAAGAAGGTAATGGGGCTGGAGTATTATTAATCTCTCCTACAAGAAAATGGATCCCACTGTATTTTAAATTGGAATACGAAGCTACTAATAATGTAGCTGAGTATGAAGCACTTCTGTTGGGATTACAGACATCCAGGAGCATGGGCATATAGTGTTTAAAGGTCCTGGGAGACTCTGAGCTGGTGGTCAAACAGGTCAGGAATCAATGTCAAACCAAACATCCTCGGTTAAGGTCTTACAGGAATGAAGTTTGGGACATGGTGGAGAACTTCTTCTCAGCATTTAATATTCATTTCATGCCCCGGGAGCAGAATAGAATGGCAGATTCACTTGCTGTGGCTGCTAGTACCTTGCGTCCTCCCCAGAACCCTCTCTTGAGGTATGAAATTGAAGTACGTTATAGGCCATCAATCCCAGATAATATCAAGCACTGGCAGGTATTTGAAGATGATGAACAGATGAAGAGATTCTTGGAAACAGTGGGAGAATTCTCCAATATGGAGATTGATGATTGTGAAGAAGATGAGGCTGAGAATACTTCAGAAAATAAATGGGAGGAGAAAGTGGCAGAAAGAAAAGTGCTGCAGTTAAAGGGAAATGTCATTCCTAAAGGTCTGGTGCCTCTAGAAAGAATATTTTAAAAGAATGATTTCCCATTGTAGCCTAGTAAAGTGGTAGAATAAAATCAGATAGAAGATCTAAATATGGGTACTAATGTTGAGCCCAAAATCGTCAAATTATCTAAGAAGGTCCCAAAAGAATACAAGCATAAATACCTGAAATTATTTCAGTCATACAGGGATGTGTTTGCATGGTCCTATCAGGACCTTAAAAATTTTAATATTAGTATAATGCAGCATAAAATTCCTCTGAGGGGAGATGCAAAACCTTATAAGTAGAAGCTTAGACAAATAAATCCACTGTTGCTGCCCTCTATCGAGAAAGAAATCAAAAAGCTTCTCAAGGCCAAAATAATTGTACCATTGAGGTACTCAGAATGGGTGGCAAACCTATTCCCTGTCTGAAAGAAAAATGGAGAGATAAGGCTATGTGTGGATTTCAGAAATTTAAAGAGAGCATCTTTAAAAGATAATTATCCATTGCCCAAGATGGACCACATCCTGCAGAAAGTGGTTGGAGCTTCTAGAATGTCAATGATGGATGGTTTTTCTGGTTATAATCAGGTGGCTGTACTTCCAGAGGATTAGAAGAAAATTGCATTCACAACACCATGGGGAACATTTATGTATGCCAGGATGCCTTTTGGGCTGATTAACGCAGGGGCCACGTTTCAGAGGGCCATGGAAATTGCTTTTGTTGGGGAGTTGGATAAATTTTTAGTAGTCTACCTTGATGATATTATCGTGTTTTGAAAAGATGATGCTGAACACATTGAGCACTTACGAAGAAATTTTGAAAAATGCAGAAGGTTTGGTCTTTCTCTTAATCCACAAAAGTCTTTATTTGCATTAGAGGAAGGAAAACTTTTGGGGCACATTGTAACTAAAGAAGGGGTGAAAATAGACCCTAAAAGAGTTGAAGTTATAAATGGTATTTCTCTCCCCAGGAATAAGAAAGAAGTGCAGGTGTTTCTAGGCCGAATTAATTTTCTGAGAAGGTTTATTCCTAACTATGCTGAGATATTTAGGCATATAACTGATATGCTGAAAAAGAATAATGAGGTAAAATGGTCTCAGGAATCTAGAGAGGCATTCACCAGAATAAAACATGCTTTTGCTGAAGCTCCTGTACTAGCTGGGCCAGATTATACTAAATCATTTATGATCTTTTCTTTTGCATCACCTCACACAGTAGCTGGAGTGTTATTACAGAAAAATGAAGAAGGATATGGGCAGCCTATTGCCTTGTTCAGTCAGGTTCTCCATGATGCAGAACTGAAATATAACATATTAGAGAAGCAAGCATATGCCCTAGTAAAATCCCTCAAAGCTTTTCGCATATATATTTTGCAGTCTCACATCACTGCATTCGTACCTACTGCAGCTGTAAAGGATATCCTTGTCCAGGGAGACAGTGAAGGGAAAAGGGGAAGGTGGATTGCTAAAATACAGGATTATGATCTAGATATCCACCCTACTAAGCTGATCAAAGGACAGGGGCTTGCAAAATTTCTATCTAAATCAAACTATCAAGCTTTGGGCATAAATTTGTCTATGATTTCAAGTGAAGAGTCTGAGAGTGAAAAGGAGCAGCTAGGATTGGAGAAGGCTACTCAGAAAGCACACATAAAATATCTCACCAGTCCATGGTACAAAGAAATAGTTGAATATCTTTTGACACTCAGCTGTCCTCCAAGTTGTGATAAAGCAAAATATAGAGCTTTAAGATTGAAATCATAGAAATACATAGTTGCTAATGGCCAACTATATTGGAGAGATCCTTCGGGAATCCTGTTATTGTGCCTCTCAGAGGATGAAACAGAGAGTATAGTGGTCGAATTTCATGAGGGAATTTGCGGAGGGCATTATAGCTGGAGGGCTACATCTCATAAAATCCTGAAGGCTGGTTTCTACTGGCCAAAATTATTTGGAGATGTTTTTACTTGGGTCAGAGCATGTGATAAGTGTCAGAAATTTGTTGAGAGACAGAAGTTGGCAGCTCTGCCCCTGATTCCAGTTCATGTGAATGACCCATTTCAACAATGGGGAATTTATTTTATTGGAGAAATACATCCCCCATCAAGTGGAAAACATAAATGGATATTGACAGCCACAGATTAATTTACAAAATGGGTGGAAGCCATACCTACAAGGAATGCTACTGACATTGTCATCATAAAGTTCATGGAAGAAAACATCATATCCAGGTTTGGCTGCCCTGCTAGAATAGTGACTGATAATGCACAGGCCTTCAAATCTACAAAATTTGTAAATTTCTGCCAGCAGTATAATATTGCACTAAATCATTACAGAACCTACTATCCACAGGGAAATGGCTTGGTAGAATCCTCTAACAAAACTCTAGTGAGGGCCTTGAAGAAAACTATAAATGAGAATCAAAAAAATTGGGATTCCCAATTGAAATTTGCTCTATGGGCTAATAGAATCACTAACAAGAGAGCAACTGGGAAATCTCCATATGAATTTGTATGTGGACGAGCGGCAGTGTTTCCCGTGCAGTTGGATTTACCAGTGGCACGTTTCATGCAAGAAAGTCAGGAGGAACCTGATGATATGATCAGGAGAATCAATCAATTGGTGGAATTAGAGGAAACACGAGACCAAGTGAATCAGAGATTAACAGAATATCAAGAGAAAATGAAACATATATTTTATCAGCATGCAAAAGACAGGAAATTGCATATTGGAGATCTAGTGCTCAGGTGGGACATACGAAGGGCTGAAAAAGGAAAGCATGGTAAAGTCGACCCTCTATGGTTTGGCCCATTCAAAATTGCAGAGCAGAGGGCCAATAACACTTTCGTGCTGGAGAATGTACAGGGAGAGATGCTTGATGCCCCTGTGAATGGTAGTTCCTTAAGCCCTATTTTCAGTTCTAATGCAGGCAAAGATAACCTGGTGTACCATATTGTATACTAGTTTCTGTTTTATGTTTTGTTTCAATAATATTGGCGATGGAATAAATCATAAAGTGAAAAGTAAGAGGGGCTGAAGAATAGAGTTTACATAGATTATGATCAGGAGGTCTGCGCAGTTCTCGACATGTCCAGGGATGAACGTGCCATCCCCAGATGGAGCCAATGTTGATCATAATCAGTTCCTTGTTGAGGTTCGACCAGGAATCTTGCTTAAACCCCCCTCGATCCTTTCTCTTTGAATCGAGAATCCATTCTAAAGCCTATCGTTGATTTCCTATGCCCCCAAAATTATATTCTGTAAAGCTAAAAACCCACTTTTGAAAATATTTTAGGCCTAGCCCCTTCGGCCCTAACCCCTTCGCCATTTCCTACACATGACTGTGAGCCGGAACCTAATGCTAAACCTTGAGGGCGCTATCAAATATGCGTGTCGGGCGAAATATTAGTCGTTCATCTGTACAAGATCGAATAGTTTCCGCTGATCAACGCCATGCTCATAGCCCATCCGCTAGCCATTAGATCAAACCATAAATCAACGTACCCCATCTTTCCCGCCCTGGTGGTCCCCGCGCCTGCACCCATTGCAAAAACTAGCCTGTTTTTTCCGCACCACTTATCCATGACAGGTGGTATTCCTCATTGGGCCAGCGATTCCATACGTTGCGTGACAAGTGTCCCAGAGTACAGCCTCAATGCCGCCCGCCCCTGCGCGTTAATGTTCGAATGAAGTCACGCAGCGGAATCCAGCATCGCCGTCAGATCTGGGGGCCTACATCGAACGATGGTCGCTTTTCAAAGTTGCACGAATATTAATCTAGGCGTACAATGTCCCGGGCCCGCCACTTCATCGCTCTCGAACACTTTTTGGACCGTTCATCTCGTCCTGTGATCGTATGGCCCAGATCATTTGTATGACCGACTGTTGACCAAGTTTCCCCCATGTCACTTACCCCACGTGTTCATTGCATTTTCCTCCACCATGCATACATTCCATCCATAGGTTATATTGCAATGTTTCACGTTAAAAGCCTCCGCCAACCTGCATCATTCCACCGATCTGCCATGTCTGCAACATCATTTCCATTTTACCCCGCTCCATTTCACCACTTCGACAAGTCTGCACCACCATGTCCATGGATCCCGTCACGTCATCGTCCCTGTGTCTGGTTTTCTTTAACATGTTTGTGGGTTTTGCAGGTTGTAGCGACGAGAAATCACCAGTAATCTCTGCCTCCATTACAGAAGTCGAAGATGCATCTAAGGATCGGCTTGCAGAGGAAGAATTTATGAAGGAAAGCCCTGTGTAGTTGCCATGACATGAATCTCATTAAAACAGCAAGGTTCAAAATCTATCAGACCCTCCGGAGCCATTCAAAACAAAGATTTTGCAGATGGGGATATTAATGATGCAGATAAAGAATATCAGTGGAAGATGGAGAAATTCAACAATCAACATTCAATGTTTCAAGCCCCAATTTAAAGATTAGAAGGCCGAGGGTACCCAGCACAGAAAACAATACCCTCTAGGTTTTATTTCGGCCGAATTTTCTTCAGGAAAGGATAGAATGTTCAAATGGATGTATCTCTATACTAGGTTCTTGAAGAGATTTTCTACTCAGTGCATTTATTTCTGCAAGCGGATTTTCAAGTACATTCAGCATTTCATAGCCATCAAATAGTATGGGCGCGAATGTTTCCCCCATTTTTCTTTAATGAAACAATTAATTGTTTTCACCAACTTCCTTTAGTAGTTTCTTTTCTTCTTCTCCTATAAAAACCGAGAAGAAAGACATTGTAGGGGTTCCAGATTTTTATCAGAGAATTGTGCAGTGAAAGACATTTTTTGTATACATCTTGTGAAAGCTCTTGTATGACGGCTCAGAGCCCATAGGGTCTCAGTGAGGAGGAGTTCTATCTGTATTAGAGGATTCTGGTCTTTGGTATCCCACAGTATGTAAATTCCTTTTATGTGTTTAATACAATATTTCATTTCATCCATCTTCTGGTATCTTGTACTGGAATGCGAGTGGCTCACTGATTTTAGGTAAGGATTTATCCTAGTTGATACCCATACTTGGATCAGTCAAGCGCTTTAAATATGGCTCAGGCATGATATACTGTTTCATGTTCATTTCATCCATCTTTCTGCTATGTTAGTTGCTTTGGGAGGGTGCTTTTTAAAACACCATTGTCATGTATGGATTCTTAGATTGATAAGCCCATATATGGTTCTGTTGTGTACCTGGGTATCAGACTAAAGATAACTAATATCTTCTTATACTTCTTTCACCGCATACACCTTCTGATATTTGATTTCTGTGGCATATTACTTGAATTGACCCACTTTACAGTAAATTGTCTCTTAACTGTCTGATGCTTTTGTGTCGCAGCTTTGCATTTTGTCTTTGCAACATTACTTTCGTTGTGGCAGTTTCTGTAAGTTCTGGTCCCATTTAAATCAATTCCCTTGTTTACAAGAGATAGCAGGAGAGCCTTTGGATTGACACCCAAGTTTTATTATATGCTCCTTGCTATGATAAGATGTCCTAGGCACTGGTCTATGGCAACTCTAGGTTGTCTCTAGGAGCGACAACATTTGTCGACAACACTCGACATAAGATGTATGTCTACAAGAATCTTGATACAACATGGTTTTCAAAATGTTGGAAGAGAATGAAAGCATACATGAAACGGTCGATGTGAAGGTGACTTGCACAGAAGATGCAAAATGTTTGCACACATTTGCAAAAAAAGGGACATATCATTGCCCAATGTTGGACACTGCATCCAACCACTCATCCCAAGCACATGAAGCAAGAGGATAAAAAGACTGGCGAGAATGTGACCAGTGATTCCATCATCAATGTGTGTCCAGATGATTCACAAGAAGAAGATGTTCAGTAGGAAAAATCGCCATTGAAGTGGGTTGGAAAGAAATGGCTCGATTTCTTGACCAAGTAAAGCATGTATTTAATTTTTACATAAATGAAAATTTCAGCCTTATGTATGCCTGAATTTATTTAGAAAGTATGACAAGTTGCAACAAATTATCACAACTTGTATGATGCAAGATTGCATGTGAATGTTGTTCAGTTGAAGGCATTTATTTTTGTTGCGCAAATTCGTCGTGGAGATATAAAAGATGGGTATGTTACTCACTTATGTGGCTTTATTGGCAGAACGGATAAGGGTGCGCAAAATTTGGTGGTCAACCCTAATCTAACTCTAGTTAAATGGAGTTCTCCACATTTAGTCGAGTTTTTCTAGGAGATATTGGGAAAAGTGTAGAAGGCTCAATTTTTGACCATTCTGAGGAAAGGAAGAGTCATTCTTGACTAATGCTAGCATTATAGAGACATTGGTGAGGTTTTTAGAGCTAGATGAGGACTTATGAGTGTGATTTTGCTTCAGAGAAGTTCCAAGGGCCACTAGGGCCACCAGGAGAATGAGGCCTAGCCAGGGCAGCCAGAGGCCATTCTCAAGAAACCAATAGTAATTTTTGATTATCTTGAACCTTATGAATCCAATGATGGGGTTTTTAGAAGCATTTGGATACTTATTATGGCCGATATGCTACATGGAATTTTTCAATGAGCGTAGAGCCATAGGGTGCCACCAGGTGTTGGAGGCATAGCCAGAGCATCCAGAGGCCATTTTGAGCGAATGAATAGTCATTTCTGACTAGTTTTGACATTATGAATCCAATGGAGGGATTTTTAGAGCCATTTGGAGACTTATAGAGCCAAAGAAGCCATAGAGAAGTTTCAGGGAGCCTTGTGCCACCAGGTGTTGGAGGCATAGAACGGGGAGCCTGAGTTCATTCTGAGCGAATGAACAACCTATTTTGGATTATTGATATGTGATGGATATAGTATAATAGGTTTTAGTAACAGAATATGAATTATAGGAGAGTTTTTGCTGTTGGGTGTGGAGTCTGATTTTCATCTTGATTCAGAGATCCTTGTTTCAGCCAGATGTATACCCCAGGAAAACTGTACACCCCTGCTTTAGCCGGATTCAGTAGATCCCCTGAACAATACTCTCCTTCATTATATTATTTATTGTTGACTGATTCTAGTGAACCCGAATGTTATGAAGAATCAATGTAGGTTGAAACCAGGAAGAAGTGGGAGCTAGCCATGGAAGAATAGATGGACTCCCTAATGCATAACTAGACTTGGGACTTAGTTAGGTTGCCTACAAGTAAAACTACACTACAGAATAAATGGGTTTACAGGATGAAGGAAGAATATGGAGGAAAATAGAGGTAAAAATATAGACTTGTGGTGAAGGGGTTTGCACAAAAGAAAGGTATCGATTTTGATGAAATATTTTCTCCTGTTGTTAAGATGACTTCAATCAGAACTATTTTAAGTCTTGTAGCAACAGAAGATTTACATCTTGAACAATTAGATGTAAAGATAACATTTCTCCATGGATATTTGGAGGAAGAGATCTATATGGAGCAACCAGAAGGATATGAGGTCAAAGGGAAAGACAAATTAGTGTGCAGGTTTAATAAGAGCTTGTATGGCTTAAAATAGGCTCCAAGGTAGTGGTATCTAAAATTTGACAAGTTTATGTCTGAACAAGGTTATACTAGATGTCACTCTGATCATTGTGTTTATTTGAAAAGGAAAAATGATGGCAGCTATATTATATTGTTATTGTATGTAGATGACATGCTTGTTTCAGGGTCTAACATGCAGGAAATAAATGTGCTCAAAAGAAAATTGGCAAATTCATTTGCAATGAAGGATTTGGGAGCTGCAAAACAAATCCTTGGTATGAGAATAACTAGAGACAGGAAAAATCGCAAATTAACACTGTCTCAGAAAGAGTACATACAAAACGTGTTGAAAAGATTTAATATGCAGAATGAAAAACCAGTTAGTACACCTTTTGCTAGCCATTTCAAACTTAGTAAGGAGATGTGTCCCAAGACCCAAGAAGAAATGGACTATATGTCTAAAGTTCTGTATGCATCAGAAGTTGGAAGCTTGATGTATGTAATGGTCTGCATAAGGCCTGATATTTCACATGCAGTGGGAGTTGTAAGAAGGTACATGAAAAATCTAGGAAAATAAAATTGGACGGCAGTGAAATGGATTCTCATATATTTGAGAGGTACCACAAATCAAGCATTATGCTTTGGAGGTTCAAACATTGCTCTACAAGGATATGTTGATGCATATATGGTAGGTGACAAAGATAACAGGAGGAGCACTACAGGATATGTATTTACTGTAGGTGTAACAATTGTTAGTTGGGTTTCAAAAATCCAAAGTGTTGTTGCACTTTCAACAACAGAAGCAGAGTATGTTGCTGTTACAGAGGCTAGTAAAGAAATGATTTGGTTACAAAGGTTTATTGATGAATTGGGTAAGAATCATGATGTGGGCACATTATACAGTAATAGCCAAAGTGCCATTCATCTTGCAAAGAGCTCAACATTTAATTCCAGGACTAAACACATACAGCTCAAGTACCATTTCATACGGTCAGTATTGGAAGATGGACAGTTGAAGCTGGAAAAGATACACACTAGCTAGAATCCTGTAGATATGCTAACAAAAGTTGTAACTAGGGAAAAACTGAGAATATGCTCAGTTTCAATTGGTCTTCAAGTGTTACACCATTTTTTGGTCATCTAACTTCTTATCATTAGATGGACCCAAGTACACCACGTAAGACCAATTTTACCCTAAGTAAAATTTCTTTCACTATGTAAAATAACTTAATAAACCACATTTATTAGGTTGTTTATGGTCTAAACAGGAAACCCCAAAGGAAATATTAAACAAACCTATTTTGTTTGATTTTCCTCATGGAATAATTAATTAAACCATAATTTAATTATTATTCCTAGTCATGTTTAACCCAAAACAAAGAAATTAATGAGATAAACCTTTATTTATCTTATTATTTTTTAGGAATAATTATTTAAATTTTATTTAGATAATATTCCTTGTTAAATATGACCAAATCACCCACAAATAATTAAATAAATCATTATTTATTTGATTATCCTTCAACCACTTCCTTAAAAAGATAAATAAATCATTTATTTATTTATTATTGACAAATAAAGGGATTTGACCCAAGTCAAATACTTTTTCCCTCAGTTGTGGATGATTTTGTCACCCTCCTAGAGACAGTCTAGAGTTGCCATAGACCAGTGCCTAGGACATCTTAATATAGCAAGGAGCCCTTTATAGTTTGGGTTGTTAGTCCAAGGACTCACTTACTATCTCTTGTTTTGGGTGCTCTTCCATTGAGCTATCACCCTTTAAAGAATTAGACTTTAAACTAGAAATTGCCCTTAAAGGTGCAAAGATACACAAAAGGAATAAGAACTAGGAAAACTGAAAGAATTCAGTGTCCTTGCTCCTATTTTTATTCTACGACACTCTACAAAGTATGATCTTGATCTATGACGTATTTGTGTGGAGTGGTTCTAATTTAATAGTAAATGTTATATTCAGATAAAATAAATGAATAACTAAGAGGCCTTACAGGCTAATTTTTAATCCTTACACCAAAATCTCTTAATATTCAAGTCTATGGAACAACTCATTCAAAGTTCAAACTGAAGTAGATTTTAAATGCAAAGCCTAAAAATAGCTAAGTAGTTTACAAGTTAACATTTTGGATATAACTTCTGTTCAATTTATATGACAAGTTATGCCATAACCTTGAAACTAGTTTCTTAGCTAAAAGACTTTCTTAAGTCAACAATGACAAAGAAAGATAGTCATGGCAAGCAAAATTATCTTGTTTTTTCTAATGAGGGTGCATGTAACTTGATAAAGGTTGTATGAGAGTATCAAACCATAAACAGTTTCACTAAAACATGGATATGACAAAGTCTTGTTAAGCAACAAAATTTTAGTTGAATATATGAAAAGCATTGAGCTAAATGATATAATTAAACTAAAAGTAACTATAAAAAAATGAAATTGCCATCATATACCATCTGGCTTGGTTAGTTCTTCAGAAAGAGAAAGTGCAATTGCATGATCCAGCTCCTCATCTTGATTATGTAATGGACCATCCTGAACAAAAATTTCCACATACAACAATCAATGTTATTGTATTGGTAAGACTTTTGATATAATATATCAAAGCATGTACTATGTAGGAGAATAATTGGTAGTTGAATTACTTCTCTACTCACATGTACTACCTTTGGTAGTTGAATTACTTGGAAATAAAAATCCTTATTAGAAGATAACGCAAAGAAAAGCAGAAGCCTTTGAATATGGATGGCCATCTTGATTTTATAGAGTTATAATTCAATACTAAAGGACTAGGAATGCTGCAACGAAATAGATGGATGGAGTGTAATAAAAAGAATTTGGATAATTTAGGTTGCACGTATCTTTAAATGGAACCACTTTTTTCTTTTGGATTCCCAGTCTTTAATATGCAAATAAAATTTTCGATTCAACCAAAAAGCACAATATTTTGAAGTCTTAGTTGCCTAAAACAGGGTAAGGACAACATTTGGAAACGGGGATGACTTTTGAAATGACCACTTTCAAAACCTTTGGAAACAGAGCAACGCGCACTTCCACACACAGGTCCAAAAGTCATGAATTAGGAGCATGAGCACACCTAATTCAGGGATGATTAAATATGAAACGAATTGGGTTGCAATTATACTCAGTTAAACGTAAAGCAATGATTAAAATCTATATAAATGACTTAGAAGTCAAACATGACAACTTTGGAATATGGTAGAATGTTGGTATAAAAACTTTGTTCATTATACATTCTCTTTCGTTCATTTTTTATGGTTTACTTCCAAATTAGGTGTTTTCTTTGTTGGAGATAGCAATTCATACATCTAGGTCGAACCATTAATGATGCCCACAATGATGGGGCATGTAGCTCAGTAGTACAACAGCACACTGGCCAAGGGAAAATCTGGGGTAAATCTTAGTATGTATAATTTTCAAGACAGAGATAGAGCTAGTTTTGCTTGAGGTTAGCCAAGGGACCTTCGCCAAAGTGTGGCCTGACGAGGGTATTGGAAATAGGAATACACACATCTATGTTGAACCCTTAAGGGCGTCCCTCATGAAGGGGCAAGTGGCTCAGTGTTAGAGCAATCCCACCTGCCAAGGACTTAAAAGTTTCAGAAATGTTTCAAGTAACAGACATTGTTAATTAGCCTATTGTGCTAGACCAAACGGTGGACGACCTGCATTGGAAAGTGTTTGCATGGGCCAAGTGGCTCAGTGTTTGAGTAATCCAACCAACCAAGGACTTAAAAGTTTCGAAAATGTTTCAAGTAACATACAATTGTTAATTAGCCTATTGTGCTAGGCCAAACAGTGGACGACTTGCAATGGAAAGTGTTTGCTGACCAATATTGAGGCCCCGCCCAGGTTCGAAACTCAGTTAACCCACCTCATGAAAGGGCAAGCGACTCAGTTTTAGAGAAATCCAATCAGCCAGGGACTTTAAAGTTTTAGAAATGTTTCAAGTAATAGAGAATAGTTAATTATACAGTGATATGTGGTTTAACGGTAAGTTTCATTGGGTGAAACTAACGAGACCGTGGTTCAAATCCCATTGAGTATATGGCCTACTATGATCTCGCCTCAAGGAATAGACTCCCCATTTCCTAGAGTCTCCGCTCTTGCTAAATCATAAGATCTGGTATATCTAGCTTATATCTGGCTTACAGGTTGCTAGATATACTCTTAGTGTTATAAGGCTCCTGCTAAATCATAATATCTGGTATATCTGGCTTATATTTGGCTTACAAGTTGCTGGATATACTCTTGGTGTTATAAGGCAGCCACAAAGGTTGATCCTGGACCTCCCCCAGAGTAGTCCAAGGAAGAAAGTTTTTGCTGAGCAATATTGAGGCCCCACCCAGGTTTGAAACTCAGTTAACACACTCGGTGTGTCTGTGGGCAGTTGCATAATGCATTAGGTTCAGGAGTATAGGGTCAATCCCTCAAACATGACCTTGGGCCTCCTCAGAGACAGGAAGTAAGTTTAGGAATTCTCCTAATACCCAAAAAATAAAAAATAAAGGAAAAAGAAAGAAATTCTCCTGATACTGAAAACAAACAAACAAAAAAATGACAGTAGTTAATTATCGATTCTCGTGATTAAAAAAAGAAACGAAAAGAAAACAGACAATAGTTAATTAGTAGTTTCCAACTTTTCACTAGCATGTCGTAACATTTTTTGATGTATATGCATAAAGACTTTGACTTCAAGATGACTCAAGGGTTGCTTTGTCAAAGTTTACTTGCATGCTAAAAATTGTTCTAATGTCAACCGACATGGATAAAACATGATCATAAAGAGATAAAATTTGATAAAACTTCAACAAAAAGCATGGATGAAGTTCATACTCGACAACAAGACTGACGTGGGAAGAAACATCTAAAGAAAACTTTTTAAGGTTCCATCTTTCCACTCCTTAATGATAGGTTTAATAAAACAATCAGTTCTTAATGAAGGCGCTACCTCCCCGTTAAGTTATAATCTTTTGTTCGCACATTTTAAGAGTAAAAGATAGCATCTCAAGGCACTCGGGCTGTTATAAGTGAAATTGTAAGTAGATAGATTGTGATCTTCGGAATTTGTAAGTGACTGGTGTGGACTTCTTAAGCCATGGGTGGTTATTAAGCATGGAGTTAAGCTTGAACCCTGGGGTTTGCCAGTTCATAATTAAGATAAAATCTATTCAATGGTCAGAAATTGAAAATTTAGAAGTTGCGTGAAGAGAAACACAGAAGAAGCACCTGGCAAATAGTCTTGGAGAAGAAAGTGTACCCACAACAGAATGAGCATCGACTCATGCTCAATTTCCAAAGGCAAAAATTATAACCAATATGTATGGTAGAAGCTGGGAGAACCTAATAAGACTGACCATCATGGACAGAAAATGGTTTAGGAGACACCTTGGAGAAGCCAATTGAAGAACCAGTAGGAGAATAAGACGTCTTTATCTTATACACGTTTGCAACAGGATATGTATTCCCTGATCCTTTCTCTGAATCATGGCTCTTCACTTGCGAACAACATGTGGGTATTGACCTAGAGGTAGAATGAAATCGGTGTGTCAAGATTTAGAAGTATTTCATGCTACACAACAAGTGTGAACGTTCCAATGCCTTTAGAACCCTCCAAGGAATAAGACCACAACAGTCAACAAGAGTGCCATGAAAGAAGTGGCTCCTAGGAACTTCACAGAAAACAATATTTATGTAAGGCGGTCATCTAGATCAAGTGTCATCATTCAATAATCAATATGGAAATAGGTGTTGACATTTTCTAATGGAACCCTCTTTGGATTCATTAGTTAGGAAGGAAGAAAAATGTTTCATCAAGAATTCTAACTTACAGAATTTTGGGATTAGAATATGATGACATATTGATGAAGCAAATCAAGAAAATGAAACTCTTTCATTCTGAGGAAACCTGCTGCAAGATGAGTCAAAAGGAAAATAATGAGGTACATGTATATATATGTTGACACTGGATGCTATGAAGTCATGCCATGTGGTTGCAGGTAGTATACTTCTATCTTTAGAAGTATAATCAAAATACAAAGCAGAAACTCTTATGATGCACAGGTTGCCAAAAGGGCATGATCTACACTAGATGAAATCGACATAATATGTCCTCATATGGAATATGAGGTGGTTGTACATTATCAAGGAAATGTGCAATGGAAGTTCCTGGGAATGAAATAAAACTGTGGAGAAAGAAAAAGGAATATCATGGGAAGTACAACCATGGAAAGAAGCAATCAACATCCAAGAAAGCCAAGAAGACTTGACTAGGAGATCTCCAGGGAATATATGTGGACTCTAATAGAAGTATGGAAAATATAGAGACCCTTGACAATACATATCTTTAGGAGATAAAAAAGGATGTCGATGCCTACAAGAACGATGTCATGGTGAAAGATCATCACTAAGGTAAATTTTGATTTAATTATTCATATTTATAATTGAATAATATCTGATGAGCTTATTCAGAGCAGCCAAAGGGAAGTATATGTCTTCCACAAGTTGATAACCATATTGCAGGATGTAAGATCCTTGGAAGAAGTACGGTTCGAAGGAAAGCAGCATGATATGAAGGTAGACCAGATGAAAAATTGATGGATCACTTTCGGCCAAAAATAAAAAATGATGGGTGATTTGAGCCCTAATGAAGATATCCCAAAGATGAAGAATCCTCAACAACGAAGAAATTCATGACATCAAAGAAAGTAGTTCTTCATGAGCAGCTCAGTGTTTTCATCATTGCTACTACAGGTCCCTGATTAAGAGGGGGGCTGGTAATAAGTTTATTACCTGGTAGAAACTTGGAACCAAGTCCCTAGGAGCCTGGACAAGTCCTTGGCTAAGAGGGAGCCTTGACAAGTCCTTGGATAAGAGGGAGCTTGAGAAAATTCCTTGATAGTAACGGGTATGTCCTCCCTAATTAAGAGGGAGAGATAGACATATCATTTTGGTCTTCACCTGGAAGACATAATGTGGGACTGGATAATCCTCTGGCATCTGATACTCTTTTGGGGATGTATTAGGGTATCCAAGGTAAGAGTAGTCGTGAAAGGACGAGTATTCTTTGAGGATTAGCTATTCCCAAAAGAATAGTCCTATGAGGTCATACTCGATGAACACGCAGGTGGAGTATGTACCTTGGAGACAATGATGAAGATGTCTATAATCATTGGTCTCACCAGCATTGTAGTTCATGGTCTCGTGAAGAGATGGAGTTGTTAATCAAGGCCTTGCACTATGACAATGTTGGTTAATAAGATGCTATAACAGATGGATTACCAATCGAATTTTTCTTATGAGATTCTTCAGATTGAGAGTGACTTTGTACCATTATGAATACCTCCCTAGTTAAGAGGGAATGTTGGAACGTGTAACTAAGTTCGTTCTTCATAATGACTTGTAATTATGAATTTATGTAATGAAGAAGACAAAGATAGTGCCTGGCTTTAGTTAAAGATGGTGAATATTCTCCTTGATGAAGTCGGCTTACACACAAACCTCATGTCGGCCTACAAGCTAAAGCCAGACACTATATAAAGGATGATGCGGCCTCATTATGGTGTAAGAAATTTTGGATCATGTTTGTGATAGAAGAGAAAAGTTTGGGTCTACATTGATGCGAGAATAGGAGGCTAGTCTGGGAAGAAAAGAAGAGGTATACTTTCCTTTGTTCTGGGTCTATACCACCTCGCACATTTTAGACAGAAGGCTATCAAAGAAAAAGATAAGTCTCTTCTAGTGCGTATAACAATGCGTGAAGAAGGTAATACAACGATGAAAGGATATGTGATTAGTTCAAGAAAGGATGTGTGCTATCGAAGGAAGAAAGTCTTATCATATCTCTATTTTGGTCTGCAAGTTTATCTCGCATATCTCAGGGAGGCCGAAGGTAATCAAAATAAAGAGGAAGGCTACAACATCATGAAGAAAGGCTCAGTCTTGAGTTTCAAAGATGTTCAAAGGATGTTGGAAGTAGGCCGAGAAGAAGACTTTAGGAAGCTAAGAATAATATCAAAGGAAGCCAAGAAGAAGCACGCAGTTTGGGGCTGCTAGACTAGGGACCAAGCTTTCCTAGTAAAGGTGCAGTGCAGTGTAGGAAGAAGAGATCAGCTAGAGAAGCTGAGAAGAGGAGTGACAAGGGTCTTGGAGGCATACTGGTGTCAATGGTCTATTTCATGGTTATGGTACTCGTCAACGGAAGATCTATAAGAAGAATTTATTTTAGGTTTTCCTCTCCAAGAGGGAGAGGTTTTGGCCTTGGCTTGAAGAGCCTAAACTTTTCGTCTCTTGTGTTTTGATAATTGACTTGATGAAAGACATAATAAGCTAAAAAAGATAAGATCTAAGTAAAAGAAGCATAACAAGTTCACAATTAATTATCATGAAAGAGAAATTGAATTAAACACCCTAATTTCTCAACAAGGTTGATATGCTCTTTACTATTGTTACCTACCCCTTAGAGTAACTATGAGGGCTCGAGGGAAAATACAGATAATCATTCCAGCAGTTCTGTCCAAGAATGCTTGAAGCAGAAGAAGATTCAAAAGCTCTTGTTACTTCGATATGAAAGCTCTGGTGCTAGTACAATTTTCAAGCAGGAAACATTTCTCTACAAGGGTGAGAATTTTTCACAGGAGGAGCTGCAAAACATCAAACTAATGATACAGAGCAACCTATATAAATAACTTTGCAAATTTCTTGAGGGGCGTGAGCATTTTGAGGAGGAAATCTTAGCAGATATGGATGGTTCCAGTGTACATGAACAAGTTTCTGCCTTAGTTGAAAGTGATGATAAAGAAGTTGCTCAATGTACTTACTCTCTCAATCCAAAATTGAAACATTTTTCCAATTGGCTTCTGGAAATTATGGCAATGGGGGATTTAGATGGTTTTTTCCCAGCTGCAACACGTGAGTATGCCCCAATAGTTGATGAAATGTGGAGGGACCCTGCAATTCAGGCCATACGTATGCAAGAATAAATGAGCTGCATGTCCTCCCTGATGTTGCTGGTCACTTCTAGGAATGGGCTGTTGAGGTATCAAGTAATGCATACAATTCATCAGAATCTCACATTTTATATGCTGGACTGATTCAAAGTAATGGGTTAGCATTTATAGAATTTTCAAATGATGATCGCAGTCCAATGTCAGAACCTTATAATGAAAAATTTGATTGTCCAACTCCAACTTTGAAGTATCAGCTTATTAGAGTAAATAATAAAGGATTAAATGAAGGCTGTAAGTGGCTGGAAATATTTGAGAATGTACGAGCTGTAATCTTATGTGTTGTTATAAGTGAATATGACCAAAAGTGGGTTGAGAAATAAGATGACCTTCAGTAAATAACTTTTTGAGAATGTTGTGGAGCATTCATGTTTCAGAGATACACCATTCATTCTATTACTAAATAAATATGACATTTTTGAGGATAAAATTAACAGAGTGCCACTTACTGTATGTGAGTAGTTTAAGGATTTCAGTCCAGTGGAAGCACACCACAACAATCAGTCACTAGACCATCAAGCTTACTATTATGTGGTAATGAAATTCAAGGATCTCTATGCATCTCTTAGAAGCCATAAGTTGTTTATATGGCAAATGAAGGCACGAAATCGCAGCACAATGAATGAAGCCTTAAAATATATTCATTAAATTTTAAAGTGGGCTGCATATGTGCAAGAAAAGATCTTGCGATACACGAACGTGCAATTGCCTGATCTTTTCAAATTCAAGTTCTGACAGAGCCTCCAAAAGTCTTGCATCCTTCTGCCTAACTGCAATTTCATTCAATCTCAAAACCCCAGCTAATTGTATTGCAACCCTTCTATTTTCTTTCCAAGTTTCTTCATTTTGATTGAGTGCATCATTCCTTTTCCTAGATACTTCATCCAATTGCTTGGCAATGTTTTCTTTTTCTCTGCAAGCTTCTGCCAGTTGACAAAGAACCTCATCTCTTTGCCTCTTGAATTCATCACTTTTCTTTAGTTCTCTATTTAAAATCACCTTAAAGTGATTTAGCGTTGTCTCCAAACATGTTTTTTCTATTTGAGCTGCCTTTCTTGCTTGCCTTTCACTTTCAAGCTCCAAGATAGCCTCCTTTAGTCATTTTTTTTTTCTCTTAATTCCTTCATCTGATTTTTTCAAGCTTAAAGCTTCATCTAATTGTTTTGCAATATTTGTTTCTACCCTCCAAGTCTCTGAGATTTGATGGAGGGCCTCTTCCTGTTCCCTTGCAATTTCACCACTTCGATTGATTTCTTTATCTGCAACCATCTTCAAGTACTTATATGAAATATCTGGGTACGCCTTTCCCATTTCACCTGCCATCCTCACTTGTCTTACAGATTGAAGTTCCAATATATGTCCTTTAATAATTTCTACAGATGTTTCAAAAGAAATGTTTGACAATATGACTTGAATGGCCATTAATTCCTGTTTGTAAAAGAAGTCTGGACTCCTTGTAAAAAATATCTCTATATCCAACTTTGCTATTTCTCTTACAATACTTTCTTGCATTTCACATTCAGATTCCACAATATCTGTCTTAATTTTTTTTGCATAGGCTTCAGAAAAAAACATTCGGTGATATGACTTGAATGGCCATTAAAACCCTCCGATAGTGAATGTCTGAAATAGATCTTATGTGATTTAATGTCCTCTTGGAACCATATTTTTCTGTTTCTGCAACATTCTTTGCTTGTCTTTCAGACTCAAGCTCCAAAATGGGGTTCTTAAGTACTGTCTCCCATTTTATAATTGCAAGTTCCTTCAAGTTTAGTGTTTCATTTAATTGTTAGCAACTTTTGTTTCTACTCTCCATGTTTGTCTGTTTAGAGGGAATATGTCATTCATTTCCCTTGGAAATTCACCACTTTTACTGATTTCTTCATATGAAATCACCTTCAAGCATTTAAATGAAGTCCCTAAATACACCTTTTCCATTTCACCTCCCATCCTTGCTTGACATCCTGATTCAGGTTCCAAAATATCCACCTTAAAGTTTTCTGCAGAGGCTACAGTGGAAATGTTTGGCAATGTGATCGTTAACTCCCCCACATTAAGAATGTCTGGACTGCTTCTAAAGACTTTCCTTGAATCTGCCTTTGCCATTTTACCTGCCATCATGGCTTGGCTTCCAAATTCAGGTTCAAAATTTTATGGAGAGGCTTCCATTAATTCCTGCTTGCAAATAATGTCTGGAATGGCCATTAAGTGATTCGATGTCATCTCCAAACCTGTGTTTTCTGCTTCAGCAGACTTCCTTGCTTGTATTTGAGATTCAAGATTAGAAGTATCCCTCTTGACACACTTCTAAACATGTACAGAAACCTCAACCTTGAAAAGTTCAGATTATGGTATTTCATGCTAGACAACAATTGTGAACGTTTCAATGCCTTTGGTTGAACTTGTGAAGTTTCCAACATGCAAGAAACAAATTGGATAGACATTATGATTTGAAGTTACAAAATCTCAAAGATCGAAATTATATGGGAAAGAGGATCCTTATATTATCCTTGCGTCAACCTATTGAAGATCAAATATGAACCCTTTGCATGAGCCCTTCTTCATTTCATTGGTGGTAATAGTTTGGATTTTGCACAACTGTAAGCTAGACTCTGAAGACACCATGAATGTAATGGCACTTGAAGTTCCAAAGAAAATGGATTTGAAGACTTCAAGAACCTATCGAAATGTATGTGAATTTGATTCCCGAGAGATTCCTTCAGTGGGTTTGATCAAGAACCTCCAAGTCCATCCAACAGCTTACCCTAATGTCTTCATCATTATAGACATTGTAGTGTTGGACATTCGTGCAACAAGGGAATACCGTTGTCACGCAAATGGGCATCAAATATGGACACATACAAATGGATTTCTCATATACTCCCATCCTAACTCCTTTTGTTGAGACAATTATATTGTACAAAGAACCTTTCAGTGAAAACCATGTTGAAGCCCAAGGAAACTTGAGAACTATTTCACTTGTTTGAAGGAAAGCATGGGATCATACACTGTACTTGCAGCAGAGCTAGCACCAAGGACAAACACGGGAAGAATGTGGAAGATGAACTTCGATTTTGAAAGTTCAAAACAAGGTAATGGGGCAATTATAATCCAATGTTCCACCAAGTCCCCTGGAGGTGGGAGCGAGGGGGCGAGGGAGCGCGGGAGCGGCCTATACAAAAGCTCCCTACCGATTTTTAGGAAACGTGGGGGGATGTCGGGGTCATAAAATTAAAAAATTATAAAAAATAAAAATATATATTAATATTATAATATTAATATATTATTATATTATATATGATATATCATTGAATCAATAATATAATATTATTTTTCATTTTCGCAAGGAATGTATATACATATATAGGACTATAAAAAAAATTATTGTGCTGTTATAAATATGCCATATTCAACTTGTGTTATGCAATAGATACCCAGTAGAGAACTACCAAAAAGTCAATCTGCAAAATTGCTAGCCAATTTTTTTTTCTGTATGGGCTCATTTTGTACCATGCTTATCATTTTCATTATTTAAAGTTGATGTCCAAAGTTGGCAACCTGCCTAATGAATCGAAATTTGAAAATATAGTTTACAGTCTATTATCTCTTCATCGATCTCCCAATTCAAGAAAGTTACAGGACTATAGGAGAGATGGGCTAGAACTAGTTGAACTGGTTTAATTATAGAGACTACATTTTTCCAAAGGATCTTGGCATTAAAACAACACTTCAAATCCCTTTTATGTGGAATGGTGCCTATATAGTATATATACTTGGTATCTGTTTTATTAATGTATGAATAGATAGAAGAATGGAAACAAAATGTAACATCTTCCTTTGCCAAATTAGCTCTATGAAAAAGAAAATTAAATCAGGAACATCAAGATTGTTAAATGTTTTAGTTGTCAGAACACTAAAATATTCAATGAGAAATCTAGGAGATTGCCTTGATTGTTGCAGGTTCTTTATGCAATAGTTCCTCCTCTTTGTGATACATCAGATGTCGTTGGCACTTTTAAATTCATAGCCTCATTGGGTCGAAAAATGATTGCCTCACAAACATTTGGATCATTCACTTTGCTCATTGTGTTTGTTCTTGGAGGGTTTGTGGTATCAAGAGGTATTTGACATTATAGTATATGCAAAGATAGTTATTTACTCCAAAGAAATATACTTTATACTAATATTGAGCTTTTCAACTAGAACTCGAGTTACAAAATTGAAAAAATGGTTCCTTTTATTCATGTTTCTAGAATAGATAACATACCTAGCTGGTGGATTTGGGCATATTGGTGCTCATTGATGTCCTATGGCCAAAACACCAGAGTGGTGAATGGATTTCTAGCTCCTAGATGGGAGAATGTATGTGTTATCATGTACTGATAGAGTGTCCTATAATCATAATCTCAGGAAAGAAATATTGAATATTTCCTTTCCTCTAAATATTTCATCTTTGTGCATCCTGTCAGTAACAGCTCCATTGAAACACTTGGACATGTTATCCTAGAATCTCATGGATTATTTGCTGAAGTTAAATTTTATTGGACTGGAATTGGAGCATTGATTGGGTTTTGTGCACTTTTCAACATTCTGTACACTGTTGCTTTAGCATACCTCAACCATAAGTATGACATTCCACTATAAGGTTTGGTTTCCGCTACTATTTCTCTCACCTAAAATTATCTTAAGAGTGAGATATAATAAATTCTCCTCCAATTATAGCTTTAGTGAAATCACAGGCTGTTATATCTGAAGAGGTTATTGGAGAGAAGCAAGCAAACGGAGCTGGAGAAAGAAACCAATAAAAAAAACATCGTTCTGTTCAACTGACATCACAATGAAGGTCTAGTGGTAAGTCGGGCTCTCCTGAAATACTTTAGTAGTTCCCAATATTCAATCTGCTACTCACAGATTAAAGTACAATGTAAATGGATATGGTGCTAATTGTAATTGATTAAAATATTTGATAGAGAATTAAATGAGAATATCTATTGCCCCAGCCGTCCCCTCACGCCCCCTCCTGTCCCCTTACGCCCCCTTCATGTCCCCTCCCGTCCCCTCACACCCCCTCGACCCCTCCAGATGGGGAAACGTCCCCTCCAAATTTTTGAAAATTGGGAGCATTAGGAAACGTCCCCTAGAAGTCCCCAAGACCCCAAATCGCGGGGGGGCAAGGATTCTAGAACCCTAGGGGGGGGGGGGACGAGTCCCCATGTAACACTGGTATAATCCTAACCTCTCTTGATAAGGTATTGATTTATTTAGCTATAGATTGGAATTCGAAGCTACTAACAACATTGCCAAGTATGAGGCACTTTTGCTTGGGATAACTTCATCTAGAGATCTAGGAAATAAAATTTTAGAAGTAATAGGTGGTTTTGACCTCATTGTATGCCAAGTGAAAGGGTTGCATGCTTGGAAAAATGAAAGGCTGAAAAGATATGGACAAGCAGTACCAATTGCCATAGAGCAATTTGATATCTTGGGATTAGAAGTGGTGCCCAAGACCATGACTGAAAAAGCCGATGCTTTAGTAGTTTCAACCACCTTATTCAACCTTGTCCAAAGCTAGACCAAGGTGGCCGAATTGAGACGATTTACACACCTTCAATTCCAGACAAAATCAAGCATTGGTAAGTTTTTGAAGGTGATGCAGAAATAGTTGGGTTCCTCGACGACAAAAGAATTTGAAATGTATGAGATTGACATGAGGGAAGATGATTCAATAGAACAACGACTAACCAACAAAATCCCTTTAGGTATGGTTTCTTTGGAAGCAAGCTTCAACAGAGACAACATGTTTACAGGTAGAATTGAGACAATAAAACCAAATGAGTATGAAGTTACCAATGTAGGGATAGAGACAAATCCAATCTTGAGCAAGCTTCAACAAAGACAATGCGTTTACAGGTAGAATTGTGACAATACAATTACAAACAAATGAGTATGAAGATACCAATGTAGGGATAGAGACAAATCCAATCTTGATCAAGATTGGAAAAGTAATCACTTCGAAAGAGAATGAGAAGATTGGGTCTTTGATCAAAATATACAAGCACGTTAAAAGACATGACAAGAAATTAGAAAGAGTTGCAATTTTTCTTTGGCAAAGTAAACTTCATCTGAAGATTCATTCCAAATGTAGCAAAGATCACAAAACCCCTTAAAGAGTTGATAAAGAAAGATGCAGTTTTTATATGGGATGATGCAAGCCATACAACATTCTATAATGTCAAAGATGTTATAGTCAATTCTCCAGTTTTGATGAGCCCTAACTTTGAAAAAGATTTTCTTGGTTTTTCTTTTGCTTCTAATTATACTATTGCAGGAGTTTTGCTTCAAAAGAATGAACAGGGAAATGAACTGCCAATTGAATTTGTGAGTAGAATGCTAAGGGATACAAAATTGAACTATGCCATCATGGAGAAGCAGGCCTATGCTTTGGTAAAATCACTAAAGCATTTTAGAACCTACATTGGGTTTTCAAATATTATAGCATTTGTTCCTCATCCAACAGTGAAGGATATCTTGTCACAACATGTTTGCTTGGGATCAAGGGGTAAGTGGGTTGCTAATATTTGAGAATATGATTTAGAGATAAGAACCACAAAAATTAGTAAGGGTCAGAGATTAACAAAGCTTTTGACCAAGGGCAATGAAGAAGCTCTTGGAATCAACTTGGTTAATGCAGTTACATCAACTGGCATACAGAGATCATCTACTACCTTAAGAATGTGACTAGACCCAAAAACCTTCCCGAGCACAAGAAAAGGGCCTTGAGGTTAAAAGATTCAAGATACTGCTTAATAGAGCAAGTTTTGGGATGGATAAATCACAATGGTTTTGTTTTGGATCTGTTAGCCTGAATGAAGAAACAAGCTTGACCATTGAGATCCATCTAGTTTTGAGAGAGAACATCACATAGCAAAGAAAATTGTACATAAGATCCTTAGGGGTGGCTACGATTGGCCAACTATATTGACAAATGTGCACAGATTTGTCAGAGAATGCTAGCCATGACATTTTTTCATAGGACAATAGAAGTTAGCAACAAGTCCTCTCCAACCAGTTGTAGTTGAAGCACCATTTCAACCAATGTTCTGTACTCTTGAAATGAATCTGTTGATGATGATTTAAACATCATTCGGTCTTCCTTAGAACAAAGGTTTGATTACTTTTTCGGCCCTTCATTTCAAAGTTTTATCTCTTACATTTAAGGTTTGGTTGAGATATCATTTCAAAAACAGATTGATGCTGATCCTATGAAGATATTGATATGTATGTTGTCCCTATCTCTTGAAGAACTGTGCCATATATTGTGGGGTCCTATGACAATTCTCTGAGGTAACTGCAATAATAGAAATGAAAAGCCTCGAAAGAAGAAAGTGATGAAGCTACCAAGGACCATAGATCAGCCTCTCTGAAGTGTTTAACGAGGGTGATTTCCTGAGACTATACAAAGCTACTTCCGAAATGACTGAAGGCCCTGATCAGTGAGTCTTTTTTTGATCAAATCAAAGTCCTATCTCAAGAAAGATTCTAAAGCAAGAAGGACATAACAGGAATAGCATAATTGAAACCTTTCGAAAGTTTTTGATCTATCAGTAAAAGAAAATGCAGCTCCTTTTGAATTTGGCGTCTTGGAAAAGGGCTATAGCACTCTTGAAGTGCTCATTCATGAAGAACCGTTAGAAGAAGAAGCCACTGCTAATACATTTATGCGGTAGAAAAGTTGAGCAGCTACGACCTGGTCTCATATATGTATCCTATCCCTATCTTCTAAAGAAACCAACCTATATAGGCTAATCTTATTGCTGCTCCTTGAAGAAAAGGTCCTGAATGTGTTGATTGGTAATAAGGCCGAGAGCATGCGTTGAAAGATTCTCAAAGGATTCGTTCCTGTGTGAAATCATACAATGAGAACAATCCTATTACAACATATTGCACATGGAGCTGAGTTGGTATAAACCTATAATTTTTTATACAATGCAGACCTGAGATATAGAGACCGAGATCCTTTGTACAATTCCATATCTTATGCAGTGAGAAGGATCATCTGACCAAGAGGGAGCTGGTGCCTTGGTTTGATCAAGCCTCAGCAAAGAAAGGATTTCTATGTCTCAGTGAAGATGTCCTTGAAGAGGGTATTAGAAATTTGCCATACCCTCCTCTATTATCAGGTACAGTTCTTTGTTAAGATCTCTGTTAATGAGTGTTGTGTCACCTATCCAAGTTGAGCTGAGACTCGTATCCAAATAATATCTCCGACGAATCTAAGAAGACATGTTATGGCACCGTTCTAAGGCTTTCTAACCAAGATTGCAATAAAGAGGTAACTTATATTATTCTTGGCTAAGGTAGGTTGTCAGATGATGAGATTTAAAAGGACTACATCAATTGGTTGATGATCTTGATCTAAGTAGTCCAAGAGCTACTCTACATATTACTAAATTTACAGGTGATTGAATTATCATGATATGTGCCATCCTAAGTTATAGTATGACATGTGAGGATATTTTGAGATGTACTAAGGATATTTTATCAAAATGCTACAGGAGATCGGAATCTATTCTACTGAGATTGTTCATAGTTTGACTGAATCGAAAGAAATACAATATGTTGAAGTTATGGTTATAGGTTAAGGTATGATAACTAAAATAAGGGCATGTATGAATCAGCTCACCGAGACCCTTCACGAGATGAGGTATATACTATAGTTGAAATCAGCATACCATGCCTCATTTAAAATATGTCTTGCTGAGAATCTTCATACTAAAAAATGTCTGATGGTGACAAGTCCAAGGATGTTTTACTATATAAGATTAACAGGATGCAAATCTTATACTGAATCCTTATATTCAATACAGTACTCAGATGTTGGTACAGCTATAGTATAGCCCGGATAATTAATTGAATCATTGTGTTAAAGACAACATAAATAATACAGATCAGCCAGATCGTATGAAAAAACCATATCTTCAAGTTACACCACTATCACATCACACAAATCACAATGTCACCTCTAGTATTGGACTAATGATGAATACCTTTGTTGGAAAAACTACTTGTTCCAAGGTGAAATGTCTTACATTATTGTAGGTTGCTTTCTTTAAATGTTGATGACACTTTGATCTGCAATCCAAGATTGTAGTGATGCACGGGCTTGCTACTCAAGCATGGTAAAAAACACAATACGAAGCCTTTGTTAAGGAGTTTTCATATCCTAACTTCTTTACTAAAGACAAGCCCTAACCATAGGCTTAACGAAGATCTAAATACAAACTTTAACAAGGTTAAACATACCCAGAATGATAACTAAAATAAGGGTATGTATGAATCAGCTCACCGAGACCCTTCACTAGATGAGGTATATACTATAGTTGTAATCAGCATACCATGCCTCATTGAAAATATGTCTTGTTGAGAATCTTCATACTAAAACTTGTTTGACGGTGACAAGTCCAAGGATGTTTTACCATATAAGATTAACAGGATGTAGATCCTATACTGAATCCTTATATTCAATACAGTACTCAGATGTTGGTACAGCTATAGTATAGCTCGGATAATTAATTGAATCATTGTGTTAAAGACAACATAAAGAATACAGATCGGCCAGATTGGAATAAAAGAAAAAGCCCAGACTTTGGAGTAAGATTGGAAGATTCCCTGATTTACTACAAGGATATGTCCATGATATGATCCTCTCATGAATTGTTGGTTACTGATGATGAAGCTCTTTTAAAGCTACCTTCGGGATTTAAAGAAAATAAATAAGATACTAATGATTACATTTTGAGTAAAGGTATGTCTTATCGCTCCCCACAAGTATAGCAAAAGACATTTCTGTTTTTCAAAGTGCACTTCCAGAATCATACCATGCTCAATTGCATTAATAAATTATCTTCAAATTTAAATGGATCTCATGCTGAGAAAATTTCCAGATGGATACTTTGGGGGAAAGTATAATCATATGAAATATTGTAGAATCATCTATAGGAAGACAAGCTTAGGATTATGGTCTCCCTGAGTAAGAGGGAGTAAGAGCAGTTAAGTATTTTCTTTACCAGGATTTGGAATCCTAAAATGCAGAAGTCCAAGGATTGCTCAGCGCTGCTAAGATATCTGCTGCTCGAATGTCGAGTTGTAAGTCAGTATGTCTGTTGAAGCTTGTTAGTAAGTTATGTGCCTTCATATATACATCTATATGTTGTTGGGTGGAGCAATGAGGCTCCTATTGATGTACCAGTCATCAATACAATCATCAAGAACTAGTCTTGGTTTTCAGAAAGCAGTCTAGCACTATTCCCTACATGAAGTGATCCTTGATTAAAGATTGAGCTCTGGGAGCTCCTGGGGGCTTGGGGTACGTATTGAGCCATGAGCGACCATAGGGTGACTAATTCACCTTCCCCTGTGATACCCCATGGTGGTTGACATGTGTGTAGGGTGAGGGGTTTGCCTTCCCCTACGATTGTGGACACGTGTGTGTAGGGTGAGTGGTTCACCTTCCCCTACGAGTGATGAGATATGCATAGGATGAGTGGTTCACCTTCTCCTATGGCATATGAGCAGGATGAGGATTTCTAGCATAGAATTGTACGCCTATGTGTGGTGCAGGAATTTTGGTTTATGAGTTGCCCATGTGAAGAAAGGCAGTGCTTGTTTTGGATTTGTACATGATTTCTGAACTTGTACAACATGGTGTGTTGCCAACTCTCCCTATTGTATAAACATGTGGAAAACATCAGTACTTTCAGAAATCAACCCAAATCTTGAAGTTTTTTGAGAGTTCCTTTATTTGTTTGAGGCCCCATTGCACACAACATTATGGCGAGAACAAGCCATTAAATTAGATATTTTGAAAGGTGAATTGATGCCCATTTTTACCAGGTGGAAGCTGGTGGAAAGCAGGAGACGCTATTGAAGATGAAAGTCGGGCCTTCACTTTGATATCTGTACTGGGGAAAATATGGACGCTTATAGCCCGATAAGATCGTATTATTTGTTGCATTTTCTGCTCTACAAAAGTAGTACTGGATATCGGATTTGGCCTTCCTTCCTATTCAACGATTTCTCGTGCGGGCCACATCTTGATCCACTCGCAGCCAAGTTTAACACAGAGAAGTTGAAAAATTTTGGGGTGCCTGCAATTGGGCTTCCACAATAATTCACAATAGCGGCTCTCAAAAGATTCCATGCTTCTTTCTCAGGATCAACCACAGGTGACGACATCGTCAGGACCTCCTACCGACATAGACATAGGTGTCAAAGACTTCTTTCAAATCTTGTCGGAACCGTCACCCTTGCCCGATTATGGATTTCGATGTGACAACAGAGATTTTCAAGAACTATTTAGGAGATTGGAAACCCTTGAATCCTCTAACTAGGCACTAATAAGAGAGGTCGATGAAATTAGGAACAGAGTAGTTGTAATGGAAGGCGAGAATGGTTCACTGAAGCAGTTGTTGAGGGACAACAAGGAGCAAGAAGTTCACCACCACCCCTCTAATGACAATCTACACGCTGAACTTCTCGATATGAAAAACAAATAGGAGGAGATCAAAGCTCAGCAAGCAGCCTTTAAACAAGAAACAGAAACACACATCAGCTCATGGGCACAGGTTGCTAGAGAGAGGGATACCCCCCTCGCTCCCCCTCTAGCCGCAGTTGAGGAGGTGGTACAATCTAAACTCATGGAAGAATGCACTAGACAAGAGCGAGAATTGAACCTCAAAGTGAGAGGACTTCCTTTGCCTCTCACATCCTCAGACCCCATGGTGGTTGGGACCTTGTTCCTCAATGAAAAACTAGATCTTCAGGACGTGACCATTGATAGAGCTTGGCTTGAGTACGATTCGACTCTCTTTCTCCGGTTCAAACTGGCGATTGATCGCCTTCGGGCTCTTAGAGCTAAGAGAAATCTATTCTCACTTCCTAGTAAGATCTTCCTTGATGAAGATCTCACTAAAACACAAGTTGTTGAGCTCAAACGCTCTAGGGAGTTGGTTACAACAGCACGTCAGGCAGGGAAATGGGCAGTTATCAGGAACCTAAAAGCAGTGATTCAGGACACTTTTCCACATGGATGGAAGCCCCATTCTGGGTCCTCCAAATGGCTGGATCATTGGGGGAGGCAACAAGGGGCATCCTTTCAGAGCAAGATTTCTTCAGTGGTTGTGGATGAGTTTGTGAGGTTAATGTGGGTTCGGGTTCAAGCATAGTGTTAAAAAATGGTTGGTTCAAACCGGAAACCGGTCAAACCATTGGCCAGTCCAAACCGGTTGAAAAACCCAATCAACAACTGCATATAGCCTGAAAATTCGGTTAACCGGTGCTGACCGGCTGGTTCCGTCCTTAACTGACCAGTCAGCACCTAAGTTGCTGTAGGGACCCATGGACAGCCAGCAAGGATGTTTAGGGCTGATTTGGAGGGAAGGGGAGGGTTGTTTCCCTCCAAAAACACCCTCCCCAATCCTTTATAAGCAGGGGCAACCTCTCCTTTGTCTCACACCATCTCATTTGCAGTTTGTGAGTTTGATGGAGAGCTTGGAGAGTGTTGAGTGTTTGTTGGAGCCGTGATCTTTGAGGCTTGGAGTTGGAGTTGGAGCTATCTTGGAGACCCTCTCAAATCCTTTATAAGCAAGGGAAACCTCTCATTTGTCTCACACCATCTCATTTGGAGATTTTGTGTGTTTGATTAAGAGCTTGGAGAGTTGAGTTTTTGTTGGAGTAGTGGAACAACATAGATTTTGAGGCTTGCTGCTCGAGCTAAGTAGTAGCCATCATGCCTCCAAAAGGAAAGGATACTGCATGGGCTCATTGTGATATGATTGATGGCAAAATGATTTGCAAATATTGCCAAAAATCTATTGCAAGAGGGGGTATTTACAGGTTCAAGCAACACTTGCCTGGGATAGGAGGCCATGTAAAGCCATGTGGAGCACCAAATGAAGTAATAGGGCATATTAGGGCAGAATACCTTCAGAAGTTTGAGACTCAAGTCACTGAACCAATAGAGAACTTTGTGACTGGAGTGGTTGCAAAGTTTGGAAGTCGAGAGTCGGGAGACTCAAGTTCAACCAACTAAGTTTGAACTTTGATTATGATTAGAAGTTTTAACTTTCAAGTGATAATGTTGATCATTAATTAGAATTTAGTAATATCATATATGTAGATTTGTAGTATATTGTCACTGTACTATGTAGGCCAACGACCTCAATGCTCATAGCTTGTAGCATTGTTTTTGGACTTTATGGGTCATTTGGAGCCTCATTGCTTATGTATTTTTTCGATGATATGTATTTAACTCGGTGCCATAATTACATTTTGATATATTCACCTTTACATGGTATATAAATGAGAAAACTTTGCATATTTTGTCTCTATTGGCTTGGAATCATGGTTGCAAATCTTAAAAATAGATTTTTTTTATTAAAAAATAATTATTTAATGTATTTTTTTTAAAACTCGTTCATTTAGACCTGACCAGTACTGGTTAGACTGGTTCCGGTCCGGTTACCGACTCATTAGGTCCACCGGTCCGGTTGCGGGTTCATTAGGTCCACTGGTCCAGTCACCGGTTCCGATTTTTAATACTATGGGTTCGAGGGGCCTCTCCTCTCCCCAAGGACATTTACATTGGTGTTTGTTACTTCCCTCCTGCTTCTTCATCATATGCCATTCATAATGGACCTAACGGGGACCCCTTTGTTGATTTGTATGTCAACATAGCCCAGTATTCAGCAGTTGGGGAGGTTATTCTTCTAGGTGACTTCAACTCCCGCAATAGAGCCCTCCAGATCCCTCTTCACAATAGGTTTGAGGACATGTACTGCATCCAAGAGATTGATCAAGAGTCAGTGGGATTTCACAGGATGTCTGATGATGTGTTGGGGACCCTTACCACCTATGGTCGACATCTTTTATACTTGGACGAATTTTAGGAGTTGTGGATTCTTAATGGCCTCCCGCGTTTTCCAAACTCCCGCTTTTTCACATGTAGGCCTCATGGTAGAGGAGCAAGCATTGTTGATTATGTCCTCTCTAGCCAGAACCTCCTCCCCTTCATTCATCACTTTTTTGTTTCCCCCATCCCCTTAGCTGACCATGCTCTTCTTTCTTTCTCTCTCCGTGCGAACAACCCCCCCATTCTCACCCCACCTCCCCCCAAGGGCTCACCACATACTACTTTTCGTTTTGATGAGGGTGAAGTCCTGAAGGAATAAGTTGATCTACTGATGACGAATTTGTGAAATTCTCTCCGTGTTGATGATATATTTCTCACAAAGGATGAGAACCTCTTTAGTGTAAAAGGGAGTTGATTGAAAGTGTTACATGAGCCTGATAAAATACTTGTTGAGAATGTGGCATGATGGATTGTGAGCCCATGGCTACTTCCTTGATGAAGAAAAAGTTGCAAGAATGTGTTGTTGAGCAAAGAAATAGCATTGATAGGTTGTTGGTGTTTGCATTTGTTCAAAGCTTTGGTTAAAGCTGGACGAATAGCTAGATGTTACTAATAAAAGAAGTATTGAAATCCACCATGGCTACCTTTCTTCTTTTGAGTAGGTTGAAGATTATGTAAGAAGCCTAGAATGGCTAAGGATCCCTTTGAGAGGGAGCATTGGTTTGATAGAATCATCGGGTTACCGTAAGACCTATGTGGTCAGGGAATTTGGTTCTAAAGCTTGCAATCATGAGGTACAAATTTCATCTCTCCTTGAGAGGATATTGACGGTGTACAAATTTCATCTCTCCCTAAGAAGAGATTAATTGTGTACAAATTTCATCTCTCCCTAAGAGGAGATTGATGGTGAACTATTTTCATATCTCTTCAGAGGAGATTGATGGTGTACTATGTTAATCTCTCCTAAGAGGAGATTGATGGTGCATTGTTTTCATCTCTTCTGAGAGTAGATTGATGGTGTATTGTTTTTTTTCATCTCTCCTCTTGTGAGCCCCATGCTGTATGGTGTAATGGTGTAATGGATATGGTGCATCGAGAGCTCCTCATCTACTACCTTTATATACTCTAGACATAGTGGTTATGTTGGAAATATTATATCAGACATTTGCTCATCGAGTGACAAGTACTCTTAAGAGGGAAAAGTGGTCAATATGGCCTAAGTTTCCTATTAGGATCAGATACTATGTATTTGATCGCACCAACCAAGCCATGAAATAGGCCAGTGAAATTGAATCATATCATTTTGGAAAGATAAGATTTAGGAAACACGATCCTGAAGATTTGGTTATTAGTCACTGTGTTGCTGTCAACCAAATGTGGCCTTATACTCATGAGAGGGATACTAATGAGGAAATATTCAAGAGACTTATTTATCCATTGAGGTTAAAGAAAAGCTAAATCAAGGACCTCAGAAGAAGGCCGAACAAACCCATGCTTCACCTATTGTCAACCTCCAGGAAGAAGTTGAAAAGCTCCAAAGGGTGTTGGAATAGGTGAAGGATATGAAGGAAGCATCGGAGAAAGAAGCAGAGAGACTCAAGAGGAGGATTGAAGAAGAGCAAGCAGTGAAGGAGGCAGAAGAACTGAGAAGGAAAGCAGAACAAGATGACCTGGTGAAACAATTGGCTTTGGAAAATGAACAAAGAATCAAGCAGTAGAAGAAACAAAGGAAAAGAGATGAAGAGCTTCGGAGGAAAATAGATGAGGAACTCCAAAAGAAGAAGGAATAAGCTATGTGGAAAGATAAAAATATTGAACACCTTGGCATTCCATCATCTCCGAAGATAAACCCCACTTCTCAGTCTCTAGTTGAACCATGTAGGATTGAAGAAATGGAGAAGGAGCAATTTTTCCCCATGACCATGGCTGACCCAGTAATAGTATTGAAAACATTCAATTATGAATACAAGAAGAACAAAGTCAGCAGGAGAGTTTCCAAAATGATAAGGTTGGGAGAGCGATTGTCACTGAGGAGGTTCCCATTCATGAAACAACAATGGATCCAGAGATGGCTGCAGGTGCCAGTATTACCATGGCCCAAGCAACAGGTGATAATGTTGCCATGCTGAAGAGAAAGGTCTATGTTGCTCAGTTGGAACTCAGTGCTGCTAAGCAAAGAATTACAGAGCTAGAATTCCAGCAGCAAGGTGAACTAGACTCAGTTAAAGAGTTCAAAGGGAAATCACTTGAGATCCAAGAAGAACTGAGTACGGTTCAGAAATAATTCTACAAGAGCATTCAGGGCATCAAAGATAAAACTCCTAAGTTTGATGATTATATAAAGAGGATGGTGCCTGTCAAGGAAGAATTGGAGAATATTCTAAATATGCTAGATGACATCATTCAATGGCAAATACAGTATCCTGATGAGGGGGTAGACATTCCTCAGCTTCGTGACTTGGAGAAAATAATCTGTTTTTCTGAAGCTTGTAAATGTCTCGACAGGGCTAGAGCTGTTGGGAAAAAATACTGAGAGGGGGGGTGAATTAGTATTTACTGCATATTCAAAACTTTTATTTTTTTCTTGCTTCTAAAACCCATACGATACTTTCCTGATACAGACTCGCGTATATACGCGGATACCCTTTATGAAACTCGCGTATACACAGAGATCTAATTATGTCATTAATTCTTCACTTTTATCATTCCATCATTCATTCATTAGATGTTTAATAAACAGTAAACATGTGCATTAAAAACAGAATAAACCATCACACATGAACACCAAGATTTTTAGGTGGAAACCCAAGTCGGGAGAAAACCACCGCTGCCGTTGCTCAGCCTTCAATAATTTATTATAGAGAAAACATCTTACAACATATGTGCTGGTGCAGACTCCTACCAGCACACAGGCACCCACCTACGCTCGTTTACCATCCTCTCCTGGAAGGGAGCTCCAACCCCCTGACTCGTTTACCAGCCTCTCCTGGAAGGGAGCTACAACCCCCTGACTGAAGGCTACAACCCTCAACACCTCTATGGACCACGTTTCATCAATTTTCACACTGGATCCAAAGCTTCCTTTAGGACACCACTTGCAGGCCACATTTCATCATATTTTCAGACTGGTCCCACTCCATACATTTAAGCTCAATCATATATCAAACTGAAACTTATCAATTCATACAACCCAGAACTATAGAATCATTCACAGATAGCAGTAACACAGCAGAACAGATCAGACATTTCATACCCCTTGCTTCAACAAACCCTATTTTGCATACGCGCTTTCCTTTCACTGATACCGCGTATATACGCGCTTCCAATCACATAAACCCGCGTATACTTCTGTGCAAATTACAGAGCTGATTTCACTGCGCATACACGCTTTCTCTTCAGCAAAGCCGCGTATATACGCGCTTCTTCTGCGGCGAACTAGCGTATGGTTCTTTAGACATTTAGGGCATTGCAATTCTTCAGAACATATACATTACTCAGATTTTACCCTTTACTTCAGACATATGTTCGCCTCTTCTCAGATCTAATCATCCCCTTAAACAGATCTAGCAAATGCAAGTGCATTTCAGATCTAGATACCCTTCTTCATCATTGGTGCATCATGTAATCAGATCTATCATTCAACTGTAACCCTTTCCATTCGGATATACATCAGAGAGAAGTATTCATTCAAGCTCAGACATCTTGCACCACGCTCATGATTTGCACAATGAATTTCTTCTCTTTATATAGGTTTACCCTTTTTCAATACCATGAGCCAAAACCACATTACATCCGATGGTATTCCTGGACGGGGTCATTTAGATGAATCATTACCCAATACAATGGGTCAATACCATGGTGGTTACCCCTGGTTTTGCACTTTTTGAGCGCTTTTTCCCATACGTGACTTGGCACGTACTTAACCACGTGCATACACGACTTCTCCTAGACAAATCTGCGTATTCCTTGAAACATACTCTTTTCATCATGGATCTAACACATATTGAATTCCTTTCTTCATTACCTTTTGTAATCTCTGTAGATACATCGGATTTACATCTTTAAACAGGTTCATCAAGACATATTCTATCAAGCACAAATCCATCAGGTGGGTTTCCATTCAAGGACAACACTCTATCAAGTGGGTACTCAGCATCATATTATCACATCAGATTTACATCATTTACCAAGTTCATCAAGTCAAGAATAACTTCATCAGGTGGATTGCCATCAAGGACAACACAAGTCAACAATCTCATGTCTTCATCTTCATTCAGTGGGTTTCCATCAAGGACAACACTCTGCATCATATTGCCAACAATCTCCCCCTTTGGACTTGATGGCAACCACGATGGTGTTTGGTTATCACAACAGATAGGTACATTAAGAATACAATGACACCATGTCACTTTCCCCATTTTTGACACCATTCTTTCTCTTCATTCAAACACCATGTCACTCTCCCCCTTTGACATCAAGGGCAAAGGGCGGATCAAAACCAACACTCTCTCCCCCTGTTCTCCTCATGTAGAAGAAGCGTTCTGCAGATCTGATGTATACTGAAGTGACCAAGCTCCCCCTGAGTTCATGCTGAATCTTCAAAACATATTTTCAATGAAGTACATGACTCTATGAACTTCCTATCACCAAAGACTCATACTTACATCAAATATCCAACCAAGTGGATTTACATATGAGACTCAAGTACCCAACGAAGTGGGTTTACACATTTCAACTCAGCTACCCAACCAAGTGGGTTTACAAAATTTGACAAGTCCTTACATGACTGAATATTACAATTTTTTTTACATCATGGGTCTCAACAAGACCTTTTCATCAAATTACACATATGACTATTTATGACCAACACCAGAAATTCTTCAAGAAAGAGATCATTTTTCAGAATCAACATAATGCCAACAATGCATTATACTCAGCAAGGCCAATGCTCCCCCTGAAACTGTGCACCCAAGCATCCTTTCCATATGACCAAGGCTCCCCCTTAGTTTATGCCGCCTGAACACCTTCAACAGCCAATCACCGACTACAATCTCTGCATGATCTGTCCTTATCTAATCATTAGCAGTTAGACTGATGCTCCCCTTGAACCTCTGTTCCTGATCTTCAGCTGTCATCCCAATTCTCTTATCATTAATGCATACATGACTGTGTCTGCTGGAACTGGCGTGTATACGCGACTTTTGTTCATCTAACCCGCATATGGAAAATGAAGCATAGAAAATTTTACATTTCTTCAACTCCCCCTGAACTTATACCTCCTGTACCTGTCTTCTTCATATCAGATGATTTTTCAGGCAGAAACATAACCAGAAAAGCCAAACAGTATTGCAGAATGCTGACACCAACCAAAAATAGTCAGCAACTATCCATACGCGACTTTCTGTTCATATACTCGCGTATATACGCGACTGTACATCAGGAAAACCGCGTATCCTATTTAATCTTCTGAATTTATGCAGATTTGTTCTTTTGACTGGTAGAGAGCACTCCCAGCTTCTGTCTTAGATACTCGAACGCTTCCCTGGGCAGAGGTTTGGTAAAGATATCAGCAACTTGTTCTTTGGAGGGAACATACTCCAACTTCACCTTTTGCTCAAGTACTTGTTCACGTAAGAAGTGATATTTGATGGGAATGTGCTTGGTCTTCGAATGCATAACAGGATTCTTTGAGATACTGATGGCACTTGTATTATCACACATAATGGAGATAGGAGAAGTACATTTGATTTGAAAATCTTGTAAGGTTTGCATCATCCAAAGGAGTTGAGTGCAACAAGATGCGGCAGCCACATATTCTGCTTCTGCTGTAGATAAGGCAATAGAATTTTTCTTCTTGCTGAACCAAGATACTAACCGGGTCCCATGTAGAATGCACCACCACTAGTGCTTTTCCGATCATCAACACTTCCAGCCCAATCTGCATCAGTGTAAGCATGAAGAGTAAGATCAGCATTCTTTGGATACCATAGACCAAGGTCTTGAGTTCCTTGAAGATATTTGAAAATTCTTTTAACATCCTGAAGGTGAGACTCTTTTCAATTAGCTTGGAATCGTCCAACAATCCCAACTGCATGCATAATGTTTGGTCTAGTCCCAGTGAGATAAAGTAGACTTCCTATCATTGATCTGTATTCTGGTTGATTCACCGTGGGAGAATCATCATGAGAACTGAGATTGCATCCGGTTATCATTGGTGTACTTACAAGTTTGCATTCTTCCATGCCATACTTCTTCAGAATTTGCTTAAGATATTTTGCTTGTGATAGGAATATACCATCTGCAGTTTGATGCACTTGTAAGCCAAGAAAGAATGTTAGTTCTCCAAGTAAGGACATTTCAAATTCTTGCTGCATGACGGAAGCAAATTTTTGACTCAAAGATTCTTCGTTACTCCCAAAAATGATATCATCAACATATACAACCACAATCAATAGTTTATCATTTTCAACTTTTGTGTATAAGTTGCTATCAGCAGACCCCTTTGAAAATCCTTGTTGATGAAGATATTTGTCAAGACGATAATACCAAGCCCTTGGACCTTGTTTGAGACCATATAGAGCCTTTTTAAGTCTAAAAACAAGATTTTCATCATTTCCCAAAATGAATCCTTCCGGTTGTTCTATATATACTTCTTCTTCTAGATCACCATTAAGAAAAGCAGATTTAACATCCATTTGATAAACTTTGATTTGTTGATAACTTGAAAAAGCAAGAAACATTCTTATGGATTCAAGTCTAGCTACAGGAGCAAAGGTTTCTTCAAAGTCTATACCTTCTTGTTGAGTATACCCTTTGCAAACCAATCTAGCTTTGTTTCTTACAACATCCCCATTCTCATTTAACTTGTTCTTGAAAATCCATTTAGTTCCAATGACATTTTTATTATGTGGTCTTGGTACCAATTCCCAAGTGTCATTCTTTTCAATTTGATCAAGCTCTTCATTCATGGCTTGCTTCCAACATTCATCTTTGCTAGCTTGATTGACATTGTGTGGTTCAATTGTGGATAGAAGTGCCAGATGATTAGAAGATCCCACAAGAGTTCTCCTTGTTCGTACACCTGATTCCTTGTCACCCAAAATTTGAGATTCGGGATGATTCTTTTGAACATATCTGGATGGAGCTTTTTTAGATAGATCATCTTCAGGTTCTTCATTGGATCCACTGTCTATATCATTTCTATTTGATGTAGAAGGACATAGGTCACCATCATCTTCTTTTGTTGTTTGTTTTTCTTCTTTAGGAGCTGCAGGAGACTCATCAATAACAACATCAATACATTCAACAATCTTTTGAAGCCTTTTATTGTAACATTTGTATGCTTTGCTTGTAGATGAGTAACCAAGAAATATCCCTTCATCTGATCTAGGTTCAAACTTGCCAAGCTTTTCATCATTATTTTTGATAAATAATTTACTTCCAAAAACTCTAAAATGCTTCACAGAGGGAGAATTACCATACCAGAGTTCATATGGAGTTTTGTCACTATTTACCCGAACATGAGCCTTGTTGAGAATGTTAGTTGTTGTATGTGCTGCTTCACCCCAGAACATGTCAGGAGTTCCAGAATCATCAAGCATAGCTCTAGCCATTTGTTGAATTGTTCTATTCATTCTTTCTGCTACGCCATTTTGTTGTGGAGTGCCTGCTACAGAGAATTGTCTTTTTATGCCATGTTGTTCACAAAATTCAAAAAATTCATTTGATGTATATTCTCCTCCTCGATCAGATCTAAGACACTTGATTTTTAGATCTAATTCATTTTCAACTAATGCTTTGAAGATCTGAAATTTTTCAAATGCTTCATCTTTGTGTTTAATGAGCCCGATCCAACACATTCTAGAGTAATCATCAATAAATAAGATATATTATTCTTCCCCACGTGGTGAATTTTTCCTCATAGGTCCACATATGTCAGTATGAATGAGTTCAAGAGGCTCACTTGATGATCCTTCTTTGGCATTAAATCGTACTCTGGTCTTCTTACTGAATTGACAAGATTTGCATATGATACTTTCTGGTAGATTAATATTGGGAAGACCACGAACAGCTTGAAGTCTGCTTGCTTTGTTGATTTGAGAGAAGCTCAGATGCCCCAGCCTTCTATGCCATAGCCAATTTTCTGAAGACTTGCTCAAGTAACATTGATCTATGTCGTTCAGTATATACAGGTTGCTAGGATTTCTTTTTCCTTTTATAATGATTTTACTTGTATCAAGATCACGAACCACACATTATTTTGAACTAAAGACCACTTCTGTTCCTTGATCACACATTTGACTTACACTTAAAAAGTTATGCCTTAATCCATCCACATACATGACATCATTAGCCTTCACCTTTTCTTTTAGAAATACTGACCCTTTTCCTTTAATTACAGCAGGAGTATCATTTCCAAATGTAACTTTCTTTTCCTTTTCTAGAGAATTATATGTAAGGAGTTTGCTTTTGTCACCTGTCATGTGTCTTGAGCACCCACTATCAATGTACCATTGATTTTCTTCACCTTCTGCAAATAACTCTATCCCACAATTTTCAACCGGTATTTCTTTCTTTTTCCACACTTTAGAGCTTGAGGGAACATGTTCTTTTGGCTGGACCTTGCTCCTGCATTCAGATTCTGTTGGTTGTAGCTTCTTTGAAAGATCTCCCTGTTAGTGTTCCTTGATTTGAGATGATCATGCTTTACCTGTAAAGATCCTTTGTTCCCTTGCTGAGTGGCTGAATGTAGTGAACTAGTTGTGGCTGCTTTCAGATAATTTGGTGCTGAAGTCTGGGAAGATTCCCCAGTATATCCAAGACCTGTTTTTATAAGAGGAGACCGTTGTATCTTGATAATCTCATTTAAGGTTTCTGAACCTTTAGCAAATCTAAGATTGAGAGTCTTCACTTTCTCATTATCTTTGCTTAGACTTACTACTTCACACTCCAATTCCTCAATGCGTTTTTCCTTTGCTTCAAGATGATTTTCAAGAGTCTCTACGATTATGTTCTTTTCTTCTAGGCTTACTTTGAGTTGATTGTTTTCTTCAAGAAAATCATTGTCCTCTAGAGCATCCACAAAAGTATCCTTTTCTTCTCTTTGTTCAAATGCCATGAGAAGTCTAAAATCTTCTTCACATTCTTCCTCACTCTCAGATGACCCATCACTGTCTTCATTAGTATAATAACTTTTTCTTGTGCTAGATCGATTCTTATTCCTTCTTGCTACTTCTTTTCCTTTAGTCGATGTTTCTTTATAAGGACACTTTGCAGCATAATGACCAACTCTTCCACAATTGAAACATTTGAAAGGAAGCTTACCTTTGAACTTTCCGGTACCTAGTTGAAGTCTTCTCACAAAATTTGCTTCTTCTTCTTCTTCAGATATATAGATGGATTCTTTGACAACTTCCTTTTCTTTTCCTTTTGCAGATGCCTTAAAAACAACTTCTTTGATTTGAGAAGGGCCTCCTTGCCTCATTTCAAAAGCAGTCAAAATACCATGTAATTGAACAATAGTAAGAGTTTGCAGATCTTGCCTTTCTTCAATAGCTGAAACTTTAGAGTCAAATTTTGAAGTCAAGGATCTTAAGACTTTTTCCACCAGAGTAGTATCGGTTATGGTTTCACCCAAATTTCTCATCCAATTTACAATATCATTTAGACGAAGAAAGAAACTGGCAACACTTTCATCACTATGCATCTTCAAATTTTCATATTCGATTCTAAGAGTTTGGAGTTTTGCACTTTTTACCTTTGTATCTCCTTCATAGCTCAGAATGATTTTGTCCCATATTTCTTTTGCTGAATGTAGCTGCATCACTTTAGCAAATTTTGATTCAGACATGCTTCCTAATAATACATTCACTGCTTTGGCATTGATTTCATACTTCTTCCTTTCAGCTGCATCAGTAGGAATACTTGTCGGATACTGATATCCTTCTTCCACGATTGCCCATACATCTGCACCAAGACTTTGCAGATATGCTTTTGTTCGTACCTTCCAGAATATCAAATTGCTTCCATTGAATAGAGGTGGATTTATAGACATTACTCCTTCTTGACTTCCCATTGCGAAGGATCTCCTTCAAGCGATCAAGCTTCTGCAGAAGGACCTCCTCTGATACCAATTGTTGGGAAAAAATACTGAGAGGGGGGGTGCATCAGTATTTACTGCATATTCAAAAATTTTATTTTTTTCTTTCTTCTAAAACCCATACGCTACTTTCCTGATACAGACTCGCGTATATACGCGGATACCCTTTATGAAACTCGCGTATACACAGAGATATAATTATGTCATTAATTCTTCACTTAAATTATTCCATCATTCATTCATCAGATGTTCAATAAACAGTAAACAGGTGCAGTAAGAACAGAATAAACCATCACAAAGCATCACACATGAACACCAGGATTTTTAGGTGGAAACCCAAATCGGGAGAAAACCACCGCTGCAGTTGCTCAGCCTTCAATATTTTATTATAGAAAACATCTTACAACATATGTGCTGGCGCAGTCTTGACCAGCACGCAGGCACCCACCTGTGCTCGTTTACCAGCCTCTCCTGGAAGGGAGCTACGACCCCCTGATCTCGTTTACCAGCCTCACCTGGAGGGGAGCTACAACCCCCTGACTGAAGGCTACAACCCTCGGCACCTCTATGGACCACGTTTCATCAATTTTCACACTGGATCCAAAGCTTCCTTTAGGACACCACTTGCAGGCCACGTTTCATCATATTTTCAGACTGGACCCTTTCCATACTTTTAAGCTCAAACATACATCACCAACAGATACTTATCAATTTAGACAACCCGAGGCTAGAATCATTCACGGATAGCGGTAACACGTATCGAGAACGGATGGAACATTATTAAGACCCCCTTGCTAACAAACCTAGTTTTCATACGCGCTTTCCTTTCACTGATACTGCGTATATACGCCCCTTCAACCATAAAAACCCACGTATACTTCTGTACAAATTACAGAGCTAATTTTACTTCCCATACGCGCTTTCTCTTCAACAAACCCGTGTATATACGCGCTTACTCTGCGGCGAACTAGCGTATAGTTCTTCAGACATTTAGGTCATTGCAATTCTTCAGAACAGATACATCACACAGATTTTACCCTTTACTTTAGACAGATGTTCGCCTCAGACGGATGTTCGCCTCTTCTCGGATCTAATCATCCCCTACTTAAACGGATCTAGCAAATGCAAGATGCATTTCAGATCTAGATACTGCTATTCATCATTGGTGCCATGTATCAGATCATCATTTGCATTGTAAGAGTATTCGGATAACCATTAGAGACAACTTCATTCAAGCTCCCGGAGAGCATCTTTTCACGCTCATGATTTTTACCAATGAATTTCTTCTCCTTATATAGGTTTACCCCTTTTTCAATACCATGAGCTAAAACCACATTACTTCCGATGGTATTCCTGGACGGGGTCATTTAGACGAATCATTACCCAATACAATGGGTCAATACCATGGTGGTTACCCCTGGTTTTGCACTTTTTGAGCGCTTTTTCCCATACGCAACTTGGCACGTACTTAACTGCGTGCATACGCGACTTCTCTTAGACAAATCCGCGTATTCCTTGAAACATACTCTTTTCATCATGGATCTAGCACATATTGAATTCCTTTCTTCATTACCTTCTGTACTCTCTGTAGATACATCAGATTTACATCTTTAAACATGTTCATCAAGACATATTCTATCAAGAACAACTTCATCAGGTGGGTTTCCATTCAAGGACAACACTCTATCAAGTGGATACTCAGCATCATATTGTCAACAAACATCATATCACATCAGATTTACATCATTTACCAAGTTCATCAAGTCAAGAATAACTTCATCAGGTGGATTGCCATCAAGGACAACACAAGTCAACAATCTCATGTCTTCATCTTCATTCAGTGGGTTGCCATCAAGGAAAACACTCTGCATCATATTGCCAACAAGAGCCTTAGAGCAAAATGCTGAGGAAGCTTTCAAAATTTGCTTCAAGTTTGGAGGAGAGGTTGATGCAGTCTTAAATAACTTCAAGTTGCCGATGTTCCAGTCAACCTTTGGTCCTATACCTGTGAAGCAGTGCATAGAATAAAAGGAGAGAGTGATAGACAACTGCAAGCAGGAGATCCAGACATTAAAAGTTATCACCAGGGACAACACAATTTATATGAAGATTTTCAGAATACAATGCTGATCCAAATTAAGAGGAAGGTGTCTCTGTTTCTAACAAGGTTTGCATAGGTACGAGGCTATGGCAGTAAGCGAATAATGTTGAGTAGTTAATCTAGGACCTGGGTTAATCTAAATTTTTTTTTTTCCCTTTTATCTCATATAATTTTATAAAAGAATTGGCAAGATGAGAAGTTTCTATTTCACTCAAAGCCTAAAAGATATTAATTTTTTGGCGCTGTGCTCAAATCGGTTTAAAATTCATAAGGTCACAACTCCACTAACATTTACAAGAAACCTCATAACATAAATAAGCAAAGAGAGACGGAATCAAAGAAAACCATCATATACATACTTAAGTGTCTTGTCGCAGCTTCTAGTTGTAAGCAAGTTCATTGCTGGAATCCATGAAATTTCCTTAATAGGTGCATCATGCATAGCCAGAGTCACTGGCTGGCCCCTAGTCAGCAATGGCCACATTTTAGTTTGTTTATCACAGCCAACAGAGAAAATAGCAGTGCCATCGTCCTTCCATGTCGAGCAGAGAACCTGCATACGAAGCATTACATAATAAAAAAACTTTGAAGCACACTCTGAAACTACAGTTATGGTTCTTTCCATATGTAATACAGCCCTGGTTCCTGCAAGCATATTACTACTTCTGGATAAAATTCAGAAGAAAAAATAACGGGTACTAGAATTCCAACCACTATTTGAAGCACCTCACCGGTTGGTCATGTGACATTGCTGCTTTTGGCATGCCAACCCCAGTTTGAAGGACCTTCCAACATCTAACATGGCAATCTAAGTTCCAAAATATAACAGAAGATCAAAACAAAACACCAGTCAAAATAACATCACTATCCCCAAAACCTCAGATGAACGAGTCCGCATTTCAAAAAAAAAACATTAAAATCTTTTCTTTATTTATGAGGCACCAGACAATGTAAACCTCCAACAATATCAAAACCTTAATTGACATCTTGCACAGTAGATTTCTTTTACAAAAGATACAATACGCAACATGGAAGAATCTAATAGCGTTCAAGTGATCTCATTTGGCACAAAAATGCAGGAAATCTAAGGGCACTTAGTCTGGTTGTTGTGGGTTTTCCAGTCAGTATAGCAGGAGCCACAGACCTCTCTGTTTCCACTTTGACCAGGTGGAACACACTTGCATCGTGCACAACAGGTCCCACAAGCTCTCATACACACATTAGGCCAGCTGTGCAGCTTGCATCTCTCTCCACACCCTGTTTTGCAGTTTATTGGTGGAGCTGGAGTGCCAAATGGAGGGGCAGGGGCAGGGGCACGGACTGGTGGAGCAGCAGCGCCCACTAGTGGGGTAGGAGCAGCTATCTTGGGGGCCTCCTTGATCTTGTAATCAGTTTCCATAGAAGCCTGAGCTATTGCCAGCAAGAGAACCACGGCTAATAATAGCCTTTTTGAATCACTAAACATGGCAGCCATATTGAGAAGTGGTAGGGGAAACAAGAACCCATTGCTCTTATTACACAGATATTGCAGAGGCAGCAAGCTGAGTGTAAGAAGGCCAGAGGCAGCTCATTACGCCGAACGAGTCCGCATTTCAGTAAATGAAGATAGTTGAGAACGCGATGAAGCACATCAGAATGCCTAAATTCACACTTACGACGGCCTAAAATCCCTCCTTTCTGCCTGTTTAAAGGTCCCGGAAACCATCACTGCACAGACTCTCTGAAAGCTTTGTTTTCACAAAAATGTTTAATGGCCAGAACTGCTAAACCCTCAAATCTCCAGTAACCCTGTGCTCGTGCCTTAGCTTTCCCTCCAATTGATAAGCCACCAAAATTCAAATGGTTAACACGCCCGGCAAAGTTCAAATCTTATAATTTTTTGACATATGTTTTGTCATATTAAAAATAAATACAAGAAGTTGTAAAATTTTATTACTTAAAATTGTTAGAGCATTACTCTATATTTTTTAAGCACATTTTTTTTCTCATTAAAAAAATAGTTATTGAGGTTAATCTAGGGTAAATAGAGCTAAAATTTGTAATATAGTAGTAATTATATATTTTTAAGACCTTAGTGAGACTTTAATTGTTTGTAGGACTCTTATTGTGATCTTACCTTATTGTGATCTCATTGTTTGTAGAACTTTTATTGTGATCTTATTGTTTGTAGGACAAAGGACTTAGTCTGCTAAACTCTACAAAGGTGTACATACTCTACCCCTTTAAATTTGAACATATGACATCTTATGAGGAAGCACATGTTCTTAACCATAAAAAAGTTGACAATTTTCTCCAATATTCAAATATTAGGACCCATGGTCATCCAAAGGTAGAAGCTTCTACTAAAAAAAAATCCATAGATGGACCTGAGGTTTGAAGGGGATTTCATTATGAAAAAACATAAATGGAAACATAGAAAAGATATTGCAAAGAGTAGAGTAGTAGAACAAAATCCAAATTCTATTAATGGATGAAATAGAAAATAACTATAAATTGCAAAGTGATACACACTAAGCGGAATGGAGGTAGCTTCTTTATGAAGAGAGATGTGTCAACTACTCTTAATGAAAAGAAAACATTACAAGATGTCAAAACTACCTTTGAACATAAAGTATGATGTCCTAAGATCCAAAAACTCTAAAATCCAAAACCCTAGCCCTAGGAAATGGCGTGCCAAAAATAACGTGGGCCCAAAGAGACTAATTGATATATCAACTTCGTGGGGCTACAATGTTTGCATGCAAACTCCATTTAGGAAATTTGTTGGACCAATACAATCCATATTATGTGTCTTTAGCCTATGACAAATGCCAAAAATGCAAGGGAAATGCCCAAAAAAGGCACCAGAAGTTTGAGACCTAAAACATTATAATATAACTACCAAGACATGGAATAATGTTGAATCAATGTAACAAATGGGTGGTCACTAGTATTATATTGAATCAATTTTCCCCCCTTACGAATAAGTGGTCCATTTTGTGTCAAGTTCCGTCGTCAAGTGGGGAAATTTTTGTTGAATATGACTCCTAGTGAGACATGTGCGCCAAAGTAGGAACATGAGGTGCCTACGAGAGGTGGAAAATATGGTTGAAGTAGCTCCACATTAAGTATAAGGTTCAATCCAAAGAAAAGGGAATTTTTTATTTAGAAGCATCTTCACCCACAACCTTTTTGTTGGTGTAAGGCCTATATCATAATGGAGAGTCGGGGGGAACTTCCAATGGGATCTTAAGAGGTATTCTTTATACAAATGCAACCATACCTTATCTCCCGCCATAAACTTATGTGGCACTCTAATCCAGGTGGATATTTGGTGGCCACCCACATCTTCCACTAACTCAATGGTTCTTTATCTTCTTATCATTTTTTCTATGGTTTTTTGGGTCTTGAACTTCTACGGTCATTTGTAGGCCCTAAATGATGTTTTTTGGCCATTTATGGGTCCAAAGGTTTTTATGTAATTCCCTAGGGTTAACCAAAATTTGTAATCCTAAATATAGTTCTTTCAGATGGACTAATTGTGTTCCCCAAATAGAGATTTTATGCAAAAGTTGCACCACTAGGAAGTTGATTCTAGGGTTATGGTTTTGAACCTCTGGGGTTCTTTCTTTTATGTTAAAACATATGATGAAACTAACATAAACAATGAAAAAACTATGCATTCATGACCTACAAGCACCTTCATCACAACATGTTTGTAAAATTGAACAACCTGTATCGAGAAATCTTGAGCAAGATTAGAGCTTGGAAACAAAGCATGAAAAATGAGGAACCATGTTTACGTCTTCAAGGAAAATGTAGATGCAGGCAGGGAGGGAACCCTTGCTCTCTCTGGCGGGAAAAGGTAAATGTTAGTGTTGGATTTTTGTTAAAACAATCTTAGCCTTTGCCTCTCATTCTATGGAAGGGACTATGCTATTTCAAGTGTATAATTTTTATTAATATTGTATCACCATATTTTATGGAAAGTTATTTGGAAAAGGTCATTTTTTAGTAATTGTTTTTATTGTATTCTATAATCAAAATAGAGTGAGAGCTAATTCATTAATTTTATTTAAGTAAAATTAAATTATTTGAAATGATTCATTCGCAAGCCATTAAGGGGTGGACTTTCACTATTGCAAGATATTTTTTTTATTGCTTAGTTAACTTATTTCCTTGTGTACAAGGAAAATAAGCTTTTAGTCAATCAGAAACAATTCTAAATCTTATTATATGACCAAATTCAATTCTTTATTGCCAAAACATGTTCTCGATGAGGTTTCAATATGGTCATGCTTGATGTCAATTCAATTTATCTATATTAAAGAAAACCCACACTATCACCAAATTTAATTCTTTAATGCCAAAACATGTTCTCGATGAGGTTTCAATATGGTTATGCTTAATGTCAATTCAATTTATCTATTTTAAAGGCAACCCACGCTATCCAAATTTAAATGGAGCTCGAGGTATAGTTTTTATAAATAGAAAAAAAAAATTATTCATTTCAATTTCATATATATGAAGCATTAGAAAAGGATAAAAAATAAATTAGGATGTCAATTAGGTTTAGCTTGGGTGGTTAAGAGGAGTTTTTATCGTCATTGTCTAAGGTCAATATTACTTGTGATGTGTTTATTCCTTGTATAGGGTTTGCATTATCTTTTGAATTTCCAACTCAACCTTTTGAATTCATCCATTCTACCATGACTCATTTCCATTTAGTTTGCATTCAAATCATTCTTATGTTATTATCAATTTTATCTTAAGAAAAGTATGGAATGTGTTGGTTGCATCTTGGTGCTACAAAATATGGTCTTATGGGTGTATTTATTATATGGTGAATAATAGATTATATGTGTTGTGTATGGAAATAATTTTGCTTCTTACAATCCTTAGTATGTTGAACTATGTTTAGTTGTTCTTAGGTGTGATAAAAATGAATTTAGACACCACCTCTATTTTAGAATACGAGTTTTCTAATATACAAAATACCTCGATTCTCCAACATGGTATTAAAGAAAATGGTTTGAGATGTATCATGTTGCCTACAAGTCTCATGCAAGTTGTAGATGCTCTTAAAAAGTCAGATTTGTTGAGTGGATTGGTTCAAGGTTTCTAATTACAAACTAATCTAGGTTCAAATCTGTGGGTCAAATTATGAGTTTCAAGCTAGATCTTATAAATTTTAATGGACACAATTATGGAATTTTGGCACAAGATATGGGAACATTTTTAAAGAGTAAAGAGTTATAGGACTTTACGAAAATGATGGTTCTTATCCAAGGGATAACTAATAAAAGTTTTTCATCAACAGGAAAAAGGATGAGGCTCTAGGAGACATAATGTTGAAGAATGTAACTAGGTTCAGTATTCATTATTAATGTATTTGTCAAAATAACTTATTATTATTCGACTTATTAAAGCATGGGTTTCATTCTTGGGTCGTATTTAGATTAAGGTCCCAATTGTGGACGTCTAGGTTAGTTGTTACAAATTTAAATTGATCCAATTTTTGGGCTTTTAAATCATGTAACATTAGGTTGTCAAAAGGATCCTCCATCAAGTCATCTTCTTCAAGGTCATCATCCTTGAAATATACTTCAAATACAACTCTCATGTCAAGTGATACAAGTCATCAAAGTTGCATCCTTAAGTCAGCTTCAATCAGACTTCAAGTCGGCTCAAATCAAGACACAACACTTCACACTGTCATGTCGGCTCAATAACTATGGCAAACAACTATATATACAAGGGTATAATTTTCATTTCTACCACAGAAGCTTGGAAATCTCTAAAGTTTCAGGGCACAGATACAGTTCGGATCATGATCACAGGTTCGGTGTTGGAGGATAAGGTCTCGAACATATTACAGAATTTTGGTAACCATTTATGCTATGAATCGGGTAACTTCCATGATATGATGTTGCAGCAAAACAGTGCCTCGGTTTCAAACAGATCTACCACAAAATCAGTGCTATGTTATGATACTCAATTCAATGAATATGCTCAGTTATCTTAGTTATGGTGCTCAATGCTATGATGATGCTCGGTGATCTCAGTAATGGGGAATAATGAGTTAGTTGTTAAATGGGTTAGGGGTTAAGGGAATATTATGCATTTAGAGGTTAAGGGGTTAATATTATGCATCTAGAGGTTTATGGTTTATGGGGTTAAATGGGTTAGGGGTTGGGAATTAGGGTTTAATGGGTTAGGGGTTAAGGGGTTATAGGTTTAGGGTTTAGGGGGTTAAATGGGTTAGGGGATTTAGCAGTTAAGGATTTTAGGGGTTAGGATTTAAGGGCTAATGGGGTTAGGTTTTAGGGGGTTAGAATTTAAGGGCTAATGGGGTTAGGTTGTAGTGGGTTAGATGGGTTAGGGGTCGGGAATTAGGGTTTAAGGGTTTAAGGGGTTAGGGGTTAAGGGTTTATAGGTTTAGGGTTTAGGGGGTTAAGGGTTTAGAGGTTTATGGTTTAGGGGTTAAATGGGTTAGGGGTTTAGAAGTTTAGGGGGTTAAATGGGTTAGGGGTTGGGAATTAGTGTCTAAGGGGTTAGGAGTTAAGATGATAGTTTCATTGGTCTCTGTTTGTGCACAATAGTTTCTTATTCTTTGCGTCTAAATGTAACAATTTTGTAAGTATTATTGCTTGTTGCCATGTCTTCTTTATTTATTAATTTATAGTATTTGTTAGCCATTGTTTTACATTTATTGATGAAAATGTCTATTGCAATCAAACTAAATGTATGTTCAATCTCCAGTTGCAAACTCAGCCACAGTGTTGTCACACAATTTAAGTCTGGAGAATGGCCATCTGATGAAGTCTTAATAACCAGATTGCACCTCATGACTACTCCAGAAAATCTTAAGTTTGAGTGTCCCACATTCATGAGAAATTTGGCTCTTATACTCTTGCTCCACCTGATTGTGTCCTAGAAATACCCTTGTTTATTGCAAAAACATCCTAATGTTGTCTACCTTGTCCCTTAACAGACCAAGGAAACATAAGTGACTGAGAGGAATGGAAAGCACTACAAAGTTGAAGAGAGTACAAAAGACTAAGATGGTTTAAAGGATAAACTTGAAGAATGTAGCAGTGTTGAAACAACTAAAAGTTCTCCGAAACAAATAGTTGATAATGCGAAACCTTCTTCTGTACTAGTCAAGCAAGACTACATTTATGTGAGAGCAAGAAGAGGCCAAGCGACTGATAGGCATAGCCTGGAATATAGGGTATGGTTCCCTCTTTTTGATTAAATATTTGATCTACATTTTTTCTATCGAAGATTAACCATTTTAACCTTGCCAACAAGGCGGAATTAACCCAATCGTAGGTCCCAATATGTCGTGATATATATTAACTCTAGATATATATGAGAAGGAATAATAAAGACATAGATTGATAGAGGTGGCGAGACAAGGGGAGTCATAAGGGAGAGATGGAGATAAACTGGAGGAGAGGGGAGAGAAGGAATGGAGAGAGAGAGAGAGAGAGAGAGGGAGAGGAATGAAAGAGGTAGAGAAGGGTAAGAGAGGGAGATAGTGACACAAAGATGGAAGGGGACATAAAGAAGGATAGAGGGAGGGATATAGTGAGAGGATTGGAGGGTAGAGAGAGAGAGAGAGAGGTAGGAGAGAAAGGGAGAGAGAAGAAGGACAAGAGATAGGACTTAAGAGAGAGGAACCAGTATCATAGAAGAAAGAATATGTGACCAATTACTCTACATGGAGATGGGAGATAGGGGCACCCTACCTACCTACTAAATGTCTAAACCAAATGTGGTGTAAACGTCTGTAATGGTGGTCGATTATACAAGGAAAGGATTTTATGAGGAGGCACTGGATTTTTTAAAAACAAGTACCGAACCTAACCATTTCCAATGACCACACATATACAACAGTGTGAATACAAAGGGAGTGTGAATTGAGATTGCTAAGTACTGCTCCTATAAAATAAAATAAAAGATCAATTAAGTAAAAAGCATATATAAACTAAACTATACTAGAAATTATTTTTGTATTATAGTAGAATGAAATGGAAGAGATGAGCTGTGATGCAGAAATATGCAAATACTATTGAAAACAAGAGAATAGCCTCAAAGAATTAAAAAATCCTAACAACAGGACTGAACTTTAGTATCTGCCTATCAAAATTTCAGTTTTGTTCAAGCAGAAACTGAAGGATGTAAATTCAAGAGTGCAAACACGGCATGTACAATGGATTAAAACAAAAAATATATTAGGCCCACTCTACACAAATCTGCAACCTGAGATTTCAGGATAAAAAGAGCAGGCTCCAACAACAATTGCATAGAAGCCTTTATTACTCAAATAGAAGAATGTCACAACAAGTTGTCATCTCTCAAAAGCTCCTACTACAACCTACAAGCTAACAATACTCACTCTTATTATCTATTTCTACAAATGTCTAACTAGTGTGCCCATCCTTTTCATTTATAAGTTAAGAGAAGGCGCTGTTAGAAAACATGTTAATGATAGCGTTAGTGGTGCATCTCCCTTGAGCATGAGCAACTCCCTCATAACTTTGCCTTGTATGCAAGGCTTTTCTTTTAGAGTAGTGCATTATCATAGTACATATAACTCCTCTCCTGAAGGTGCCTAATTCCATAAGTGTGCACTCATGAATGCACCCGAGATGATGGTGTGAATCTTCTCAACTAGTGTGCCACACTTGGTGGGTGTGACCCAACAACTAATTCGTCTATCCTCGACGGTGTCGTTATAAGCTTCTAGCTGTATTTAAGAATCTTTCTGACTGGTGTACCACAATCTAGCTCTGCAATCCTGGTGTTGCTCAACTTCTCAAGGCTGAGGTGAGACCAACTCGGACCAACTAGGTAATCTAACATTCTTGAGAAAAAAAAATTTCCAATAACCCAAGATTCTCCCCCAACTTGTCAAACTTCCCCTTTGTTAGGAGCTTTGTCAAACTATTAACCATATCCAACTTTGTCAAAATGTGGTCCAACACTACTAACTCCCTAATGAACTTGGAATCTTAGGAAATTGTATTGAATATCAATGTGTTTGAAATGGTCATGACACATTGGATTTTCATAGATCTTGATGTAACTTTGATTCTCAGAAGAGATAATATTGGGCTTCAACAACTCATTGGTTGACTTTACAATCAAGTTGCAAATCTAGATAGCTTCATAATAAGTATATGACACTGCCATATACTTTGCTTCAGTGGAACTGAATGCAATTGTTGCTTTCTTCTTGTTGATTTAATAAAAATGATTTATAAAATGATAATGATGATGTTTAAAATGAGCCTTATGATGGTCTATTTATACACATTGATTGTTCACGAGGTGTAGGGATATGTTTATAACATCACTGCCCTTGAAAGCTTTGTCTTGAAAGCATAGTAATTAGAATTTTCTTTAGTTAAGCACATTTTTGTGGTGGAATTAAGTTTATCAGATATCTATTTATACTTTGTAGAGGTTTGACTTTGTTTGTCCTTTGAGTGTTGGTGAGGTTTCTTTGTATTTTTTGCATCATAGTCTAAAGTCTTTTGACCTGATTATTTAACATGAAAGCTTTATGCTTATTGGCAATATATTTTAAATACCTGCATGATCAGGAAACTGTTATGGTTAATTAAATTACTAATTAGGTACTACAAAAAGAGGATGATGTTGAGAGGGCTTGCCTGGGTGACTCTAGGAGCAATCCAGAGGTGCTCAGACAAAGCTCTTCTAAGTTACAAATCTGAAGAGAAAAAACTGGTGATGTATATGTGGTTGCTCCACCTAGGCTGTATGGAAAATCTTGGCAGAGAGTGTTTACCTTTCCATTTCTTCATGAAAGTAGGTTGTCTGGTCACAGAATAAGATCACTACATGTAGGTGATGGTTCTGTAGTAAGTTCTCAGCGTTATTTTCAAAATGGCTAACAGAGAGGTTCAGGTTTGAATACGGGATATAATTTGATGAATTTGGAGATTTAGAGTTAAAGAAAAAATTGTGGTGATGTTTGGATGGGTGCTAATTTGTAGGGTTTTCCATTTTTATAATTTTCTTTGTTGTGCTTTCTACCATGCTACCTAGTTGCTTTCTTGTTTCCCTAGCATTTTAACTTTTTCGATGTCTATCTCTCTATTGTTTCTTGCCCCATTTGAAATGTCATCCTTATTTGGTAGGTGTTTTCTTCAATATAGTGTGAATATTTTTCCATCACACAGCTTATGTGGGGTTTGTCTACGCAAATAACTTGTAAGGCCCATTCATCAGGGTATTTGATGAAATGAAATGATTATCGATGATCACCAACTAATGGTACCTGTAGAGATTTACTCTAACAATTCTACAGTTTTCCCGTGCCAAAAATTATACAACATTTTAAACTCATGAATTAGTCTACTCTGTTCTCTTAGCTGATTCTATAAGCACTTATTGTTGTTGTCAAAGCTTTTACTCTCTAGTCCCATCGAGCTATTTCAGTTATTTGTGGACATTGATCTATTTTCATTTCATTTCTTCAATTTTTCTGACTGTTATGTGTTTCCTTTGGCCAGTGCCTTCTTTCTTACCTGTGTTTTTTCTGCTTAAGCATTCCAGCCAGCTACAACAACAGGGGCAGCAGGGGCCACGCAGTCCATCCAGAGCCCAGCAGGGGCAGCGCAGAGGCAGCAGGAGCCACGCAGGGCTGACGCAGGCCCAGTCAGGGCAGCGCAGGGGCAGTGTAAGCCCTTTAGGTGTGACGTAGGCCCTTACTGAGCAGCACAGAGGCTGACGCAGGCCAGGTAGCCTGACATAAAGGGATTCAGAGCAGCGTATTACTGCCGTTTTTATTTCTCTGTTAGGTGAACCAATTTTGGTGCCCAGGATTGTTGTACTTAGATTCAACATAATAATGAAAACCCTCCAGAGCTAGCTGCACCGGTTTTCCCACATTGGGTTTTTTCTGGGGATAGTTGTCCAAAAAAATCATGTGTCACTTTGTCTATGAGCATGTTATTCAATATTTGATCTGTATGTGTAGGTTGCTAGTTGCATTTACTATTTACTTCGCTAATTTATTGAATATTTCATAAATTAACTTGTAACTTAATTCAAGTAGGAGAAGTAAATCAAGATATTGCAATAGGGTTTCTTAGATTAAGAAATTTTCACATTCCCTAGGTCTAGCCCCATTAAGTCACCTAGAGCAACAATTTCCCAGGAATCTAGCTAGTGGAAAATTTTTATCTCCTAGAGGCAGCTGCGTTGCTGGGTGCCCTCACTCTCCTCAGAACTTGGGCCAATTCCGACGATGGAATCTCTGGATACCTCAAGCCCTAGCTCTAGGATCAAGTTTTTCCTAGGTGTTCCCAAGGATAGAACCTAGTAGGATCAATTTGATCTATCGAAGTAAAAACACTTTTCTGATCCTTTCCCATCACCTTGTATAGGATAGGAACATCATTGGTTGCTAAATTCCATCCCTGAACCTGGGTTGGGTCCACTTGGCCCCATGTGGTCCCATTTGGTGTCAAAGGTCTTTCATCAAGGACCATTTGGGAATCCAAGTTCCAAAAGGATTTTAGGGATTGAGAACTTCCTTCATAAGTCTTATTCTTCTCCCTCAACCTTTCAATCCCCCTCCTCTCTCCCTAGAAGATAATTCCCTTGCTTAAAAGGAAAGCAAGTCCCACTCTTTATTTTATCTTAGGGAAAGGGTTTCGAGGGTCACTTCCCACCTATTAATTGACCTATACTCTACAAGTGACTTCCTAAACTACCGGGACTCCACCCATCGGTGAAATTCCATGAAGAGCAAGGAGCCTTAGATGTGGTGACAATGGGCTAAGCCTCCATCGTTTCCCTTGTCCTAGCAGTTGCCCTCTCAGGAACCCCTTTTAGATCCACTACTCGTTTGAGTGGTAACAAGTTGTTCACAATTCCATTTCTGAACAACTCTTTGGTATGCCCACTTTTGCCATACTACAGCTCCAAGATGAGAAGTCCAAAGCTATGGAGGCTGCCCTTCTTCTCACTGAATCAACTCTCTACAATATAGTGAACTAGGGCTAGCTGGTTGGCACACTTGACTGTTACTTTAGTCCTTCAAAGTCTGCACATCCTTAGGCCCTATACACCTTCCCTTCTACCAATTTTGTTGTCCTTCACCAGAACAAGAATAAGGGCTCTTCTTTGACAGTAACCTAACAACCCTCCAACTATACTTGGCCTACCATCAATCTTCCCAACCACAGTCAATTCCTTTTACTGATCTAGGGCCCACAATATTTTCTTCATCTAGGGCTCTTCAAATCTGCCACCTAACAATGGTTTGAGCCCTCTCAAGATCATTGTTCTTGTATATCGACAATTATATCTTTGTTGTCCAATCTATGAACAAATATGAACTACTCCTCTTATCATACTTCTAACAATCTGTAGATGACTGAACTAGGGTCACAAATCAGCCACTAACAATCCATTCACTAATTTTTTATAGGTTTCTTCAGATATTTATCTAAAACTTTATGGAAAGTCCACCAAAATCAACTCCTCTGCATGTCAATCCACTCTTCATATGGCACATTTCTTCTGCATGCTCAATCTTCTGCTCAGGTTCCACCATCCTTTGGCTATGTTGTCTCCACACATACTGAATCTACAAACCATTTTCTAGATCTGCGGTCTTTATTGCAGAAATAAACCTCGCTCTAAGGGTCACAACCCATCTTCTTCTACGCAAATTTGTCACAATCTTAAGGTCATACCTTATGAACTAAACATGCTAGGAAACTGTCCTAACTAGGGCATTATATTTATGTACTTCTAATTGTTGTAGAACAAACCCTATCCACACATAGAAGAAACATGACTCTTGCCTCCATAAGAGACTCGAACTAGCTCATATGGATCCATAGATTCTGGGCATTTCTTTGACTGAATCTTGACATGAACTTCAGATCTCAATGTCAACCCTCAAACTACGGTTAACTCAGTCAATATTACGTCTGCATCAACTTCTGTTATGGCTCTAAATACAGTGCAAGCCCTATATTTTTTGGTCTTTATCACAGACCTTGCAGCCTACTAACCACCACAAGGAAAGATGGTACCAACCCTCTCTTCTATTTCATGTAGAAAATCTAACCAACGGGATTCAATCTGATCTTGTAATCATGTACTAAAACAATACACAGAATCCTTCCTACAATTTGTGTAAACAAAACACAATCGCACAATCACATATAAGTAAGAGAAAAAATTTATAAATCACACAACACAAGATGTATCTAGGGAAGAAACTACTCAAAACCCTCTATCTCTATTTTGTATTAAGTCAAGGAATCATGAAACAACACAATGCTTAATCTCTTTTGAGATTCTCCAGCACTTTGCCAATTGTCTCTTGCTAATCTAGGAAAAATCGGTCTAGTACTTAGCCAATTATTAGCCTTCCTTCAGCCTGCCTTGCTCACACAATTCCTATGGAATTATCTCCATATTAACTAGGAAAATCAACCTTCCTTGATTGCGCAATCCATCATGGCATCCCAATGACTTTATAATTGCACATGGGAAATTTTCTAACTGATAGTTATGTTCCTCTAAACTGTGTTACAATAAGGATCAAGGGTCTTTTTATTATTTAAAATAAGATAAAACCCTAAACAACCAAAACCCTATCCTGAGGAGATGTAACACCAAGAGTTTATGGGCCCCGTTGGGGTTAGTTGGGCAGCCAACTTCTTGGGGTTGTAACTTGGTCATATGATCTTCGTTTGACGCACATGATACCTCGTTAGAAAGATCTCTCCGAGGACTACAACTAATAATATGATTTCTATGAAATCACCAAACCTTTCATGCCCAAAAATCATCGTTTGGGGCCTCAAAACGGCTTCGAAAGTTCAAGACCCGAAAAACAGACAAAAATAGTAAATTGTTCTATAATTAAGGAAACTGAAAAACTGAAAGAGACAATGGCAAGGGCCCAAGTGGAATAGGCGAGTGGCCACCAATATCCACCTCGATCACCTTAAATCGAATTTCTTGAGCTAACTCAATCATCATGACTTAGTTAATTGACACAAGTTGTTATGAGACGAAATTACAATTTATTGTCCAATTTATTTAAGGGAAAAATAAATTAGACGCCTCACATTCCTCACTCCTGGTACATCAAAATTCCTCACCAGTGCGCGTGATTTTTTTTTGTCCTTTCTAGTCGCCAATTTCACTGTTTCTTGTTGAAAATTTCAACACTCCCTCTCAAAAAGAAAGGAATTCAATCTATCCCCATCCGGTACATTTGGAATGTTCTGCATGCTACACTTCTCTAGTGTTGTTTGCACCTGCAAATCCTGAAACTGAATAGCCTCTGAACAACTGAATCAGTATAATGCATCTGTCATCAGAGTCTTTTGAATGCTGCTAGCTACTACACTTGTCTAGTACTGGATTCTCTGCACTACTGCTGACATCTGCATCCATGCCCTTTGAATTGTTGCTAACTCTATTTGTGCTCCAGTATTTGACATCTGTCACTCTGATTTTTGTCTTTCTGACATGTGACTACATCAATCTAACTGATCCTTCTTACTACTGCTGTATTGTGGGCTCCTCGTAGCCAGGTTCGATCCATGAGACACGCCATCTCAATGGACCTTGCCAAAATTTCTTATATTTGGATTATGTCTACACATAACCCCATCGTACACATCGAGGTATGGCTTCTCCCTCTTCCCATCTGGCTAGAAATTCCCCCCTCATGGAGGTCTCTACTTGAATGGATGCTTCCACTCGGTCTCCTCTCTGCTTCTCCAATTGTGGCAGCTACTCCACAACCTTCTGAGACTGCTTCTCATGAGGATGCATGTTGAGAGGTAATTTATGCTCCCTATAAACCACCAAGTCTCTAAATTCTGCCTTTGTCCTCAAAGCTTTGCATGAATCTAGTAACTCAAGTGCATATAGGTTTTTGACTCGCACACAGTGTAATTGTCCCGAAGTTACAAAAAGTTTCTAAAAAAGAGTTGATTTTAAATCGATGATATCTCCCTCATCTGAGCTCCGATTTGACCAATTTTTTTTTTCCACTTGGGTAGATTTTTGCAAGGAATCCAAATATTCTATTTGTTTTCCAAAATTTTACACCAAAATCTTCAGATATTCTTTACAAACTCGCTGCCCAAAAAATTCCTGCTCTGATACCATGTAGAAAATCTGACCAACAAGATTCAATCTGATCCTATAATCTTCTAAAACAAGATACTGAATCCTTTCTACAATTTACGGAAACAAAAATTGATCACACAATCACATATAAGTAAGAGAAATAAATTATCAATCACACAACAACATGATATATTTGGGAAAAGCAATTAATCAAAACCCCTCTATCTCTATTGTGTATTAAGTCAAGGAATCATGAAACAATACAATGATTAATCTCTCATGAGATTCTCCAGCACTCTGTCAATTGTCTCCCATTGATCTAGGCAAACTCAGTCTAGTACTTAGCCAATTCTCATTCTTACTTCAGCCTGCCTTGCTCATGCAATTCCTAGGGAATTAACTCCTTATTAATTAGGAAAATCAGTCTTCCTTGATTGCGCAATCCATCATCCTTCTTAACTTCCTCATTCCACATGAAGTACCTGCAAATACGGCCCATGGTGCTTTTTCTTCTGTCTCAGACCCCAAATTATTCCATAAAACTGACATGCATGCAACTATTAATAGCGAATTATCGGTTAATACGTTGATGCTCATTGTGAATTAAATCTAATTTAATTCACTGGACCTCTCACTAGCTCATCACTCAGTTAGAACTAGTTAAACTGATTTTAACTCATTTAATTGAGTTAATTACACTTTCACCCCACTAATGCATCAACTTCAAATGGACCCAAAAAATATTAGAATCCCTCTAGATACCTCATATTAGACCCTCAACTCGAATTTCTTGAGCTAACTTGGTCATCATGACTTAATTAACTGACACAAGTTGTTATGAGATGAAATTACAATTTATTGTCCAATTTATTTAAGGTAAAAATAAATTAGACACCCCACATTCCTCACTCCTGGTGCATCAAAATTCCTCACCAGTGTGGGTGCATTCTTTTTTGTCCTTTCTGGTTTCCAATCTGACCGTTTCTTGTTGCAAATTTCAACATTTCAAAATTTGATGCGGCCTTCACACAAAGACACCATCGAAATCACATGCCCAGATTCTCATGAGAAACCTCTCTTAAGCTTGATCTGCCATAAGAGAACCAACAATATGCCATCCCACTTCCTAGCACAAACCGACCATTAAGGTATGCAACATTCTTCTAAACCCTCACATGATGATCTTGCTCTTGGAGGATGATCATGACCTCCCTTTAGCAACCCTTACTCGGCCCTCGTACTCGACCTACTTTAGGACTACATCTCCCTTCACCCCCTTGATGTGCCAGATAGTGGGAATACATGTCAAACATGCTAAGATGTGCCAAGTGATAAGGCATGCCAAGATGTGCAAGGGTGTGTCAATGCGTGTCAGGGACTTTCAAGACAACAAAAGGGAGAAAAAAGTTAAACTACAAGGAAATGAACACATAAGAGGGTTAATAAGTCATAAATTTACCTTTTCCAAGAGGGGCATGCTAGGCACACTAACACTAGGCGGAAATAGGTGCCAAGTGCAAAGTCTTAGTGCATTCTAAGTGCCAAGTATTCCTTTGTTGCTTCTCATCTACTTTCCAACAATTGATCATCACAAATAAATTTAATATTAAACCATGCTAAATCATACCAAGGCATCTCAACATATTCCATACATGCCAAGACTTTCCAAGCGCCAACACGTGCCAAGCGCCAATATGCGTCAGGGACTAGTGTTATGCATGTTATGAAGTGGAAGGGAATATTGAAGAGTGCTAAGGTGTGCTAGAGAGTGATAATGCATGTTGATGAGTGTTAATGAGTACTAGGAAAAAACATTAAGGGAGCAGTACTAGGTAAAAATTCATGGAAGTTAATGAATACGAGGAATGTGTACTGCTAGAGACTACTGTTAATGGTCAGTGTTAGTTTTCATGCCAAGGAGGGAGTGACAAGGTATGTTAAGCGTTGGTAAGGCATGCTAGGGAATATAGGCATGTTAAGAATTCCCAAAGTGTGCTTGGGAGTTCCAGAATGTGCTAATTATATCATGTGCCAATTAATAGTGCCAAGATATGCCAATACATGCTAGGTGCTAAGGATGTGGCGCAGGGTGCCAGAGTATGTCAATATGTGTCAAGGCAATAAAAGGAAGAACCAATAAGAGGGTTAATACGTCAAGACTTTATATTTTTGAAAAGGGGCATGGTAGGCACACTAATAATATGTCCCAATACATGCCAAGTGGCATTGTGTGCCAAGTGCTAATATATGTCAATGCATTCAAGGTGTTCCAGGGCATGCTAGGGACTATATGCAGCATGCCAACACATGCTAGGAGAGTTCCATGTTGTGCTAGCGCATGCCACGATGTGCTTGGGCGTCAGTGTCATCACAAGATGTTATAGATACAAAGATGTTCCAAGACATGTGGGGTGCTAAGAAATGTTAGTGTGTGCCAAAGCATTAATTCAAGGTGTGCCCAGATTATTGAGGATTGTTAGGTCTTTCTCATTAATAGAATTGTCAGAGCTCGATTATGTATTAAATAATATATTTCCTACACACAATAGCGGAACTTTATCTAAATGGAATTTTATAGATAATAAACTCAATAGATATGAATCATGTGTTGACTCATAGGAAATCTCTATTCAACTAGTCATTACTTGAGGGAAATGATACATGCTTATTACTTCTTAAAAAATTGACTAACCCTAACCACTATGGCCTTGGACATATTATAAAAAATTCTCCACAATAATGGTATTAAATTGTTATCTTTTGACAAAAAACATATTAACAAGCACATAACGTCATCAAAAACTCATTGGAATGATCAATGATGACAGACATTTTTTGATCGTCACCAAAAGTAACAAAAAGAGCATTGGTGAGGGTCATTAAAAGTTCGTCACTAGAAGTGTCACCAAAGAGAGAATTAGTGATGGGCCTTTAACGACCCTCGCCAAAAGTGAAATTTCTTTGGTGACGGACCATAAAGGACCATCACTATATACACTTACAATGATGATTTTTAGTGATCAATGATGACGAACATTTTTTGACCGTCACCAAAAGTAACAAAAAGAGCATTGGTGAGGGTCATTAAAAGTTCGTCACTAGAAGTGTCACCAAAGAGAGAATTAGTGATGGGCCTTTAACGACCCTCACCAAAAGTGTCATTGAAAATGTCTTTGGTAACGGACCATAAAGGACCATCACTATATACACTTATAGTGACGGTTTTTAGTGATCAATGATGACGAACATTTTTTGACCGTCACCAAAAGTAACAAAAAGAGCATTGGTGAGGGTCATTAAAAGTTCATCACTAGAAGTGTCACCAAAGAGAGAATTAGTGATGGGCCTTTAATGACCCTCACCAAAAGTGTCATTGAAAATGTCTTTGGTGACGGACCATAAAGGACCATCACTATATACACTTACAGTGACGGTTTTTAATGACCGTCACCATATGTGACATTGGTGACGGACCTTAAAGGTTCGTCACAAGCATGACCCTCACCAATGTGCTTTTTTCTTGTAGTGAAAGGTTTATGGATGAATTGGGTAAGAAGCATGATATGGGCACATTATACAGTGATAGCCAAAGTGCCATTAATCTTGCAAAGAACTTAGCATTTCATTCCAGAACTAAACACATACATCTCAAGTACCATTTCATACGTTCAGTATTGGAAGATGGAGAGTTGAAGCTGGAAAAGATACACGCTAGCCAAAATCTTGTAGATATGCTAACAAAATTTGCAACCAGGGAGAAACTGAGAATGTGCTCAGTTTCAATTGGTCTTCAAGGATGACGATGAAGATGAGGAATAGCCAGGTCCAAAGAGGAGTCATTTTCCAGCAAATGAAGCAGCGGTGGAGTTTCTACAATCAATCTCCAAGTGGGAGATTGTTGGGTGTGGAGCCTGATTATCTTGTTTATTTTGTATCATAGCATTGGTCCCCTGTGCCTTAAAAGGGGCGGCAGCACTTTTCGGAGCCCCCCCCTAGCGGGGGGTTTCGGGGGCAGCGCCCCCGAAGCTAAAAACAGATGTAAAATTGCCTTGTAAAAGTATAGTAATTTCTAGTCAATCTGGGCCATTCATAGGCGGATGATCTGACGGTAGAAGTTATGTTTAGTTTAGGGTTTTTTCCCTAGAAGGCAACCCCCTTGTATATATGAGGGCATTGTATTGTGGCTGTGTATTATGTGTGTATTCTCAGAGCGAGAAACAGATAGGGAGACTGTGAGAGAGAACATAGGATATTACAATGGATCTTCCATAGGTTTTGTCTCTTCAAATTTTTGCTAGATAATAGAAAGGAAGGACTGGCTATTCGGGGTGGATGTAGCCCAAACTGGGTGAACCACGTATATCTGTGTCTCTTTGGCTTTATGTGTTTTGTGTGCTTGTATTTTTCGCATATTTTATGTGTTGCATTGCTCCATAATATATAATTTTCTAACAATGTTGACAGTGATGATGAAAATGAGCAGAGGATCACTAGCATGTTGCTCAAAAGCAAATATGCCCAAATTAAGGATTTTCAAACCAATCTAGGTAGGGCTAAGAATGTAATCAACTATTTTGAGGTTGAAAACAAGCGACTGGAGGCAAAGAAGGCTATCTATGAGATCAGAGCAATCAAAGCTCGAAAATAGGTTGCAAAGACAAAGGTAAAGCTAGATGAGGTCTTGGGCACTCATGATGACACTGAACAAGAGGAATAACAACTTCCTAGGAGGAGGCCAAGGACAATTGGCTTAAAGAAGGCCTTTTCCAAGGAGAGAGAGCAAGAGGCAGCCTTGGCAGAGCAGCTCACTCCAAGTGAGATTCTTGCCATGGAAATATACAATGATCGGGAACCTTGGATAGAGAGGGAAAATATACACTTAGAGGGTTAGTTGGAGAATACCAAGAGAGATCTTGACCTCCAAAAGAAGATGGCAAGGCATTATGCCTTAAGAAACAAGATTGCAAGGGCCAAGCTCAAGAGAGCCCTTGCAAATATTCAAGCCCAAAAGGAGGCAAAAGGCAAATAAAAGCTTGAAATAATTTTTGATGCATCCCTACAAGCATCCCATACATGATCAGCAAGTCAAATCCAAATTTTGAAAACTTTTTGCAATTTTTTGAGTTTTTGGAAATTTTGACAGTTTTGAAGGGCCAAGCACGCAACGCCACTAGTGCTGTGCTTTTTTTTGGGGCACCCATTGGAGGAAAAATTTTCAATTTTTGTGTTCATCGGGCCAAGGACATCATCCACACAAAATTTCAGCTCATTTGGAGTAGAACTGGTACTCCAAAAGTGCCAAAAACACGCAAACAATCAACTTTCTGCACTATTTTCAGATCTGGCACTGCACCCTGAGCAGTCTTGGGAGATTTCGTTTTTTAGAAGGAAAATGGGAACCAAATTTAAAACTAAAGGTATATTTATAAATTATATAGGATAGTCTTTCCAATTAGCTATCATGGAGCTCATTTGGACATCGGGAAGGCCTCCAAATCTTAGCTGCAAAAGACCTATTTTTCATGTTTTGTTGTTGCGCCCTTGCCAGAATGTCAAAAAAAGACACTTGGAGTTAATGAAAAAGATATTTTGAGGGTTTTTTAGGAAAATCATTCCTGAATTAGCTGAGGAGTTATGTTAGCATTTATTCTTGCATTTATTAAGTTAGGATATTTTCTGCCTTGGGCCTTCCATGGTCTCATTAGACAAAAATGGAATTTATGATGTAATTAATGACATTCTGCAACCCTAGATAGGGTTTAGACCCTCCTTGCAAGATAAATACTGCATGGAGACCTCATTATTTTTGTTGGTCGTTAGTAGTTTTTTTAGCTATATATCTCATAGATTTGGAGTTGGAAGGAAGTTTGGCTTTGGAACTTTGTAACATGCTTTTGGACCGAGTATCAATGGACCAAGCACATTTACTGGATACATGAACTTTGTCAATGGTGATGTTTTTCTTGTCTTACATTTTTCTCTTTATATTCTCATATTTTTTGTTAATTTCTCTTATGGTAGAGCGAAAATCTTGGCTTAAGATATGTTGTTGAAGGCACATTAAGTTTGTTTGATTCTTGTCATTTAAATGTTTTCTTCTACTAGGTTTGATTAAAGAATTATTAAATGCTCTTTAATTTCGCTGAACTGATATCTTAAATGCTCTCTTTGTCTGAAAGTAATACTTAGAGAATTCTTAAATGCTCTCTAGGCCGGTTACTTGATTATTGTTTTTAGGTTTTCCTAGTGAAGTCTAGCTAAAGAATTCTTAACTGCTCTTCAGTCTTACTAAATTATAGTCTTGAAAGCTTTCCTTGTTTGAAGCATAGTTAAAGGATTCTTGATTTCCCTTTAGTTTTTCTTAATTCACAACTTAATTTTTTTAAAGAGCTTCTCGAATTATCCACAACACTAAGGAACTTTAAAAATGATCACCACATGAGTTTAAAAATCACAACTTACTATCATCCCATGCTCATTTTATCTAAAGGATCCATTTTTCTTTGTTAACTTGCCCTATAAAACACCCTTGACCTATTGTTACATGTTTTAAGACCTTTTGGAAACCCCATAGCCCAATGGATTGTTTTTCTCTTACCTTATATGCTCTTCTTGACAACCTACCCAACCAATCAAAACAAACAAACAAACCCTAATCATTATAACCAGCCTAAAATCAAAACCCTAAAATCAATTAAGTTTACATCTTTTCACAAATATAGATAGATCCCTCTCTGAGTCCAGGAAGGCTAGGTACTAGGGCTCCAAAGACTGGTTTGATATTACCCTTGTACATTTGGTCTTGCCGATCTGACAAATTACAGGGACCTAACATAATGGCGATTCCACTAGGGATCTGAGTGAGTAACAGATTAAATAGATCTGAGTGAGTAACAACCTAAGTATTCCTAAGAACTCATAAAACCCCTGTCAATGGTATCCATTTGAATTGCCACCTAACATAATGGTGACTCCACTAGGGATCTGAGTAGGTAACAAGCTTAGACATTCCTTAGGAACTCAAAAATCCCCTGTCAAACCTAGAAAAATCAAGTGTTAGCCAAGAGTGATATCTGGTTCATTCATCATACTAGCACCATGGTGGCCATACTGGAGAACACTCATTGAAAATATTATTGTTACATAAAGAACTCAGAAAACCCAAAAACATCCTTAGATTGGTGTTCAGTTGTTGATGGTGGACAACAAGTGCATCCTTAAAATAGTAAGCATCATCCACCTAGTGACTCCACTGGTCTTCAGTAGCCCTGTTGACCCCACTATTTCTCATAGAATCCCCTGGGAATATATCAATCAGTCGTAACAGTGCTAAGCCAAGTTACATACTGTGTGAACTTAGTACCCCATAGATAGGTTTGTTGTTCAAAAATTATCATAAACTTTCAGCCTCTCTGTATCTTGGGTCTGAAATCTGGCTTCACAAAGAATCAGCACAAGATCTCACCCTGACCCAAACCCTCCTACCATAGTTGATGATCCAGAAAGAATATTGTGGAAAACTTCTCAGACTAAAGATTCAAATATTGTTATACGCATTCACAATTCAAGCTCTGTCCCTAAAAACCTCACAGCCTTGGAAGATCCCCAATTTGACTTACACCATAGAAGAAATATTTTCAAAACTAAGTCTCAAAGTGGGATAGACTAGACAAACCTTGAGCCTACAAATTTGTAGTAGAGTCCTAGTAGAGAAGCCTCACCTTCCAATCCTCCTGATTTTCAGCTTCTCCAACATTTTGGCTCATTTCATTCCAAATCTGCTCAATCACAGCTTGCTGGTCCAAGTACATCTACCATTCCCATTTATACATCCACTGTGCAAACCACTCCATTTCATCCTCCAACTCCTCTCACAAACCCCCCTCTTACAAACCCTCCTTGGGTTCCTTTACCTCCAATCATGGCAGCATGGTTTTCCCCTTTGGTACTACCCCAACTATATAAATTTGAATAAATGATATGTTATCCACTGAGATTCTCCTGATCACACACTATTTTATCTTCATGCACAATACATAATATCTTCTACCATTGATCATTACATGCGGAAATAAAATCAATTGCACGCACACATTAAAACCATAAAAATTCACACATATGAACACAGTATGTAATGGGAAAGCTTAAAGCTAAAAACCCCCAACTATATGTATATTATATATGTCATAGAGATCATGTAACAATCATCATACAAAGCTCCTCACAAGCTCTTGATTCTCAAGACAGTCTCCAATTGCTACACACTAATCAAGCTTAGATCTAGCAAAACACACATGCTCCAATCTCTCACTTCGATAGCTCCTCATTTCTCATCGCTGCATCCTTTGGCCGAAGAATAGCTCGATGTGAGTTCCAATTACTCCCGCCCTTTCGCTCACGCACAAACTTCCTTAAAGGCATCTCTACCGAGTGTTGGATGCAAACCATGCATCACTTATAGTCACAACTGATAGTCACACTTGCCCTTTCACCTATCTCTGCACTGGTCTCCACTGAAACTGTCCATGCACTGAAGTTAACTGATGTATTCTTTAGTTTATTAATGAGTTTATAATTAGTGAATTAATTAATAATTAATTCACACCACTCTCACTAGTGTATCAATCAGTTAGACTAGATACAACTAGCTCAACTATGTTTAGATTAGTTAAACTGAACACAACTCCATTAACTTCCTCAATCAACTCCACCAAACTCTCTCACATGAGTTCTAACTGAAGTATTCATGCAATAGCTCCACTTAACTCTCAGGAATAGCGTAATTCCTTCTGTCAGCTCCTGTGCCACATCCGTGCACTTAACTGAAGTGCTCCAAGAGAATAAGATAATGTTTATAGTCCAAATATTATTACGAGCTAATAATATTCGACATATCTATTTTTAGACTGGCAGTCTAAAAATAGACTCTGCCCAATATGTCTAAAAATAGAAGTCCATCTATTTTTCCAAATTGACCAACCATCCACAAATAGCATCCTGCAACTCATAGATTATGATCGACATGTCTAAAAATAGACTTTGCGACAAAAATCACCTGTGTGGGCCCCACCTAGTTTAGGTGATTATTTTCCAACTAGGATCAGGAATGATGTTTCGGGATGCCTCCTTCACTATTTCTTGTTGCAATATTCAACACTCCCTCTCAACAAGAAAGGATTTTCTTTGCATGTGACATGCAACTCCATGCATTCGCCCTGCAACCTTTGCAAGCGCCATGCAATTCCATGCATATGCTCTGTAACTCTTCCGAAACTGAATAGGCTCCAAACAACTCAATCAATATGATGCATCTATCATCAAAGTATTCAACTTCTGCTTAGCTACTGCACATGTCTTCAGGAACCACTGCGCTATTGAACTCTGCACCCATGCACTCTGCACTTGCTGTCAACTCTGAACCGCGCTCCAGTATCCGACACTGTCACTTTGATCTGCCTGCATCAATCCAACTGATCATGCTACTGCTATGCTATGGGCACCTCGTAGCTAGGTTCAATTCATGAGATCTATGCCATCTCATGAATCCTGCCCAGAAATCTCCTCTTGGGATTAATCGTGCATGTCGCCCCACCTCTCACCTGGTGGTATAGCTGCATGTACTCCCTCTGCCTATCTGGCACAAAATTTATATGCATGAGTGGTTGCTCCCACTCCATGATCCTCATCTTGTGGCTGCTCCACATCCCGAGGTTCACTCTTACCTGCATGCAAAACTTGATCCCTCTCAAGCATCAATTGCATGGCTTTCTCGCACTTCCCAATGGTAGGAAGCTCCGTAGAAATCCCATCTACTTCAAGTCTATAGAGATTCTTTGCTCAAATCCCAACCTTATTGACTTGTCCTGTTGCTTTGCGCCGAAGGAAAAATTTTCCTTCACTAAAGACAACATCATACCCTTTATCCTCTAACATTGCGACTGAGATTAAATTCTTCTTTAAACCTGGAACATGCACTACATCTTGTAAAAGAATGAGTTTACCTGACTCCCTTTGAAAGGTTATGGTACCAATGCCGGTCGCATTGTATCGTCCATTGTCGCCCAACTCAACATGCAACTGGAGATCTTTCTCCACCAAGTCACTGAAAATATTCACATCTCCCGTCATGTGAAAGGAAGTGCCACTATCAAAATACCACCCCGATCCCAATGCACTAGACACCATGAATGCGATCAATGAGAAGTCCAGCTCAAATTGCTAGGCAAGAGCCTCACCAACTGTAGCTCCAGCAGCCTACTTGTTCTTCTTCTTTTGTGGACAATTTGTGGCGTAATGTCCATGCTCGTGACAGTGAAAACACTTCACTTTGGACATGTCACGCTCTTTACCATCCGCACCAAATTGAGAAGCATTCTTCTTACCCTTCCCCTTCCTTGCTTTGGTAGCCAAAGCACAATCCTCTTCATCATAATTCTTTGATGAAGAGCCATCCCTAGTATCCCGCCTTATCTCCTCCTGCACAAGATCCGACCAAAGTTGCTCCCATCCTGGCAATTTCTCCTGACCATTGACAGAGTCCTGATAGGAATGCCAACTCTTCAGAAGCCCAAGGAGAGCCAAGCTCACAAATTCCTCATCATCCACACTAACTCCTACACTCCCAAGCTCATCCTTGCGGTGGACAAACTTTGTCAAGTATACTGGAATAGTGTCATTCTTCTCCATTTTTATTTTCCTGAGTTTATCCTTGAGCGCCAACTTCCTCTGGTCGCTCTTGCTTTGGAAAAAATCTATCAAAGCTTTCCACATCAATAATGGATAAGCTTTACCATGAAGGCTGGATACTATGTGATCCTTCACACCTTCCAACAGAATCCTTCGACACCTTGCTACCTTCTTTTGCCATGCGTCAAGTACGGCAGCATCACTAGAAGTAGGTTTTGGAATTTCTGCATCTATGAACTCCTTTAACCCATTGTCATCCAACACCGCTTCCATCATGTCCTTCCATGCAATATAATTCGAGCTGCCCTCAAGGGCATACTCCAATCGCAATCCATTGAAAGAAATCTCAACATTGACACCAAGAAAACACTGTAGCAATTTCGAATTCCACCAGCACAAAACTCAACCACTTCAATGCTTTGCAATTGCTCCAATGATCAATATCGCTCTAATACCATGTAGAAATTTGAATAACTGATATGTTATCCACCGATATTCTCTTGATCACACACTATTTTATCTTCATGCACAATACAAAATCTCTTCTACCATTGATCATTACATGCGGAAATAAAATCAATTGCATGCACACATTAAATCCATAAAAATTCACACATATGAACACAGTATGTAATGGGAAAGCTTAAAGCTGAAAACCCCCAACTATATGTATATTATATATGTCATAGAGATCATGTAAAAATCATCATACAAAGCTCCTCAGAAGCTCTTATTACAATCTCCAATTTCTACACACTAATCAAGCTAGATCTAGAAAAACACATGCTCCAATCTCTGCCACATGATAGCCTGCCTCTACTGCGCAATCCTTGCTAAAGAATAGCTCTTGAAGAGTTCCAATTACCCCAGCCTTGCTCACACAATATTTAAAGGCATCTCTACTAAGTGTTGGATGCAAACCATGCATCACTATAGTCACAACTGATAGTCACACTGCTCTTTCACCTATCTCTCCACTGGTCTCCATTGAAACTGTCCATGCACTGAAGTTAACCAATGTATTCTTTAGTTGATTAATGAGTTTATAATTAGTGAATTAATTAATAATTAATTCACACCACTCTCACTATTGTATCAATCAGTTAGACTAGATACAACTAGCTCAACTATGTTTAGATTAGTTAAAGTGAACACAACTCCATTAACTTTCTCAATCAACTCCACCAAACTCTCTCACATGAGTTCTAACTGAAGTATCCATGCAATAGCTCCATTTAACCCTCAAGAATAGCGTAATTCCTTCTGTCAACTCCTGTGCCACATCTATGCACTTAACTGAAGTGCTCCAAAAGAATAAGATAATGTTTATAGTCCAAATATTATTAAGAGCTAATAATATTCGACATATCTATTTTTAGACTGGCAGTCTAAAAATAGACTCCACCCAATATGTCTAAAAATAGAAGTTCGTCTATTTTTCAAACTTGACAAATCATCCACAAATAGCATCCTGCAACTCATAGATTATGATCGACATGTCTAAAAATAGACATAGTCTAAAAATAGACATAGTCTAAAAATAGACTTTGTGACAAAAATCACCTGTGTGGGCCCCACCTAGTTTAGGTGATTATTTTCCAAATAGGATCAGGAATGATGTTTTAGGATGCCTCCTTCACTGTTTCTTGTTGCAATCTTCAACACCAACCTTTACTGCCTATGCCACAGGACTACTAGTCTAAAATCCCTCACTTTACTAGAGCTGACTCTACCACTGCCCAAAAGCAGGTAGACAAGATGAATGATGCATTTGATTACCAAGAAATAGAAGAGGAGACCATTAAAATGAGAATTTTTTCCCAAATATTAGGAGGAGAAGAAAAGAAGTGGTTCAAAAAGTTAACTCTTAACAAAATTCATGACCTCCCTTCCCTTTATCAGACATTCATAAACAAGTGGGAGACTAAGAAAAATCCTCTTCAAATTTTATATGATTATGATAACCTTAAGAGGAATGTTGGGGAAAGTGTCCAAGACTATTGCACTAGGTTCAATAGTGTTTACAATGCACTCCCACCTCACGTGAAACCCCCACAAGGCCTAGCCTTAGTGAAATTTTCGGAAGGATTTGATTCAAACATGTGTTATCAATTAAGAGAAAGAGATCCCCTCACCTTAGAGGACATGCAAAGAGGAGAAATAAGTGTAGAAGCCAACCTAAATGCTAGAAGCGCTAGATTAAGGGAAGAGAAGAAGGTTACATACAAAGAGGAAACCATGGCCTCCACATCTGATGCTAAATTGATAATCTAGTTAGGGTAATGGAAAGGATGATGGAGAAAATCAATTTGAATGAAAGAGCACCCCCTAGGGAAAACCAAGAAAATCCTCAAAACAAAAATAGAAACCAAAAATTCAGAAGAGACCCTCCTCAAAACAGAAAAAGAGACAATGATCAGCCAATCATACCTCCTTTCCAAGAAAACTATGTAGATGAAGAGGAAAGAGAGACTAAAGAGCTGGAAGAAAACCATGTAAATATGATAGGATCTGATAATGAGGGTGATGTTTTTCTCACAGAAGAGGAACAAGGTCTATTTTCCTCAAACCAAATTGATAGAACCTAAAAGGATTCTAAGGAATATAAGCTAGGATTTGAAAATTCTATCATGGAGGTTCATAGGTAGTATGATCTCCGAAGTAAGAAAACCCAAGATGCCTCCAAGAAAAACAAACTAGAAACTGCTGTTAGGAAAACCCCTTAAAAAATTCTAAAAAAGACAGCAGAAAATACCAACATAATGGCTAAGACTCTCAATCAGAGCAAAGACAAAACCAACCAACATAAGTTTCCCTAGTACATCAACTAGTGGCCCTGAAAAAACTGCTTTACTTGACATTCCTAATAGAAATCAGCCAACCAAAGTTGCTGAAAAGACCATGTATGATAAAAAAGATGTAAATATGCCAAAAGCACCAAAACCTTTCAGTTTTGAGAGTGAGATTTCCAAGATCAAAATAGCCATACCTCATACTGAACTAGTGACACAGGATGTATTTAGGTCTCAATTTTTGAAGGCTTTGAACATAGGAAATGACACTGACACTCTAAATTTGACTGATGACAAGCCAAAATTGTTGTTTGGACCTGAGGTAGAGGGAAAATATCCAGAAGGAGCTATCCCTCCATTCTATGTTAGTTGTAACATTCATGACAAAATCTTGCACAATGCTATGCTAGACTCTGGTGCCTCACACAATCTCATGCAAAAGGTAGTGATGGAGAGATTAGGCCTCGAAATAACCAAACCATAAAAATACTCATACTCTTTCAATTCAAGTAGAGTCAAATGTTTGGGTTTGATCAAATATCTGTGTGTCAATCTGGCACAAATCCCAGCTAAGGGCCTAGTCATGGACATTTTAGCGATTGACATTCCCCTGAAGTATGGCATGCTTTTATCTAGATCATGTGGAGCCAAAATCCTAGGAAACCTCCAAATGGACATGACATACACTACCATTCTAGTCTTTAACCAAACAAGAAGAATTTATAGAGAATCTCACATCAAATACATGGTAAGCAGGCAAGATAGTCCAAAGAACACCCCTCTCTATTCTATCGATTCAGACCTTGACTCATTTATCTTGTATAATGAATATGACATTAATGAACAAGTAATTGAGAAGGATGAATATATAGACCTATCAGAATAGTCAAACCAAACACAAAATGAAGAACATGACAACCAAAACTCTAGCAACCATGAACAACAACATAATGGAAAATCTGAACTTGAAACACTTTGGAACATGAGCTTTGATGGCTCTAGTGGAAAATTTGGTTAAGGAGTAGGTGTTTTGATACACAACACCAATGAAGGCCACTCCTACAAACTATATTTTCAATGCACAAACAATATTGCAGTGTATGAGGCTCTTCTCCTAGGATTACACTTGTTGAAAAACATAGGAGCCAAGAATATCTCTATTCTAGGAGATTCAGAGCTAATCATTAGGAAATCAAAGGAGAACATTCAGCCAAGAATCCTAAGCTAAAATAATATAGGAATTCTGCCTTAGACCTCCCGAAGACATTTGATAAATATGAACTTACCTCCATCCCAATAGCTCAAAACAACCTTGCCAATGAACTAGCCTTTGCTGCTAGCACTTGCCAAGTACCTCGTGCCAATGAAAAATACACAGTAAAGGTCAAGTGCAGACCAGCAGTCCCTAATAACATAGATTATTGGCAAGTATTTTAAAAATGATAAACATATTGAAGACTTCTTGCAGCCCAAAACCAAGTTTGAAATGTCGAAGTCAGACTTAAACCATGAAGTGGACTGTTTTGCTGAAGAACAGACTCACAAAACAGAGCTGCCTTGTATTGTTGATATAAATATGCTAGAACACCCTCCTGAGGCAGAATTGTTTGAAGATTTAGATCAAAAATACCTTGAGGTATTGCAATGCAAAGATAACTCATTACCAAGAGGTATTTCCCCCTTAGAAGAGATGTTTGATTTCAGTGATGTTGATAGGAAGCTAAAAATGGAATCTACCGAAACTGATGTAGAAGAATGCAACATATGTAGTGTAGAAGAACCCAAAATGATAAAGTTGTCCAAAACTATGCCACCTCACATAAAGTAGAAATATATTCAGCTGCTCAAATAATTTTCAGATTTGTTTGCATGGGGTTATGAGGAATTGAAGTCCTATGACACAAACATTATTCAACATAAGATTCCTCTCAAGGAAAACAAGAAACCATTAAAGAAAAAATTGAGAAGAATAAACCCCGTCCTAGTGCCTCTGGTTGAGAAGGAAATAAAGAAGATTTATGATGCTGGAATAATAGTTCCACTCAGGTAATCAGAATCGGTTTCAAACCTTGTGTTAGTAAGAAAGAAAACAAGGGAGATTAGGCTATGCATAGATTTTAGAAACTTAAACAAAGCCTCCCTAAAGGACAAATACCCTTTACCTAAGATGGATCATATACTGCAAAGGGTGGTAGGATATAAAATAATATCATTGCTTGATGGTTTTTCAGGTTACATTCAGGTGCTAGTACTTCCAAGTGATCAGCACAAAACCGCTTTCACAACACCTTGGGGCACCTTCATGTATGTCAAAATTCCTTTTGGGTTAATGAATGTGGGGGCTACTTTTCAAAGAGACATGGACATAACTTTTTCTGAAGACATAGGTTACTTCATTGTTATATACCTTGATGACATCATTGTCTATTCTAAAATTGACGAAGAACACGTAGTTCACCTAAGAACGGTCTTTGAAAAATGTAGGAGTATGGTCTATCTTTAAATCCTAAGAAAACTTTGTTTGGTCTACAAGAAGAAAAACTCTTAGGCCACATCATATCAGAAGAAGGGATTAAAATAGACCCAAAAAGGATTGAGGGTATATTGCAGATCAGCCACCCTAGGAACATTAAAGAGCTGAAATCTTTCATTGGAAATATCACCTTCCTAAGAAGGTTCATACCAAACCTTGGAGAACTCATAAGAAACATTACAAACATCCTAAAAATAGAAATAGGAGTCAAGTGGACCACATAAGCCAAACAATCCTTTAAACTGGTAAAACAAGCACTCACCCAAACACTAGTTCTAATCAGCCCTGACTTTACCAAATATTTATTCATCTTCTCATTTGCATCAGAATACACCATTGCTATAGTATTGCTACAAAAGAACATGATGGAACAAGAACAACCCATAGCTTTCTTCAGCAAGGCACTAAGAGATGCCCCTCTGAAATATAGCATTATGGAGAAACAAGCCTTTGCATTAATCAAAGCCTTAAAATATTTTAGAGTTTACATCTTGCATTCACATGTCATTTCTTTTGTTCCACACATATTTTTCAAAAACATACTGAATCAAGATCTTGATGGTAAAATGGGTAAGTGGATTGTTGACATCTTAGAACATGATTTAGAAATCAGACCCACTAAACTAATCGAAGGACAAGGACTTTCCAAACTCATGGCTGAAGCTAACTTTCAAGCACTAGACATAAACATGATACATTCTTTGGATGAACAAGAGGAACTGGCGGCTCCACCCATTGAAGAAGCATTTTTGAACTCACTTTGGTATGCTGATATATTTTATGTGATTTTTAATCTAAATTCTCCTCCTTCCATGTCCAAAACAAAAGCTAGATTCTTGAAACTAAAGGCTGTAAATTTCTGCATTCTAGATAGAGCTTTGTATTGGAAAAATTCTATTGGTATCTTGCTTAAATGTTTACTTGAATATGATTCAGAGAGAATCATGCATGAGTTCCATAAAGGAAAGTGTGGAGGTCATCTCTACTGGAACACCACCGCAAACAAAATCCTTAGAGCTGGTTACTATTGGCCCACTCTTTTTCCTAATATCCATAAGCTAGTAGTTACTTTCCATAAATGCCAAATCTTTGATGGAAAGAGAAAACTACTGCCTTTTCCTTTGCATCCTATCAATGTGGAAACTCCTTTTCAACAGTGGAGTTTAGATTTCATTGGTGAAATCCACCCTACCTCATATTCCCAACACAAATGGATCCTTACTGCAACTGACTATTTCACCAAATGGATAGAAGCCATCCCTTCAAGGAATGCCACTGACTTAGTAATCATCAGATTTCTTGAAACCAACATCTTGTCTAGATTTGGCTGTCCTAAAAAACTCATCACCAATAATGCTGCTGCATTTAAGTCCAAGAGAATGGTGGACTTTCGCTACAAGTATCACATCACACTAGGGAATTTTATAGCTTATTACCCTCAAGGTAATGGGTTAGCTGAGTCCTCTAACAAAAGTTTGGTGAAAATCATCAAGAAGCTATTGGAAGAGAACAAAAATTCATGGCATAGCAAAATAGTGCATGCACTATGGGTTGATAGATTAACAAGCAAGAAATCTATTAACATGTCTCCCTATCAACTAGTGTATGGCATCGATGCAGTTTTTCCAACATCCTTGGAAGTTCCAGTGATGAAGCTCCTCCAAGAGGTACAATCGGAGGAGAATGAAATACAAAGGAGGCTGAACCAAACCATTCATTTGCAGCAGTCAAGGGAAGAAGTTTATAAAAGAACACAAGCGGTGCAAGAGAACATCAAGAATAACTTTGACAGAAGGACCAAGGAAAATGATTTCTAGATTGGAGACAAAGTGCTAAAATTGGATTCAAGAAGATAGGAAAAAGGCAAGCATGGAAAATTTGAGAATCTATGGAAGGTTCCATACATAATTCATTCAGTTAGAGGTAACAATGCATTCTTCCTACAAGAACTAGATGGAGTAGAGTTATTTAGAGATCCTGTCAATGGCAGGATGCTCAAGCATTATTTTTGTTGAAATTCCTAGTTTTAAGCTTTCATTCATTGTACATAACATTGCTTGAAGAAAGATAAGAAAAAAAAAAAGGAAAGAAAAGAAGAAAAATATGGCAGGTTTAAATAAAAGGTACAACCCCATACCAAAAAAGAGTATTTTTGAAAGTGTGCAAGTCTAAATTCCACTACTTGAGAAATAAAGTCTTGTTCAGTCATCTAGCCTAATCATGATTGAACATGTTTTAAATTTATGCTGATAGGTTAGTGAAATAATATTTTCCAAACCATGTAAACTTGGCTTATCAGTAGATTAGATTAGGAAAAGATATTTAGTTTCGATGCTCAAATCTAAACCAAAAGAGAAAGAAAGGGATAGGTAACAAATTCCGAATTAATTAGCCCTCAAGTTTCTAGTTTCACTTGTACAAAAATAAATTTTGTGTGCATCTTGTCCAAAATGCCATAGCCCATGACAAATCAGATTTCTTAACCTTGGTTTCATCATGTTTTAAATTTCATGTTGGTAGCTTAGAGAATGAAAATCTATCAAACTGCTTAACCTTGATAGATAAGTAGAGTAGGTAGAGAATAAAGATTTCATCAACCAAATCTAAACTCTTGGAAGTGATAAGGGTAGAAGTAGATAGTTTTTATTCTTTCAAAAGAAAAAAATGATGTCAAGGGTTTGCCAATCCAAATGCACCCTAGTGGAGAAAAAATGTAAGGCAAAGTATGATGGGTAGGTAGAAGTGATATTGAAGCAATCATGTATTTTCAGATTTTGAGATCATAGCTTCAAAAGAATAGGAGTGAATCAGCAAGTGAAGAAAAAGAGGTTTTCCAAGTACAAGTAACGTAGTAATAATCAAAACTCGGAGATCTGAACTCTGAGGTTTTGGACACCTCCTGAAAAGGATCTACCCTCCCCAAGTGGAGCCACTGTTAGTCATCAATATTTTTCATTATCTGTAGATGACTAAAGATTGGTTCTATATTTCTGAAAACAACATTCCTTGAAATATTGTGAGTTTCAGAAATCTTACTGCCTTCATTATCCTTATAGAAAATTTTTCACTATTTCACTAGCTTGCCATTCCATGGTCATCCTATCACACCTACAAACTCTTCCTAAGCTTATACCTATCCTTTTCAGTCTCCTTCCCTGCCTATAACTTCATTGGCCTATATTTCCCCTGCCCATAAACCCCACTTTCCCTCTAGGGTTTCCTATAAGCCTATTCATTCCCATGTTCCCCAAGGTCCTCAAGAAATTATGGTCTCAAAACTATCTCTATAGGCTCTTTAGATAAATCAAGTACATTGGATTTTGGATCTTCAATACAACACTTTGACAAATACTCTATTTTTCACTTGAAGACTCGAAGCCAATTTTTAGTCAAAGACCAAGTCAAAGAATCCTCCCACTAGGTCAATTAGGGTTTTATATGTTCTAAGGTAATCATTGGTGTTTCAGACACTGTTTTTCTTTGTTAGAAGTTGGCTCAGATGCAATATAATTTTGAGACATGGTTATTCAAGAAAAACCTAAAATTTTCCAGAGAAGACTACCTTATCAAGTTCAAAGTCTACAAGAGGTGAATGTAAATTTTGACACTTGTGCAAGAGTGTTAAAAAGTCTATCAGTAGAAATCACTGGTAAGGTAGGTGGTCTGCCCCTAAATGAAGACAACTTGCAGCAAGGAAGAAAGGAAACACTTGTTGTTATAGATAGTTAGGGTTTTTGAGCTTGATGGTCCAAGTAAAGTGCCAAACAGTGATCAATTGCAGAATGACCTAGATAAGGTACACCAAGCCAAACATGAAGAAAGACTGTCAAAAATTTTGATGAGACAGGGAAAAAGGTGAGGTGAACTAGACATAAATTAATAAACTTGAAAGGGCTATAAAGAACTTAGAAGACAACACTGATCATTAGCTTAAAGCACTCCAGATGCCTAGGGTTTTGGAAAAGTGACTAGAGAAGGTGAAATGATGATGTTAAACCTCATGGTGAAAGCAAAGGAAGGATTATGAAGATGTCATTGTGTGATCACATCCCAAACTTGTCAAAAATGAGTTTATCTTGCATAAATTATGAAATGATTAATGGAACTCCATGGTGCAGGCAAAAGAGGGTTTTGAAAGCGCTGTTAAGAGGAATCCTCCCAAAGGTGTTTTATGAGCTTGCCATGTCTAAATGAGAAGAGTATGAGGTTAAGATCCAAGGTAGAAGTAAAGGAGGTTTTTAAGGCTGCTGTTGTGTCAAAATAAACATATCAAAGTCTCCCGGATCAAAAGGAAAGATGAATTTCATGACTCCAGCAAACTGCCAGCCAAGGTGAAAAAGATAAGTGGAATATTGTAATGGAAACCACATAAATTTTTTGAAGATTCCATCAAGTGTAATATAACCCTAAAGGTCTCAAAATGAACTTTTTATTCCTCAAGGAGTAAAGGGGAAAGCCAAGTTAATGTTTTCACTCACCTGCAAACAAGAAGTCAAAAAACATTAGTGAGAAAGTGAAAAGGGATAAAACATTAGAAAGTGGGTTTATAAAGAGAAAACAAATGCCACATGCCTATAAAGGCTCATTATACACCTCAAAGGATTCATTGTTTCATTTCAAAGGAGTAAGAGCATTTAGTAGTGAATAATTTGGGATTTTCCAAGTTAAAATTGGACAAATTTTGTGGTGCTGCACACTTAGACTGGAATTGCGTCCCTAGAAACTGACACTGAGCACCTAGAAGAGAGTTGTGCTCCTGCTTGACAGCCACCTGGTGAAGAAAACTTTGGCGTTGCACGCCTGGGCCTGAGCACTGCGCACTTGGGATTGAGCGTTGCGTTCTCAGACTGAGCACTATGCCCTTGGCCAGGATGGCTTCCTACACTCTGCAAACACTCAAATCAACTCAAACCACTTTCAGGCTTCCTCCAAGGTCTTCCAAGGAAATTATTAATGGTAAGTGGATGCCCTAACCACATTTTCAAGCCTTTTTTATCATTTGTAATTGAAAGAAGGAAACCCTAAGAATAAACCCTAGGCTACAAAGCTTGAAATCGCTGTCCAACCTCATTTCATCTACCCATAAAGAGTATCAGTTAAGATAGGTCTGAATTAGGGTGCTGTGAAGGTTGTCATTCATATAATTCCGCCCCCCCCCCCCGCCAAATCCTTTTCCTTCATAAAACTCTATTTCTTCACTTGCAAAAAGGTTTCCACTCTATCATCTCAATTTCATCTCAATTTCACATTTAGCCCTAGTATTTCAAAAAATAGAGTTTGAACATGTCAGCAGAGGGTTATCATTGAGTTGTTAGCCTCTCATCATGTCATACACTTTTACCCTCATTCACTCACCTCACTCACTTGCAAAGCTACCTTTTTCATCACCATATCTTCATTCCATTTCCATTTATAGTCCTAAGGTTTTCTTAAGGCAGGGTTTTGAATGTCAGAAGACAGTGGTAGTGGAGGAGAGGCTCAAATTCCAAGGAGTCATGAGCACAAAGGTGGAAAAATGAATATGTTTGAACCCCCCAAAACAAGGGAGCTAATGGTATCTCACCTTACTATTCAATGTTTCAAGCATGTAGGATGCTTTGATTTTTGTGAGAAGGTACAACAGGTACAAAACCACCTTGAGCTAACCAGACTTTTCATCATCAACTTGCATGAGAAACAAGTTAACCTTGTACAGGTCACTTTTGAGTTATCTACTGATGCTATTTCCAATACCACTAGGATACCAAGTGTGGGTGAGAAATGGTTCAAGCAAGCCAATCTAGACATGAGCTACTTTGAACCCTACCTAAAGCCTAGATACAAATACCACAATAAATCCGTCTTTCCTTTCTCGCACTTGCTTGATAGATATTCACCTATGATGAAAATCATTATGAAGTATTTTACATGTGAGGGAAGGTTATCCCACATTTACTCCTATCATATTAGGCTTCTTATGCACTTTACTAGGGTGAGGATGCTGCACATACCCTATTACCTCTACAGAAGCATTGAAAAAATGTCCTATATTGTACAAAAGAAAGACTATCCTTAGGAGATGAAAAGACTCTTTCATCACTCTCTTATCAAAATGGTTGTTATGCATCAATTGCAGCAAAAGGGCATTCCATGGGAGACTTTCATTTCCAATGAAGTGTTCACCAATCCACAAGGCCAACATCAGCAAGATGTCCCTTCTTCTTCTCATCCTCCCATTCCTCCATCCACTCACATTCCCTCAGCTCATGATGATTCTTCCACCTCACCATCCACTCATAGTCCTTCACAACATGATGATCCTCCTCCTTCATCACCTATTCTCAATCCCTCACCATCATCTCATGGTACCAGTGCATCAAAAAATGAAGAAGGAAATGAGGCAGAAAAGAGTGACGAAGAAGAAAGCAACAAGGCAGAAAGTAATGAAGAATAAAACAGTGAGGAAAATGTCAGTGAGGTAGATGACAATGAGGAAGAAAGTAGTAAGGGAGATGTCAATAAAAAATCAGACAATGATGATGATAGTGGCCCAAAAAGCCGTGAGAGCAATGATGATACCAATGCAGATAACAGTCATGATGGCAACAATGATGGAAGTGAAACAAGTAGCATAGAGATGGTGAAAATTGAACCTTTTCCTTTAACCTACTAGAAGGAAATAGGCATGTGTTTTCTTCCCTTAAGAGGCAAGGGGCCATGCCTTCTAGATCAACCAAGCAACTTGATAAAGGTAAGAAAAAGGTCATTGATGAAGAAGAAGACAAACATGAGACTGAACAAGAGTTTCAACTTATTCATGTTGACAGTGATGACGAAAATGAGCAGAGGATCACTAGCATGCTGCTCAAAAGAAAATATGCCCAAATTAAAGATTTGCAAACCAATCTAGGTAGGGCTAATAATGTAATCCACTATTTTGAGGTTGAAAACGAGCAGTTGGAGGCAGAGAAGGCTATCCATGAGATCAGAGCTATCAGATCTTGCAAAGAGGCTGCAAAGACAAAGGCAAAGCTAGATGAGGTCTTGGGCACTCATGATGACACTGAAGAAGAGGAATAATAGCTTCCTAGGAGGAGGCCAAGGACAATTGGCTTAAATAAGGCCTTAGCCAAGGAGAGAGAGCAAGAGGTAGCCTTGGCATAGTAGCTCATTCAAAGTGAGTTGCTTGCTAGGGAAATAGACTATGATTGGGAACCTTGGCCTCCAAAAGAAGATGGCAAGGCATTATGCCTTAAGAAACAAGATGGCAAGGGCCAAGCTCAAAAGAACCCTTGCAAAGATTCAAGCTCTAAAGGAGGAAAAAGGAAAAGAAAAGCTTTAAATCCTTTCTGATGCATCCCTACAAGCATCCCAGACATGATCAGCAAGGCAAATCCCAATTTTGAAAACTTTTTGCAATTTTTTGAGTTTTTGGAAATTTTGACTGTTTTGAAGGACCAAGCGCGCAGTGCCACTGGAACTACGCTCTTTTTTGGGGCACCCATTGAAGGAATTTTTTTTATTTTTGTGTTCATCAGGCCCAGGACATCACCCACACAAAATTGCATCTTATTTGGAGCAGAACTGGTACTCCAAAAATGCCAAAAACATGCAAAAAATCAACTTTCTGCCCTATTTTCAGAGCTGGCGCTGTGCCCTGAGAAGTCTTGGGAGATTTAGTTTTTGAGTAGGAAAATGGGCACCAAATTGAAAACTAAAGTATATTTGGAACGTATATAGGACAGGATTTCCAATGAGCTATCATGGAGCTCATTTGGACATCGGGAAGGCCTCCAAATCTTAGTTGCAAAAGACCTAATTTCCTGTTTTGGCGCTGCGCCCTTGCCAGAAAGTCAAAAAAATACACTTGGTGTTAATGAAAAAGATATTTTGAGGGTTTTTGAGGCAAATAAATCCATAGTTAGATGAGGAGTTATGTTATCATTTATTTTTGCATTTATTAAGTTAGGATGTTTTGTGCCTTGGGCCTTGCATGGTCTCATTGGACAAAAATGGCATTTATGATGTAATTAATGACATTTTGCAACCCTAGATAGGGTTTTGACCCTCCTTGAAAGTTAAATAATACATGGAGGCCTCATTAGTTTTGTTGGTTGTTAGTAGTTTGCTGAGCTAGATATCTCATAGATTTGGAGTTGGAAGGAAGTTTGGCTTTGGAGCTTTGTAACATGCTTCTGGACTGAATATCAATGGACCAAGCACATTTACTGGATACATGAACTTTTTCAATGGTGATTTTTTTCTTGTCTTACATTTGTCTCCTTATGCTCTCATATTTTTCATTAATTTCTCTTATGGCAGAGCAGAAAGCTTAGCTTAAGATTTTTTGTTGAAGGCACCTTAAGTTTGTCTGATTCTTGTCATTTAAATGCTTTCTTCTACTAGGTTTGATTAAAGAATTCTTAAACGCTCTTTAATTTCACCGAACTGATATCTTAAATGCTCTCTTTGTCTAAAAGTAATACTTAGAGAATTCTTACCTGCTCTCTAGGGTTACTTGATTGTTTTTTTTAGGTCTGCCTAGTGAAGTCTAGCTGAAGAATTCTTAACTTCTCTTCAGTTTTACTAAACTATGGTCTTGAAAGATTTCCTTGTTTGAAGTATAGTTAAAGGATTCTTGATTGCCCTTTATTTTTGCTTAATTCACAACTTACTGTCATCCCATACTCATTTTAACTAAAGGATCCATTTGGCTTTGTTAACTTTCCTTATAAAACACCCTTGACCTATTGTTACACGTTTTAAGACCTTTTGCAGATTCCATAGGCCAATGGATTGTCTTTCTCTTACCTTATCTATTCTTCTTGACAACCTACCCAACCAATCAAAGCAAAAAAACAAACCGTAATCATTATAACTAGCCTAAAATCAAAACCCTAAAATCAATTAAGTTTACATCTTTTTACAAATATAGAGAGAGCCCTCTTTGAGTCCAGGAAGGCTAGGTCCTAGGACTCCAAAGACTGGTTTGATGTTACGCTTGTACATTTGGTCTTGCCAATATGACAAATTATGGGGACCTAACATGTAATACTAAGGGCTATCACTTTTTGGCATCGTTGTTGGGGAGGTGTCAAAGTATGCACTATTTTCTTCCCTAGTTGATATGATTCTTATATTATCTTCAGACAAACAAATAATCTGCATTAATCATTATTCATTTCAAAACTAGAAAATTGCACTACATTAGCATTCTAATTCAAAAACTTTACAAAATCATAATAAAAAGTATTTTATCCCTCAAAGAGTTAGATATAATTCAATAAATTCAATACCTAAAGCCCTCACGAGATCATGTGGTCTAGTAGGAACCACATCACCATCCAATTTTGCAGGTAGAAGGAGATCTCTTAGAAGTGGAAGTGGTGGTAGAGAAGGTGGGAGAATTGGATGGAGATGATGGCAATGAAGGATATCCTTTTGGATTTCCCATTTAGGATACTGATATAGATGTTAATATGAAGAATGCCTCTCCATTTGTACTTCCCAACTTCCATGATATGAGATCAAAAGGCCCAGAAACCTTTCTTTTTGAATTTGAAGTACTTTGCAGATCTTATTGATTTCTTATTATATGCTCAAAACATAAAATTATTTCCAACTAAATTGAAATATGGAGCTCTTAAGTGGTGTATGGGACTAGGTACTAACTCTATAAGGTCATGGGATGATATGAGAACAATTTTTTTAGAAAAATATAAACAATATTGTATGCAACATGATCTTAAAGAGGGAAACCTTTGAAATGATTCAAAAGGAAGATGAGAATCTTGAGGTCTCTATAGAAATATTTGTGTATAATGTTAAAAGGGAAAAATTACATAAACTTGGATTTGATACACTAAAAACCCTTTTACTTAGAGAACTAAGAGATGAGTGGATTGATCCGCTTGATATAATTGGTAAAGCGATGTATCCCAATTATCATTTGAAGAATTTTTTGAAATGATTAAGCACATATCAAGAGGAAAGGAAAAGTATGGTAGTATGGCAAGAGGCCTTGGGATCCGGTGATGGTAAGAGTAAGTAAACCACCATAAGGATTGATAATTCGAGATGAACTTGGTAATTTTCTAGATAATTTTAAAATTGACATTCTTAGAAATTTAAGTGAACAAATAGATATGTTTTAGAATGAAAAGATAAGAAAAAAAGTTGAGAATGTTGTTTTATCTATATTTTATCCTAAGTGTAGAAAGAAACATCCGCTAAGAGAATGTCCACTTGATAAAATTGAAATTTGTGTCATTTGTACATAATCACATGATACAATATATTGTACATCATTACTAGGATTGAGATAAGTTTACCAAGATGATAGTAGAGAAATCAAACACTATAACAACTCTACTTTGTGGCTCCAAGGAGAGCTTGGAAACCTTTTCAACTAGGTATGATTCAAGATCTTAATAAAACATTTCAAGCTTACAATAAATAGTTAAAAAATAACTGGAATACCCCATTATATTAGAAACATTGGCCATCCCATCCTAAAAATAAATATTGGCAACAAGATTGGAAAGGATCTTATGGAAGAAATACACAATATTACCCATCTTTCCCTAAATATTCTTAGTATCCTTATTTCCAATCTCAATACCATCCACCTCCACCATAGCCATCTCAAATACCCACTCCCACCTAAATGCCTACACAATCAATTCCAATCCAAAAAAATAAAGTAACTCATCCCACTTACAATGTTGTGGTGCAAAAATTTCAAACAACTCCTCTTAATCTAAGCGATATTCATCTAAAATCAGGAAGTGTATTGAAAAAAATAGATTCCCTTGTTTTCATTGAGGAACAAAATCCAAAATAAGAAGAGGAGATTAAAGAATCATGGACCACATTTGATGAAGATCAACCATTAGAACCTGAGATAGAGGAATTTCTATTAAGATAACCATTAGATCCTTTATGTTTTTAAGAGGCTAATCAACAAATAGGTGAAGATTTGAATGACATGGCAGAAGAAGACATATAGGACGATCCATATGAGAAAGTGAACCAATGACATCACAACTATATTGAACTTTGGTTCCAAAGCATCGTTAAGTTGGAGCACCAATCTCTTCTTCAACAGTTATTAACGTCATCTTAATCCAAGTAGTTGCTCTCTCATATTCTTGTTTATATAAAATCATATATTTCAAATACAAATACGTTTATCTATTATTATATTATGCACATGGCTCCATTGGAAGTCTTCCTATAGTTGAAATATATTTTATTTTTCAAGTAAAGTAAGATAGAAATATTTTTTTTTTAAAATAGAGGAAAAATGGAAAAGAGAGAAAAATCCTGAAGTGAGGACCTCCTTTTAGGAACTTGAGGCAGACCCATTGGATGAAAACCTCCATGAGGTAACCTCTAAGTTTGAGAAAAAAGAATAAAAATTATTAATAAATATCCCTAGGTGAAAATCTCCTCTGAGGCACCTAGGGAAGACCTACTAGCTGAAAATATCCATGAGGTAGCTAGTGGGCATTAAGAAAAAAGAAAAAAAATGAAGAAAATGTTTTTTGTATCACAAAGGGAAAATAACAAGGAAAACTTAACAAGCCAAACTGCACATCTGGCCCAAAAAAAAAGTCATATACTTTCAAAGGGCCCATAAATAAATCTTACACATTTCTCCACTATCACCTATCATCCACAACATCCTCTTAACATTTCCAACTCATTTTCATGTATTTCTATCCACTTCTTTGATTTGCTAGAGGAAAATCCTGTAGTGCTACAGGACAACCTATATTTGGCATGAATATTTCCTCTACATACAAGAAAGGAAAAATCATCAAAAGCTTCTTAAAAGTCATCCATTCCATGAGAATGTCTTATCCTTCATTTTTTCCTCCACTTTTCATCATTTTCCACCCATAACAACTCAAAATCCCCATCTTTTCCCTCTCAGCCACTTTCCAACATCATCACCAACTTCCCCTTGGATTATCAAAGCTCATTGATGTTCTGAGAGAGTAAAATTATGAACATGAAGATTTCATGTGACCACTATAGTAGGCTACACAATCTTGTAGTAGCCTTTAGAAACCATACAATCCCAAGTCGCCATCATTTTTGAGAAATTCACTGCATATCACAGATTCCAAAATCTTTAGAAGCAACTCCAAGGCAAGAAAACCCACCCCGAGTAGTTATAGGATCTTTTGTAACCTGCTACAGAGTGTCTTATCCACCAATAATAGTAGAAAAAAACACTAAAGTCCCTATAAGTAGCATACAAGTCACCCACAACAACAAAAAAAGAAATATAATTTCAAGAAGGATCATCAAAGAAACAACAACATCTAAATCTCCAATAGAGTCATCAAAAGAAACGTCATAGTCAATAAAAACAACATCTCTATCACCTACATAAGCATTAAAGATAAGGGATAGGTAGGCATCTCTCAAACCTCACCCTTCAAACTTATCCCACTACAAGGAAAAAACCCTCTAGAGGAGGTTATAAAGGAGGTTTTTAGTGTTATAAAATTGGTTAAAATTGTAAAAAAAACATTTGCTACAACATTCGTTTATGGTTACGGAGGTTTTGGCGAAGCTTTTAATGGAAATTCAACAAAACTAAAAAAACTGGGTGGCTGGAGGTTATTACGGATGTTTTTTCCATCGGTGCGCTACTAAGGTTTCAACGCACCGGTGCATGTCATCTAGAAGGTGGCCTGGGGTGGTGAAAGGTGCATACACCAGTCCGTCAAGGTATAAAACCACACCGGGCGCAGTGTTGGTGATACAACGCACATGGCCGTTCTAATTGGTCTTGGGATTTGTGTTGTGCCCATAAGTCGCCTCAACGCACCGGTACGTAGACTTATAGAAACACACTAGTGCACCGTATCAGACAAACACATCGATGCATCGTATTAGACAAATGCATCGAGATTTATAATTGGTATTGGTATTTTTGCAATGCCCATAGGTCGTACAAATGTACCGGTGCGTAGTCTCACATAAACGCACTGATGCGTAGTATTGCATAAACGCACCGAGATTTTTAATTATTTTTGGTATTTGTGTAGTGCCCATAGGTCGTAGAAATGCACCGGTGCGCTGTAGCATACAAACTCACCATTGTACAGTAACTGTCACATGTCGGTGTTCATTTTGTATTTTATAGAAACATCACCCTGTGACAGTGCAATTATTGTGATTTTTTAAAATTCATTATTCATCAAAAGTCAACACATCTTATAACAATATTCATATTAATTAAATTTGTATTAATGCATTTAAATGTGATGTTTGGATTAATCTGTTATATCATATCATAATTATTGTGATTTTTTAAAATTTATTATTCATCAAAAGTCGACACATATATATCTTATAACAATATTCATATGAATTAAATTTTTATTAGTGCATTTAATGTGATGTTTGGATTAATTTGTTATATCACATCATCAAATTTCACATCTCTTCATTATAATATTTAATCATCCATAAATTTAATCAGTGGTGTTACATTTCACAATGACAATGGAGAACGCAATAGAATAAATTAAAACATATTTTATTATATATATATGAATAAGACAGTCTTTGTCATACAAAATGGGATAGTTATTTGTATCCCTTTGTCTTTCAATTGGGACACTATGTCCATTACATTAAACAAAATGTCTAATTTCACAGACAAATATTTCAAAAAATACAACGCCTTGCTTTGATATCCAAACATAGTGATCATTATTCTTCGCTTGAACTACTGTCACTGCTAGAGATACTTCCATGACTTGGGGGTTATTTTCAGGAATGTTTTGTTCATGGTGTTGATTTATTTCTTCTTCTTCACCTTCCATCTTCAAACATAAAAATAAACTGTAATGAGTGTATATACATTTGTGAGAATAATGAACATTGCAATATTAAATAATATACATCAATTTAAATTGAAAAGAAATGACGTACCATAGCAAAAATTGTCTCATATACTATACACATTCTTTCAAAACATGTACCATGCCATCTTTGAAGATTTTTTCTGTTGGCGCAGTTCCATACTTTGTTTCCTTCAAGTTTTATACCCCATAACAAATCATATATTTAATATAAAATATTTTTTTGTTCTATTAATTATATACAGAGCTAAGTAAAACAAGATCGATAGATGCTTACAAATTCCACAATTAATTTCTGATATGCCATCATATACTCACAATCCATATTTAACTCAATTTCAATCAATTCGTCTGATGGTTCTTCCTTGTATGTTAGCATCTGTTTGAAGACATTCAATGATGATTTTTGTAAAACAACTTAAAAAATACAAAAATGAAATCTAGTTAAGTTGTTATAAGGAAGTAACAATTACTCACAAACTTAGATATCAACCCTTTTCTTCCATGTCGTCTTGTTTTATGTGCTGAATGAGTTCCATTTTCTTTTCTTTTCTACAAGAAAATACTTGAAAATTAATATTTAATGCTAAATTGTTTGTTTATTGTACCTAATGATCGAAAAATTCAATGATTACATATTAAATATGAAGCACGTTGTTGTTGATATGGCTCCTCTTGCGATGCAATTTTGTTCATTTCTTTGACCATTTCCTTGTACACCTTTTTGGACATTCCTACTGGCATATTTCTGATATCATCTCGTTCATATTTTGAGATTTTCATAATCTTCCTGAAAATATAACATGACAATAAACTATTTAATTTTTATATTGATATATGAAAAGTAAATATAACAAAAGTGATATTTATAAATAATTCTAGACAAACATTTAAAGGAATATTAATTTTTCATTCCTTCTTTTTTGTTATTGTACATTTTTTCTATCAAAAGTCCGACATGTCTCATTGACCAATTCTTTGGAAACTCTTCCTGTAGTTAAGATAAAATTTGGTTCTTGGAATCATTGCATTGATTTTTGTATTGTAAGTGGAAAGAACATCTATAAATTCATTCCACTAGATCCCTCAAACTTTTGTAAAAGTTTTTCCCCATTTCTTTAACCTCCAACACCACTCTAGATGAGCTAAGGAGCAATTCATTTTCATTTGCATGTTCTATTTTTATTTTATTTTCTTAGAACGACATTCCTTTTCTGAGTTGTTGGTCCCTGTAGAACATTAAACATATGTGAATTAATAGATTTTTTGACACATGTTATCTAATAATTTCAAGTATATTATTAATGAAAATTAAAAAAAGAAACTCATATTGGATCGACAGTATTTTTTCATTCACCTGATTCATCCTTTTGTAATTTTTTCATCAAGCTTTTACATTCTTCTGGTCCTAGATCAGAAATAATCTTATCGAGCTTAGTCATTTTGTGGCTCTGCATGATACACCGTAAAAAATACATATTAGTTAAACTTACATATAGTTCAAAAATAATATTTTTTATAAAGAATTTACAAAGAACTTGCCTTTTTTGCTTTTCTTGATGTGTTATCAGTATTTTTTTTTACTTGATCTCTTGTTAGTTATTTCTTTATCAATATGAAACATGTACCATATCATTCATTAATATATTTATAAATAAATTGTCAACTTTTCAGGTTAAAAAAAAATCTCAAGAAACTGGTGTGCCATTCATGGTGTACACACCGACATCGGTGCGTGGGGGTCTTATAAACGCACCGCACAAATATTATAATAGACCGTATCATGCTCTATGTCAACAAGGAGCACCGGTGCGTTACATATTAAACATTTCACTGATTAACACAAAGAAAATAATAAAAATCATCCAGTGTTAGTTTTTGTAGCATAAATGCCACGTGCAAATAAGGGACCACCATATGGTGCTCTCTGTCAAATTGGAGACCTGATGTGGTGCGTTATATGTTACATGGTGCACCTATTAACACAATAAAACATTTTTTTTCGAAACAACACGTTCGTGGTGCACCGTAATGAAATAGCGCACCGGTGCCCTATTTTACATATGGTGCACTGATTAAAAAAAAATATTTTTAAATTTTTTATTACACAGTACTTTTGTGGTGCACTGGGATAATACAACGCACCGATGCGCTAGGTTACATAGGGCGCACCGATAAAAAAAAATATTTTTTTAAAAAATTCACGCAAAGGCTAACATGGATTAGGATCCGACCATGCAAGTCATCTCGTGGGTTGGATATCATAGGCCTATATATAGAAATACAAACCCTATAAATATAAAATGAAAAGCCCTAATTCTGAAATCACAGAAACAGGGAGAAGAAAGGGCAGAAACAAAAAGAATGAAGGGTTTAGGGTAAAAATGTATTTTTTGTTTTGTTTATGAAAATGAAAAACAAATTGAAATTTTTAAAATGAAAAAAATTAATCACGAGATTGTTTTGAAATTCTATGCTACAGGGTTTGAATCACCAGAGGTTTGGAATTCTGATTGTCTGAATAATTTTGTTCAAACGTATTTCACTGCTCCACAGTGCTCTCGTGCTCTTTTGCTCCAGGTATGTCTCCTGCAAATCTTTGGCTAAATTTTTTTGCAAAAATAGTGAAATAATGAAAAGTGTTTAGTATTTAAAGAATTGTTTTATGAAAATAGATTTTCAGAAATATTTTGCCACCCATTTTTCAATTTACCTCTTTTTTTCACTTAAAGAAAATAGAGTTTCACTTTTTTTTATTTGCGGTTATTCATCACCGGTGTGTCACTTAATAGCACCACAATAGTACGTCCATTGGTAACACGACACCAGTGTGCAATAGTTAAATACACTAGTGCGGTTATATGTACAATAGCATCGATTACAAGAAGTCCATTTTTAAGGCACCGAAATTACTTTTAGGTGTGTACACCAAAACTTAGTGAAATCCAATGATAGAAATTGAAAATTAGAATTTTGTTTATTCTTGATGGAAATATGCAATTATAATTAGAATTTACTTTATTCTTGAGAATTAGAATTAGAATTAGAATTGACAATTAGAATTGGATAAATTCTTGATGGAAATAACTATTCTTCCAATGAAATTTTTTTATTGTAGGAGGTCTCCACTGATTATGTGGAGAGAATGTAATGTGGGGCATGTGAAGATGCAATACTACAGGGCCCAAGTGGGAAATTGTGGCATGTGAACCTGTGCTATGCTAAGACATGGGCATTTTTTACAAATGGTTGGGAAAGTTTTGTTTCTGAGAAGTTTATTGAAGTTGGAGATATTTTAGTTTTTAGACATGTTGGAAATGTACACTTTTCTATGAAAATATTTGGGCCATTTCTTTTCAAAACTACAACTATTCTTCTTTCAGAAAAAGAAACTTGAACCTTTCCACAACATGCAACAAGAAAAGGTGCCAACCAGAGCCTCTGACATGCATATCTATTTCTTCTGTTGAGGTCTCGAAGGAATTGATTATGGCCAATCTACTTCATTGAGGAATATCCCTGAATTTTCTTTGGTTCTACCGAAGGGTGCATTTACTAACAGATACAGGATTGTAAGCTCCCTCCAACCCTCATTAAATTGCAAAATATGGATAAAACTCCACAAAAATGCCTACCATTTGCGTAAAATGCCTCGAAACACAAAATGGAGTGTTTTCTTTTTTGAAAGTTGTGTGTTATTATGGTGAAAAAAATTATTCTTTCTATTTTGTGCAAATATGGTGAAGAAATGGAATAGTGCTCAAGTATATGACAACAGTCCTCAATCATATTCTCAAAATATATGTGTTATTTGTTAAATTCATAGCTACAAGATTCGGTCATATCACTGCAAGGAAAAATTCAACTGAAATACCAATATGGCAAGGTCGGTATTGTCTACTGTCCCATGAACCCATAAACCCCACAAAAAATCTCAAAAACCTTTTAATAAAATGCAAAATAGTCCAATTTTTTTTATTTTTTTAATGCATTCTTGACACTCGAATTCTTCTAAAATCTGTTCATGGAATTAGCATCCGAAAGAGGCAACACAATGGTAATATACTCGAATTTGTCTAAAATCTGTTCAATGGACTTAGTACATGTGATATTTTATCATTTTTTATACTTTTTAAGATGGGTTTTATAAAGAAGAGGACTTAATTACCTTAAACCTTATAAGACTTTTTTTTTGAAACATTATAATATATATTTTGAATTAATGTTAAAATCAATATATTTCACTTGATAATTTGCAATTATGTTGATCTCAATAAAAATGGCGTACTGTATAAAGTTATTTTTTTTGGTATATAAGATCATAATAAAATAATGATAATTCTAAAGTACATGAATTTATTTGCATTATTTTCTAAACTTTATTATGTTACAAAAATTCATATTATTCTAGATTTATTATTTTACAATTATTTACAATGTTACAAATTTAAAAATTTAAAAATTTTAATAAAATCAATTCACATTAATACAATTAAAATTTTACAAATATTTTACATACAATTACAATTAGAATTGCAATTACAATTTTAGAGTTTTACATACAATTACAATTACAATTAAAATTTTACAATTATAATCATTTCACAGTAATACAATTAAAATTTTACAAATATTTTATATACAATTAGAATTAGAATTAGAATTACAATTTTACGATTTCACATACAATTACAATTACAATTTCAATTATAGAATTTTACATATAATTACAATTACAGTTTTAGAATTTTACATAAAATTTACAATTACAATTACAATTTTACAAATTTACATATATACCATTACAATTACAATTTTAGAATTTTACATACAATTACAATTACAATTACAAGTTTACAATTTTACATATATATAATTACAATTAAAATTACAATTACAATCATTTCACAATAAATTAAATTTTACAATTATAATTAAAGTTTTACAAATATTTTACATACAATTACAATAAAATTACAATTACAAATACAATTACAATTTTAGAATTTTACATACAATTAGAATTACAATTACAATTTTACAATTTGTCATATATCCAGTTACAATTACAATCATTTCACAATAAATTAAATATTACAATTACAATTAAAGTTTTACAAATATTTTACATACAATTACAGTTAAAATTACGATTACAAATACAAATACAATTTTACAATTTTACATACAATTAAAATTAAAATTTCAATTACAATCATGACATAATATTTAATAAATATCATGGTCATTTAATATTATATTAATTATAAACATCACGATAATGATAACCATCGTACAAACATCATATTCGACTAAAAAACAGATTCAAATTTGTAACATCATCGTGATCATGATCATCTAATAAAACACAATTAGCATTGTATAACATCATCACAACACAAACATCAAATATACAACTCATGTCAAATAACTGCTATCACATACACATCTATCTGCAAGCTGCACATTAAATGAATATATCTAACATGACCTAACAATATACACATCATGATTATCACTAACATGTAAATTAAGTACAACTGCAACATGAACATAAAATACATGGACCATATATATATATATATATATATATATATATATATATATATATATATATATATATATAATTTCAAAAATATACAACTATAATATAAATGTCTCTGAATGATTGACATATTAAATACAATTTTTTTATTAAATGAGACATGTATTTAGGAATATACATATATAATTTTTTTTGGGGAAAAAAAAATAGTCGGTGCGCCACAAAAACAGGCATGCACCGGTACCGGTGCATCTTTTTTTATCACGCACCAGTGGTAGTGCACCTGAAAATTTTTAGTGCATCCTTGACTATGGATAGTGTCGAGAGTGCGGTGCATTGACTAAACTCTATGCCCCGGGGCGTATTGTTTGGTCAGCGCACTGACCTCCTGACATCATTACATAGTCAATGGTGCTGTCTTTTACCAGGCCGCATCGTTGACTTGTTGAAATGCGGAATGTGGTGCGCTGGCAAAAATACCTGCCCCGAGGTGGATAATTAAGTCAATGCACTGCATTACCGCTATTCCACATGGTCAACGACGCGACCGTGTAACTGACAGCACCACACTTTTTTTAAAATTTTAAAATAACATTGTGCGCCTTTCAGTACCACCTTGAAACCAGTGCGGATACCATTATCACTGGTTTTAGTGCGGCCTGTAAATTTACAGGTAGCACTGCGAATCGGTGCGAGCCCAACGGCTCGAACGCACCACACGACAATTTTTTTTTTCTTTTAAATGGTTAATTTTAAGGTAATTTGAAATTCTAATCCACTAAAAGGATTAATTATGGAAAAAAAAGAAAAATACCTATACATTTGGTCGTTGAGGAGGCATATTGGCTGTAGAATTTGCAAAATAAAATTTGCCCACCGTTTTGTAAAATTCAAGCTAGAGATTACTGGACAATGCACAGTAGCAGTGCGTGAAATGGGTGCAATGGGAGCACCGATGTTAGGGTGGCTCAAACAAGGATAAATTACACCGATGCTTGAGAGCTTTGGAGCACTGAGAAAAGTGAAAAATGTGGTTTTTTGGCTGTAGTTTTTTTATTTATTTAACCCTGTTCCAGTGTGTGGGGTTTTATAGGCTCATGAGTGCGGTTTCTTAAGACCGCACCGGGTGGTTTTTGTTTTGGCATGGGGTTTTATGACGCACCGGTACGGAAGATTTGTAAAGAACCAGTGTGTTACAGAACAAGATGCATCGGGCAGGTGTGTACGGAGTGCACGGTGTCCGGTGTGACAATGTTTTGTGCACACCAGTGCTTTCTCTTGTTGAACACACCAGTGCAGTTTAGGATTATAAGTGCATCGAATGAAAAACATCCGCAAAACCTCCACTCGCCAACCTCCTCTAGTAACCTCCGGTAGAAACGGATGTCTAGGGTATTTTTATAAGGGGTTCCTCAAAAACATCTATTAGAGGGTCTTTTACTTGTAGTGTCCTAAGCTTGAGGAAATGTTAAAAGTGTAAAAGGAAGAGGAATTTATAGCTAAAATGATTTAGTAGGAGGTCTTGGCCACAGCTAGAAGAATACTTCACTTTTTCTCTCAAGACACCCTCATGTGTGGGAGAAGAACAAGACAAAATATGACAAAGACTTGATAAAGTGGGTCGTTCATGAGAGGATGTGGAGTATGAAGGGTTACGTGGGGGCCAACTCACCATTTCACATTGAGCCCATTCCCTCGTGTCAACCTCAAAAAATTTCCACTCAAATTCAAAGCATTTCAATTTGTCTTGCATGCAATACGATTTAAAGTCTCAACAAGAACCCACTATCACTACTGGATATCAACACCACTTCCAAGGTTCCAATTTTTTTTCTTTAAGAACATACAAGTGTTGTTATAGGAGATAAACAATTTGCAAAAAGATATGGACAAATAGGTAAAAGAAGTAAATTTTTTCCCTAAAACGACCACCAAGGTTTCAAATGACTTGAAAGGAAATCAAATCTTCAAGAAAAGAATAAGTCAAAAAAATTTCCACAATCATAGTGTTCCAATCATCTCAGTTTTCCAAGAGAATTTTCCTGCATTACACAGTGTAAATGAGAACAATGAAGTGTTTGGGTGGTCTGATGGTTTTCGAAAAATCATATTTTTTTTTCAAATATTAATGAAGTTTCAAGCGAATTACTAGTTAAAAAATTCTTCTCTTCCCCTATTCTTTAAAAAATTGTCTATATCTCCTCTGTTATAGGGTACCTTATTGCCATAGGAAAAACTAACTCCTGTAATAGCCTAGGACCTATGCTCCATTATATAAAGTCTTTTTCTCAAATCAACGTGTCAAACAATGGGAGGAACTTTTATTAAAATAGAACCAAAAAATGCCTCTAGGATTCATCAAAACCTTGAAGTCATAAATATATTTGAAAATTGAAATTGGTAAGGGTTCTCTGAAAGGTTGAGAGGTTATGATGATGAAATTACTTTAGAAGTTTCCCTGAATCTCCAACATCTTCAAGGGCATGAAATTATTACTAAAGTCAAATATCTAATTATATATCTTTGTGAGGATCTCAATAACAGGGTCACAACCCTTCCCAAGTGGATGAAATGGAGTAAGGAAGAGAGGAGTGAATAAATTAGGGCCAAGAGAGAAATTTTCCTCCCCAATGAACAACTTGAGGAGGATAAAAATGGTATAAGGAGAGAGAGCTTACCACATCCATGGGGTGAGGTGGCCTATCACATCCTTAAGTATATTTCTTGTGAGGGGAGATTGAGTATTGTCTATGCCTACTAGTTTAGACTCCTCTACTAGATCAAATTCCAACCAAACTTACATGTCCATGAGAAACTCAATATCTCTCATTTCCTCCTTCAATATATGAAGGAAAAGAGCACCAAATTTTAGGAAGGAAAGCACAATTATTTGACTCACCGTGGCCTGATTAGACTCGTAATCATGGATGCCTTGGGACATTTACAAAATTGTGACTAATGGGTAGAATTCATTGACTTGGAAAATAAATCATTCTTAGAAACTCAATCAGAACTTTAAATAGGGCTAGGAGAGGAAAATACATAGGGAGAAACATAAGAGGAAAAAAAGGCAAAAAGAAAGGGAAAATACAAAGGAACAAATAGAGGAAAAGAAAAATATAGAAGTAGAGGTGAAAAGTGATCCAAAAATAGAGGCATAAGAATATGAAACATAGTTGGCTAAGGTTCATTTAGCAGAATCAGAGGCCTAGGATGCACAAGAGTCTTAGGAGGCCAATGATACACAAAGAAGACCAACCAAGAAAGGAAAGAATGAGGAAGAAATAGTCCCTATGATACATAAGGGAGAGGGGAACTCTTTGGAAAAAGAAGAAAAATAAATAATTGCTACTCTGGAAGCCCTGAACACCCCAACAAAACTTAAGGAATGTAAACCTAAATAACCTCTTTTTTATTTCAGTAGAAGGAAGAGAAATAGAATACGGCTTACTATAAAACCTAAATATCCATTTCCCACTCCAATAAATATTGAGGGAACTACCAATCTTGAGTAAGGATATTCTAAAATATAAGAAGGGCATAGGCCTCTAGTGAAACCAACTAAAGGAAAGGAATTGAAATCACAGCCATAAGGGCCAAACACTCAAGATACAATTCTACAAGAGAAAATTGAGGTGCTATAAGAGCACACAATAGTGATATATGAGGAACCATCCAAGCCAAAAGAACATACAACAGAACCAAAATAAGCTCCAAAGTACCACTCTTCCTAGTACTCTTGGATTGAGGTAGGGAAATCACTCCATATTCACTTATTACAAATATTATTCTTTGAGATCGAGGAAGAAAAGGTTAGAACTAATAGGTGGAAGTAGATTGTAGAGTCTAAGGGGGTTGCTAATGTTGGAAGGATGGAAAAAGAGATGAAAATTATGAGAGAGAATATGGCCATCTTGAGGTTTGATGAAGCTAATAGAAAATATCATTTAGAAAAGGTGAATAAAAATATGAGGGCCCAACTACAACAAGCACAAAGGCTATTGTAGGAAAAGGAAAGTCATGTTTCCACTATAGAAACAAATTTTAGCACTATGGCCCACCGATATTTAGAATCTATGGGCTCCAACCACCCCTAAAAAACCTATTCCCTATTTTTAAAATATTAATAGTGCCAATTACAAATTAGAATGATGGATAAAAGGGGTTATCTCCCTATGCAGGATGTTATAATATTTATTGACTTTTTCCTCTAGAGAAACATTGAGGATAAGGAAAAAAATGACGAATTCCACATGTACAACTTGGTGGACATGAACATATGGGGCCAAAATTAGGGAAAATTTTCAGGATGAAAGTTTATCTTAAATTTTAGCAACCTTGGCGAATATTTCTAGTCCCTGCTATCCAAATTTTAAAATGTTTGATGATAATTTTGTTAAAATGTTTAGATTTCTAGAAATTTTTTTATTAGCTAATATATAATATTGACTATTTTTAAGGTAAAATAATTTTATACTATAAAATTTGGTCAAATTCATTTTTAGGAAAATGGAAATTGGCGAATCATTTTTTTGGAAAAAGCATGGAATGTTAGCTCACCTGTGAATATTAGCCCCTAAAATTTTCCCCAAGTTACAAAATTGTTATTTTGGGGATGCACAATTGATGGCCCTAGCCTCATGGCTAAGTCATGAAGAAATAAGGGAAAAGGAGGTAAAGAGATTATTATCCAAATAAATGGAGGAACCAATGTGGGTCAAGCAAAGCATCCATCTCCACATCTCCTAACTGCTAATCATGAACTTGTAGAAAAAGATCCTAATATGGAAATATTTTATAGATAAACACAGGAAGAATCATTCATCGTCTATGATGATAAATATATACTATTGCATGAGGAAATATTACATGCCTTCTATTATAGGTCAATTTTGGCGCCATTCCCAATGACCTGGTTAACTGGGCATCATCTCCAGGACCACTGATCAAGGGTCTATCATTCCTTATCATTTCAGTTGCTATATGCCCTAAGACAAGAAACAAGACAAATCAAACAAGACTTTCATCAAGAAGAGGTTTCCATGGTTTGAAGCTTATCATATAGCATATGAGAGCTCACCAACGCAGGCTCTAAGGGGCCTAAGTGCGTTTCATATGTAGGTAGCCCCATGCAAGGCTGCTCTGTAAAGCACTTCCCGACATTCACAGGTGCGTTGGTCACATTGGGAGCAAAATTATCATTGTTCTGGAATCTCCACTTGGCCAGTGCCTTCTAGAAGAGTTCAGATGTGTCAAGCTTCAGATCAAAGTGTCCATTTGACATCTACATAACTGGAAACATATCTTGCCTATTTTTCGAAAGTTATTGATTGAAAAACAACCTACACTTCATCTATAAATTGAGCATAGATCTAAGTGTTTGAGGAGGAAGAATTTGAGTAGAGAAATGCTGGAGAATTTTCAATTGAGGGCCAGAATTGTGAATTATGGATAAATCATGCTTCCCTAGACAAGTGCCAGTCTAGAACAAAAAGTCAAATACTATACGACTTTTCTCCTAACTCAGAATAGATGCACAGAGAGGATTTGAGGCTTCCTTGTTCAGTCACTTCCAAATGGCTCCTTCTGTCGCTTCCGCTGTAGCTTCAAATTCAAGCGGTTAACCAGGTCATTGGGAATGGCGCCCAGTTAACCAGGTCATTGGGAATGGCACCCAAATTGACCTATAAAAATTGCCCCCTAAAGCATGAGATCCAAATAATAAGAACATTTGATTGAGATGCTTTACAATATTATGAGCCTGTAAATGAAGTGGAGTGGTCACCTACATCAATCTTACAATACATTACATCATGATATATCCTCTTTTGATCATAATTGTTGAGGGTAGGCATTCCCATATTCAGCACATAAACAATCTAATAACATGTACATAATTCAGAAAGTTGTCTAAATTGGAATGGCTGAAACTAGATCCGAGGTCTTCTTATCTCGTCCACATAATTTTGGGTATATCGGGAAGTGTTACAACACGATAAGTATAAAGGGGTGTTCTCACTGTGCGGTTTCACATCAGACAGTGCTAATATGAACTTTGGCCTCCACTTACCTTCGGGTATATTTGGGAGGACAATGTTTAGGTGCTATCCGTCCATAGTGAACCGAGTCAGCCACCTTGAAATTGTGATACACTTAACACAACATTCGGGGAGATTACCTGCCCGTACTTCTTGGTTTGCCATGAGGTATTCTGCAGTTCATAGTTTCTTGGTAAACCCTTTTTCCTAGCATTACCCTATTTTTATTTTTATTTTTTTTGGATAAAATAAATCAGTAATTGTGGAAGAAAAAAATCCTATCCCTCGTCGTTCACGTAGATTAGATTTAAAACCACCTTTACCACCAGAAGTTACATCTGCTAGGTGGAGGCGATCACGATCTGCCAAATCAAGTACAATTCGTACCTTTGGAGAAAATTCATCTTTTAACCTAGAGTTAGCTCAAATTTTTTCCACACATCCTGGTTTGTTTATTTTTGTCAAAACTGAGTCTTCACAACAACCTATGGTCACGATCCATTCAATCGCTGAGACCATACCTCCCGGACCTGACGTTGTTCAATCACAAATTTATCCAAATCCTGTCTCTTCTTTGCCAGAACATCTGAATCCTGATGTCGAACAACCAGAAGTTGTTCCTACCTTGGTCATCCCACAAAGTTCTGTAGCTATTGAAACTCCTATATCGCATAGTCAACCATCTGAAATATATTTTGGGCCTGACGGTGAACTTCTTCCTCCTTGTTTAATTGTGATTGAAGAAATCCCACAAGAAAACACACCTTTAACTCCAACCCATTTCTAGGGGGACCTTTACCTATACCAGTCTTTTCCTCAATCATTTCCATCTGCTTTTGTTGATCATATTTCCATTCAATCTCCCATCGATTTTAGAGGGTATACATTTGGTCAAAAAAATATGTCTGAACCAGCATCTTAGGTTGGGTCTGTTGTACCAATTATGTCAGTTTCCACCCTCGCTACTCCATCGATGTTCACAACCTCACAAGAGTCATATTTTCACGGTGGCCCTTCGGTCCCAACAGGTTACAAATCATTATCTGGCACTTTCTCTAGTGCATCTTCACGTTCATGGTCTTTTCCAATGTCATCATTTGGTGTTTTAACTGGTAGTCCTATAGTTAGTACTAAACGACTTGATTCATTACATCCATCATCAGGGCAATATCAAGTTGGTACTTTTGAGTCAATTCCTTTATGTACCATATCAACTGGACTCTCAGCATTCAGAGAACAATATTTTCCGTCTTATTATACTCCTTATGCTGGGGGGCAACCTTTGGTCACCCAATATGATAGTACTCAGTCAGTTTTTGGTCAAAATAATGTTGACATGAATGTTTGTCAATGGCATCCCACTATTCCTATCCAACCACAAACAGTTGTATATTCGTATCAACCGGTTCAACCTGTTACACCCACTTCATTACCACTTGTTAATACATCTATACCTCTGTTACAGAATAAAATATTGTACATCAACCTTATCAGGTGAGTTATTCAGCTCAATATCATCAAATGTTGGGTCCACAGACTCAAAATACTTTGGTTAATTTGCAACAACCTGTATCAGGAATTATTTATTCACAAGCCGGTGTACCATTTTAAGGGGTGTCACAAACGCAACCTGGTTATACATATCAACCAAATCCAAATTATACTAATTTGGATTATAACATTGGTGGATAGATCCCTTGGCAGCCATAGGCGCAAATTCCTCAAACTTCATTTCAACAAGTATCATATCCAGGTTTTGGTCAACAGAATTCTCAAGCGTTTTCCATGTAGAACAACCCCTATCTGGGTTACCAATAGTAGATTCCGTATGTTGGTGCTCAAAGAACTGTTGCCCAAGCGATTCCATCTTACCATGGTTATGCTCAACCTGACCTTAATAGACAGTTGCCTCTTGTTGCAACCTTTGGAATTACCAGATTTAAACCGGTTAACCAATGATTCTATAAATTATGCTCCTTGGTGGTCGTTGATACCTCATAAATTACCCTCCAATATTCCTAAATTCAATGGAAACCTTGGAGAAGATCCATTGACTCATGCCATGACTTATCATTTATGTTGTTCATCAAATTCCCTAAATGATGATTCTGTTTGACTACGTCTTTTCCAGCACACGCTTACAGGTCCGGCTGCTAAATGGTACATTGAGTTACCTAGAGCATCTTTTGAAAAATTCACTACCTTAGCTACTGTATTTTTGACCCATTTCCAGTTATTGATCAGATATGAAACTGGACCAAAACTCTTGACCAACTTCAAATAGACTAATGCTACTCACATTTCTGATCATATTCATGAGTGGCATCACTGTCGACGAATGATTAAGGCATTTGTTCCTGATTAGCTCCTTGTTGAATGGTTCACTAAGTCCCTGTTACCACCTATAAATAAGGATGTGGCTAAAGGTGGCATCGTCACAGAAGAGCAAGTTATCGCTCATGCCCAATATTTAGACTTGATTTACACTTAATCTGGCACACTCTATGAAAAAATTCCTAATGCACTGCGATCTAATTTCAATGTTCCTCCTCAAATAAAGGACTCTCATGCTGGAGACAGCTTAATAGACACTACAAACACACACCACGCTACTACATCTGATCCTGCTCCTACTTCCGAAATTAATGTCGTGTCATTTGACAAAGGAAAAAGTGACAAGCAACCAGGAAGTAAGAAAAAGGGGAAATCAAAGAAAAAGAAAAATTATAACCCGCAGGAAATATCATCTGATCAACCGTCAAGACCATGAAAACCTCGTTATCCATGCATAATCTGTAACGAGGAACATTTTGTTAGGGATTGTCCTCACCATGCTGAAGTCTCAAAAATCATCAAGACTTCCCATGCATCAGCTTTGTTGACAAACCCATTTCCAAATCCAGACACTAATTTGGTTGCTACAGATCTAACTCCTATTTCCCAAGTGTTAATGTTATCCACTACAAAACCTTCAAAAGATATTTTGGTGTCGACGCGGAATAAATACTATCTTAGTCCAGCCACTGATCAACCTACTACCTTGCCAACAAATCCATCTAATGAATCAGTACCACCTACTGTTATTACTGAATTGACAATTAATCCATCGAATGGAGTAATTCATAAATCGACATGTAATCCTCGAGCAAGATCTAGGCAAAATTATAATATAGTTGAATATTTGGCTCAATCCCCTTCAGCTATGTCTGCTCTTGAGGTATTACAAAATTTTCCCTCCCAGAAGCAGGCTTTATTGTCGACCATTAGTGGAATTGATCCGATTGATTCTAATCTTGTCGTCTTTAATCATACGGGCTATGTGCCACAATTACTAGCAGAATTGACATTCTCCATACAAGTAAATGTTCTCAATCACCTTGTTCATTGCACAATTATTGATGAGGGAGCATCTATGTGCATTATGTATATAAACTGTTGGAAGTCACTAGGCTTGCCATGATTATCACAATCATCAACGATGTTGAAGGCTTTTGATGGAAGAACATATAAACCTTGTGGTATTATCAATAACCTGCATGTTGAACTAGGGGGGAAAATAGTGAATATCGATGTTGAGGTTGTTGACGGACCCCTTGACTATAATATTTTACTTGGAAGACCATGGGTATATGTAATGACTTCCATTTTTCTACATATTTTAGAATGATTGCCTTTCCACATAAAGGTACAATCACAGTCATTAATCAATTATCCTTCTTTTCCTCCACCTCGTAGGTAACTGGAAGCATTCCATTTGTTCACTTACCCCAACTATAAATTCAGAACATTGGTGTAGGACTCTTAAAGGATTCCACTCTTATGGGAACCTTTTCTTTACCACCGCCTGCGACGTCGGCATAAATTGCAGGTATAGAGACCTGCTACATGATCTCTTCCACTCTATTTGGCTTAAGGGATAGTATGGGTGATTCTGAAATTTCTACATTGGATGATGTTTTACCACCCAACCCTATTGAGCTGGCATAGCAATCAATCTATTTGGCTTTGGCGAAAAATCTGAAATCAGCTTCCCCGAGTGTTTGGGTTGATCATTCCTTAGATTTTGGTACTCCATCTGATCCATTTTCCTCAAAATTTTTGATAGATGAAAATATTTTGGAAGCTATGATGTTAGAAGGAGAACCATGGGAAGATTATCATCATCGTTCCCATCTTCCAAATTATGAAGAAAATAATCTCAGTGAACTATATCACCCATCCATCAAAACTTTCTTTTCGAATTATTTTCCAATTAATGCAATTGATTCTGAGTGAAACTTATCAAATATTGAAGAAACCATTTCTATCGATATTTTGACCAAACCTGGCATTGTAGAAAATATTCATGTCGGTGTATCTTATTCTCCATCAGAACTTGATTCATATCGCTCTCTTTTTCATGAATTTCGTGACGTATTCGCTTGGTCTTATGAGGAAATTCCAGGCATAGATACTAGTATAGTTGAACACACTATTAATATGTATCCTGATGTCAAATTGGTGCATCAACGGCTTCGTCCTGTTCATCCGAAGAAATTCCCTGACATCAAAGCAGAAGTTGAAATTTTTTTGAGTGCTGGTTTCATTTACCCTATTTCGCTAACTGAGTGGGTTTCCAATATCGTTCCTGTTATGAAAAAACAAGGAACCATTAGAGTGTGTGTCAGTTATCAGGATGTTAATCATGCTTGTCCAAAAGACAACTATCCTACTCCCTTTATCGACCAGATTATTGACGATTGTGCTAGATGCGAAATATTCTCATTCAGGGATGGATTTTCCAGCTATAAACAAATCAATATATGCCCAGATGACCAGCATAAGACAACATTCATCTGTCCCTAGGGCACATTCGCATATAGGAAAATTCTGTTTGGTTTAAATAACGTCAGGGAAAATTTTCAGAGAGAAATGGATTATGATTTCAACAACATCAAGCACATTGTTCAACCATATCTAGATGATTTACCAGCACATTCACGAAATTGGACTGATCACCCGATGCATTTGAGAGCCATTTTCTTATGCTGTCAACACTAAAAGATAAGCCTCAATCCACATAAATGTGTGTTTTGTGTTGGTTCTAGTCGATTGCTCAGATTCGTAGTCTCAAAAGAAGGAATTCGAATAGAACAACTGAAGGTTCAGGCCATTCTTGATTTTCCTACACCATCAAACTTACTTCAGATACAGAAAATTCAAGGAAAGGCTAACTTCCTGAGAAGGTTCATTCCAAACTACGCTAAAATGGCTAAAGGATTTACTCGATTATTGAAAAAGGGGGTTCCCTTCCATTGGGACCAAGTTGCGCAAGATTCTTTTGATGTTTTCAAGGACACTCTTGTCCAAGCGTCATTAATGTATCCTAATTATCAAAATTATTATTTCCTATATATCACTGCGGCTGAAACAACCATCGCTATGGTTTTGGTCCAAGTAGAAGATGGAATTGAACATATGATCTATTATTTGAGTCGTAATCTCAATGATACAAAAGTTAAGTACTCATACGTGGAAAAGCTTGCCTTGGAAAATTTTCAAGCTATCCAAAGATTTCGCCATTATTTCCTACTCCAAAAAACAACAATAATTTCAGATTGCAACCCCATAGCTTATATATTATCACATCAATTGCTAGGGGGAAAGTATTCAAAATGGATTGTCATTTTGCAAGAATTTGATTTGGAATTCATCAAATCCAAGTCAAAGAAGTCTTTAGTTTTGGTTGAGCACTTCTGTGACCTTCCTTCTGATAGTACTCCTACTACGTCGGAACCATCTATTCCAGACGAGTCTCTATTTCTGATCATATCATCTGATTCTTGGTATGGGGATTTCATCATTTATCTCCAAACCAAAAATTTTTGACCTAATACCTATCGCTCTGAACAATGATGTATTCGATACCAAGCCAAAGATTATCTGATCGTCAACGATACACTTTATCGTCGTGGTGTCGATACCATTTTAAGGAGGTGCCTCACTCATGAGGAGGTTGAAAAAGTGTTAAATGATTGTCATGTTGGGGCTTGTGGTGGACACTTATCTAGATATGCTACTGCGCAGAAGATACTCCACCTCATTTACTTTTTTCCTACTATTTTTCAAGATTGCATCCTCATAGTCAGAAGTTATCATGCATGCCAGATTTTTTATCGTAAAATCCGCAAACCGCTAGTGCCAATGCATCCTGTTGTCTCTGCTGGACCATTTATGAAATGGGGTATTGACTTCATGACCTGTAACCCTCCTTCATCTGGGGGGCATGGTTATATTATTGTCGCAGTTGACTATTTTACCAAATCGGCTGAAGCGATGCCCACATTTAATAACACAGGACAAAAATCTGCATTTTTTTCTTAAACCATGTTATTGCACGGTTTGGGGTCCCACAAGCTATAGTTACGATCATGGGAAGCATTTTCGCAACCACATGATGTCTGAATTGACTGCCAAGTTAGGATTGTCGCATGATAATTCTACTCCTTAGTATCCACAATCAAATGGACAAGTTGAGGCTATTAACAAAATTCTTAAACAAATGCTTCAACGAATGATATGAGTCCGTAAAAGGAACTGGCACTTGATCTTGTACTCCACCTTGTGGGCGTATCGAAACTCGGTGAGAAACACAACTGGATTTACTCCTTTTCAATTGGTGTATGGTCTAGAAGCTATCTTACCAATCCAATGCAAAATGTCATCGTTAAAAATCACGATAGACTTGTTACTTGACACCTAAGAAGAATAAGTGTGTCTACTTAACCTCATCCATCTTGATGAAATGCGTTGTGAAGCCCAATTGGCCAACGAAGTGCATAAGAGATGTATAAAGGCGTAATACGACAAAAATGTCCAGCCTCGCATCTACTCAGAGGGCAACTTGGTCCTTCTTTATGACCAAGAAGCTGATGTCAAAAGAGTTCTTGCTAAGGGTGCCTATGAGTTAGTTGATTATGATGGGATTCCATTTGCAAAACCTAGAAATGGGTTGTGTTTGAAACATTACTATTCTTAATCATGAGCATAGTAGTTTTTTGTATTATATTGTTAATATGTTGTTGATTTTCATTCACTATCTTAATTTGTTTTCAGAGTTTTCTTGATGTTAGTAATCCGCTTTACATTTTATGTCAGATGTCTGAATCTCCAGAACCATTTGTTGGATATGATTATGGTGCTAGTCATAGTATGCATAATCTATCCTCTACAGCGTGGGCCATTTTCGCTCCGAACGACGAGTTAGTGAGTTTTCAAGGGATTTGTATTGGTAGATCGATGAAAAATATCAATATCACTGAGTATAGTGCATTGATCGAAATTTTATCTGATGCCATTTCATTTGGTATTAACTGCATAATCATAAGGTTAGACTCATAACTCATGGTATTACAATTTACTAGTGTTTATACTATTAGAAATCCAATAATTCTTAGATTGTTCCTAAGAGTTCAAATTTTTTAAAGACATTTTGATTTTGTTCAATATCAACAAATTTCTAGAAATTTGAACACTTTAACTGATTCATTAGCTAATCAAGTTTTAGACAGACATTTGCGACATAGGTAAAGAAAATATTCACAACATTGAATATGATTGTGCATTAAACATAGGAAAAACTCTGAAAACATATAGATAGATAGTTATAGGTTTTTTAAAAAATTTGTGCCCAAGACACATTAGTCATTTGACCTCAAAACGTATGCAAAATGCCACAAGTAAACTAGTGGTGCTCATGGTAACATGCTATAGATCTAGTAATACTACGAAGCAACCGCATCCAACGGTTAGGAACCCCAATTGTGTGTCGCTACAGTCGCATGGGAAGCTCTTTGATCTGAAAATCCAGAATCCTGAAGGTCAACCCCTGTATGTACTATTGAAGCTTAGCCAGAGTCTCAACCATATCAAGGTCCTGAAGGACTTCTTTCCTGACAGCCCTCTCTGCTGGCGCATTTGCTCCGCACTCTGGTTCCTCTACTGGTTGAACACGACCGATATCTGCATTACATCAAACATTTATTTTAGTCTTGGAAAGAAATAAAAAAACAAAAAACATTGTATAAACCTTAGAAAAATAAAAAAACATGGTCAAATCATTATTACCTATTGCACCCCACTGAGTGCCTTCTGGTAATACTAGATCTAGATACCCTCGAAAGTCGACGCCTGTGTATGGATACTCATCGATGGTGACAATCTGTCGCTGGAACCAGGCAAAGAATGCAGTAGAGAACACAATGGTTGATTGGCGTGCATACCGACCCATGAGTTCTACCCATCTCTACATTCAAGGATCTCTAGGACTAGATATATCTAATGTTACATGTTGTGGCTACACCAGTGGAATCCATTCCAAAGCGAAGGAGATAAGGATCGTACTATAACTAAAAATTTTCTTCCTTCCTCCCTTTGCTTTATTCAGTTGTTCCTTTATATGAGATAGAACAGCTTCAGACTAGTTGAAGACTGTCGGCTCTAAGCACTCTAGTGCATACTGCATGTACGATCTGTTCGCTACATGCAGTGTAATGGTGTCTGCAAGTTTACCGGTCTTGAAAAGGAAGAGGAGGTTCATGCTACTAACCTGGATCAAACGGCGACAAAATCTGTCCACAGAAACGACCGCAATCAATGAATGAAGTTGGGGGGAAAAATCAGGTTCAGAGCTCCAAAATGCAAATGATAACTATGGAATGGTAAAACTGAATAGTGAAACTACTTTATATAGTCATTTAATTTTTTTAAAGTTAAATTTATTGTTTTGACTATAGTTTTATTATGTTTTTATCATGAAACGGGTATTTTAATCCATTTTACGTTGTTCTGAACAGGAAATACAATTGATGAATAGATTAGTCGTGCAGATTTATTTCAAAGAAAGACTTGACCACAAAGCATACTTTTTCTCCTTTTTTTTTAGCTTTGTTAAAAATGAAAAAGGATTTGAAGCGCACTTTTATCTCTTTTTCGAGCTTTGATATCAATGAAAAAGGAACCCCTGGAGTCTTATTTCAGCTCTTTTCAGACTCCGATAATGTGAAAAGATTGCTGAGCACTTGTCTTTTCGAGCTCGTTAAAGTAAATGAATTGATATCTACTCAGTATAAGTTTAACCCTTTTCCGGACTAAGATAGATCATTTACGAAAAAGGAATACCTTGGATAAACATGACCAAAGAGGTTCTTTCAGATATTATTTTACACTTTTTCGGATCTCAGAGACAAATTTACGAAAAATTACTTTTGGAGTTTTGTTTTGTCCTCTTTTTCAGACTCTCTAAATAGGAAAAAGGATCGGTCTATCACTGTCATTAAGCTCATTAAAACATAAAATTGTGACGGGCTTGTTGATCATGGCAAGAATCGAGTTTCATTCATCGCTATACTCATTAAATTTTCAAATAGCGATACTTTATTCGCCTGAAGGGTTGAATTATAGATCAAGAAAATGTTATCCTCCTTAAGCTTGTTAAAAAATAAAGAGGTACTGGTCGACAAATGACGAGGAAAATTAGGGAAAAGTAAGCAAACTTTCTTTTTGGTAGTAAGTCGCTCTTGAACATGACACTTCTTTCACTCCATGTCCTTGACTATTTGGGTTGGGTAATCATCTTCACGGTTCATTCACACCTATGGTTCATCATACCTTCACTTTGGTTTTGGGTCAATGCTGCCAACTCATCACAGTGTCGCCGATATGTTCAAGAGAATTCATCTAGTGATTAAAAACTCATTCTTTTGCAATACTTGTAAACCTTCATTTTCATGATCGTCATCCCTGAAAAATTTCTATATCAGGTCATACCCTTGTCTTCGAAATCAGTAACTCCAGTTTTACAATAAGGTGACTTCCTGTTGACAACAAATCAATATCGAGGAAGTTCACTTAGAAATATCAGATTCTAGTACCATGAGGCTTGTTATAGCATCGACAAGATCCTCGCTTCAGGACCTTTGACCGAAAGATTTTGTTTGGTGTTCAACTTCAAATCATCTATTCACCCCTTACAAAATGTACTGCAGTACCTTGAGGGCCATTAACATTAATGGTGGTTCTCTCGCATTTGTTAACAACTCACATTATTGGCTGGTAATAAAACGATGTCTTTCCATATCGACTACAAATCATATATTCACATGGCTAGACTTGTACCCGAATGATCGAGTGAATGAGATAAGAAGACCTCGGATCTAGTTTCAGCCATCCAGGCTGCGATTTCAAGACTGTTGTACACATCATCTGTACGGTGAACTTACATACAGATTTTCATCCAAACACGGGCCTATATTTGTAGGCATGTCTGCACCTGGGAAACATTCCAATGTAGATGACTTTCTGAATTATGTTCATGTTATTAGATTGTTTATGTGCTGAATATGGGAATGCCTACCCTCAACAATTATGATCAAAAGAGGATATATCATGATGTAATGTATTTTAATATTGATGCAGGTGACCACTTCGCTTTGTTTCCAAGCTGATCACAGTGCAAAGTGATGCCCGGGCTACCTACTTACACTCTTTCTATCCATATATAAAATTTCAATTTCTTTTTAATACCCACGATCTTCAATTTCACAACTTGCATTCAACTGTTACTCCCCAATAATTTTAAATCTAGGCAATTCTTTAATATACCTCTGGAAGCTTTAATATCTCAAATATGAGATTTGAGATATTAATTAAAGTGCTCTTGTGGTTTTAAAACCACACAAACCAGTTTCCTGTGTGAAGGCTTTACCTTTATTCCCAATTCAAAGTATTAACTGACGGAAGTTATTTTCTTAAACAATAGTCTCCTTTGTTTAAACCCACTTTTGTAATTTCATATGTGAGGGTCAAATTCTAAACTCAAGGGTTGAACTCATATTAAACCCCATTGTATGCATATTTATATTCATCAATATTTTGGCTTAACTCCAAAGTAGAACTATCGCTTATTGCCTATTCGAATAAACTTTCGAATGTCTCAAAGGTGCTCACCCTCACCATAACATATATCAACATTCGTAATAAACCAATTGTTGCATTGCATTTACAATGGACCTGGGCCCATAGTATTTAACAATTACCTCATCATTAAACTTCGAACATCGCATAACATGATCCCCGTTAGATCTCAAGGGCCGAGCATCAGACGGATAACACAGATGTCGCGTTTTTTCATCATCTGTGTGTTAACACTAAAAAAAAACATGACGTGAGTGGTTTTTGGAAACCACCAAAAGACGTGTGTCAATCAATAAGTCATATCGCATTCCAAAACTCAGATCCACTTACCATTTACTTACCCATGCGATACTATTGGTTTTGGTCTTCAATTCCACTATTACTATTCATCTTTAAAGGTTCCACTTTGCTCCATCATTTGTGGTTCTGCCTATCTCCAATTTTGTCTCATTATCTCGCCCTTTCATATGTTAATCATTATTCCATCAATAATTTAACACGACCCTTCCTCCTGTTATAACATGCAACTCTATTCAAGTTTCACTGTGCATTTTTGCATCTCTCATCTCATCGGGCTGTGGTCCCATTCAATGCGTTCCTCTGTAATTAACCCCTTGCTGTGCTAATTCCATTCCTCGCGAATTCAAAGTTCCATCCTATTCCTCTTCGACTCTCTGTGTTGTAATTTTAACATAGGAATGGGTGTCAATTTATACTATTCGAACCCACGAACTCTTATCAATGTCATAATGGATTCCGGATACTAATTAGGCCTCTTCTCATAAAGATGCTGACATGTGCTCCATTATCAAACTTCGCATTGAGAGTCAGTGTAACTCTGATAATTCTCATTGTCAGTTTCTACAACGGAAACCCAATTCGATTCTCTGTCATCGACCAGAAACACAATTCGATTCTCTGTCATCAAACCTTGCAGTGGTCGATGACCGAAATTTTAACAATTACAACCACCATTATTTCTTTAGATATGCATGCCAAATAACTAATTAATTCTTATCATTTAGCTCAACATAGTATTAGGCTAATTTCAATCATTTCACCAAATATATGCATAGCATGACTTCAAATCCTATCACAGAGTTAACAAATACTTGCTCATCGAAACCTAGCATGCTCATACAGAGGTTAAATCAATCAAACACATACATCTAGAACCAAATTATCCATATATATTCATGAAATTAAATACCAGCATCCACTTACAACTTCTTACTCGGCCAGATTTTTAGTTCGATGGCCCTTCTATCCTCACAAATTTGTCCTCCCTCCTTCTCCAGATCTACAGTTCTATATATTAATGCCTTTTAGGCTTACAATTACTCAAGGTGGGGATGAATTGACTCAGCTCCTATAATGATTCAAAAAAACTCTTCAGATTCCCAAATTTCTAAGTTTAGCCTACCAACTGAAACTGAACTGACTCCTCCTGTCCTCTAATCATTTGAGGGTAGTTACATTCTCTCTAAAATTAATAAAAATGAATTAAAACCTACTCAATTCATTAAATAAGCCTATTCTCTTGAAAACTCAAGAACCCCTAAGTCTAAATAAACATATGGAATTTGTTTTTGCCTAATGCCCCTGCATCATAAAGCATCTCAATAAAATGTTCTTATTATTTGGATCTCATGCTTTAGGGGGCAATTGTTATAGGTCAATTTGGGTGCCATTCCCAATGGCCTGGTTAACTGGGCATCATCTCCAGGACCAATGATCAAGGGTCTATCATTCCCTATCATTTCAGTTTCTACATGCCCTAAGAGAAGAAACAAGACAAATCAAGCAAGACTTTCATCAAGCAAAGGTTTCCATGGTTTGAAGCTTATCATATAGCATATGAAAGCTCACCAACACAGGCTCTAAGGGGCCTAAGTGCATTGCATATGCAGGTAGCCCCATGCAAGGCTGCTCTGGAAAGAACTTCCCAACATTCACAAGTGTGTTGGTCACATTGCGAGCGAAATTCTCATTGTTCTAAAATCTCCACTTGGCCAGTGCCTTCTAGAAGAGTTCACATGTGTCAAGATTTAGATCCAAGTGTCCATTTGACATCTACATGACTGGAAACATGTCTTGCCTTTTTTGTAAAGTTATTTATTGAAAAAAAACCTACACTTCATCTATAAATTGAGCACAGATCTAAGTGCTCGAGGAGGAACAATTTGAGTAGAGAAATGTTGGAGAATTTTCAATTGAGAGCTATATTTGTGAAGCTACCGGTGGAGAGATTTATACTGTGATGAGGCTTGGGAACATTGTTGGAAGGTCACTTCAAATCAGTCACTAGGTTGTAACCTCTCCTTCTATCATAAATAAAGAGTACTACTTATTTTTCCCTATATGCATCTGTATTGATTTTGATTTTCCATATTGTAAGATCTTGGTTGATGTATATGGTTTATGCTTTACTGATTTAGCTAACTAGCTTGAATAGATATCTATATTATTGCATATTCTGTTGTTTTAGTGTTCTTTCTTGCAAGAATCATTAAGCTCACAAACCACTTAAATTTGATGCTGGAGCGGAAGCGACAGAAGGAGCCATTTGGAAGCGACTGAACAAGTAAGCCTTCAATCCTCTTTGTGTATCTGTTCTGAGTTAGGAGAAATAGTCGTATAGTATTTCACTTGTTGTTTTAGACTAGCACCTATCTAGGGAAGCATGATTTATCCGTAATTCACAATTCTGGCCCAACACCTTCCAAAGGAGATGGCACACATTTGCATATAGTTTGAGGATTACAGAATACCATTCACTTGATAGGTTGAGAGCTACATTAGACATAACTCCCTTATACAAAATAATCATACAACGAATTGGAATCCATTTTATTTGACTTGAATTCAATCATCCCTTACTACTAAGCCTACAAGAATATCAAAATCAGGAGGAAGAAACAAGGTAATCATGAAATAAATTGAGGAAAATGTAGGTTTTCATCCAACAGGGGAAACTACATCTAGCACAATATGGGATGTTAGGAAGACCATGAAGAGAATAAGTGAATAACAATAGAAAAATGAAGATAATTAGGTTGCATAGAGGATGAGAATAGTTTTAGTAGGGGGTATGATGGGCCTCCCAATCGGGTACAACTTAAGGCCCATCTAACCTTTCCTAGGCACATTTAACTTGTTCGTTTTCACTAGATAATGTATTTCTCAACTTTATTAAGTTATTAGGAATGTTAGAGTTTATTATCATAATTTTTGTGCTTTATGTGTTTATTATGCAAGATATTGAGGATATTTGGTACAAATCACAGGGAATTTAGTCAAGAGAAAAATATGGGACCTGTCCTCTATTACAGGATGATCAAACTTGACTGAAGTAGATAAATGACTACTTCTCCCTATACTTGGGAGGTCACAAGGAAAAATAACCTATTTTCTAAAGATTTTGGAGGGAAATAAACCCTCTCTTCAAGGAGGATTCTCATCAGCTATTTTTTTATAAATAGAGGGCTCAAGTAGCCCATTAGGACTCAAATTTTGGAGGTTAGAATCAACAGTAGTCAAGTGAAGGTTTTTTCCGAACATTTAAGTCTTGTAATATTTTATGTATGAGCACATTTTATGATTAAGGAGAAGCTTTTTTTGTTCCTATATTATTATTTATTTGGTTATTTGAGCCTCCTTGAATTAGGGCCTAATCTAGGTGTTCAAGACCCCTCTCTGTACCTTTATATTTCATGCATTAGTTCAATTAGTCATTTATGTAATATTACTTATGTGTATTGTTTTCTACAGGTTAATAAGTTAGTGTGTTTTCACTTATTTTTATTAATATTGTTTTAGTAAGTTTAGAAATAGTTATTTTATGAGTTTAACATTCCTTTCCATGCACTTAGTTTGTTTATATTGTTGTTTATTTGTTGCCATATATTTTTGCGTCTTGTTATTGCATCGATTCTTGTTTTGCAAAACATGAAAATCCATAATCACATTTTTAGAAAATAAAGTTATCTATCACAAGTATAAGGACTTGGAAAAGACCCCTTGACCATCCTATATCCTTCCTTTAGATTTCTCTTCCTTCCAATTTCATCTAAAAAGCGTTTTTATGCTTACTAGACCATCTCTTGTAGCGAAAAAAGGACTCCTGGAGCAAGCCACATTTTGCATCAAAATATCCTTTATATTTGAATCCAAATAATTTTTAATCTTCATTGGAATAATAAAACATCCCCAAGACCCTAAGAATGAAATTTGGAAGCCTAGATACCTCATATAAGCTGTGACCTAGTTGTTGTAGTAGAACTTCCTTTTTTCGCTGTAAATTAGGGTTTTATGTTTCAATGTTTTTTTTTCAGCTTCCAGTTTGTTTCCAATATAAAATATATTAGATTTGATTTTTTAGCATGATTGATTTTGTTTTCCTCCTTTTTCCTACAAATAGAATATATTTCCTTAATGCTCTCTCTTTCTTGCAATTTTGAAGAATTTGTTGTAGCATAAACAAGAAAATGGTCTTTGTGTAACTTAGTTTCTCTATAGTTTCTTTCACTTGAATAATATCAAATAAATAAGAACATATTATATTTTGCACACATAGTTCCGACCCCTCTTAATTTTGTACAAAACATAGGTTTACAATTAAAGTTGATACCCCTTGGGAGGTGCAACATTTTTGCCATAATATTGAGGACCTTCACTCGATACCATATGCTTCATCTGCTTATCAGAAATTTGGCCTTACACAAGTGTTTCTTTCAAGTGGGTCCCACCTTGGATATCAGTCCTATACATATTTACCACGAAAATCCAGACCATTGCACATCTAGTTAGGCTTTCGTATGTGCACAAGCAATGACTAGCTAGATGCCTGGATAACAATATCCATTTTCTAGTCTTATATATTTTTACTCCCCTTTGCATATTTGGATGCCACTAAACTGGGGAGTTGAAAAAGGTATCTAGAGTAGATATATTTTTTTATCATAATTCCATCTAGCCCTAGATAAAAGTGGAGGTTTCGACCAAAACTTATAGAAAGGGAAATTTCAAGGGATTATACCATAATTCACTTAAGATAGGGCATTTCCAAGAACGAAAATTTCCAAGAATGAAATACCAGATATGAAAATGGACCTTCCAAGGTATTATACCATGACCATAACAAAATTAATGGCTTTAATATACCTGCAATATATTATATTCTAATCAAAGGTAAGAAATTGATCCAACAACTATACTTCATTAGAAAAACCATAGACAAAGCTTTCTTTGTGATTCTCAAGGCTTTACAACAATCTGCATGTGTGCATAACCATAACAATACCACATTTATTTTAAAATGAGTAATTATCAATTTTTAACTTTATTCAACATATGAGTGATGGATTATCTCCTTATCTTGAGAAGTAGTTTATAGTATTAACAGGGCATGAGTGAATCAATGAATTCATAACATATCAGATAATTGAAATCACATGATATAACAAATTAACTAAGGAACTTCAATAAACTACGCATATTTATGTAATAAACTATGGATTTCATGAAGATAATAGCAAACACATATATCTGCATGTTCAACATAACCATGAAGGCATATAAAAAAATTATTCACCATGAACATATAGTAATATCAAAAAAATTCCATAGGTAGTGTTGATCCATACACTTACAGATCACATATCATACGTTTTCATCATCTATAGGAAAAATGAATACAAGTAAATTTACTTATCCTTTAAGCTTAAAATGGATGGCCACTAAAAGAGGGAATTCAACTTTCCACCCAATCATAGGCTAGCTACACTGCAATATTTCTTGTAGTTGACCACTCTCGAGCCAGATTCAAAGTTTGAGGGGTTATTTTTTCAAGGGAATTTCACACCTATATTAATTCAAACAAAAAAAAGAGGGATTCCAATGTCTAGGTGGTTTATCAACTACTCTCTAGCAGTAAGCACCACAATAGCTCTTGCCTTGAAATCATCATGTGACATATTTCTTCTTCATAAATAGAGTTGGGGCTCCCCAAGGCAACACACTAGGTATGATATACCCTTTGTTCAAAATTTCTTTCAACTATAGCTTTAGCTCCACTAGCTCTGGTGTACTCATGCGAAATGGGGATTTTGAAAATGGTACTAATCGTGGCAATAATTTGATAGAAAATTTGATTTCTCTCTTGGGTTGTAATCCTGATATTTCATCTAGAAACACATCACTAAATTTTCTTAACATTGGGTTCTCTTCCATTCTATTCCTACTATTTTATGATTCTCTAGTCACCTGGACTACATACAAATCACATCCCTTTCTCTTGCACCTTTTCACTTGCAACACTGATATTTTCCTAGTGGTGATTGGCATGGAAAATTTTAGGGGCTAATATTCGCAGGTGGGACAATTTTCCATGTTTTTTCCAAATAAAGGATTTTCCAATTCCCATTTCTTTTAAAAATTGATTCGCCCAAATTTTATAGTATAAAAATATTTTACCCTGAAAATCGCCAAAAAATGATATATACTAATATAAAATGATTACAAAACTAAATATTTTTACCAAAATAACATCAAAATTTTACAATTCACATATTGGGGCTACTAATATTCGCCAAGTTTTTAAACTTTAAGATAAATGTCCATCCTTAAAATTTCCCCTGGTGATTGGTTTCTTGATTCCTTACAATTTTATTTTTTCTCCTTTCTTGTTGATACATTCCGACAACTTGTTGTAGAAGTTTATTTTAGCTTTATGTGCCATTATACAGTCCATGTTGACTATCACATCACATGAGCCCAACAATAACATATTGAGATTATCTAATATGAACACACCACTTACCATTACTGGGCACAATTTCACCATGTATGATACTTACATTTTGGTTCCCATAGCTAACTGAACTAGCCACAAATTCTCATTTTTTCTCTTCTGCCAAGTGAACTTATCAATGAATTTCGGGTTGACATAGTTTAAATTAGAATCCAGGCCAATCAAAATTGAAACAGGTTGGTTAATGACCATACCTTCCATCTCAATCACTAAAGCTTGATGGTCAACCTACTTGTTTTCTAGTGTGACATAGATTCGTGGTAGGTTCTTAGCCACATCATTCACCATTACTGATTCTTGCACATTATACAATATTTAATCTTATTATTTCTTGATAATATTTCATAAGTGGGTTTATCCACATGTCCAACATTGTATGTTCCCTCTTTTGAACCCCTTAAATTCCTCTCTTACTGGCTTAGAGGACCAATCTCTACTGGTAGAATTCAATTTTTGTTGAAACTCACCCTTGGAAGGAGTGGTGATCTTCAGATTCCTTCCCCCTGACTAATGCCTTGAATATTTCTACACTTTTCCATTAAATTTGGGTCTACCTCTTGCTTTCTCATTAGTTCAGAACTTGGTTTTATGCTTGGATCGTTCATAGTAGTACTTAGCCTTACAAATGGTGTCTTATAATGTTTTTGGATCATCAAACTCACTTACAGTTTTTTAAGCCTATGGTAACCCATTGAGGTGCCCCTGAATCTTACTTTCTCATCCTTGATATATGACACTTACCTTAATATCTCAAAAAAAAAAATTAGTGTACTCATCAAATGTAAGTTTCCCTAGTTTATGTTCATGGAATTCTTTAACCTTGTTTTCAAAGTAACTCTCACATGGGTACTTCTCCTGGAAATATCTCTCAAATATTCTCTACAACCATTCTTTCACTCAAATTCCATTGAAATTTCCCTGCAAGTATTCCCACCATATATCAACCTTTCCTTTCAAAATTCAATGGCCACTCTAGCCTTCATGTTTTCAGAGTATTCATGCACTCTGAAGTATTTCTTCATTCCCAATAGACATTTTTCTACCTATTCAACCTTCTTGACCTCCCCATCAAACATAGGTGATTTTTCCTTCTTGAATTCCTCTGTATAAGTTTTTTTCTCATTCTTCCTCTGTTGGTGGTGTCTCTTAGTTACAACACTAGATAATTTTTCATGACTATCTATTCTTCTCTCTAGAGTGTTGAGTGGAGTTTCTCCTCTCATTTTATCTTCACATGTCTGTCTATGTCACTTCTTTGAATCATTGCCTTCTTCTCCATTAGCATCCAATCCATGCTTCCATAATCCTAATGGTCTCTACTTGTATTTGTGCCTACCAAAGTAGCTGGCACCCAACTCATGCTTTGTTGTCTTTGTAGATATGGTAGGCTCTAAAAAATCACTACATTTACTTCTGATTTCCACTCTTGATCTTTGAAAATATTCTAATTATGTTCCTTACAAATTCTCAACTCAACTCTTAAGCTCTTAAAGGTGTCCATCAAGTTAGGGGAGTCTTCCACCTTCCTCTTCCAAACTAAGTCTTATTCTTAATAATGATGGGATCTATCATTATTGTACTACACCAATATGTTGCTCATTCTTTGGTTTCCATGTTATACCTTGGTGTCTTCTTATGTGCTATCACATACATATGAATATTAATTAAATCAAACACAATTAGCATTTATCACGTTGATGTCTTTTCAATAAGCATCTAATGTGAAAGTGGTTTAAACATAAAATCTCAGGTGAGTATAAAAGTTAGAAAACATAATAACATATCGACAATTTGTTATGCCAATAGCCATGTGATTCTAAATAAAAAAGCATGTATATATATATATATATATATATATATATATATATATATATATATATATATATATATATATGAGTGTTGAAACTGACTCTAATACCAAACTATAACACTCCCTCACACCCCTTTGTGTTGTCTCGAGTTTTGGGAGGTGTTCCACTTGATTTAACCCGATCTCCAGGATCTACTATGAAGATGGTGTTGCAAAATTACTCTTATTCCAAATTCATTTAAAATTAAAACTAATACTACCATCACATTCAGATCATTGAGGGAATTATAGTGATATAAAATTTATCTCAATCTAACTCGTGAATTAAAAACTATGCCCATTTGAAGCTTGACCAATTAAAATGCACCACATCAGTAAGGGACCACCACATGTTACCCATGTGTGACCCATGCAGCTCCGCCATGTCACCTCGAATTTTCCCACTTCACTCATGGAATCTACATGACATCCACGTAGGTTTTACTTTTCCCTGACGAAATTTCTATGTCGACATGGTTTATGGGTCCCATAGGGACTAACCTCATCGTGTTTTATGAATAATGTTAATTATATCTTGTTCCAAGGGAGATATGGGTTACACATAGATATGGCTTATTGAAACACCCTCAAATACCTTTGAATTCTAGATCAAATGCAATTTTGATGGAAAATCTAGCCTCGGTCCCATTTGGGACTTCTCTTACATGCACAATACCTCCACCACTGGATATCTTACATATTGGATGTTTCAATCGATTATGGGAAATTCAACCTCATTCAAGTGTTTCTTCCCAAGTGGGGATCACACTGGATATTGGTCCTAAACTTATTTACCATGGAAATATGGACCATTTCACATCTATGTCTTTTTGAATGTGCACAAGCAATGACTATCCAGATGTCGATGTCATCAGATGCATCCACTAGCCTTATAGATATCTATCCCCCCCTGCATATCCAAATGCAACTAACATTGGATATTAGATAAATGTATATAGCCCGAATACAAGTTTCATCAAGGGGTCATCCAATCCCAAATACAAGTACAAGTTTCTACCAAAACTTACATGAAGTGAAATTTTAAGGGATTATACTAGAATTTCCTTAAGACAAGGCATTGCCCAAAATGCCAATTTATAGGAATGAAAACCCATATTTGAACATTTAAATTCCAAGGTATTATACCATGACCATAACATAAGTAATATCTCTAACATACCTTATATTAAATTCTGAGCAAAGGTAAGAAATAGATCCAATAAGTACACTTCATAGGAAAAAAACACTTACTAGGATTAATATCTAATGCTCAAGGATTTACAAAAATGTATAGGCATGCATAACCATAACATTCCCACATAGCCATTAAAATAAGTAACTATATTTTTTTAAATTTATTCATCTTATAATTCATGGATTATCTCCTTATCATATGAAGTAGTTTATAGTCTCAACAAGATAGTGAACCACCAAATTCATAACATGTCATAGAATTGAAATCACATGCTATAACAGATTAATTGAGGGACTTCAAGAAACCATGAATATTCATGAAAATAAATCTATCGTTCATGAAGATAATAAAAAGCACATAAATACACATGTTCAAAAAAACCATGAAGGCATATAAATAAAATCATTCACCACAGACATACAGTAGTCTCAACAAAATTTCGTAGGTAGTGTTGATCCATACACTTACATATCACATTTGAGACATTTGCACATCTATAGTACAACTGAATGTTGCACATTGTTTTATCATTGATGAAAACAAGTGACATTGATGTCAAAGGGCTTTCCTAAGGAAATAGTAGTATCATTCATGAATCAAAGGAATTAGTATGGTAGCTAGATCTTTTGCATGCTCTCATAAGGTGAAGTTAAAAGAAACATGAATTTTATTTATTTTTTCATAAGATTATGATGCACTAATAAGTTTATGGATATCATGATTGGATATTCCTTGTAAAGACCTTTCCAATGATATGTTAAACTTTGGAAAACTCCTCTTGGATAAGAAGTTATGGCCATTTGAAAATCAAGATTAGCCGAGGGTGTAAACTATAGGGAAAACCCCACTGACGCCAAATTTGTTAAATAGTGTGCATATTCTAGGCTGATCCATGGTTTAGTGGTTAATTCAATGACAGATCATGACCAAACTTACATGAGGTTTATTGTGTTAAAATTCATGCATCTTTATTATATAAAACAAATAAGATGTTTTCATGAATAATTTTAAAGGTAGATGATACCATAACCTACATGATGTTTAATCAAGGTCTCTAGCCTATCCCACAATGACAAATGGAAACTAGTGGTTGGATGATGTGGCAGTGACATGTCCCCCATACATAGTCTGTGATTATGTAGCAGCAAGGAGGATGTCATGGATTGTTTTGGTTGGATGAGGTGACTTCATCATGGCATGGGACCTCTAAGGACTATAATGTGGTAGGTCCAAATGGAAGCTTTAATTTGGTCATATGGTAAAAAATGAGTGACGTGTGGAACCCCTCTCCAGCTCCAACATGGAATTATGACATCATGATGATTTCATCATGTGGGCAACCATGGACCCCTAGGAAAAGGTCACATGGCATGGTAACATTGCCTAAGGAAAGAGGCTAAGAACTAATTTCAAGGCCACATGGTCATAGTCTCGTGGAAAGGTTAAGGGCCACCTACTTCGGGCGACATCATGTTTGAACATAGGTTATGTTGAACGTTGGTCGACCTTGAGGTTACCTCTAAGGTCAGGCCCTAAATCCACGGGGCCATGCCAATATATATATATATATATATCAGTGTTGAGACTCCAACCAAACACACATTAAAATCAATGAACTTTCCATGATCGAAACAAAGGTGAAAGTATGTAGTGGTGGCATGGTTAATTATTTATGTGACTAATGGAGTGTTTGACCCTTCACATGTATGTATACATTGTATTGGTGAATGGTTTTATGGAGGGGTCGATGCCCATTTTTGGTCTCAAGCAGATTAATTAAAATATGTGAAACAAGTCTCCATCGTAGGTCACAAAATCAATAGGTAAGTTAGTTGGTTATGTGGTATGGTTTGTTTAGTGCAGGTTGTGGGTTCAAGTTTGATCAAAATAGGTTAATATTTTTTTTATATAGGGTTTATTGGTGTTATATTTAACCATTCTATTAAACCGTTAGTCATTTTGTAGATCTTGTAAAGTGATATTTTGTATAATATACTTTGAATCTATGATTCTTTCAAATGATTAATTTTTATATCATTTTATATAGTTCTATATGGTTTTTGGAGGCTTATTGGCTCATTTTAAGACCAAACTGAATTCAAGAAGCATGATGATGAGGGTTCTGTGGTGAGAAATCCTAGAGGCATGAAATGTCTTGATGATGCATTTTTTATGATTAGAACCAATTTTATGTCTTTTGGAAGCTTATGAGAAAGTTTCAGTTGATGTTGGGTATATGACAATAATATGTTTTAAGAATGGTTTTATGTGACCAAATTGATGAATACGTTGGAATAGAGTATGGACAAGGTATGGCAGGTTGATGAAAGCATTGTAACAACATCAATAGGATCAATTCAAAGATTTATCTTGATTGAAGAGTGGGTGTATCTAGTTTTAAATATTATGAAAAGTGGTCCACAAGAAGTTGAAGAGGATGATGGGTGCCTCAATCAGGTTGAAGCATACAACAATTCAAATCTTCTAATTGCTAAGGTTGGTGCCTCGATCAGGTTGTAGCTTATAGTGAGTAGTTTATTACACATTTTCGAGGTTGGTGCCTCAATCCAGTTGTAGCCTACTGCAAGTATTTTCTTGCATATTTTGGTGGTGGGTGACTCCAACAGTTAAATGCCCATGAATCTATGTAATGAATTGAATAAGAAGAAAAGAAATTTGTGGTTTTCTCCCATAAGGTTTCCATGTAAAAACACGTGTCCTATTTTTTTGGTGTGATGTTTCTTCATGTATTCTTGATGTGATGATGGTTTCTTGATGCCTTTTTCTAATTATTGATATGATGTAAAAAATTATGATACATTGCAACATAATTTTTCATTGATAAAAAATCGTGAAATGATAAAATTTCCACCAGACTAATTCACGGGCCTCTCCTAGTATGACCTTTGGACTAAAAAATGGTATAAGAGTGGGTGCCTTCAGGTACAATTAACTATGTGAATATTTATTTCAAGAAAAAATGACCACGATAAAAGTAGCATGTAAGCCTCTTTTGTTTAATGGATCCAACTATGCTTTCTAGGAGATAAGGATGGAGACCTATCTCATTTCCTTGAGAGATGATATTTGGGTAATTGTAGAGTTTGAATATAAAGTTATTGATATTATTACAATAGATACAACTAGTAAGGCACTCTATATATCTAATGAATAATTTAAGCATGCCATTCTAAGTCGTTTATTAAATTCAGAATTTTTCAAAGTAATGTAGTGTAAGTCAATTCAAGATGTACAAAAATTTTTTAAAACTTATTATGAATGGGACAAAAAAGAAGAAGAAGCCATTCTATAATCTCTCAAGGCCCAATTCAAAAGTTTAATGATGGAATAAGATGATGATATTGCTTTTTATTTTCTTCCAGTAGACAAATTTTCAACTCCATTGCAAGTATTAGTGAAGAAGTCAAGGATGGTTCTATTATTCAAAAAATATTGAGATATCTTCCATCAAGATTCAATCCAAAATTATCATCCCTTGGAGAACTAATAGATGTAGACAAAATGACTATGGATGTACTTCATGGAACACTCTTAGCATATGAGCTAAGGATAAAGGAGGAACAATCAAGAATAAAGGAAGCAACATTCCAGGAATCCAAAGAAGAGAGAAACATGAAAATTAAGAAAAATATAACTCTGATGAAGAAGAAGCCAATTTTTTCTAAAATTTTAAGAGAGAAACTGACAAGTTCAAAGGTAAGCTCCCTTTTAAGTGCTTTTACTATGGAAGGATAGGACATTATGCTTCCAAATGTCCTTATTCTAAGATTATTAATGATAGTATTGCTAAACCAAGATTAAAGCGTAGTAAGCATCAAAAGAAGAAGTAAACCAATGAGAAAAAGGGTTTGTATTCAAAAGGAGAAAGTGATTATGAAATAAATGGAACTATGATTGATGATAAAAGAGGTGAAATATTGTTCATCATAGAAACATAAGAACATGAAGTAGAAATAGACTATGGAGGAGAAATCAAAAGTGTATTGAAGGAAATAAGGACCATTAGAAAAAGGGGAGGTTAATTAGTGCAACAAATCCAAGAAAAATATTTGAATGAGGATACCATTCTTGTTCTCAATATTGACATATAAGAAGATAAAAGGATAAAGGAATTTTGTCAAAACAAGAAGACAAGAAAGACAAACTTTGTGAAATATTAGAAGAATTTTTTCTTTTGAGATAAGAATTTGAGTAGCTCAAACACAACTTAAAGCTTCATAAAGGGACTGCATGTCTAGATCACATTCTCAACATGCAAAGGTCTCTCACTCTCATTAAAACAAGTCTTGGTTATTAGGTATATTGTGAGACATCTAAAAATAAAGGTATTCCAAACAAATCAAATGAAGGTCATCCCAAAAAGCTTGGTAATACATTCATTGCATACAACAACAACACTCTTTAAGATCCTAAGAAAATGAAAAATCAACCCAATAATTCTCAAGATGATGCTAGAAAAAAAAAAAGGTACATTCAGTTCACAAAAGGAAAGGAACCATAATGAAAGAAGGGAAGTCCCCATAAAAGAGAATATTCATAAAGGATACCAAAATAGCAATGAATCAGGTGTTGGAAATCAACAAACAAATGAGGCTCCTCCAAGGAACAATTTTAGAAGATCAAAATCACCCTATACCTAAAGGTGTCAAAATAAGTTCTTTGGTTATTGTTTTTAATGTACAAAATTTGGGCACAAAGCACAATATTGTGGTACCTATGATATAATTAGATATAGAGGATATGATCAAGTACCTAGATTTAGGCATACATATTAAATTAGAAGAACACGTAGTCCATTTTTGCAAATATTGAAGCCCAATGTTTTGTATTATATATGCCACAATGAAGGGAACACAACACATGATTGCAGAGACAAAAGAGAATCACTTACCTTTAATATAAGGAGCACCACTATGAGATGTAGGATGTGATAGGAAGAAATAAGGAACTTTCTTAGGGGGAGACTCTATTAGGTCCATATGAAAGAATTCAAGTCTAAGCATCAAAAGACAAAGAAAGCAAATGAGAAGAGACTCTATCGGATCCATAGGAAGCATTGATCTCAGGGGGAGACTCTATAAGGTCCATAGGAAATTTCAGGAACAATTGATGAGCATTGATAGGTGGAAGCATTAATATTAGGGGGAGATTCTATCAGGTCCAAAGGAAAGTTCAGGAAAAATTGATCATTATTGGAGGGAACTTACAGATAAAGTAAGCATGGTATCAAGTGGATACTTCATCAAATATATAGGGAATTTTAGCAATAACTAGAGAATGTGGGAATTGATATATGTGGAAGGTATCTATAGATAAAGGAAAATAACCTCAGGGAGACTCTACTTATGACATGACCAGTTTCACACATAATAATCGAAGCATTGGTAGACAACCATGTCCCTTTTCCATTAATGTCAAAGGGGGAGAGAATGCAGACATTGCTATAGAAATTAAAAAAAAATGACCAGGAAGAGTAGGAGATACTGACATATATTGAGTAGGAAATTGATGGAGAGAATGCAAAAATTGAAAGATGAAAGGAAAGAAAGAATAAGGAATTTTCATTGTTAGACAAGGGGATTCCTCGTCACTTTGTTAGGGGGATTTTGATGCATGCCAAAGAGATCTTAGCCTATTTCCATCAATGACCATCAATGTCTAATTTTGTTTCCATCAATGAAAAAGGGGGATATTATTGCACATTGTGTTGTCATTGATGTCAAAGGATTTTCCTAAGGAAGCAGTAGTATCATTCATGAATCAAAGGAAGAAATATATAAGTTAAATATATTGTATACTCTCATAAGGTGAAGTTAAAATAAGTGTGCAATTTATTTATTTTTTCACAAGGTTATGATTCCATAATGATTTTATGGATAACATGATTAGATAGTCCTTGTCGAGACCTATTGAAAATATATATTACACTCCGAAAAAATCCCCTTGGATGAGAATTTATGGCCATTTGAAAATCAACAATAGTTGAGAGCATAAAATATAGGGAAAAAGGCACTAACACCAAATCCATTAAATATTGTGCATCTTCTAAGAAAATCCATTGTTCAGTTATTAAGTCAATGACAGATCGTGGCAAAATTTGCATGAGGTTTAACACATTAAATGTGGAACATATTTCTCATATCAAATGGATATGATGTTTGATGAAGGATCTGAAATGATAGATGACTTACAACATGTGATGTAATGTCCCAAATGGAGAAATTTTTGCAATGCCAGGAATATCTTGAGATATTCCTATTTTCAAACTCTGGGAGTATTAACAATCAACACTGAACTATTTCAGAGATTGACTGCAGGGGAATTTACTGGATATGTCATCTTCATAAAGAAGAATGCGATCCAGAGGCTACCTGGCCCACTAGCAGACTCTTCTAATAGAACTTGTCGAAGGCTAATAATTCCCTTCAAGGAATTTCTGCAACAGTTATCCATGAGGACGCTGTATAAGGAAGCCATTGTGAAAATAAGGCAATCCAATGCTGGGATGCCTTAGAATATGTTTGGTAAAAAATCCCTGCAGAAGATAAGCTCAAAGAAATAACCCTAAGGGGGTTATTCAGATCTCCCATCAACATGTATACCAAAACAATGCTCAATAAGGGAATCTTCAACAGCATTAAAAATTCAATATGTAACAGTAGTGAAATGGTGCACCATATAATGCAAGAAGAGTAAAAATCTGATATAGAATGTGTAGAAGAAAATATTATATAAAATCCTTGAGGAAAATACCTCTCAAGGTGAGTGAAAATCAGCCTCAAAGGAAGATATACTTGCAATGAAGGGAGTACACTGCTACATGATCTAGCTACTATACAACTGTGCAATCCATAGGGGAAAATGACTGAAATATGATATACAATGATGATATAGCATTACAAGCTCAAATAAATATGGGGGAGCAAGATCTCAACCCAAGAAAACATTATTACAACAATCCTACAAGGGATTGGCCAAAATACATGAAATAGGGAAAATTCCAGAGTTGCAGTGTAGCTGCTGCAACTCAATAATAATACAAGAATGGAGAAGGAAGTAAATGCTACAATAAACCATAATACCTCCTCCAATGATCTCAAAAATGAAGGGGCTGATCCCCTCACAGAAGATTGCAGTCTCTAGTGCATGAAATGATCTCCTCCTGCAAACCCTCTCAGATAATAATGCTATAGGAGAAAGGGACTGTGATGGGCATGAGAAGAAATAATGGCCCAGTTCCAAGATCTGCAATAAAAATCTCTGGGATCTCCTTTGCTGATCTCATAGTGAAAGGGATGGCTCCTCCTCTACAGAACAACTCCGGAAGTGTGATGATGAAGGTCCCTCACTGTAGTACTAGCACCTCCAGTGTCCTCTTGCTACAAGAATAACGCAGTAGCTGTAAATGATTGCTTTGGACTCAAGCCATGATGTGAGGAAGATGAAGAAAAATCTCTCCATGGCCTCCCACGGAAGATAAGGTCATTCCTAAACAAGAATCCCTCTTGTGCTAAGCAGCACAAAGTTGAAGAGAGCTTCAACCTCCAAATTCTGTCTCCAAAGAGTTATCTCCACAATGGCTCTCCTTCATATTTTATGCAAAGAATGCATGAACCCCACTCACATTAGGATTTCTCTCATTTCAAATTTCCCTCCACTCCAACTACGCAATATTCTTGCGCAAGCTTCCCCTCTTAGGGTACGTTGTTGACTTTGGTCAACCATGGTCTAGTTCACTTGCTTTTGGCCCTTTTCACACTTGGGGCTGCTATCTTAAGCCACTTAAGTGAATTTTTGCACCTTAGGAGTGTTTATTAAATTGCTACATGGGTTCCCTCACCCATTTTATTCCTTTTATTGAAATAAAAGAAAAATTAATGTTCCAAATACTTTATTGCAAAATTTGGAACATTACATGTGACAATATTTAACCGAGGTCACTAGCCTATCCTGTAGTGACATGTGACACCTAGTTGTTGGATGATCTGGCAGTGATGTGCTCCCCCTACATAGTCAACCATGATATAGTAGCAAATATGGAATGATACATTTTGGTTAGATGAGGTGACATTAACAAGATGACGTGGCACATCTAGGGATTGCCACATGACAGGTCCAAATGGTAGATTTTATTTGGTGTAATGGTAAAAAATGAGTGACACATGGCACCCCATTAGGATTCCATATGGAATGATGAAATCATGATTATGTAATCATGTGAGAGACCACAGACCCCTAGGAGAGGGTCACATGGCATGGTCACATTGCCTAAGGAAAGGGGATAAACACTAGTTTCAAAGTCACAAGGTCACACTCTCATGGAAAGGTTAAGCCCCAAAATTTGGGTTACATTGTGTTCAAATAGAGTTTATGTTGATCACTGGTCAACTCCATGGTCATCCCTAGAATATCTGGGACAATACCAATACATATATCAACGTCAGAATCCAACCAAACACACATTAATATCAACAGACATTTTGTGAACGAACAAAAGTTGAAGGTCTGTAGTGATGACATGATTACTTAGTTACGTGACTCATGGAGGGTTCGAACCTTCAAAATATATAAATTTCTTGTAGATTCAAACTGTTAATTGTAATTTTCTAAAACAATGGAATTGAATCTACTCTACCAATTATGAAAAACGATTAAAAATATCATGAAATCAAGGAGCATACAGGAGAAATAATTAAATCAACACATTACAAAATGATTTCCCATGGAAAGCCACAACTAGAAGACCCACTATCTGTATATTCCATTATTCAAAAAATATGAGAATATTACAGCTCTTTTCTCATGCATGATCAACCTCTGCACTATCTCTATCTCTTTCATTGCTTCCTTGACAAGCCTAGGCCAATACTTAACCAAATTTTGTCTTGCCCAAGTCCCTATTTCCTTGTGATATTTCCTTTGGAATTAGCCCCTTATTAATTAGGGAAATCCCCATCCAATACCATGCAATCCATCATAGGACTTCCTCTAGCTACATCCACCACCTATACAATTTGGATGATTACACAACTGATAGTACACTACCCTTGAAATCCAATCTCAATTGGGTAACTCTCATATCACACATTCATGAGTTATTTATGGTTGATTTATCTGTGAATTGGTTGATCACCGAGTGTGGTTCAAGTTCCACTTCCACACTTTGACCTTCCACTAGTTCCTCCAACAATTGGAACCAGTTAAACTGACTTTAACTCATATAAATTGAATTAATTAATTACAACTCAAAATAAACTCAACTAGGGATCCTAAAAAATAGGAACCACTCTACATGACTCAATTTAGACCCTCAAATTGAGTTAATTTAACCATCTAAGTCAAACTAACTTAGTTAACTCATACAAGTTGTCATTAGATGTGGAATTACAATTATATTCTAATTTAATTCAAGGGAAAATTAAATTAGAATATTTCTTGGTGTCATTTTCAACACTCCCTCTCAACAAGAGAGGAACTATCATATACCTTGATCCTACCTCTATGGAACTCGAATTTTCCTCTTGAAAGTGCCTTCATCAAGATGTATACATCATGTTCCTCTGTAGGAATGTAATTTAGAAACATGATCCACCTCTACACATAATATATGAGATAGTGGTACCGAATTTCGATATGCTTGAACCTATCATGAAAAATTGGATTCACCAAGAGTTTGATACAACTCTGGTTGTCACAGTAAACCACCGTAGGATCCATATGTTGACCAAATATCCCAACAAGTATCTTCCTTATCCAGATAGCCTCAGAAGCTGCTTGACTAGAAACCATGTACCCTGCTTATGTTGAACTGAGTGAAACTAATATTTTCTTCCTGTTGTACCAATAAATTGGTGCTAACTCAATATTAAAGATCCCTCCTAATGTGCTCTTCTTGTCTGATGGAGTCCATTCCCAATCTGTATCTATGAAGCCTTGCAACTTCATTCCCTCTATCTATATGTACCAAAGACCAAACTGAGTGGTTCCTCTATGGTATCAAAATACATGTTTGGGTTCCTTCCAATATATTTTGGTTGGATTAACCATTCCTTGACTATTTTTTTTTAATTTCATAACACATGTTCGATCGTGTGTTCACCAAGTACATAAGTGAACTGTTACACATCATTTTGTCACCATGACATTTGACTGTTCATATGGGTCTATTACCATCCATATCATGTTCCCTTAGAGGTCAAAAACACTGATGTTCCTGAATCAAGTCTTGGAAATTGGAGAAAAGCTCTGCAAAACCCCTAAAAGTCTGCATGCGTGGTTTTACTAGCCTTTCCCTGCGCATGCACTGATGATACTTCCATTAGCCGCGATGACCGCCACACTGTTTTCCACTAAAACCTGTGCACCCCCGTGAAAAGAAATTAAAAAGAAAAAGTAACTTCTAGAAGCCTAGTTGGTCGAATATTATCCCAACTGGAAGCCTCTAGAGTCGCGCCAGTTCAAGATTTATCCCTCCACTCATGGAGCTTATCCCTTGGTCCAAGGAACTCAAATCCCTTCATGAGAGGAATCCATCCCCCTCTTTATGGAACTGAAACTACCTCAATCTCCCTATAAATTGAGCTCAAGTTTCAGTTTCAGGGATTAGAAGGGGAAGGTAGATTATGAATGATAGAAACAGATCTATATAGTTTCTAAGCTGAAGAGAGTACATAGAGTGCATATTTTCTATACTAGTGAGTTGTTGTTGCCACAACGAAGATAACAACATTGTGCCTATGAATTCATGCTGGTTATTTTAGAGAGGAAGGCTTATCAAACTAAAGGAGAATGATTGCTCGGACCCCGGGAGGAATTTGTACAACATCAAGGCACCTGATTGTAAGATTTCTCTTTCTAATTTATGATAATACATATGGATCTCTTTTTCTCATTGTCTTGTTCTGTATTCATGGGAATAATGTCAATACTTAGATTCCTTGATCACTAAGTTGGATTATTAATTTTTTATTATTATATATTGAAAATGCTTTGATTATTTGTCTTGTCTTTGATTGTAGGTTCTACTCATCATTGGAGAAGTACTTTGGAGCGACGGGGCAAAGGGCTACATAAGATGTTTGGAATTCAAGGTAGGAGAATGTACTCTCTAATTTACTATTATAATAATCTTAAAATACAAATAATCTAGAGAAATAGGTATTCAAATGGATCTTTGTTTCTAGTTACTCACTGGGGTACTAGGGAGATTGCTCTTGTCTGCAAGAGGAATTAATCCTCGTAACAATTTGGTGACTCCACTAGGGAAATTGTGAGTTTAGTTTTCTTTGTTTATATTTAGTTTTAAATCCTAGTTTTCTGATTTGACTTCTCTGAGTGTGGTTGGGTAGATAAATTTTTAGAATCTCTGAAATAGAAAACTCAATTTTTATTTTTTCCAACTTTTTCCTTGCCTACGTGGTTTTCTTTGGAAGACAGAGTGATAACCTGCGTGACTTGTTATTTCAATTCAGTGCATATGCATACTGTTATCAATTGATAAGTTGCGCACCCCCTAGAAAATTTTGAAAAAAAATTAAATTTCTCTCTTTTAGAGGCAGATAACCAAATTCTTGAAGTTTTCCCTGGCCTATTCTAGTTGTCAAATCCTATGTGAGAACTCCTTTTCAGCAATTTTGAGTCTTGTGTGGATTATCATCTTGTTTGCATTTTACAAGTTAGGGTTTTCCTTGGTTTACTGCTGCTCTCTATGGAATATACCTTCGTTTGCCTTAACTTACTGGTTTTATGATTTTGTATTCTTGAGACATCAGGATTATTCCCAACCTTAATTTTATGAATATTTTTTCTTTATTCATTTTGCAAACTAGAAAAATTTCTAGATCACTGAAGCCTGATTTAGCACCATGCACTCTTTCATGATTTCATTTTTGTTGAAGCCTGACTTAGCACCAAACACTCTTTCGTGATTTAATTTCTGCTGAGATAAGTAGAAATTTCTTAGTCTGATAACAACTAAGTGAAATCATGAGCAAAACATTCATAGGTATCCTAATTAGGATTCAAAATTAGAATTTTGATTTGATCTTGAAATTTATACTTTTTAGGGTTTTTTAGGAAATGCTTTCTTTTGGGAATTGATTAATTGTTGAAATTGTAGTTTTTGACTTGTTTGTCAATGGAATTTTATGCGAAAAGAGAAATTGATCATATTTAGAAATTTAGTTCTTAATGCAATTGTCTTCTTTTCAGAAAGGATTTTGTTTATGAATAAGGAAGTTTGTGTTTTAAATTCAATAAATCTCTCAAATTTCTCCTAAATAGAATTCATTGAAAAGAAAGAGTTGCAATTGTCAAATAGATGCATTTAGAGTATTTTGCGTCGGGTCATAACATCATCAAAGTTTCAAATCCATACCCTTTGTGTTAAATTGTAGCTAAATCAATACAACACCTAATAAAATAAATCTAGACATATTTACATTTTCTAGGGCTCATTCCACCAATATAGCTTAGGCTAGTGTTTTGGAATAGGTTGTAATAAACGTTCCAAAGCAGTTAAAACAAACAAGTAGAATCTTGCGGTAGGGAAATCCAATTTTTGCATTTTTACTCTGGGAAGATCTTCTTAAAAGAGTCAAGCACCAGATCATGTCGGACCCAGTGAGGTAATCATACCTATCTCATTGGCGAATATAGAAGATGTGCACGTAATACAAATGGAAAACCTCGTATTAACCATTGTCAAGGAGCCTAGGGTCACTTGTTGGCAAACCTCGGATTTACCATGTTGAGGAGCCTTCAAGGGGATTGAGCTTGATACTCTTCCCTTATGTGTATATCGGATCATAGATTGTTCCCCTAGGTGCATTTGTCTTCGTTGGTGACCTTAGTGGCCATAATATTTAGGATTTTTCCCAAGGTGATGGTGGAGGGAAGCTCCCACTGTACCTAGAATAAACCTCGAATAGACTCACTTTGACTTTCCAGAGGGTACTCTTCACTTCGAGATGGCATAATTGGAGGGACTTGCACCAGACTGTTTCATTAAGCAGGTTTTCGGGGTGACTATTCCAACTGCCAAGCTTTTCACATTAACTTCTACGACGTTGGATTTCATCACCAACTAGTGTTTTTAGTGTGGAACCATACTGTTTGTGCGTGGTTTGTCTCTTAGATTATGTAGGTGTGTGTTCAAATTGCTTGTTTTCTTAGCGACCTTAGGTGTTTTTTGTTGATTTTTTTTATTTCGTATGTTAAACATTAACCGTGGTTGAATTATCGAGACACTCCTATAGAATGTAGGGGAAGCCCCATGAGTATACACTGAGTCAATTGGAAAAGCTTAAATCTGAAAGAGGTCAAGAATCAGGAACCAGGTCTACTGAACAAGTAGAAACATCTGTAATAATACATCCTGATTACAAAGTAAATTAACCTCAGATAGTAGGAAGAAATCAAGAACAACCAGAAATTTCGGAACTAATCACAGTTGAATCTGCTACCGGTGAGTTATCAGATACTCAACTTATTGAACTTGAAATATCTGAACCTGAATCTGAATCTACTTCGTCTGAGTCAGCTTTGGAGTTCATAGCCCGAACTCCTGGTCGTCCTCGTTCACCTTGAGTGAAGCTTCACATTACTGAGAATCTTCCTCCTAGCCTGATTAGTACCAAAGAGATTACTAACACAAAAGAAGAAATCACAATTTCTTCGCATCAAGAATCTTTAGATATAAGGTATACTGAACCGATTTACACTTACAATCCTTTTAAACTGGACCCTTGGTATCAAAAATTTACCAAATTTCTACATAGCACTGGTCTCAATTATTCACCACGTTGCATTCCTTTTTACTCTATACCCATAGGTGGTTACATGTCTTCTTTAAGCATGTGAAGTGAGTCATCCATGTTTTCTTCGTCGCTAGGAACGTTTTTGTATGGTGGTCCATCAGTTCCTGTTGGATACCAGTGGCTCTCTAGTACTTTCTCAGGAGCATCTCCTTCCTCTGAAAATATTACTCAATTAACTGGTCTTAATAAATCTAATACTGAAAATTTGAAAATGGAACAATTCTATATGATGTCTGGAAAAATTCCTTCAACTGATTCTCAAGTTGGAAATTTACTGCCTGGGAGGAAGTATACTCCTCAAGGACAGTCTCTTCAAGGGAAATACCCTATTTCAGGGCCATAGCCTATTCAAGGACAACAACCTCCTCAAGGGCAGTAGTTTTATCAAGAGAAACCATCCTTTCAAGGAGGTCAACCTTTTACTGGAACTTATTTGGAAAATTATTAAACTTATGTTCCAATACCTCAAACTAGTTATGGTCAACCTTACGCACTGCAACCATTAATGGGAGCTCCTTACTCAAGAATTAATACCACGTGGAACCCATTGTTGAGTCAACAAAAATTGCAATCTACTGTACAAGTACCTTATAATCAACCCGGTCAGCCAACCGGACAATTTGGTTATACCCAAGTCTAACCACCTGTTCAGCCCGCACTTCAAATTACCCATCAGGTGTATGTACCTAGTAGTCAACAAGCTGGTCCGAGTACTCCAAGAACTCCTGTCTAATATGCTGTGCAAAATTATGTTCAACAACCAAGTACACCTATCCCTGGAGTTTCTCAAGTCCCTATTGCTACAACCCTTCAAACAACTCCATCAACTATTACACAAGCAATCCCTCAAGTCACTGCTCATCAAACTGGACCTGCCATTCAGTATACTATTCAAACCTCTATAGGAAAACCTGGTGCAACTACTATTCAAACAATCCAACCTTTTGTAGGTCAGTTTTTGAATCAACAGTTTCAAGGGAAATTTCAATATGGACCAATAGGAAAAAATCCACTCTACCAAGGTCAACCATACCCTGGTTATACATATCAAATACAAGATCAACCTTAGTTTGGTATGGCTAACCCTGGATACCCCAGAGTTATTCCAATCCCATCTGCTCAGGCTATTCCAGGGTACCCTAGATATCCTCCTTTGGGTATTAATATTGTTCCTCAAGGTTATCAACTTGCTCAACATGACCCTAACTGCCAGTTACCATTCATTGCAACTTTAGACTTACCAAATATGTCGCGCCTCACAAATGATCCAATTTATTATCTTCCGTTCTGGCTAGCAATGAAAAATAAGTTTCCTAGTGATATACCTAAGTTTGAAGGAAAATCAGGAGAAGACCCCTCAAATCATGTGATGACTTATCATCTTTGGTGTACATCCAACTCCTTAATCGATGATTCCATTTGATTGAGACTTTTCAAAGAACGCTGATAATACTGTTGCTGATGGAATAGGTAACTGCACTGGTACCTACTTTTTGACGTAGCAAGAAAAACACCTGATTTTGAAAAGTGGTGATGCAGAATCATTTTTTTTAGCATGTTTTTGGCACTTTAATTTTTATTTATTTATTTATTATTTTTTCATTTTTTCTTTGATGCTTTTTTATACCGATTTTGAATAGTGGTGGCATATCATCACCAACGTTTTTTTAGTGGATTGATTTTGACACTATACATTTTCTAATGTTTTCTTCTTCCATGAGATGTTTATTTTTAAGTGCATTTATGTACTTGTGTTTTAAAAAGAAAAAAATATTTTTTTTTAAAATAAAAATTTGTAATGATATCTTCATTTTTTCACTTAGATAAAAAATGAAAAAAGGGTCAATATTATAAAGTTTATATTTTCTACAAGTTTATGTATTGCTAATTATTTTTTCAATGCACATCAAATAATTGTCGCTAAAAAACCAATATTTTGAACGATATGACAAAAAAATACAAATTTTCAATATAAATAGAATGCAAAAAATACACTTTTAGAGACTTTTTGTTTAAAAAAAAATGTTAAATAAACTAGTTTTTTGGGAAAATCTTAACAAAAAAACTTAAGAAAATAGCATTTTTATTGAATTTTATGTCAAAAAATAATAATAATCACATGTTTTTTGCAAAAACTAAGGATTCTTCTCATAAAATATCAAAGTCTAAACATTACAAATAAAACTGATTAATAGATCTAAAAAATGAGCTTTGTTTGCAAGCATAACTTAAATATCATCAACAATATCAACTAATACATGTTCAACATCATCTAGAACATCATTGATGGCTTCTTCCACAACATTTTCTGCTTCATTTTGGTCATTGTTATCTTCTAATGGATTTTTCATGTATGCAAATCTTCCAAAGTGTCCCTTTCCAATCATTCCATATAATGGTGGTTGAGGTTCCTTTGCTTTTTTGGCCACACATGATTCATTAAAATCCCCTTTTATCAAACCAACTTCTTGCTTCGCATCTGGAAGAAATTCAAGAGCGTTAATTATTTGTTGAATAAATTTTCATTGCACTGGGTCTTTCTCAATGGCAATGCAATTTCTTCCTTTTGGTAGGCAACATGCTAGTGTTGTACCTAATCATCAAGCACAAAAGAAATAAGTAAGAAAATTAGCATAAAGACATAAAAAGTAAAAAATAAAATATTTAAATTTAAATTTGTATAATAAAACTTACCTGAACCTGAGAATAAATCCAAACCCTAATCTCCTTCATTTGAACATAGATCTATAATATAGTTAATCAATGCTTGCGGTTTTTTATAAATGTTAACTATATCTCCTTTTGCATCTTTATCCTCATATGTTAGTTTTCTTACAACTGCATCATGAACCAATACTTGACTATGAATCTTCCCATCTACTCGATTCATAAGAATATGCTTATAGCTATCCTCTTTTGTCCAACATTCAACATGGATGAACTCACAATCATTTATAATAGGCTGATCTTCGGAAGAAACAATATTTGACTTATGCCTGTAACATAACATAGTAAAAGTTTAATTAAATTTTACATGAATAAATTTTTTTAGGAGTAATCAAACATACAATTTCAAAGTCTTACCATGTAAGTTGCATCCTTGAGTTTGCTTTACCCTTGAAGCTTGTTAATAACATTGGAAACTGTGTGTCTGAATGAAATGTCACAAATCACCAAAGTGGTGATGTTGTCACTTCTTGAAAACCCGTAACCACTTTACTAAAAGCTTGATAAGTATATGGTTCTATATCATATTCAATGTCTGGGAAATTGAAACCATGAGGAATATCTACAATAACTAGGCCATATTCCCTTTTAGGTATTAGTGATGCAATGTCTTCACAGTCACCTTGTATTATTTGATATTGGACATTGTCGAGCCCATTCCAAATATAATGATTAAGAGTAGGATCTAGTTCAACATTCATAAGACGCTTCCTTCTCATGTTCTCCATCTTAATTTTTTCAATAAAGCTTTTGAAAGTATCTGGTACTCCATTTCCATCCTTCTTCGACATATTTAATGACATATATATATATATATATATGTGTGTGTGTATAAGTAATAAAATAAAAATAGTTAAAATATGAATAAAATAAATTTATAAATCAACATACCTTATTGAATGCAATATAAAACTCTTTTAGTGTTGATGTAGAACTTGCTTCTGAGTAGTTGCGTACAACATCATCCCAACTATCTTCATTCAACATTTTAACCATGTGTTCTTGTATTTTCATAAAAAATTTCTGACTGAATAAATCAAGTTAAAAGCGTTAATATATTGACATGTATAACAAATTCTACCAACATCATTATGTTTTATTTAAAAGAAAATTATAATGAAAGAAAAATAAGAAATAATTCAAGAAAATTACTTTTGAAATTCTGCACACATTTCTTCCATTGATAATTCACCCAACTTCACACGGGCTAATACTGATTTGACTAATTTATCATCCTTCACACCTTGCATTGTTCTCTAAGGTGTAATAGTCATATCCTCTGGAAGCTGCTTCATTTCAGGACCCCCCTTACTGTTGGTACATATTATGGATTTACTCTTTCTAACCTTCTGATTTTTTATGGAAATATTCTCCCACCGATCAAAAATCTCATCAATCAAATCCCATACCTCCCCAGTTCTAAATACCAACTGAAAAATGTTATCTGTGCCTTTGAAGAAATTTGTATTCAATTTTCCATCTTTTGATTTTTTTCATCAATTTGATAACCTGTTTCCATTAAACATTCCTTTCGAAATGCTACACTAACTTGTGTCTTATCCCCACCACATTTTTCTATGAATTCATTATGAATAAATCTGACCCTTTGGATGAAATTCATTTTCATTATGTACTCATTATCTGCATTATGATCCCATGCCAATAACTTTGATTCTATTTCTGTTAAGCCAACGTAAATGATGCATTCCACTGTTTGAAAAAGATAGTTATTGGGATATTCCTCAATCAACTGTCTTTTAGCCTCTACCGAATGGTTCCCTCCAATTACATAATATTTATAATCAAAACATTTTGTCTTGTCAAATCACTGTTTGTTGGGAACCTGACGTGGATCGACAAGAACCACGTAATCCACCACATGCGCATATGGATTAAATCTGAATAATGTTTTCAGATTATGTACATGTAGGTGATGGGCCTTTCTAATTTGATATTGTGATTGTCCTTCATGTGGCCTATAAAATTGGCTGACATTAAGCTCAAATGTTTGGCCACCAAGAATTAATTTATTCTTCCTCAACTCATGTCGAATAGCATTTTGTTTTATTTTAATAATGCCATCCTTTAACTCAACACCTGGTGTTATGATTTCTCTGCTTCCATTAGAGCTTTCAGTTTGTTCTTCACTGCTGCTTATGACTTTTACAGATTGACCAATATTTTATTTCCTATTCTTATTGGTTAACATATGAGTTATTTTATAAACAAGCTCTTCATCATTAGGTAAAATAGAGACATCTTTGGCCATTTTTCTTTTTGGTGTCTGATTTGTTTTCTCCTTTTGCACAACAGTTCTAATCTCCTCATCACTAATTCTATCATAATTTTCAGTTTCATGTTTCACATATTCAAAAGTAACATGTTTAGGTTTACTAGATTGACCCACCTTAGTGACTCTTGGTTGATCCCCTCTTTGTACTATTGCAATGTCACGAGCTATTGATCTTTGCTTCAATCTCCTTTCCTCTACTTTGTCTATGTGGAAAGTGCTGATCACATTCATAACATGTGGCTCCATATAATAAATACCTTCAAAAATGTTTGAAAGACTCAGAACAAAATCATATGAAACAAAATAAAACATATCAATGATCAATAATTTATAAAAAATTGAATGATTCTTACAATAATACATAGTGGAAATAAAAATAAGCATACTTACAATGTTATTTGCAATGTTGCTTGAGATTTCTTCAAAAAACTTTGTAGATATTTCATTTATGTCATACTTGACCTTTGATAGACGATATCTAACCTTGTCACGTTTATTAGCCTTCCTTGCAAGAACATAAATAGTGTTTGTATTCGGGACCATACATATGTCTCGTACTCTGCCCATCACATCATATGGTTCATTTAAGTCAATCATACCACAAACCAAATAGATATGTATATCAGCCTCCATTTCACTGTCTTCAAGATACCATGAGAAATTAGTTTTATCTATTTCCTCGACGTTCTTCCAATCAGAAATGAGCTTTAATGAACCTGGTGGGCCACTTGCTTGAATTTTATTAGTGTGTGCAATAATGTTCTTATTGCGTCCAACAGTATCCATAGTGCGCCCAGCTGCAACTTTAGATTTGGGATTTGTATCCATTGTGTGTCGAGCTGTAACTTTAGATTTGGGAGTTGCTGCCCTAGGTGCAGAAACATTCACATAAATCTTTTTTGATGCCATTTTCCTCATAAAAAGAAATATATATATGAGTTAATGAGAAAACAGTTAATCAATTTTTTTTTTAAATTTGCCAATATAAATTTAAATTTGCCAAAAATAATGTCTATAAAATAAATTAAAAAAACAAAATTTCTTTGTAACTAAATAAATTGAAAATAAACCAATAAATTTAACTATATAAATGATTCATTTAAAAACAAAATATTAAATATCATATTTAAATATATGTATATATATCTATATAATAATTTTAGAATACATTTTATAAAAAAATGAAAATTTGTTTTAAATTGTATAAATAATTAAAAAAAAATAAAAAAAAAATTGAAACTTAAGTTTTTATTTAATATTAAAAAAAAAAAAACACAACAAAAACATTTACTAGGTTAAAATTAATATTTGTTTTTCTTAAGCTAAAGAATTTATTAAAAAAAATGAATGTTTACTTTTTGTTTTAATTTAAATTGCATTGTTTTATTAAATATACATTTAATCAATTATATATTAAAATTTTAAATATAATGAATATAATTAAAACACATATTTTAAATTTTAAATTTAAATTTAAAACTTGTTTTATTTTATTTTAAAATATTGAAATATACATTATTTATTAAATTTTAAAAATTTTAAATGATGATGATGATGATGATGGTTGACATCCACTAAGACCAATCTTTGGTCTATCGGACCTAAAGAAAAGAGTTATTTAGTTTGATTTAAAATTTTATTCCTATGCTCAAAAAGCTTGGAGAGAAGCCTCCCGAGTTCACTATAATTTTGACATCTTAAAAGGCTAGGAAGGTCAGTATTGCAACAAAGATTATGACATTTAGCTCTAATGTGGTTGTACGTGGGGTACTCTAAGAGGAAGTGATTTTCATCCTCGATGTTCATATTCTCACAGAGATGGCAGATCCTTTCCATCCATGGTGTTTTAGGAACTGTCCAATGACCTGTTTCACTATGGAGCTCATGAGAGTTCATTCTAATCTTGGCTATATTAATTTTCTTCTTTGAGCTAGTTAAAACAGATAGATGCTTTTGATCTTCTAGGGTGGGGTTGATGACCTCCTTATAATATCTTAATTTTCTTTTAGCTGCTAGATCTTTCTCACACCACATTTTTTCTTTGAACTTAGAAGTAACAATTTTTTTAATGTTATTAATGTTTTGCAATGCAACATTCTTGTCGATCTTCCAATGGTTTAACTAGGCCTTGGTGTCTTTATACCAACCTCTTTTAAGCCTTAGGTGGTTTTGGCTGGAATTTAAAACTAGCTTAGGAAGTCTATGGTCTCCTATGCTATTGAGCTTGTGCTTGTACAACAGAAGCCTAGTCATAGCTAAGCTCTCGATAGGGGAAAGACCCACTTCTATAAGGAGAATAGGATAGGGTGTATTGCTTTTAATTTTAAGGTTATACGTTATAAAACACTTCTGGATTTTCTCAATCTTTCTCCAGGATTCTCTAGAGATGTTGCATCCCCAAACATCACATCCATATAAGATAACGGGAGTGACTAAATTTTCAAAGAGGAACTTCTTTCTATCCCACATTATGAGGTTTTTCGTTTTACAATTATTTTCAAGACCAAAATAAGCTTTCCACCCCCCCATTAATCCTTTTCTGAATGCTATAGTTCCAGTTGAGCTTGTGATGAATATCAATTCCTAGGTACTTGTAAGAAGTCACTTCCTTCAAGTTACTATTGTCATACACAAAATTAGCGTAAGTGTCATTCTTGGATTTGATGATCATAACTTTTGTTTTGTCAGTGTTAATAGACATACCCATGGTAGAGAAAAAATCCTTAAGAAGTCTACGTTGCTTATCAAGTTCAGATGGGAACCTTGCGAGAAGAACAATATCGTCAGCATAGAGAAGAAGGATGATGACTATCCCAGCTAAGATCATGCCAGCACATCCTGCTTCCTCTAAACAACCTTCTAGCTTGTCGATGTAAATTCCAAATAGGGTAGGGGAGAGGGGGAAACCTTGTTTAACTCCGATATTACACTTAATATCTTTTGACCACCCCTCATTTCCCTTTAACTTAGCAATTACATTCTCGTATAACCTTATAGCGGCCGCTCTTAGCTTGAAAGGAACATTTAGCTCTTCTAATCTATTCCATAGGTTGTTTATAGGAACCGTATTGAAAGCCTTTCTAAAGTCCACAAAGCAACAGAAGAGATTTGGTTTATCATTGTGGCATTCCTCCACAATGATCCTAAGCATAACGAGGTGGTCCGTTGTTGAGTGTTGCCTTCTAAAACCCGCTTGGCCTTTAGCCCGCTTACCTTCACTTTTAAGCTAAATTCTCAATTTCTTTTCCAAAATAATACCATATAACTTGGCCAAGAGAGGGCTGGTCATAATTGTCCAATAATTAGAGAGGTTATTTGTATCCCCACTTTTAAAAATAGGGATAATGAGGCTCTGAGTCTAAGGTTTAGGGAACCCTTTCTTGGCCGCTTGGTTGAAAAGCTTGTGGATGTGGGGGATGAGGACATGACCTCCAATTTTTAATATTTCTGCCTGGTAACCTTCAATGTCTTTAGCTTTCCCATTCGCCAGGCATTTAACCCAAAAATCAATGTCTTCTAATGAGAAAACTTCTTTCGTTGTGAGCAGGGTTTCAAAGTTATCCCTGGCATTTGGAGATTCATAAAGCTTTTTAAGATAGGAATTCCAGTCGTGTAAACCAATTTTATTATTATCTTTAGTTTTCCTAGTTAGAATCTGCCTCCAGAATTTCTTAGGAGCCACCTTAGAGAGGTGTAAGAGATAATCTTGTCTTTTAAGAATATATTGCCTTTTTTTCCTTTTAGTTAGGGCTTCGTAGATTTTTATCTTTTCAATTTTGAGAGATTCATCAACAACTTCCTTAATTGCTCTCCTCGCACTTTTATAATCTTTGTCATACCATGGGTTGGTTTTGCTATTTATTTTATTACTTGAGACTTCAATTGAGAACTTGTTAATAGAATATGAGAGGGTTGTAGTAAAATTATGATAGAGGTCATCTATGTTGTCTATACTAGATAAAGGAAACAAATTAGTTTTTAATTCATTTAGAAAGAGATATTTTTTATTTCTATCAAAGATTAAGTTCTTTTGACTATAAGGATTATCTTCAATGAGATCTCTATGCATGACAAAATTGAGAGTTATGAGTAAAGGGCTATGATCAGAGTCAGGCTCTTGGTCGTCTAAGATGTCAAAATTTAGTATTTCGTTGTATAAAGGGAGATCGGAAATAACATAGTGTACCATGTTGCTATCAAGCCCATGGATGCAAGTCATCTGGCTAGAATTGGGCCACTTCTTTAGACTGTTGCAAATTATGAGATCCTGAGAACTACAGAGCTTGACTAGCTCTGACCCAAACAAATTATCCCCGAGGTCTTCAGAGCTCCTTTTGTACCAGCTAGCCAGAGTAAGGTCTTCGTAACCAAAGAGGATTGGGGTTGGAATGATTTCTTAGAAGAATAGCTTGGTTGCTTGAAGTTCGAGCATTAAAGTCACCCATTAAAAGGATATTACCTTCATTCCTTAGGCTAGAAATATCATTCTCTAAACCATTGTAAGAACTATTTTTATCTAGATTCTTTCTCTTATAGAAGTTAGAATTGATGGGGGGAAAATAAAAGATTGCTATATAGGTATTTTTATCATTAATCTCAGTAATCTCAATCCAACTATATTGGTTGTAAGAGTTGTTTTTATAAATCCTAGCATGGGGGGAGATGTTCTTATTAATGTAGTAAGCTATGCCCCCAATGCCTCTACAGGATGATCTCTTGTTCCAGGTAGACCATAGTGCAAAGCCATCTATGTTAGGGACCTTAGATTCTTCGTGCTCACAAGTTTCAACAAGCAATATAATATCAACATCATTTGAGATCCAACTTAGCATGGGACCTTTGTTCCACGGAAAGCCCCGACAGTTCCAAGAAAGAATTCGAAGCATGTTGAATTGCTATTTATTACTATCTTTTTGGTTTCTATCTCGAATAACGACTTTTATATTTTTGATTATTGCCCATTTTCCTTCCTTCCTAGCTCTTTTACCTTTTGAACCTCCTTTCTTAATTCTGCTTGTTCTTCTGGAATGAGATCTTCATTTATAAATATTTCTGTTTCTTTTAGACTTGAGGTTTTACTAAGTATGTCATACTTATGGTTAGTAGAGCTCACCTTTATTCGGATCAGCCTTCCTTTATTCTCAGTTAATTTTCCTAACCTTGTTTCTTGTGTGAGACACGTGGTTTCAATTTGTAATCTATTATGTAATTCTGTCTGGGCTATGGCTAAAGTATCCTCGTCTACCTCCTGTTTCAAACCAAAGATTATAAGGTTCAAGGTCCTTTTGTTACACTCATGGTCTAATTCGATCAATATTTTCATTTCATCTTTAATTGGTTTGATATCTAATTTAACTGCCCCACTATTTAGGGTGAGACTGTTGTTAACTTTTTCTTCTAGTTCTTTAATCATGTCCTTCATTTTAAGACTCTCTATATTATTAACATCTCCTTGCTGGGATGTTTGGTTCGTATCTTGGTTTTGTTTTTCTATGACTTGCAACCTAGTCTCCATTGCCTCCATTTTATTCTCCAATAGTTCTATTTTATTTTCTATTTGTTTTTGGATCTTGTCTTCAAGAGATGTGAATTTGTTTTCCAGCATGGCTTCTAACTGGATTTGTAGCTTGACTTCTCTTTCTTCTCTACGTTTCTCTAAAGAATCTATATACCCATAAAGGCTCTGTAGAGTAACTATGTTAGGTCTACCTTTGGTAATTTTTGGTAGCTGTGGTGAATTATTCATACTTGAGAATATATGAACATGATATGTATTAGAAAAAGATAAGGAATGTGTGCACCTGAATATCAACAAATCTGACAACAGATCTCAAGTGCCCAGGTCTGAAAATTTATCGAGAAAAAAATCACCGTAGACCCAAGTATTAATCGAGAAAATTTTCATCGCAGAATTCACCGCAGACCCAAGTATTAATCGAGAAAAATTTAAATTATTATATTGTTTATAATTATAACTATAAATAAATTTTAAAATTAAAACTTTATATTATAGCAATATTAAAATTGTGTATTTTAAAAAAAAATAAAACTTTATTATAAAACATTATATATATTTTAAAAATTTTATATTAAAATTTTTAAAACAAAACATTAATATTTTATATTTAAAAAAAAATAAAAATAAATAAATAAATTGTAAATTTGATTATATATTTAAATTTAAAAAAAAATAAAAAAAAATTGTTTTCGCGCTTGCCCAGGGCCGGAGGCCGGCCAGGTGGCGCCGTTGAGGCCTTCCTAGCCTACCTCCACCCCCAGCTGGGAAGAGGCAGGTTGGGCAGCCCTCGATGGCGTCTCCCAGCTGGCCTTCGGCCCCCGGTTGGGCGGAGGGCAATTCTCGGCGCCCTCCGCCCAAACGGGGGATGGAGGCAAGCTGGGCAGCCTTCGACGACACTGCCCAGCCTGCCTTCGGCCCCTGGCTGGGCGGAGGGCGATTTCCGAGAATCGACCTCCGCCTAGCCAAGGGCCGGAGGCAGGCTGGGTAACCCTCGACGGCACCGCCTGGCCTGCCTTCGGCCCCCGGATGGGCGAAGGGCGATTCTCGGAATCGCCCTCCACCCAGCCGGGGCCCGGAGGTAGGCCAAGCGGCGCCGTCGAGGGCTATCCAGCCTACCTCTGCCCCCCAACGGGGAACAAATTAATTTTTGTTTTTACAAACACAAACTATATAAAAAAATTAAATTTTTTTAAATTTTGTTTTAAACAAAAACTATTATAATAAAAAAAATGTATTGTTAAATATAAAAGAAACTATTCAATTAAAATTTAAAATATAAAAAAAACAATAAAAAAAATAAAAATATATATTTTAAGAAATAAACAAACAAATTTAATTTTTAATTTTTATTTATTTTTTAATTTTAATTTTTATTTAAAACAATTATTATTTAAAATATAAAAAACAATAAAAAAATATTTAAAAATATGTTTTAAAATATAAACAAACATATATAAGAAGATTTTAATTTTTAATTTTAATTTTCTTAAAATTAAAACAATTATAATTTAAAATATAGAAAAACAATAAAAAAAATTAAAAAATATGTTTTAAAATATAAACAAACAAATATATGAAAATGTTAATTTTAATTTTTATTTCTTTAAAACTAAAACAATTATAATAAGGTTTTTTTTTTAATATAAAATATAATACTATAGAATTTAAAATTAAAAAAATATATATATGTTTTCAAATATAAACAAAAGAAAATTAAAATTATAAATTACAATTAAAAATAAGTTTTAAATTAAAAAAATAAAAATAAAATATAAAATATAAAAATTGTAAAAAAAAAAAAATTAAAATAATGAAACCACCAATATATTTATATATATAAAAAAGGTTAGTATAAACTAAATTATTTATTCTCCTTTAAATAAAATAAAATAAAATATCTAATCATATTTCTAAAAATAAATTTTTATGTTTTAAAATTCTAAATTTTTGTCCTAAAAATCCTAAAAAAGAATATAATTTACAAATTTTTGTCCTAAAACCCTAAAAATAGTTTTTTTTTTCCATTTTCTTCACTAAAAAATATAAAAAATTTATGGTTTTTGAACCTAATAACCTTAAAAAAATAGTTTTTGAACACAAAAATCATAGAAAAAATAGATTTTCTCCAAAATTGTCTTTAAATGGACAGAATAGAAGGAAAACTAACCTTTGAAATGCAAAAAACTTCTGTCACCAATGCGAACACAATGCCTCCACAAAATTACCAATACGAACACAACGTCTCCAATGTGAATGCAATCCCTCTACGAAGTTACCAATGCCAATGCAACACCTCCAGAAAATTGCTCCAACATAAACCAGAAAATTTGATGTGATATGATGAATAGAAACAATGATTCTTATTATATAATGAATTTTGTGTGATTGGTTTATTGTTTAAAGAATGTGGGATAAAAATTTAAAATTTAAAATATTTACATGTAGTTAATTATAGTTAATATTATAGTTAAAATAGTTAATATTTGCATGTAGTTATCATAGCTAATATTTTATTTAATATTTACATGTACTCAATGTTAAATCATTCAAATATAAATATTAAAATTTAAAATTTAAAATATTTACATGTAGTTAATTGTAGTTAATATTATAATTAAAATAGTTAATATTTGCATGTAGTTATCATAGTTAATATTTACATGTACTCAATGTTAAATCATTCAAATATAATCTGAGATTAAAATTTAAAATTTAAAATATTTACATGTACTTAAATATGGTTAATATTATAGTTAAAATAGTTAATATTTGCATGTAGTTATTATTGTTAATATTTACATGTAATTAATATTTAATCATTCAAATAAGAAAATTATTTTAGTTTGGAAGGCATGCATGAAAGGAATCTTTTGTGGATATTTTGAATAGAAAGTGGTGAAATATTTCAAGATCAACACTTTATTAAGAAATTTTGAAATATATTTTAGACGAATATAATGTAGGTTTAAAATTTAAAATTTAAAATATTTACATGTAGTTAATTATAGTTAAAATAGTTAATATCTGCATGTAGTTATTATAGTAATATTATAGTTAATATTTACATGTAGTCAATGTTAAATCATTAAAATAACAACATTATTTTAGTTTGGAAGGCATGCATGATAGGAATATTTTGTGGATATTTTGAATATAAATATTGGTAAAATATTTCAACACAAACAGTTTATTAAAATGTTTTTAAATACATTTTTGACGAATATTTTGTACGAAATATTTGAAATGAAAATTTTGGAGGGAAAGTTTTGCGTGAAAATTTGGAGGGAAATTTTCAGTCTTTAAGCTATATATTGTAATTGGGAGAGGCATTTGTATCATTCAACATATTCTTGTTGAAAGCCATGGGTTCTTCTGATAGCGAAGTTTTTCTTTCTACAACATCAACATCGTCGTCACGCAACAAATCTATTCAGATTGATGAATATAACAGGAGTTCGTTCACCATGAATAGAGAGTCAAAAAATTGACTTGGTCGTAATCCTAAGAATGATGAGAACATAATTGATGAGGCGCAGCAAAAATAAATTTCTTTAAATCGAGATTCAGTTATTCCACTTACTCTTAATCCTAAGGATTATGAAAGCAACAGTGATGAAGGGCATGATGAAGAATTTCCAGAGTCAAAATTTTCACGTCGTCTTAATCTTAAGGATCATGAGGGCACCACTAATGAAGGGGGAGATGAAGAATAGCCACTTCGTCCTAATCCTAAGGATTATGCGAGCACCACAGATGAAGAGGGGAATGAAGAATTGACAGAGTCAAAATATCCACTTCGTCCTAATCCTAAGGATTATGCCAGCACCACTGATGAAGAGGGGAATGAAGAATTTACAGAGTAAAAAATTCCACTTCGTCCTAATCCTAAGGATTATGCCAGAACCATTAATGAAGAGGGGAATGAAGAATTTGTAGCGTCAAAATATCCACTCTATCCTAATCCTAGGGAGTATGCCAGCACCATTGATGAAGAGGGGGATGAAAAAATTCCAGAGTCAAAATATCCACTTCGTCCTAATCATAAGGATTATGCCAGCACCACCGATGAAGAGGGGAATGATAAAATTCCAGAGTCAAAACATCCACTTCGTCCTAATCCTAAGGATTATGCTAGCACCACTGATGAAGAGGGAAATGAAAAATTTGCAGCGTCGAAATATCCACTCTGTCCTAATCCTAAGGATTATGCAAGCACCACTGATGAAGAGGGGGATGAAAAAATTCTAGAGTCAAAATATCCACTTCGTCCTAATCCTAAGGATTATGCGAGCACCACAGATGAAGAGGGGAATGAAGAATTTGGAGAGTCAAAATATGCACTTCGTCCTAATCCTAAGGATTATGCTAGCACCACTGATGAAGATGGGAATGAAGGATTTGCAGCGTCAAAATATCCACTTTGTCCTAATCCTGAGGAATATGCCAACACGACTAATGAAGAGGGGGATGAATTTCTAGAGTCAAAATTTTCACTTCATCCTAATCATTATGATTATAAGAGAACCACTGATGAGGGGGGGGATGAAGAATTTCCAATAAATATAGATTCAAGGCATCCACTTATTCCTAATCCTAAGGATTATGAGAGCACCAGTGAGGAAGGGGAGGGGCGGGATGAATAAATTCTAGTGAATATAGATTCAAAGCTTCCACTTAGGCCTAATCCCAAGGATTATGAGAGCACCATTGAGGAACGAGAGGATGAAGAGTTTCTTGCAAATGATAATTTTAGAGGCACATATCTGAATAATGCATTTTCTCTAAGTGATCGTTTCAAAGACTCTCATGGTGATGAAGAATTGAATCCTCCCAAGGAAGAATTTCAAAGCATGGATCAAGACGGTGAAGAATTTCGTCTGATTCAGGGTTACAAAAGCGCAGATGATTCTTGTGAAATATTTTGTTCAAGTGATGATGGTAATGAAAATTTTCCAGGCAATGATGTTGATGAATTTCTTAACTGTTTTGAGAATGATGATAGTGGGGATAATACTCCTCCTAATGGTGATGAAACTCTTTCTACAAAGGATGATGGAATGATGAAGCCGTTGCAAGCAAATATTGTAACGAGGAGTAGGAGTAGACCTTTTCATATCAATCCAAAACATTCTAGTTATACAAGGGCGAGGAAAAAATATCTGAAAAAAATAAGTTCTGTCGTTCATTTGATTTCAAGTGACTATTGTCGAAGGGATTTCTCGAAACATATGGATTTCAACTTTGTTTTGGAGAAAAGGAAAAGATATATGTCAATGAATAAAAGCATGCAAAATTCATATTTAGTGGGTTGCATGCAATCTACACTAGCAGTATATGATTATCATATTGTGAATGTATTGCTCTTTAGAAAGGCTTTCAAAATGTTGCATTCAATTGGTAATTGTCATTTTTCAAGAATCCAAGAAAAATTGGAAAATGATCCCACATATTATTCAGAAGTACGTTATAAACGGGAGGTTGGGCTGTTTGCAAATATTGCTAAGACATGGATGAACGACTTATTTTCAAAGCATGGATAGTGTATGCCAAATAAAGACACAATACATATTCCAAATAATTTCTCGAGACGAGAAATATTAATCTTATATAGAGATTATGCAGACGTTGTTGAAGGAGTTGGTAATTTTATTACATATTATTATTTTACAAGGTTATGGAAAAATGAATTCAACAAAGTTCGTATTCCTAGGAAGACAAGGATGGGGGTTTGCAGCACATGTGCTTCTCTTAAAGAAAAAAGAGATAAATGTCAAGGGGCAGAAAGAGGTATGCGTTCAAAACATTGTTTTTTAAAATTGGATAGTTATCAACTATGAAAATATATTTATTCATATGTTTCTTTTATTTTATGTACATATTTCGTTGTCAAAGAACTTCAAGAGCATCACAATCAGCAAACAAGTAAAAGGAAAAAGTTGTATAAACATCGAAAGAAGTGTTATGATCATCCAAATAAATATCTGGGTTTGATAATTGATGGTATGGATCAAAAGAAAACACTTCTTCCACATTTTGTCAGCACGCCAAAAAAATTACAGGAGGAAAATTTCATTCAGTTTCACTTGGTTAGTTGTATGGTATTTAATGAGAAGATGTTTCCAAGAGTTTTCTTCACAACTCCAAATATTCACATTGATGCAAATTTGACCATAACTATAATCCATGATGTGGTTACTCATTGGTCTGGTAGTCTTCTTGAAGTTTTGTATTTACAATTAGACAACACAAGTCGCGAAAACAAAAATCAAGTTCTTTTTGGGTATCTAAACATGCTCGTTGAATTGGGAATTTTTAAAAAGATAAAGGTTGGTTCCCTTCTTGTTGGGCATACTTATCATTAGGGGAATTTTGAGGTCTAAAAAGGGCCTCCTAAGGAAATAATAAAATAATATCTAAACCAATAAAATAATATTTATGAATTTTCAATTCACTTTTTGCACTACAATCCATGTAACCATAGTTAAATTCAATTCAAAAGTTGTACCAAAATAAAATTAATAAAAAAATTGTATTGATGTGACTATAAATAAGAATGGGCTTTTCAAGAAAAAATCATTATCATTGAACAACTAATACATTTGTTCTTTGTACTTAAATAACTTAAAATAAAATAAAATATAAATTTATAAATTCTTAATTATATTATATGCTATTTACTAAAATTTATATTATTTAAATTGTATAATAACATGTAATTAATATACAATAAAAATATATATATATATATATATATATATATATATATATATATATATATATATATATATATATATATATATATATATATATAATATAATATAATAAAATAAATTTATAGGGATATGCATTGTTTCTTTCAAGAAATATGAAATGACAATAATATATTTTTATTCAAAAAGTGTGAAATGAAATTTATTATGAGTACTTTACTTTGAATTTAAAAGTACTTAGAGTACTACCATGGTTAACCATGAGTTTCTATCCACCATTGAAAATGTGACAAGTAAGTACCTTTAACTCAAGAAATGCCACCTCAACCATTAGGGATCATGTCATCCCCTAAAATGTGATTGGTTCTCATAAAGTGAATTTTGATTGTACATTTTCCTTAGGAGGCCCATTTTAGACCTCAAAATTCCCCTAATGGATCATATTGATAAAATTTTTAGTATTTTTTCAGTAACATTGAGGAGGAAAGGTGTTGGGAGCCTGCCATCAGTAATTGAATGTATTAAGAAATCGTACATTATAGAGCCTGTTTTTCATGTGTTGGAAGAAACTATTGACATGCGAAGGTTTATTTTGGGATCGCATGGTGAGGAGAAATGCATTGAACTTAATGACATTAGCTTCCAGCATCAATTTCGTATCAAAAAAATTAATGGGATAAAACTTATATGGGGCAAGAAGTATTCAACTGTTGTAGAATGGGGGCCATCATTAGGTTTAGCATTTTTGAAGTTCATTCCAGAGCGTCCAATATTTTCATCAAAGATATTGTTATTACAGTCAGTTGCTGAACTCCATAATGCATAAAGGCATAAGAGAGACACAAACTATTCTGAATGTTTGGAGGAAATTAAAAGATGTATTAGAGATACATATGAGTACTTCGATGTTCTTGATTCAGTTTAGTAAGAGTCTTTTTTCAGTAATCAAAGTGATATGATTTCAAGATCAATAAATGTGGATACACTTTTGAAGTCTCCTTTTTTTTGGCCACAAAATATGCCAAATGAACATCAGGAAACACACATGGTTGAGCAACAACAATCTCAAGCTATTATTAATTCTCCACAGGTAAAGGAAAGAGAAATATATACTGGTTCTAGAAGATCATGTGCACAACGTGAAGCCATGGAAGACCTTTACAGGGGTTCTGTGTAGGATGTTAAGGAGGGTTGTATGATAGCAATGTTAGCAGAGGAAGATCCACTTGGTTATCCATTCTGGATTGCGAAGGTTATAAAGGTCATTAATGAAAATGAAGATATTACAGCTGTTGATGTACATTGGTATGCCACAAGTACCCTCCCTTTCAATGGTGTGTACAAGCTAGAGATGGTAGTTGAAAAAAAAATTGGCAGAAAGAGAAAAAGAAAGGGCACACATATAAATCGTCACCACATAGATGTTTTAAAATTGGAGGTTGTTGACATACTTGTGTATGACTTTGATTTGACAAAGAGAGGAACTCTTCGGTTGAAGACCATAAATATTTTAAAGAAATTGCTACTAGAACAATTACTATTGAGATGGGACTCTGCAGAAAGTAGTCATAGATCTACAAGACATTTGAACTTTGAAATGGTGGGCATGCATGTTGACTTAGATGGAGCACTAGTTGATGAAAGAGAAGAATATGGATCATCTTCATCTGTATCGAGTCATTCATTTGAAGATGTAGGTTTTGATGGTGTGCTAGAACCTATGATTGATTTTGAATAATTGTTTAAGACACTTTTATTTAATTGATGTTTGCATGGTAACTTGAAATCAAAAATTTTGACTTCCATTTGATTTTTCATGAAGTTAAGAGGCATTTCTATGTTTTAATTATGAAGAATTCATCTCTTTAGAATATCCACAGCGCAATAATGAATTACAAAAATAATTTATGTTATATTCAATGTACCAATATTGATATTTTGATTAAAAGTAAAAAAGAAAATAGAAATTAATGTTGAATTTTTAGATTATGCAGTGATATTACCATGATATTATGTATTGTAACCATTTGGTATAAGATACTTTTAAAATTTTTAAAAATTATATGTTCATTGAGAGGGGACACTTTGTTTTGATGCTTGATTTTTAGGTTTTGGTTGCAATTAGATTTAAATTTGTCTTATGCTAAGATTTGAAAAGAGATATATTTTTCTCCTTTAAAATTAAAATTACTATTGGAATAATAAATTTTTCATTTTCTTGTTCATTTTTAAAAATTGTTTAAGTCATATAATTTCTCCATAATTTCATGGTTCAAGTATCTTGAAAACTTAAGATTTTAAAACTTGAGATTTACAACTTGTCATTAAGGTTTTTATGCACTACGAAATTTTCTCTTTAATGTTATGGTTGAAAATAATTACAATTTTAGGGTTGTTTAGAGTCAAGATATTTTATGTTTAACAACATGGATAAAAATTGTTCAAAATGATAAGCCCTTCAGACATGATTTTGTTTATATTTAACATCATCTATCAAAAAATTTAGAATTTTACAATTTTTCAATGTCCTAATATGTTCTCTTTAATTACATTGTTACAATGTGTCAAAAGTGTGACACAATGTTTTTTTTTGTTATTCCAACATCAACTCATTTTGGTTTGAGGGTGTTTTTTCAATCCTTTTTTCAAGAAACAATTTTGTTTTTAACATAATTTTATAAAATGTTGAAATTTGAACTTGAGAAAAAACCAAATGTATTCTAGAATACACACTTTTTGTTTTTGGGGCTTTTTTTCATGTTTTTTTAGTCTTTTTGGGCTAGAGTTCCCGTTTTGAGGTAGAAGTTCCTGTTTCATTGGTAACAATGTTTGATAGGCTTAGCTGCAAAGTGGTATATTGAATTACCGCGTGGCTCTTTCAATAATTTCAATGCTTTAGCAACAACTTTCCTAACTCACTTTCAGTTGCCAGTCCGTTATGACAACGGGATGAAACTTTTAACTTCATTAAAGCAGAGTACGTCTACATACATTTTAGCTCACATACACGAATGGCGATGTAGACGACGTTTAGTGAAGGTTTTCATTTCGGATCAAATTTTGGCGGAATGGTTCATAAAATCATTACTTCCAAAGATCACTGAAGACATAGCTAAGGGAGGTGTTGTTACAGAAGAATAGGTCATAGCTCAAGAAAAATACTTAGACCTTGTATACACATAGTCTGGTACTCTATATGAAAAAATTCCTGACTTACCATGCCTAGGTCAAATTACTGCAACTCCTTTTGTTTATCATGCTGCAGATGGTGTAATTGGTACAGTTAATACTACAAAGAGTAAGAAGAAGTCATCTAAACCTACTTCTCCCATAATAAATCTACCAGAATCTGCTAAAGGAGATTCTTCCCTCGAAAATTTTGCCAAAATTCATGTTGTAGATTCATCTATGACTAAACCTAAATCCGGTAATAAGAAGAAAGGAAAGAATAAAAATAATCAAAACACAACTCCTAAAGAGAAAACGGAAGAAGCCGAACCATCAGACAAAAAGCAGAAAGCTTGTTATCCTTGTCTTATCTGTGACAAAGATCATTGTACCAAATAGTGTCCACATCGGGTCGAGGTATCCAAATTTTTCAAAGGTTAACCCACACCTTCTGTCTTAAAGGATCCTTTTCCATCTCAAGATAGTAAAATGATTAGATCTTCTTCCAATTCTTAATGATGTCTCAAGTCATGGTTGTGACATGATCTCAAGGCTATGGATCTAAAAGTCCTATAACTGGTAAAGAGACTGAATCTTCCAGTCAGACACCAACAACAACTCCTTTAGTCTCCAAACCACTTCAAATCGAGAAACCTAACCCTGATTTAGTGATTAGACTGCCTGCTAAAGGTGTACTTCGAAAATCGACTTTCAATCCACATGCGAAAGCTGCTCAAAATTACAACATTGTTGAAGATTTGGCCATATCCCCTTCAATAATGTCGGCCTTAGAAGTGCTGCAATCTTGTCGAGCACAAGGAAATTACTATTATCAGCCATCAGAGCTATTGATCCTCAAGACTCTAACCTAATGGTCTTTGATCTCGAAAATTTTGTACCTATAATCCCACATCAAATGGCTTTTCAGATTCCAGTATTAGTCAAATCAAGACGAGTTTTTTGTACTGTAATTGATGAGGGGGCATATACGTGTATAATGTCGTTAAACTGTTGGAAAACCCTTGGTTCTCCAACACTCAACCAATCACCAACTATCCTTAAAGCCTTTGATGGAAGAGGAGTTCATCCATATGGAATACTCCAGGATCTGCCTATAGAAGTAGAAGGAAAAACCGTAAACCTAGAGGTGGAAGTTGTTGATGCCCCTCTTGATTACAACCTTCTTCTGGGTCGTAGTTGGTATTACACAATGATTGTTGTTGTTTCATTAGTCTTCCAGGTAATAATGTTTCCTTACAAAATAAAGGTTGTTAAAATCGATTACTTGCCATAAATTTCTTCAGACCCTAATTCTATAGATAACATCCAGCATGTCAGAAGATCGATTATCCCATACGAAGATGTTGGTGTAGGACTAATGAAGGATTTCGCTCTCATGGGAACTTTCACTATGCCCTCACCCAACGTACTGCGAACAATTTCCAATATCAATATGATCACATCAAGCACAATGCCATTTGATGACACATGGACTGTGCCTTTAGAATCAGATTTGGACTCTTATAATGGTGAGATGCCTTTAAGTCCTTTTGAATCGACATATGTAGCAGTACAATTGTATTTTGACACCCCATCAACTTCTATTGATCAAGTGAATGTGATAAGAGAAGAATCATCTTCTATATCAAGCTCAACTTTGACATCATTTCCGGATCCCTTTCAACATGTATTCGCAACTGATGAAAGAATTCGAGAAATTTTTTCATCAGATGAATTACCATGGGACGATCTTCATCATCGATCTTATTTTTTACCTGATCTTGATAAACTTGAAAATTATTTTTTATCTACATTGATTATGTCTAGGAACCTCAGAATTCCACATTGATCACACATTAGGATTATGAGACAAATTTGGGAAATATTTCTACAACTATTTCTATTGACATATCGATTAAACCTGGAATGATTGAAAACATTAATATAAGTGATTCTTGCTTGATTGACGAGATTAAAACTTACAAATCCCTATTTCAAGAATTCCGAGACATTTTTGCCTGGTCTTACGAAAAGATGCCATGTATCGATCCTAAGATTGTTATTCATGAAATCAAGAAATACCTGGATGCTAAGCCTATTAGTCGGAGATTACATCCAATACATTCGCGAAAAGCCGCAACAATTAAATCTGAAGTTGAGAAACTATTACGAGCAGGATTTATTTATCCTATTCCTTTGACGGATTGAGTATCTAACATAGTTCCCATATTGAAAAAACAAGGGACTATCAGAGTATGCGTCGATTATCGAGATATTAACAAGGCTTTTCCAAAAGACAACTATCCTACACCCTATCATTAGGGGAAATTTGAGGTCTAAAATGGGCCTCCTAAGGAAATTATAAAACAATAGTGGAAATAATAAAATAAGATTTGATGACATCATCAAATTTTAGAGGGAAAAAAGGAAAAACTACCTTTTGAACTCGTATTTTCAACTTATCTCCCAAATTTTTTACTCAAATTTCGAGTGGGAGTACTCGTTGGATGCAAAATTTAATTCCTCATCCAAGGAGTACCCATGTTGCATACTTTTGATGGACCCTACTACATGGAAAATGAGAAATACATGAAAAACATGATTGCAATCACATTTTTTCATGTATTTCTCATTTTTCCCATAACAGGGTCCATCGAAAGTATGTAACATGGGTACTCCTTGGATGAGGAATTAAATTTTGCATCGAACGAGTACTCTCGCTCGAAATTTGAGTAAAAAATTTGGGAGATAAGTTGAAAATACGAGTTCAAAAAATAGTTTTATTATTTTATTATTTTTTAATATTTTTACCCTTTTACTTAAAAAATGGTGAATCATCCCCCATGCTTGACATCATCATCTTGAATCCTATTGGTTCTTATAGATTTTATTTTGGTTTTACATTTTTCTTAGGAGGCCCATTTTAGACCTCAAAATTCCCTTAATGATCGATCAAATTGTTGATGATTGTGCCAGAAACAAAATATTCTCGTTTATGGATGGTTTTTCTGGCTACAATCAAATCAACATACTCCATACCGATCAACTTAAAACAATGTTTATATGTTCTTGGGGCACATTTGCATATTGTAAGTTACCTTTTGGACTAAAAAATGCTGGTGCAACTTTTCAAAGAGCTATGTCTTATGTGTTTCATGATATCAAACATATTGTACAACCTTACCTGGATGACTTACCTGTTCTTTCTTTAAATAGAGAAGATCATTCTATGCACTTATGTGCTATCTTCATGAGATGTAGGCATTACAAAATTCGTTTGAATCCACACAAGTGTGTTTTTGTGTACAATCAGGATGTTTACTTGGATTCGTCGTTTCGAAAGAGGGAATTCGTGTCAATCCATCGAAGGTTGAGGCTATCATCAACTTACCTCCTCCTTCCACTCTTCTCCAACTCCAGATATTGCAGGGGAAAGAAATTTTTTTACGTAGGTTTATCCCAAACTATGCAGAGTTAACAAAAGGTTTTACCCGGTTGTTGAAACAATATGTTCCATTTATTTGGGATGAGATTGCTGATAAATATTTTGATGCACTTAAAAACGTGTTAACCCATGCACCGTTATTGCATCCACCCAATTACCACCGGGATTAATTTTTATACTTATCTACCTCTTATTCCGTGACTGGAATGGTATTGGTTTAGGAATATGAATCTAACAACGAACATGTGATCTGTTACCTAAGTCAGAATCTCAACCCAATGGAAATCAAGTATTCACACGTGGAGAAATTAGCCTTGGCGGCAGTTCAAGCTGTCCAATGATTTCGCCATTACATACTGTTATGAAAAACCACAGTGATATCTAATTGCAACCCGATGATGTATATATTAACAAAACAATTGCTCGGGGGAAAATACTCCAAATGGATTGTTATCCTGCAAGAGTTTGATTTGGAGTTTGAGAAATCCAAGTCTAAGAAATCACTAGTGTTTGCTGAACTTATGTGTGACATTCCCAGTACACTGAATCTGAAACGGTGGCAGATAATCCTATCGCGGATGAATCTATGTTTCTAATCAGTACTTTAGATCCCTGGTATGTAGATATCATTATATATATTCAGACCCAAACCTTTCACTTAGAGCTTTCACAATAATATTGACAGAGAAGTCGATACCAATCCTAGAAATACAATATTATTGGAGACACTCTTTATCGTCGTGGTACTGATTATGTGTTTTGACGATGTATAACTCACGAAGAGGCTGAATTTTTTTTGAATGATTGCCACTCTAGAGAGTGTGGTGGTCACATTTCTAGGTTTTCCACAACCCAAAATATATTACGCGCTGGTTATTTTTTTCCGTATTTATTCAAAGATTTTATTATTGAAGTTCGAAAATGCCACAATTACCAGATATTTGATCGAAATATGGGTGCACCTCCATCTCCTCTTCACCCGATCATTTCTATTGGTCCTTTCGCCAAATGGGGTGTCAATTTCATTACATGTAACCCTCACTCGACCGGGGGGCATGGGTATATTATTCTCGCCATATATTACTTTACCAATTGGGCCGAGGCGATGCCTACATTCGCGGCTGATGGAAAAACTGCAACTAATTTCATATTCAATCGTATGAATGCTCGATTTGGTGTCCCTCAAGCTATCATTACAGACCATGGGAGCCATTTTCGAAATATTATGATGACTAAAATTTCTGATCAAATTGGCCTACGCCATGATAATTCTATGCCATATTACCCACAGGCTAATGGTCAATTTGAAGTCATCAACAAGGTTTTAACCACCATGATTAAACGGATTGTCGGGACTCATAAATCTAATTAGCTTACCATGCTTTTTTCGGCATTATGGGCATATCGTACCTCTGCAAAAACTGCTACAGTGTTCACTCCTTTTCAACTTGTTTACGGTTTAGAAGCTGTGTTACCCATTGAATATTTCAATCAAATTAGACATTGAGTTGTTACCAACTACCTCTGAAAAGGATAAACACTTTCTATACTTAGCATAATTAGATGAGACTCGTCGCACTTCTGCATCAGCTGCCGAAGCTCAGAAGAAACGTGTTAAAGCTCAGTATGATCAAGGTGTTAACCCTCGCATTCATTTAGAAGGTGACCTAAATTTAGTATATGATCAAGCTAACGATAAGCTAGGCACTGGTAAATTCAAACAGATGTGGCATGGTCCCTATATTGTCAAGCATGTGCTTGCAAAAGGAGCCTATGAATTAATTGATTATGATGGGGTCTCTTTAGATAAACCCAGAAATGGTATTTATCTCAAGAGATATTATGCATAAATTTTCGTGTGAAGATCCCCCTTGTACATTAGTTACATTTTAGAACAGTGTGCCTTAGATTAGACAAGTGTGCCTAGCTTAATTATTTTTGCTGTTACTACCATCGCTGCTTATCTTGATTACTCTTGATATTGAAGATGTCAGAATCCCTTCAAACTTACATTGGTTTTGTTGATGGCGCCTATCGTAGTACACATAACATCTCTTCTGCGGCTTGGTTTATCTATTCACCCATCGATGAATTAGTCTCTATTCATGGGATATGCATTTTTCAAACAACGAACAATATTGTAGAATATAGCACAGTGATTGAGTTTCTAATGCCATTAAGTTTTGTATTCAATGTTTGTTCGTTAGGTTAGATTCACAACTCATTGTATTACATTTAGACAGAGTTTATGCTATTAGAAATCCAGTGTTGTTAAGATTATTTTTGAAGGTTCGTCTCTTGAAAAGACAATTTGATTATATCGAATATCAACATATTTCAAGAAATTTGAACACATTGGCTGATGCATTATATAATCAAGTTTTAAATAGACATCTGCACCATTAACAAAGTAAATCAAAACAACATTCAATCCATATTTAACAAGATACTCAAATAATGAAAGTAGTAATATCATTAGGATAGATAAGTTTGTGGCAAAACATATTACATCATCTGTGATCATAGGTTCAAAACTAAAAGATACTGATACAAAAAACAAAATGTCAATCTACATTGACCATTAGATATCCATGATGGTGGTCATGATAACAAACTATGGCACATGCCACCTTGCGCAGAAATCACTTGAGTGGACGTGGGACACCAGTCACATGTCTCTGGAGCCTTAGAGGTATATCATCGGTTCCTATCTCAAGAATATCAATAGTCAACCTCTCAAGGTTGTGCTCCATCTCTACCAGGATCTCTGCTGCATCATCCTGTGGGGGTGCTATGGGTTGTGCCTCTCGCCTATCAAAGTGACGAAGCGCTATTGATCGTGTCAGACTAACATCTGCATTTAAAATTTTTGTTAGTATTGGATGATAAAAAATCAAATAAAAATTAGATTAAAAACTTCAAAATGAGTCACTAACCTGTCTCATCCCACTGTGCCTCTGGTGGCAAAGATCTTTCAGGATCACCACTATAGTCCATTCCTACATAAGGAAAATCTTCAATTGTGAAGATCTGATTCGTGAGACACAATAAATAATTCGGAGTGAACCGAACCAATGCACCACCTTCGCCACCATGGTGAGCCATCAGTGCTACCCATTGCACCATCTGAGGTTCCTGAGGAATTCCAGGATCCACTGGAGTCTATTGAGGCGCAAGGAGTGGGACCCTTTCTAGAGAAAATGAGACAATAATGACATCATATCCAAAGTTTTTCAACTTCCCATTTTTATCTCTAGTCAGTTGGCCCTTCATATTGGCCAATACTCCTTCACTCCAGTTGAATACTATTCCTTCGAAACACTCAACTGCAGTTTTCATCTATGCTTTGGTAGGCACATGAGGAGCTGCACTCCCGCATAAATTGGTAACTGTGAATGCTATGATTTTTAGTTCTAGTTGCAAGATGGTTTTGATGTCTATGCAACCGTCCTTCAGCTCTGAATTATTGCTACAATACTGAGCCTTGTAGCTAGTTGCAGGAAGACTTCCTGGTCTAGTCCCAAATAAGGAAATGTTTCTCCCTCTACGAGGCAGCCCAAGGTGGAAGTATATGTCTTCTGGCTCGATCTCAAGCTAGTGGTCCCTGATTATGAAACATTTATCTTGCATGTTCCATGCATTCACAACCCAAGTCAGCAGCTCAATTTGTGCCTTCATGCCCTAAATTTCCCAGAACTTATATAACCCACAATTTTTTAATGCACACATAGTTGTCAGATCATTCATGGCTTTGTTTCCCACGAGCTCATGTTCTCACTCTCGCCATTCAAATATGATTAAAGACCTGCAAATCAAAAAATTAAACATTAGAAATTAGTTGGAGGAAACTTGAACCATTTTTTATGGAGACATTTAGGTTTTTCAAAAACTCACGGTGCCTGCGCAGGTTATGTGTTTACACAGTGTGTTTGTTTGCAGGCATCCCGCAAAATCTGCCCTCATGGGTGCACGGTTTTCACACTGAGAAACCGTGCACCCCCGAGGGCAGATTTTGAAACATATTTTCTTCCTAAAAAATGCCATGAAATCTTAAATAAGAAATGAAATGAATGAAAATGAAGACAATGATGATGTGGATTACTTGGTTTTGACGGTTCTCGAAATGATCGGTTGATTCTTCTGATATCAGCTTCGGAAGTTTTTGGCCAAAAGCTATCTCTGCTCTGTTTTGAAATGAAAAAGGTGAAAATGAATTGTTTTAACTCCTTTTTATAGTTTTAAATGAATAAAAGTCAAATTTAAATATTTTTACTTTTTGAGAACATATATTCGTAATCATTTGAGTTTTTGTGCAGGATACAGGATTTTGGTGAAAATAATTATTTTGACATCGGGTATACTTTTATCAATTTTTTGGGCTCTATAAAAATGCGAAAAAATGAAACCCTGGAGTCCTATTTTAAGCCCTTTTCAGACTCTCAAAATATGAAAATATCGCCGAGTACTTGACTATTTGAACTCGTTAAAGTAAATGAATAGTCGTCCATTCATTATAAGTTTACCCCTTTTCCAGACTGAATTGGACTAATTACAAAAAAGGTATACGTTGATTGATTATGGTCAATAGAGTTCTTTCCTACATTATTTTATCCTTTTTCAGGCTTGAAGGACTAAATTTGCGAAAAAGAACAACCATGGAGTTTACTTATGTTTTTCTTCTGAATCCCTGAAACTGAAAAACATCGAGTTATTCCTATAATGGACTCATTAAAATTAAATAGTACAGGACCTGTCGATCACAATATGACCAAACCAAACCTTCTTAGGGTTCGATTTTAATACTGAGATAGACTCATCTGAAGGATAAGTTTACAAAAACAAGCAAATTTTATCCTCCTCAAGCTTGACAAAAATAAAGAGGTACTTGCTAATAATGGTGGGGCGAAAAGAGAGAAAAAGAATCCAGTTATCATTCTTATTTTAGAAAGCATCATGTCGCTCTTGAACATGAAATTTTTCCACACTTGTACCTGGGTTGGGAAATAATTTGTCTAACAGTTAATCGAACCAAATTGAAAGTCTTCATTCAGTTTCTGGGCATTAGCTTTAGGTCGAATACTGCCAAGGCATCTACAATGTCGTTATGTGTTCAAGAGAAATTTCAATAAACCATTCATTGTAAAAATTTGTCTCCATTCGCGTTGACCATCCTTGAGTCATTCCTTGCAAAACATTTCTTCAAAAGTTGATCTAATGGTTTTGTGTCATAGGCTTTCCTACAACAGATCACTTTCTATCGACATCAGTTGATTATCTAGAAAGTTGATCTAGAATCCTTTTAGTACCTTGGAATATGCATGCCCTAATGACATGTTTCTCACTTTCGATGATAGGTTTTCATCATTGACCTTCGATCGAATGATTCTATGAGTGTTCGATTGTAAATCATTCATTCACACTTCATAGATTGTACTGAAGTACTTTGAGATCCATTGTTATTATTGGTGGTTTCTCTCACATTTATTAACGGTTCTCATCATCGACCGGTAATCAAGTGGTTTCTACCATGCTCGACTTTGACACAATCAATCACATGGATAGACTCGTACTAGCTCAAGAAATGGAAATCAAGACCCTGGATCTAGTTTCCACCATCCAGGATACGAGGAGTTTTATTATTCATGATATAATAGTCTACTTATGATAGATGGCTGCGCCCATACTGTGTCTACTTTTGATGTAATATTGAAATCGTATCTATACCAGGAAATTTAGTTAGTTTTGATCTGAGTATGGAGATGCATACCTCAACGATGATATATATTTACATTGAATGTTTTTACAGGTTTCTGACCCGTGTCTCCAATCCAATCCTCAGAATGATAAAGCACTTCACTCTTCAAAAAAACTCTCAGACTTTGCACTTTAGGGGGCAATTTGTTACACGTCATTTTTCCACCATGACATTTGACTGTTCATATGGGTATATTACATTCCATATCATGTTCCCTTAGAGGTCAAAATCATTGATGTTCTTGAATCAAGTCTTGGAAATTGGAAAAAATCTCTATAAAACCCCTAAAATTCTACTTGCGTGATTTTAATAGCCTTCCCATGCACATGCGTTGATAATCCTTCCATTAGCTGCAACAAATGCCGCACTATTTGCCACTAAAACCTGCGCACCCCCATGAAAATCAATTAAAAGGAAAAAGTATCCTCTAGAAGCCTAGTTGGTCGAATATTCTCCCAATTGGAAGCTTCTAGAGTCATGCTAGTTCGAGCTTTATCCCTCCACTCATGGAGCATATCCCTTGGTCTAAGGAACTCAAATCCCTTCATGAGAGGAATCCATCCCCCTCTTTATGGAACTAAAACTACCTCAATCTCCCTACAAATTAAGCTCAAGTTTTAGGTTCAGGGATTAGAAGGGGAAGGTAGACTATGAATGATAGAAACCGATCTATATAGTTTTTAAGCTGAAGAGAGTTCATAGAGTGCATACTTTCTATACTAGTGAGTTGTTGTTGCCACATCGAAGATCACACCATTGTGCCTATGACTTCATGCTGGTTATTTTAGACAGGAAGGCTTATCAAACTGAAGGATAACGATTGCTCAAACCCCGGGAGGAAACTATACAACATCAAGGAATCCGATTGTAAGATTGCTCTTTCTAATTTGTGATAATACACATGGATCTATTTTTCTCATTGTCTTGTGTCCGTATTCATGAGAATAATTTCAATACTTAGATTTCTTGATCACTAAGTTGGATTAGTACTTTATTATTATTATATATTTTAGATGCTTTGATTATTTGTCTTGTCTTTGATTGCAGGTTCTACTTATCATTGGAGAACTACTTTGGATGATGGGACAAAGGGCTACATCAGAATTTTGGATTTAAAGGGAGGAGCATATCCTCTCTACTTTACTATTATAATGATTTTAAAATACAAATTATCTAGAGAAAGAGGTATTCAAATGGATATTTGTTTCTAGTTACTCGTTGGGGTACTGCGGATATCGCTCTTGTCTGCAAGAGGGATTAATCCTCGTAACAAGTTGATGCAGTATGGAAATTGATACAGTTTACTGACGAAGATGTAAAGAAGGCGCAATTCATCATGATGCCGCGAGAGAGAGCGTTGACATGGTACATGAAGTATTCTTCGATTAACCAGGCTGCTTCCATTAGGGGAATTCTGAGGTCTAAAATGGGCCTCCGAAGGAAAATGTACAATCAAAATTCACTTTATGATAACCAATCACATTTTAGGGGATGACATTATCCCTAATGGTTGAGGCGGCATTGCTTGAGTTAAAAGTACTTACTTTTCACATTCTCAATGGTGGATAAAACCTCATGGTTAATTATTGTAGTGCTCTAAGTAGTTTTAAAGTCATAAAATAAAGTACTCATAATAAATGTCATTTCACACTTTTTGAATAAAATATTATTATTGTCATTTCATATTTTTTGAAAAAGATAATGCATATCCCTACACAATCTTCATATCTTTACACACTTTTTAATAAATATTATATTTGTATATTTTATTATATTTATTTTTAAATTATATATTCATCTCATTTTATTTAATATTACAATTTCAAATTAATTATAAGTTAATATCTATACATATATATTATACATATGAAATAAAAATAAATAAAAATATAACTTTGTAGTTTTATGATAAATTAAATCTATAAATAATTTTATTATAATATTAATAACAATGCAAAAATTTTAAAATTAAAGAAAAAAATAATTTTAGTTTTGTATAATAACAAAAGGTATATTAGTTTTGTATGTTGAAAAAAGTTATATTAGGTTCAACATAGTTTGGGGCAAAAAAAATTCTAAATTTCAATGTATATAAATCTTATATTATACTTATAAATATAAATTAAATCTATTACAATATTTTTTTCTTTAATTTTAAATATAACTCAATTCATTTCATTATGATTATTAATATTATACATAATTATATATAATATTATGAGAAATAATCTAAATGATATAGAACCTATATTATATATTATTTCTTATGTTCTAAATCAAATCAATTTAATATGTAATATAAAATTCATACATAAAATAATAGATTACATTTATTATATTATATTATATTATTTTTATATAGTACATTAATTACATGTTATTATACAATTTAAATAATACAAATTTTAATTAATAACATATTATATAATTAAGAATTTATGAATTTATATTTATATTTTATTTTAAGTTATTTAAGTACAAAGGACAAAAGAATTAGTTGTTCAATGATAATGATTTTTTCTTGAAAAATTATTTCTTATTTATAGTCACATCAATACAATTTTTTTATCAATTTTATTTTGGTACAACTTTTGAATTTAATTTAACCATGTTTACATGGATTGTGGTGCAAAAAGTGAATTGCAAATTCATAAATATTATTTTATTGGTTTAGCTATTATTTTATTATTTCCTTAGGAGGCCCATTTTAGACCTCAAAATTCCCCTAATGATTGGATGATATGAAGAAAAATTTGGTGTCAAAATTTAAGAAGCCGAATTCTGAGTCACAGTGCATTACTAAGTTGAAGGAAATAAAAAAAATGACTAATGAATATGTTTGGTATTTGGATCAATGATTCAAGGTGTTAATGGGACAAGTAAGCTTTAATATACCCCCAACACAACATAAGGAATGTTTTATAGCTGCGCTACTGCCACATATCAGGTTACCCTTGACACAACAGAAAATAACAACTCAAGCCGAAGCCCTGGAAATTGAGATGAAGTTGGAAGCTTCACCAGTGGGAGATACTCATGTAGGAGTACAACGAATTCAAAGTCATTTAGAAAATTTTACCTTGGAATTGCAAGATCTCAAGAAAGGTAAAGAAGTTATATAGGAAGTGTGGTGTATAAAGTGCAAAGCAGAAGGCCATTCTAAGGAACAATGCCCAGTGTTTAGAGATTACTTAGCCAGTGGAGCACCTAATCCATTAAATCCAGGATCAATCCTATGGTGCGAGATATGTAAGAACAGAGGCCAACATTGCTCTGAAAATTTCTATTTATTGCAGAAGAATGTGCGACCCCAAGAAAACTGTTTTGAAAATTTTGTAACTCAATAGGACACAATGAGAAAAATTGTCGAAGTTATGACTTGATGATGGAGCACAACACTGATGCTTATAGAATGCAAGCTAAATGATATGCACATGAGGATCAAGGAATTTTTTTTGGATGAGGTGTGTTTCAAGGACAAGGAAAAGAAGGAGGAGCTGGTCGAGGACTTGGCTATACTATATGTTACAACTGCGGACAAACACGACACTATGAAAGAGATTGTTAGAATCCTAATACAACCTATAAGTACTAAAAATATTTTGATCATGTGATATAAGAATGTACGGTACTTATGGCAAAGATGTCGGATAAAAGGAACTAACAACCTTCACAAAATATGCAAATGATGATTGTTGAACCAAGGGATGATGAACCACACATCAACATCGTAACAAGGAGTGGAGCTGCAACGAGAGATGATAAAGTAGAAGGTAAGAATAAAATGGAAGATACATTGGTAAGAAAGTTTGCATAAAATACCCTATGTTCAGTATTCATAAGGAAAAATAAACGTTCATGGAAGTGAAGCAAAGCTTAAACATCAAGTGTGCAATCAAAGCTAATCCAAAAGAAGGACTGCGCTAAAGTATCTAATCTAACGAAAGAATTAGATCCAAGTATCTTGAGGTCATTCTTACAGACTTGAAGGAAGCTATTGAGGAATCAAAGCTCTATTGAAGGACTCTAGGAGTTGATAGATTCCTGTGTTGATAAAGAAGTATTACGAATTGATCAGCGCGTAGTAAATTTAAATCGACGTAAGAAGAGAACGAGGAAGGAAATGAGACTGTCAGCGTAGATCAAGGAATATGATATGGATAAGGTAATCCTAGAATTAGGATTTGATGCCAATTTGTTACCTAAGAAAACTTGGGAGTTAATGGGAAGGCCAAATATTCAATCGTCATCGATCTAGTTGAGAATGACCAACCAACAGAAGATCCTCCCTATGGGAAGGTTACTTGGTGTTGTAGTAGATATTGAAGGTGTGCACGCTATTGCAAACTTCGAGGTGATTGAAATTGTAGGTTATAGAAACCCCTATCTGGCACTTCTTGGATTGGACTGGGCTTTTGATACTGTGGCGATAATCAATTTGAAGAAGAGACAAATGGTGTTTGAAAAAGACAATGTGCAAGTCATTGTTCCTTTAGACCCATCAGAAGGAGTGTGCTATATAGAGCCTGTCCGCGATGAGTACTGCGATGTAGATGTTGAAAACATTTATTAGATAACAACTAAGGAGGAAGATTGGATTAATCCCATTGCAGAAGGTAAACTAAGCTAAGAACTTGACAATTCCTGTACTTCAGATTATGAGGAAGAAATCGAAAATTGGCAGAATAGGTTACATGAAGTATCTACCAAACGATGTGCCATAATCACAAGATCGCTTTGCTGCATAACTTCAGAGGTATGTAGTCTGCCTTATTATGATGGATAAAATATGTAAGCCTTTTTATTGATGAATATAAAATAGAAATACTAAAAGAACATAATTTGCAAGCTTTGTATGTAGCCTTGAGATCTACACCTACTAGATGGTGGGGTACTCATAAAAGGAATATAGGAAGTTCGGAAGAGTATCGAAGGTTGATGTGGGTCAGATTTGGGCCAGTAGATATAGAAGTCAAAGTAAAGTATGATGGTAAGGTTGACCCCTAGGAGCATATTCATCGCTGAACTTTAGTTTGGAAATAAGTTCCAGAACAGGAGTGGGTACATGGGTTTATCCACACACTAGAAAAAATTCCTATGAATTGGTATCTTGAGACAAAATTACGACATGGAACTGCGAAATGGACACATTTGGTTGAAAGGTTGATACTAACATTTAGTTTTGAAGATGACTGTGCATGTATAGATTCAACCCTTTAGAAAGTCAGAGAAAAGGTTTTTAAAAACACAACTTCGCTAACATGGAAGCATCTAGATTGGATTGCACAGTTGGAGAAAGCATTGGAGTACTATAATGTGATTGCGAAAGAAGATGATGAGGATCCAGACAATATTGATATCGAAGAATTAGAAGGACACAGTGAATTTGTTGGAACAAAACCTGAAATACTCGATATAGCAAAGCGGATCTTGGAGCGCAGCACAATGGAACCACACAGGGTGGAACCACGACCTAGAGGGGACCATGCCCAGATGGTGGAGTGGAACCATGAACTGAAGAATTTTTCCAAGGAGGTAAAAATTCATTTAATCAGAATAGTACCAAATTTATAGTTAAATTTCACAAAATTTGGCAGGGAACGCAATGGAGACATTAGATTCTCCATTTGAACAACGGATTTCCTGGCCGCCCATGGAACAACATCTTTGGAGAATCACAAAGAATATAAAAGATTCCCGAAGGCCTAGTTTTTTACTGTGTCCGAATTTGACGTGTGGATAGTCGATTTTACACTAAACAATGCCACAAATTCATTGGTGCAGTTAGATTTAGCAATCGAACATTCCAATTTTTAGCCAACTTCAGAATTGAAGGTACATGAAGTAGTCATGTATGTTTTCCTTTCATTATTGTTGAGATGATGTATTATTTTTTAGAACCCTGTTTGATGCTATGTTGCGGGATCGTTATTTCCACATTATGTGAGATGTTTATAGTTTTTCATGCTATGTATTGTTGTTGAGATCCCTATGTAACTATGTTGAGGGGATAATCATTTCCACATTATGTGAGATCTTGTAGTTTTTCATGTTGAAGGAAGCCCTTCTTGAGTTAGAGTTCCTGTAAGTGGAACGTCTTGTGGAGAGACAAGCCACTCTGTTTGAGTGTGTATGTCCTTGTTATGAAAAATATTCTTCCATGTACATCATCATCTTTTACAAAATTATATGAAGTGGCCTACTCCATCTTGACACTGTGCCCAAAGGTGTAGCCCACACTGGGTGAACTTCATTATCAAATGTCTCGTGTTATTTTGTAGCTGATTTTCGTCATGTTTCCTCTTGATTAACCATGCATATGTTTTATTTTAAAATTCTATCTTTAAAAACATCACATAAGTAAAATATCATGGGTAAATCGGGTAGCTGACGGACCCAGATCAAGTTTGGTATCAGAGCGATCTTCTCACTGATGTGAATTGCAAGTGTGAGAGACTAAACGTGCAACAATGGAGGATGAAAAAGAAAGGTACAAGGCCATGCTTAGGATGTCCAAAATGGTGGACATGATGTATGAAACTTATGAGAGATAGGAGAAAGAAGAAGCATAAAACAATGCTTCATCCACATCTTCCAGTAAACATTCATCGCCCTCATCATATTATCGTCATTCGAATGAGAAAATAAAAAATATCCTTCAACAGATAACGTTGAATTGCAGATACTTCTCTAAGAAGAGAAAGAGGAGAAGTAGAGATTGCAACTTCAATTGTGAGTGACAGAAGAGGCATTGTAAGAACTGAAGTGAAATGACCATAACCTTCAAGAAGAGCATTCTAAATTAAGGAGGCTTCTGCAAGAAGAGAAAAAGGAGAAGCAGAGACTACAACTTCAACTACAAGCCATGGAAGAGGCCTTGGAGAATTTGATGAGAAACGGAGGCTTGAAGAAGCCATCATTGCTTGTTTCTGAATCGACAGTTGAGGTAAACAAAGTTTATCGTTCTTCAATTTCATCTTCACATGATGTTATTTCTGTTGGAAATGTGGACGTACCCATTACAAGAACTGGCATGAGACTCCTTACCAATATGGGGTATAAAGGAGTTGGAATTGGTTTTAAGTGCCAAGGTATGATTCAACCATTGGAGGTTGGGCAAAGACCTCGATTTGTAGGTTTGGGATACATTGAAGGAAAATTCTCAAAGGTTTCAAAAGCTTCCAAGAAATGGTTGAAACTGTTGAGGAAAGAGAATGATTGGAACACTTCACCATCATCCTATGGCAGTGCATATTGCAAAGGAAGAGATGAGGCAAGCTATCATCGCCATAATGACATTAGAGACAACCATGCATTTTTGAACTCGTCGAGAAAATAGATTGATGGGACACTTCACCATTATCTTATGGCAATGCAAATTGCAGAGAAAGAGCTGAGGTAAGCTCTCATCGCCATAATTACACCAAATACCACCAGGAAAGGTATGAAAAGTCTCGGTATTCTAGTGTTCATTTTGATTAAAATCATGTTGCTAATAATGAACATAAATCATGGCATTGAAAAACATGTAGTTTTTGTGGTTTACGTAACCATGTGTTTGGTGAGTGCTAGAAAACAATGGCAACACGAAAAAGGATGAGTCGTGAAAGACCTTCTCCACCAAAGGAAAACAAGAAGGTAAAGTAGGTATGAAGGAAGAAGACTCATTGCAGTATTTGCAATAGAAGTGGTCATCAAAGAGCCACGTGTTGGAGGCTCCATCCAGAGCAGTGTCTGAAGGACAAAGTTTCCATGCATGGACTAGTTGAAGAAATTGTTTGACAAGCGAATCTGCCACATGAAGATAACCCATTCACTTTGATAAGTGAGAGATGGTTTTTCTAAATGTGTTAGCTTTTTTTGGCCTTACTTTTAAAATCATGTGTTGCAATTTAAAATGTAAAAGTGATGATGTATTTTCCATCACTTATTGAGAAACAATGATGTTTTGTCCTTGTATTGATAGCTTAGGGATTGATTTCCATTTTGATGTAAACTTAACCACCGAGTATGTGTTATTAATTCGACGCATGGGTCATATTTGGTCATGTAATTCAACATGTAATTTGTAAAATATTGTACTACAGGTTTGAAGAGGATGCAAGTGTCATCTCATTTTTGATGGCTCTGAAGAACAAAGGTGAAGGAGAAGGAAGGGTGACCTATCATGACACTTGCAGTGCAAACAATGTACACGACAACTGCAGATTATGTTCATGTTTTTGGAGGAACAAAATCTCCTCAGTGGGCAAGAAGGATCCAGGAGGCTTCAGACACACTCAGAGGTCAAAGAGGGTTGATGATAGGTCAAAATTCAAAGTGGTCAGATTGCTATTGAGCCAAGTACAGATCGAAGTGCTCATCACCCTGATTCCAACGGTGTGAACGACACTCAAATTCGAGATCGTATGGAGAAGTTAGATTTGGTCAAAATTTTGTTCAAAGTGGACATGTGGGCTAGGATTAATGGTCCTACAAATTGACTGAAACCTGACGCATGGAATCCGGCCACCAAAGCAGGTGAAATTGTGGGATCGTTAATTTTCCTAATATCCCTTATTTTCTGATTGGAAATTTCTAACCAATAAGGTATCATATATATATATATATATATATATATATATATATATATATATATATATATATATATATATATATATATATATATATATATATATACGTATATATACATATATATACACATACATATATACATATATACATATATATATATACACATACATATATATACACATATACATACATATATATATATATATATATATATATATATATATATATATATATATATATATATATATATATATATTAAAAAGGGGAGTGGTGGGCCACCACCCCCTCCACCCCTAGTCCGTTATCATTTTCCACGGTACCATATGTAATTAAAACAAGTATGGTTGGGTGGGCCACCTCCAATGGACCCGAATCGACCCCGGTGGAACCAATAGCTCGAAGGCCACGACGTTAAAATGGTCGTTGTTCAAAATTTGGGGCTGACGAGACTTGAACTTGTGTCGACCGGTGGTGTGCCTGCCCCATGCAGTGGTCCCACGATACGTCACTCCAACCGTGAAAGAATTTAAATCAAACAGTTATATCAAAAACCATATTTACTTTCGGTTCAATAAAGTTATGTTATATTTGACCATAAGGAATATGCCAAAGTTAAAACAAAAAAATGGTCATTGCTATTTGGGTGTCGGCGGGGTTAGAACCCCAACCACCCACAACCAAACCATCACTTTTAGCCAATAAGCCAACGATTTGTGTTTGTAATGTCTGTAGACAATGCAATATTTAAACCCATAATTTCACTTTTCGACCAAGGAAGAGCGAAGAAAATCTTGGAGCGCAGTATAGAAGAACCATGCAAGGAGGAACCACAACCTATAGGGAACCATGCCCAGATGTAGGAGTGGAACCATGAACTAAATAATTTTCCCAAGGAGGTAAAATTCATTTTATTAGAATGGTACCAAATTTGTAGTCAAATTCCACGAAATTTTGTAGGGAACACAATGGTGACATTAGATTAACCATTTGAACAACGAATTTCCAGGTAGCCCATGGAACAACATCTTTGGAGAATCACGAAGAATCTAAAAGATTCTTGAAGGCTTAGTTTTTTACGGCTTCAGAATTTGACGTGTGGGTAGTTGATTTTACACTACTCGATGCCACAAATTCATTGGTGTAGTCAGATTCAGCGGCTGAAAATTCCATTTTTGGCCAACTTCAGAAGTGAAGGTACATGAAGTAGTCATGTATGTTTTCCTTTCATTATTGCTGAGATTATGTATTCTTTTGAGATCCCTGTTTGATTCTATGTTGTGGGATCATTATTGCCACATTATGTGAGATGTTTTTAGATTTTCATGCTATGTATTTTTGTTGATATCCCTGTGTAACTATATAGAGGGGATACTCATTACCCCATTATGTGAGATCTTCTGGTTTGTCATGCTGAAGGAAGTGTTTGGTCAATTTAGTGTGTCCTAAATTGCTACATTAATTTATCAATCCGGGATTCGTAAGCTAATGAAGTGTGGCACACTATATGTGCAAGATAACCTATTTCTTGTCTTTTTGTCGTTTTTGGTTTTCTAATGTGAGATGGAAATTCTAAAATAAAAGCAAGTATGGTTATGATTGTTCAAGGCAATGATATCCTTTATAATGATTTACCAACTTCAAACTTCAAAAGGAATTTGAAACATACAATGACAAAACTTGAAAGGAAATGAAAGTGTGCTGCTAGCCTAATAAATCAAACAGTGAACTATTGAGCATGAAAACCAAACTATCCTTGTTGCTGTCTAAACACAAAAGAAACTATACTTAAAGAAATCCAAGAATTGCAACAAAGTAAATCTAAATCAAATTACATCAACTTATATTCTGATCCCTCACCATTAGTCCAGCTATGGCTTTCGGAGGTAACCATAAACAACTTGAGCAATCTGATATCTAATTTGTAGAAAAAGAAACTAATATCAAACTACACACTCATACTTCAATCCCTCACCATCAGTCCAGCTGTGGCTTTCGGAGGTAACTGAAAATGACATGAGCAATTTAATATATCTAATTTGTAGAAAGTAAACTAATATCAAACTACACACTCATACTTCAATCCCTCACCATCAGTCCAGCTGTGGCTTTCGGAGGTAACTGAAAATGACATGAGCAATTTAATATATCTAACTTGCAGAAAGTAAAATAATATCAAACTACACATTCATACTTCAATCCCTCACCATCAGTCCAGCTGTGGCTTTCGGAGGTAACTGAAAATGACATGAGCAATTTAATATATCTAAATCTAACTACTGAAACAAATGTGCAAGACTAAAATAAACAAAGCAGTGTTGGAATTAAACAAAAAGTAAATTAGCAGCAGAACAATATTGATTCCATGTCATTAATCAAAAGATATGCAAATGCCCGAGCTTCCTATTTGAAATCTGAAACAAGAACACTGATCAGTTAACAAAAAACATGAAAGATTATGGACAGAAGTAAGATGTAAAGCATGAAAGATTATAAATAGAGATGACGCATAAATACCATGAAAGATGTAATGTATAAACACATGAATGACTTATGGCACAATGAGCTTAAAGAAATAAAACAAGAACTATACAATAATGCACAAAACCTCAGCGTGTGCAGGGGCCCTCTGCACCAGCCTTGGCAACAGCCTCCAAATACGAATTACGCTTGGAAACAGAGTCTTCTTATATATTAAAATGCAGTCATAACAGAGAGGTGATATTACGGCACAGTGGCAACGTAATTACATTACAGAGCTATCTGGAGGCTAATGGAGACTAATCTAATATGCATATGCAAACGCGTTATTTATAACAAAGGTAATATAGCTAATTCCCTAAAGTTTATGCTGATGGAGACACGTAAATCATCACGTCCAGGGATCCAGCATCATGGCCGCAGTGAGGAGTAAATCTATGAGGAGTGGATGTTGGATTCAGCTTATGGAGCCGTGTACAGGTGTTGATATGTCTCCCGTAAGTTAGAAACGGTCATGCAAATCCTCACGTGATGAGAAACAGAGTCCTGTCACCGTGGGACTCTACGGTTGACTTCCACTTGGCCACCTTTGACCACAGCCTCCTTAAGTGAATTTGCTCGAGCCAATAGGACACGATCCATGTCCACATCATTTCTGACTTGCCCATGTGGCTCGTTTTACTTGAAGACACCTGCAACATAGACTTTCACAAAATGGCTGCGGAAAGTTGCAGCAGCTGTGGAAAGTGGCAAGATTCCGCAGCTAAATGAGAAAAAATCTAAATCAAACAACAGACACAAAATATAGTTAAAAACCATTTTAGATGCTCTTTTTCAATTAATATACAATGATATTGACAACTTGGAAGGTTCAGGTGAGTGAAAAAGGTCTAGGAAGATGTATAAGAAAGATGCAGATTTGAGACTCAACATACCCCCACTGTGAAGGTGTTGCGTGTCCTCATGCAACCAAAATTTTGATAATCCTTCTTCAGTTCATATGGCTTGACACTTCAGCCATTACATCCAATCCTCTCCTCTTCTTCCTTGGTGCTGCTAACATCCTGGGCTTCTTCATTAAGCATCTAAATTTGATATTAACCAGTGCTCTGCTTAACTTCTGGCATTTCTTTTTCAATTTCTTGTTCTTCTTCTGCCATATTCCCAGATGTAGCATGGTATTATCATGAATGATTTTGTCTAATTTTCTTTGTTCCTTCAATGCCTCATTTTCATTTTTAATGTGTTTATTTAAAAGCTCTAGCTCAAAGACTTCCTGTTTCAGTGATTGGACTAGATCATTTTGTACTGTGTGAGGCTGAATGGACGAAGTACTGGGACCTCTAGCCATTTTTTCTAAAGATTCTATATAATCATATACTTCTTGCTGCTTGGGGTCTATATCAGGTGTCATTTTTATTGGGTTGTCCCCAAAATGCCGTGAAGGAGATTTGTCTTCAAAATTTGGCTGAGAAGGGCTCACATTAACATCTGGCTGAGAATGGGATGGACTATGTTCAATGTCTGACTGAGAATGAAATGAACCAGGTTCACTAACTGACTGAGAGTGAGATGGACTATGGTCAGCTGGGGACTGTTAAGATGTTTCTTCTCCCAAATCGATAAAATGAGGACCCTTCATTTGTGTTTTCCTCAATTTCCCCTTAAGTTTGGAACTTCTTCTCACACACTGTGGACCACTATCTTTTTGTTTTTGTTTTCCTTTCTCTTTCTTCTTGGCTATAGATAACTATTCTTGAAGATGAACCAATCTTTCAGATAACACTTGATGATCTTCTTCTTCGGAAGAAGGGGTTTGATGTATAGTCTCAATACTTTTTCTCTCTTTTGATGTTATTGGCTTTTTACCCTTGGTTTCTTTCTTCTTCCTTTTTGACAATCTCTCTTCCCTACTAGTGCTTTCAATTGTAGTAGTAGGAGTACTTTGAGTTTCATCATTTTTTCTTTTTCTCCTACTCCTTCTTGATGTGCTACCTTCAGGAATTTCTTGAGGTTCCTCAAAGAAATTTCTAATCAAAAAGTGTTCCTATGTGTCCTTCTTCTCCTTTAACTCTTTTTCAATCAAAATTTTTACAAGACCATGGTGATATAGATGTGGTTCTACATCCCCTAAATGTTTCTGAACAGTCACAGACATCTTCTTCAAACTATTTAATAGAAAATATGGAAGATTGAGATTTTGATTATCTAGAAAATTCATCAGCAATCTGGTATGGTACATATACATGGACCCAAAACGGCCTTCACAGGTGATGAATTTTTGAACAACTAGCAGCAAAGTATCCCATTCCTCTTTCAAAGCATGAACATGAATTCCTCTTTTAAAAATAGTTATGTCCATACCTGGGTTATGTAGAATTACTCTCCAAGCTTCATCACTAATGCTTTTGTTCTTAAACCATCGTTCACCCTCTTGAAGAAGTTCTGTGGAAGATGCTATAGATGCCTCATTCACCGTAAACTTAAGGTCTCCAATCTCTACCTCCAGGCCATTGAAAGACCTTGCAAACGCTTTTGTCACCTCTTTATGGTAGCCTCTAAAATTTTGGATAAACCGCAGCCACTTTTCCTTCTTCAATATATCCCTGACTTGCGGATATCCTTCCATGAATTTAGGTCCCTCTGGTTCTGCTCTCAACAATTTACCCATCCTTCTTTCTGCTCTTTAAAAACTTGCCTGCGTGAGGAGGGTTCAATGGAAGTAGGACGGCTGAATGAACAGAAATGAGCACGATGACTGTAGGTAGATATCAGAGAGTGGGTATACAGACTGTAGCGTAATAGAGAATGAAATGGAGAGAAGCGGAACAGAGAAGGGTTACGTGAGCACGACAGAGATACGGCTGTGAGATTAATAGAACAATAGGAAGAGTATTACACATCCGACAGTGTTTGAAATTTGGTGGCTGCAAAATAAATGTAAGCACGTTTAAACAACGGCTATGGATTTTATGCGGCTGAAAGAAGCCGTAGTCAAATCAACTACGTCTCATTGTCATACGTGGAATATCGGACTATGAGTGAAGATCGGAGGTTTAATTATGGGACCGTTTGAGAATGAATGCGAGAAGATCATATGGAGATCATGAAAGGGTTACAGAGTTTGTCAATATAATCATTGCACATAATGGAGCTTATGGTTCATAACTATATAAAAATGTGTTTTCAATTCTATTTGAAATAAATTTTACTCATACCTTGGAATTCTTGCCTTTTTCCTTGGTCTTCAATTAGTTGCTCCTCATTGATATCTTGAATGCTCCATGTCTTCATAATTGGTCCTCATACCTGCATTTTATTTCATGAGTATGGAAATAACATTTGGCTGTACATTATTTTGAAAAACAGAGTGGTAGCTGCGGAATCTGCTTCTGGCTGCGGAAACTGGTGTCAGCTGCGGAAACTGACACAACTATTATTTGGGTGAATAGAAATGAACGGATGACAAATGACTAGATGGAAATGGTCATGAAAAAGAATTTTATTGGTGAAATGGAATGAAACAGATAAAATGAAGTGGAATGGAGTGAAATGAAGTGAAATGAAATGGAATGAAGTGGAATGGAATGGAGTGGGTGGTCACAAAACTTGTGAAATGAAAGAGAGAGATTTTTTTTTTGGAAAATATAGAGTGTCAGGTGTTCCTGATTTTCACCCTATATTTTCTGTATAAGACTGCCAATCAGTGATTGGTTTTCAGGCTTATACAATTATATATATATATATATATATATTTTTTAAACTGAAAAGAACAAAAGCTAGGCTGGTGGAGAAGAAGAATTCTTCTGTACCAGCCTGATTGCAGAATTCTCTTGAAACATTTTGACAAATTCCTCCTTTGAGAGTGGC